>BTPI01000008.1:2400000-3000000 GCA_036584455.1 Tetratostichococcus sp. P1 | reverse complement strand
CCAGTCTGCAGGAATTTCACATAGCAAACGTCAGGCCGTCCATTTGCAACCATGACAACCAGCTATAACATATGAAAGGTTCCCACTCGCATGCTCATCTGCCCTCTGGGCAGGGAATGGGCAGACAAGGAGAAGCCATGCGGCCTCCCTTTGCAGATCCCCATGCCGAGATGGCTGGTACTTGTTGCCCCTGCAACAAGCTATCCACTTGAAAATGATGTGTTTCCACCTTGAAGGTGTTTTCAACTTTGACACAGAATGACAGTGAGATGGGCGCCTCCAGTGAGATGGGCACCTCCGTGGGGATATTCATACGCCAATGAGGTGGTGCACCACATGAATCAGCAGACATCATCAGTGCCCCGGCTTCAGCAGGGCTCCACGCAGCGCTGCAGCTGTGGTGCAGTGGCCTGGAACATGCAAGCAGTTCCCACCTCGTCCATGACGGTCATGTCGATGGGCGGCGCGCTCATGACGAGGTGGTGCACCAGGGAATCCAGGCACAGCCCCAGGCGGTGCATCCCCTCCGGGGCCGGCTGCCGACCGCCGGGCACCAGCTGCCTTGAGATCAGCTGCTGCCCCAGGCCGCCGGTCGTCAGCAGCGCGGAGCCGCAGTCCACATAGTGCGCCGCAGGGTACCTGTGGGCCACAAGGAAGGGCACTCGTTGCTTGTCTGCAAGGCCGAGCGCCAGCTGTCTCAGCACCAATCAAAGCCGTCATCGCCCAGCGCCTAGTGCATGCTTGACTGAAAAGGGTGCTGTAACTCTGCGACTCTGCCAGATCGGGCTGCTCACTGGTCTGCCAAGACTCTAGGCACGCATTGACACTCAAGAGAGCCAGCCGCGAGCAGCACTGGCCACTGGGTGCTATCGTCAAAGATGTCGCTCCAAAAAGACCTTGTCAAGTTGACCTCCCCTGGCACCTCTCATGCCAAGTGCTGACTGATGGGGCGTGGCTTGTGACTGCACCCAGTGGCTCGATCCGGCCGCTCACCTGTCTGCCAGGGCCTCCAGGCGCTCGTTGACGCCGGCGATGCCGGCCGCCAGCGGCGTCGGCCACGGGGCGCCGGCGGTGGCGTTACCGCCGGCAGTCCCCCCCGCCGGCGCACGCGGCAGCAGCGCCAGCAGCAGGATGCGGCCGTTGGGCTCCTTCGGGTGCAGCAGCTTCACGCTCTCCTCGATCCTGGGGCAAAACAATGCAAGTCTGAAGATGATTGGTCGACAGGCAGGAGCACACAAAGCCCCAATCTGCACAGCAAAGCCGCTGTGCAGCTGCGTAGGCACCTAGCCGAAGCTGAAGGCGAGGAGGCGCGGCTTGCAACTTGTGATGCTGCATCAGGTAAGGTCCGAAGGAGCACCTGGCCACGATGCCGGGCGCCGCTGACTGGGCGGCGGCCTCGCCGCCGTCGGCGAATGCCGCGTCCAGGTCGGAGGCGCCGATGTACAAGATCTGCACCGGCGGCTGCCGCTGCGGGCGCAGGCCCTTTTGCATGCGCCACAACAGGTTGGCCGTCTGGTCGCCTGCAGCGCAGCAGCTGTCAAGTGAGCAGAGGTCTGTGCATGCAAGACTCGAAGCAGCAGCAGAGGCTTTGCAAATGTTCGCAGCAGGCTGGCCGTCTGGTCGCCTGCAGCACGGATCAAGGAGGTCAGCTTTCTGTGTGCAGGCCACTGGCAGCAGGAGCGCCTGCGGATGGGCCATGCGGCTCCATCTGGATGCATACAGTGAAGCTTGGTCAGCTCCCTCGGGCGCCACACGGCAATTGCGATGGAACAGCACCATAAGGCAGCAGAGGCTGTTCAACAACGACACCAGCAGGTTGATCATCTGATCGCCTGCTCGTGTGGTTTCAAACGCCCCTGCTGCTTCTGAAGACACTCACACCACGCATTGATGACAAGTCCACCCAACTTGAACACACAGATGAAGGCACATACCTTGATGCTTCAGGCCAGAGCACAAGACCGACAAAGTAGTGGCGCTGGATGCCACAGCTGTTCTCCCTGACAGGAGCTCAAAACGGTGATCAGCACTAGTGAGAGACAGGCGTGAATCAGTGGACCTGCGATGCCGTGGGCCTGCGCGAGCCAGGGGCTGCCGAAGTGACGGCCCAAGACATGGGGATGCCCTCGCAGGCAAAAGCTTTGATTGTCATCTTTCACATTGACAGGCAAAAAGCTGGCAAGCATACCAGTGATGCCATAGGCCTGCGCTAGCCAGGGGCTGCCGAAGTGGCGGCCCCTAGATGTTGGGGATGCCCTCGCAGGCAGAAGATCCGAACGGTAATTCCAAATTGACAGGCAGAAAGCTGGCAAGCATGCCTGCGATGCCATAGGCCTGCGCCAGCCAGGGGCTGCCGAAGTGGCGGCCCCAGATGTCGGGAATGCCCTCGCAGGCAGAAGCTCCAAACGGTACTTCCAAATTGACAGGCAGAAAGCTGGCAAGCATGCCTGCGATGCCATAGGCCTGCGCCGGCCAGGGGCTGCCGAAGTGGTGGCCCCTAGATGTTGGGGATGCCTTCGCAGCCAGAAAGTGAACCCATCCTTTCTCATTGTCAGGCAGAAAGCAGGCAAGCTTGCCTGCGATGCCATAGGCCTGCCCCAGCCAGGGGCCGCCGAAGTGGCGGCCCCAGATGTCGGGGATGCCCTCGCAGGCGGGGCAGGGGCCGCCGCCGGCGCTGCCGCGCCACGACTCGACCAGGTCGTCACCATACCAGATCACCTGCAGGCCCTGCAAGAGTCGCACAACCCGCTTTGCATGATGCTCATGATGTACGGCACATCAGGACGACCGATGTGATCGTGGCCTCCCTGTCATGACCTCACTAGCTCTTTCAAGGCAACCCCCGCGGACCCTCACATCCAACCATGCATAGCAGCAGAAGGCAGTGATGACATGGATCTGCCGCATCTCAATGGCAATGCCGTCGGCACTGTCCCTGTTGGCATCCCAAAGCACATGCAGCTGTGGCCCTGACAGTCATGCTGGCGGTCATGGGTGCCATTGTACCGCGCCTGCCATGACCTATGCCGTGTGCATTCGAGACATGACATGGCAAGATGACTGACCTCAGCGTCGTGAGCGCGCAAGTCCTGGACGTGAGCTGCGTGCAGTTCTCGCCATCTGTGACCGCTGCCGGGCACCGCTTTGTGGGAGACGCCGCGGTTATTGCTGGAGATCTTGCCGCTGCCAAAGCCCCGCGTGAAGACGTCCAGCACGCCCGTCGCGGACAGCAGCAGCAGGACGAAGGCGCAGCCGCCCAGGTAGGCCAGGCCCCGGGCCACCATGCTGGCCCGAAAGGCGCGGCGCCTTTGAGTCACGTATGGACACTCTTTCATGATGTGTTATCAAATCTGTAAACCCGCCGGCGATCAGCAGGATTGCAAACTCAATGACATGAAGAGGTGGCATATGCCCGAGATGCGTCTCACAGCGCACGGGTCGTTGCAGGACTGCACATTCGGCCTGGGAGGATTGGTCTCTGCACCTGTGCTTGGGCCGGTGGGAGGCGCGGTACGCCCAGAATCAATGACCTGACGGGTTGCTGATGTCGCAATTGATCATTGTGTGCCGCGAGCTGTCGGCTTTCGACCTCACAAACAGGGCTGCACCTCAGCAGTGCCAGTGCAAACTTGTCTGTCAGCGTACCGAAGAGGCGAGCCGAAGCACTTACGCTTGTGATGCTTGATCAGACTGCAGCACAACTGACTGGGTGCTGGAAGCAATCAATCTCGAGTCGCATATTGCCAACTGCCATGCAGCGGGTGCGCAACCTGCGCATTCGAAAGGCAAGACACTGAGTGGGAGCGAAAGCACCAGCTGCCGCTGCAGGCACAAGGCGAGACACACGCTGAGGCAGCAGAAACCTCTGCAATACAAAATATGAGTTATTGTCGGCCGTGCGTAGTCGCTGAGCTAAAATGTCGTCATGCCGTGGCGATCGGGTGGCGAGAAGCCGAAACGAAGTCAAATGAGTGTTCATATCGAGCTCTCAGCGATAATGATGCAATCAGCGGCGTTCAGAGAGCGCCCGTCCAAGAAGCAGCGAACTTGTGAGGGTGATGCGCCAGACCGCAGCGACCCATCAGTTGACTCCGGACGGTCGCAATTGTGGCACGTGCCTCCGCAAGTACCCCACTGCGGAGCTCATGTACCCCAACCTTCGGTTCTCACGGCCGCTGCCCCGCTCCCTGGACGAAGCCAGCATCCTGGCGGAGGCATTGGACATGGCGCCACAAAGGGCACACATGCCGGCGGCGGACCCCGCAGTCCGGCGAGACTACGCCCTGCGCCTGCTCCTGGCGCAGGGATACATCGAAACCTCCCAGGCCGGCTTTCCGGCACTCGGCGCTGGCAGCCCTCACTAGCCTTGCCGCCGGCCTGGGTGCGCCATCTGTGCACTTTGATCACCCGGCGGCAGATAGAGCGGCCTGCGGATCGGGTGCTGGCCGCCCTGGAGGACAGCGAGCCAGATGAGGACGACGGCGGCAGCCAGTTCAACGAGGACGGCGGCGACACGGCGGCGGCACAAGGCAGTCCACCTGCAGAGCCGACAGGCAAAGAGGCCGCAGCGGCCCAATGTGCCCCGCGACAGCAGTCGCTGGACACAGCCCCAGATCTGGACAACCTGAAGGTGGGATCTGCTGAGTCAGGCTGCACATGGACACTGCAGGACTAGAGCTACACCAAGCTGAAGCCATACAAATGTTTCAATCTGAAAACCATCTTGGTGGGTGTCGAAACGCTACCTAAGGGAGTTTTGCTCCCGCAATTGGTGGATGCATGGGCATTCAGAGCAGTGGCATTTGACTGACGTCGATCTTGTGTGTAGTGCTGCAGTCTGCATCACTTGCAAGTGGCGATGCTGGATGGTGGCATTGCAGATGTAAAAGACTGCGTGGTGCGCTGCTCACATAGAAGAGGCAGCTGAAGGCGTTGGAAATGAGGAAAGCGCCGAGCAAACCATTGATGAACTGAACATACTGTATCCTGATGCTATTCGAAGGGAGTGAGGCGTGGCTCGGAAGGCTAAACGAATGAGCTTCTCTGATGGGGCCACCGGCACCACTGCTGCTGGATCAGAAGAATGAGAAACTTTGAGGTCGTAGCGACTGCTGCATGCTCGGTGATGGGGTTGATTTCCCTCAGAATGTCTGCAAGATCTGACCAGGGACACTGCATGGCGCCCTTTGTGGCGGTCCCACCACTCAACACAACTTGCTGCTCAAAACAACTGCTCAGATGAACATGATCAAAATCAACACCCAATGCCGTTCCGCGGCTCATCTGCCGTATGCACTGCACTGGTAGCCACCCCTGGGGAACTGGTGCCGCACGATTTCTCTGGCCATCAGAACACCACATTCTCGCGCAGCGCCGGGCGGGCTGCTGGGGTGCGGTTGGCAACCTTGGCCGCGGCCTCCGCCTGCTCCTGGGGCGACCTGCAGTTGCAGCCCATCTGCGTCAAGCCTCCATCAAACAAGTTGAAAGATGACATGGCATCTGATGTCGTCTGCTGCACGATGTTGTGGCTCAAGCTGCTGGTGCGGACGGTGCAGTGAAATGCCTCAGCTGCTGAGCGGTGCTGACAGCCCGCACCGGCGGGTGGCGGTGCGCATGACGGTGGACACGCCGTCGACAAACTTGGTGCGGAACAGCACGTTGGCGTTGTTGAACATGCCCTCCTTCAGGGACACCACCACGAACTGGGACTGCGGGAAGTGTGCCTTGATCATGCGACCGATGTTCTGCGTGTGGCTCAGGTCCAGCGCTGCATCCACCTGTGCAGCATCGAAGACACATCAAGAAACTGACAGCACCGGCACACAACAGAAAATGAGAAAAGTGCGCCCTGATCATGCGGCCAATATTTCTGCATGTTACTCCGGTCCAGCACCGCCACATCCATTGCTGCAAGGCATCAATGCAATATCGAGGTGACAATGCAGAGTGGACATCTGGGTCTAGCACAGCTGATCCGCCGTGAAGGCTTCAGCGTCATGTTGCAGAACAGCTGCAGAACCCCCGCATGGCAACAAGGTCCCTCGGACAACTTCAAACGAAAGTACGAGCACCACCTCATCTAGGCTCACCTCATCCAGGATGTAGATGGGCGCTGGCTTGAACAGCAGCATGGCCAGGATGAGCGACAGCGCCAGTAGCGACCGCTGCCCGCCTGACAGCTCTGTCAGTGACTGCTTCCACACGCCGCCAAATGCCACCCGCACCTCCAGCCCTGCAGCGAATTGGCATGTGCAGAATATCAGCAGGTCCACTAAACGACACTTCAGCTCATCTCCGTCTGTGTGTATGCCGGAACTGAGCCCAGCAAATGGTGAGTTGTGTGGTCAACAGCACTACACAGCCTGGCAACTGTTTTCGGAAAGCAGTACAGCACACATGCAGTGCTGATTCAGATGGAGCAGGGGCCATACCCTGCAGGAAGGAGGAGCCCTCCGGCGGCTCCAGCTTGGCGGAGGTGCCCGGCAGCAGCGTCGAGAAGATGGACCCGAAGTCCGTGTTGACCTGCCAATCAGTGCATACATCAGACTCAGCTCAGACACTGCATCATCAGTGCTGCCGAAAGCAGCACCGGCCGGCACACATCACGCAGCCAAGGCGACGGTACTATGAGCAGCGTGTCAGGCTTTGATGACCGCAAGTTTATAACGACACTGGCATCATGCAGTCAGCAGGGGCACCTTATCCCAGGTGAGGCGCAGCGCCTCCTTCTTCTTCTCGTCCAGCTCATCGATCACCTGCGGCCGGCCAGTCAACCCCATCAGAACGGCGCTCTCTAAATCCACAAAAGATTGACGGCTCAGTGCCACTGGTGTACCGTGAATCGTGCGGCAGCGTGCACAATGTGGCTGATAAAGGGACTAGTCTTTGCAGTCACACGTGGAGGATGATGCGCACTGCGTGGATCTTGGCCTTGTCGGCCTCCACCATGCGCTTTTTCTCCGACAGCTGCAGCTGCTCCGCCTCCGCCTTCTCAAACATGTTGATCGCCTACACGAAGAGGTGTGGTTGCTGAGCAAACAAGCATAGCCAAACATTAGCTGACAGCGGAGCTTGACCATCACGCAAACACCTGTCGATTGCCATCTCGGTGGCGTCGTCACATAGCTGATGCTGGACAGACGCTGACATGCATCCTCAGATACTGCCACATACATGTGATGTCAGTGGGGGGACAGGCTTGTCTGCGAGACAGGCAATAGAGCCACTTGTCCGCTGCACGCGCGACAGAAAGGAGCACCTTGCGGTTGACGCGCTTGCCGAGGGACTCCACCTCCAGCTTCTTGGCCTCGTAGGCTGCCAGCTCGCGGTCCACATCCTGCTTCGACGGCTGCGGCCGCGCCAGCATCGCCGCCTTCTCCACCTCGTTCCACTTGAACTCCTGTGCCGCAATTCCAAATCCCGTCATGCCTCTGCGCCTATACCACTTGTGTGCGCGTGTGTGTGCAACCACAATGGTGCAGCATGTGTGTGCTTGCAGCATGTGGACTGGCTGTGCAAGAAGATGGTGAATGTACTCAGATGCTGAGGACATGGTCTTAGCAGCGCACAGCCTGCCATGCGTCTTCTGCATGAGGCCAGGCTGTGCAGCAGCCTGCGCGTCCAAAGCATGCTACCACATAACACTACTCAGCGCTGCAGGGTGGAGAACATTCGCAGCTGGGGCGCACCTTCTCGAGGTCCCGCAGGTGCTTGGTGGCTTCCTCGGCGCTCTTGTCCAATGCCTTGAGCCTGAACACACAGTACGCAACTTCAGAATGACAACCACAGACACTCGCAGTCACTGCAGCTTCTGGCGCTTCTCTTTCATGATACTGAGTATGCACAGCCACAGGAGTCAGCTTCATGTGTGGCAGGCAGATGCGCAGGCAATCAAGCAGCAATTCCTGCAGAAACCCTGAGGCATCATAATAATTGCCTGCAAAACCACTCCGGATTGGACACGCCCTGGCATAGACCTTGGTGCTAGCTTGTGCCAAGTCTACACCATAATATTGACTTCTCATTGTCATGAGACAACTGACGGATGCACGACGCCCGTTACTGCTCGCTCCAAGTTAAGCAGGGTCTAGCAGACACTGCAAATCCGCGAAAACGGCCAGGTGCTGAACAGCATCAGGGGCAGCCCCAGGGGCCCCTGGAGGCAGCGGCCGCGCAGCCACCTGTGCTAGGCAGAGCCTTCTAGAGTGCCTGCTAGGCTGTAAAAAGCGTACTCTGCGCCTCTGCACCTTCTCTTGCGCATTCTGTACTTGGTCAATGACCGATCAAAGACGTTGGTGCGGCGCAACACCGCGCAAGTGGCTGCTGTCACAGCATACGCAGAGTAGATAGGATCCTTACATGCATCTGAGCTGCTAATGCGTCGCTGGACCTGCATACGGATCATTGTACGCATTCCTGTCCGCGGTACTCTTAGCACAGCTGCAATGATGTCCTGCGCGGTGGGATCCGCTAGCAGGTCCTGCGCATCCTTCTTGCACATCTGAGAATGAAGAATATTTCGAAGGTGGCCCCGGTCACTTCAGCTCGAGCTGGGTCTGCTCCTTGGCCGTGGCCTTGCCGTGTCAAGCGCCCGTAAAATCTGTCCGCCCGCTTACAAATCTTTTACAAGAAAGAGAATGTGGCCTGTGCTCACTCGAGCTCCAGCTTGCGGTGCTCCTTGGCGGCGGCCTCACTGGCGTCCTGCGCCCGGGAGCGCGCCGCCCTTTTATGAATTTGAGAATTCGAGATTCATCAAGGTAACAAGGCCTTTGCTCACTCCAGCTCGAGCTTGCGGTGCTCCTTGGCGGCGGCCTCCCCGGCGTCCTGCGCCCGCGAGCGCGCCGCCCGCAGGTCCCGCTCCTCCCGCTCCGTCTCCGCCTCCGCCGCCCGCCGGGCGCTGAGCTGCTCCTCTGCCGCCCTCTGCGCCGCCTCCGCGACGTCCGTCCTAGCATACAGCTCCGCCACCTTTGCCTCCAGGTCTGCATGCAGGAAGTAGTTGTGTGAGTGCTCAAAGCAGCACTAACACCACGTTCAGCAGTAGTGCTGAGCTGCTCCTCCGTCGCCCTCTGCGCCGCCTCCGCAGTGTCAGTCCGCGCGCACAGCTCCGCCACCTTCGCCTCCAGGTCTGCGTACAGTAAATGCACGTTCCGAGATTGGTGCAGCACATGTCGTCATATGCTCGCCCTTTGCGCCGCCTCTGCGGCATCCGTGCGGGCGTACAGCTCCGCCGCCTTTGCATCCAGGTCGGTATGTAGAGAGTGTGGCAGGTTGAATGCTGACGCAGGGCAAACAACACGTTCACAAGTGCTGAGCTGTTCATTCGCCGCCTTCTGCGCTGCCTCGGCCGCGTCCGTCCGCGCGTACAGCTCCGCCACCTTCGCCTCCAGGTCTGCACATAGTGCATGCATTGATTAAGATGAATGCAGCACCGTCACAAGCGCTGCGCTGGTCCTCTGCAGCCTTTTGTGCCGCCTCTGCGGTATCCGTGCGGCCCTACAGCCCGCCACCTTCGCCTCCAGGTCTGCGCATGATAAAGCATGGCAACATAATTGCAGCAGCACCGTGTCGGGATCGAAGCAACACTGTGACCCCGGGATGTATCATTGGCTGTGGAGATGGCGGCCAGCTCACATGTGCTACCTCCTGTTGCACACAACATCTTCAAGAATATGAATCTTGCAATGTTCCCACCAGAGCTTTGCCGCTGTACCTTCTCTCGTACCTTGCAGGCCGGCCTCTGCGAGCTTGATGGCGGTGGCCAGCTCCCCGGTCTGGGAATCCATGGCACAGAACCACCTTCAGCCGTGACATGTCCGAGCTTCAGCTTTTCCACTTACCTTGCAGGCCGGCCTCGGCGAGCGTGATGGCCGTGGCCAGCTCGCCAGCCTGGGCGTCCGCGGCCTCCGCTTCCGCCCTCGCGGCCGTCAGCGCGGCCTCCGCGCCCCGCAGCGCCGCCTTGCTGGCGGCCACCTCCCCCTTGGCCGCATCCAGCTTAGCCTGCGCGGCCCTGACGCGCGAGCCCCGCTCCTGCTCGATGTTCTTGATGTCACGCTCCAGGGCCTGCAAAGGACACATCAACCCTGAGCAATGCGTGCTTTCAGTTTGAAGGAGTCCAACAGCCTGGCCTGTGAGGCCTCAACATGCAACGTGTCCTTGGCATTCCAGCTTAGAGCACCCGCACGAGAAAGAGGTACGTTGAAAGGTGACGCACATCATGCTGGGGTATGTTTGTGGTACACATGCACGGCCAGTTGACAAGCAACTATGCTGTATCTGGGTAGACTGATGATGCGGACATGCAATATACGCAGCAGTATATAATCCTGTACAGTGGGCAGGGCATTCACGACAGCATGGCGGAACAGCAGTGGCTCACCTTGGTGGCCTCTGCCAGCTCGACGCGCCTGGCCTTTGCAGCCTCGCCATCCAGCCTGGCTGCCTCCAGTGCCGCCTGAGCCTCCTCCGCAGCCGACCGCATCTGCATCGGTGCATGCCACTAGTCAGCCCTTTCGCTACTCTTGCATTGCCTGGAGTGAAATAAGTATTGCATCGATGCAAGAGCTGCTGAGCTGGCCAAATGCCGCCATGGTCAACTGGCCAACTGTGTTGGCGCCTCAAGGTAGTAATGCTCTGTGGCCTGGTCAGAGCGGCATGACCTGGGAAGCCTGGGAGTTGCCCTCGCGCTCTGCCAGCAGCGCCAGCGCATGCTGCTTCAGCTCCAGCTCCTTGCACAACCTGCATTCCACGCAAACGTCTAGATCGTGCAGCTTCATGTAGTTTGCTGCAGCAACGTCAAATCAGATCCGACAACCAGTAAGACCAGGTGCGCTGCTGTTGCGCAGATTGCACTGCTGCCCACGATCCCCTTTCACAGCGTGGGCTTGATGACATCAGACACATATGTTCCGTGCCTGGCGTGTTGCTCGGCAGCGGGCTTGAGCTCGTCCAGCTTCTGCCGCGCTGCGTGCAGTGCCTGGCGGTGCGACTCCAGCTCCATTGCCGCCGCCTTCCAGGCTGCGACCCGCTCCAGGGTTGCGCCTGTTTGGTTGCATGTGAGAGCTCATGTTACAGTGCTGACTTTACATTTGTCGTCGCCGTCTGGTGATGCATGCTTCCCAGGCTGCGGCCCGCGGTTGGCAAACACACAAGCACACTGGAATGTAAGCCGGCACGATGTGTGAGATCGCAGCAGAGCTCATGACAGCGGAATCTCAAATGACTGCAACACATGGTGCTGTTACAACCCAGGCGGGCGAGCAACACTTGCGATGCATTTTCATCATGTTCCAAGGTCACACCACAATCGTTGCATCTGCTGTCTCTTCAATCTCACCGCCTGACTTGCGGGAGCCGCCTGTGAGGGTGCCGCCGGGGTTGAAGTCATCGCCCTCCAGTGTCACGCAGCGGCACCTGATGTCCCTCACCAGCTTTGCAGCCGTCTTCTGGTCCTGCAATGCACGAAGGCCTTGCTCATCAGAGGTGTGACTCACAAAGAGACGCCTAGCTCCGACTGCCCTTCAAGCTCGTGGAGCAGCACTCGTCACGGCCGTCTACATGACCCCAGCCATGCGACGCATGGGACACCGGCATCCGACACCAGATCCGGCCACGCCGCCCACCTTGCAGATGAAGGTGCGGCCAAAGGCGTGGTACATCGCCGGCTGCATCGCGGCGTCGTAGTCCACCAGGTCCAGCGCCGGCCGGGCGGCGCCGCCCACCAGGCGCTCCACCTGCTGCCGCAGCCCCTTGGGCAACGGGTCCTCCTTCCTCATCTGCCAAAGACCAACATGAGTGCTGAAATGTGATGCATGCTCCATGTCACGTTGTTCGTGTCAGGGTGGAGATGTTCAGCTCACACAGGCGGAAGCTGCCCCATTCAGATTTGAGACCCCCAGCATGCTGCATGCTTGCCAAGTCAAGTGCGAGGAGACACCTTGTCCAGGGGGACGAGGGTGACGCGGTTGCGCAGCCTGCCGCGCGCCAGTAGCGCCTTGCCGGCCTCCGCCGTGTCCACCACCACCTGCAAAGAACCGAAGGATACATCATATGCACATAGCATCAATGACGCGTGATCAGTAAGGCATTGGCTTGGTGTTTGCATCAGCTGGCCAAGGCAGGTCTATGAACCTTGCAAACGTGATTGCAGCACAGTGATATGATGACTGTCAAGAACATGGATGTCAGTGTCGATGATGCAGTTGACGCTCTGCGGCTCCGTGGCGCTGTCACGGAGGTGTCATGTCATGGGGTCAAAAACTTGCAATGCTCAAGCAGTGAGCATTGTAGCGGCACCTGGTACAGTGCGCCGCCCGCGGCCACCTCCATGGCGGCGGTGGTGGGCTGGTCGCCAAGCGGCCTGCAGCCGTGGATGAGCTTGCCTACCGTGCCGCGCACCCACTCCGCCCGGAAGCCCTGCCCCGGGTCGCTGAACTGGAAGTCGATGCCTGCGCAGGTTCGCACTCGTGGTTTTGCCAAGGCGTCCACCACCAGTTGGTGAGCTTGGTGGCAGGTTGCGAGACCTGTCAAACTCAGCATCAGAATCTATGAGGCCAAGATACAGCAGACCAGGGAGGCCGGGCAGGACGACCCGCATTTGCAGACTTTCTAAACACCGAAAGCAGTGCCACACCTCCGAGCTGACTGGCCAGGCTATCGGCGGCGTTGCGGCAACGCTGCACCGCCTCTGCTTCCGCCGCCACAGACTCCTCCTGCTGCTGCACCACCTGCGTGTCGAAGCTCAGCGACGCCAGCTCCTGCTGCAGGGCCTCCACCTTCGCGGTGGCGGCCGCCAGCTCCTATCGTGACAAGACATTGACGGCACGTCAGCCAAGACCCATTGAATGTGCAGCAACGATGTTAGCAAGACAGCATCGTCAGCAATGCAGCAGGACTAGCATCTTGACAGCGATGATCAGGCCCTTCTTTGATGTGCACTAATCCAGGACGCCATTACCTGGCAGCATAGCCGGTAAGAGCAGGTCATGTCGGACTGACCTGCTCAAGCTTGGCGGAGGCCGAGTCCTGCTTGGCGGCGGCCTTCTTCGTCCGCGCCAGCTCGGCGGCAGCGTGCTTCTCCCGCACGCCTGCCGCCTTCAAGTCAGCCTCTGCTGCCGTCTGCAGCAGCACGCGTATAAGTTCATGACGCAGACAAAACCGGATGCACAAGGATGCTGTCATGGTGCCCAGTGGGTGGCGGCGACAGCGTCATTGCTGGCGGTCAGCTTTCAGCCTGGATCGAGTAACCTCCATTTGTCTCGAATCCATCGGTTCACCTGCTGCTGCTGAGCGTCTGCGAGGCGCTCCTCCAGGGAGCGGTTGCTGCCGTCGCGGCCATCGCCCGATTGCGCGCCCGCCAACTCCCGGGTCGCCGCCTCCACAGCCTCCTTGGCCCTGAGTAAGGTAACCTCGTTGCATAGGCAAGGCTTCGCCATCTATTCCGTGTAGCGTTCCTCTGACAAGCCTAGGTGCATGCCAGCCTCCAAATGGCTGCCTCAGCTTCCTGCGCAGACTGTATATGGATGTTGCAAAATTGCAGCCCTTCAACCGGAAGGTGCACAGCACTGCATCACTGGCCAGCATGCAAGTTGATTCAAGTCCCCTACCCAGCATCACACATGATGCGCAGCCGCCTAACAGAACTTGAGGATGACGAGACATCCAGCAACTCACTGCTCGTGCCGGGCATGGGCCTCCTTGCGGGCGGAGGAAGCTGCTTCAAGCTTCTCAGCCAGGCCGCCTTGCTCCAGCTCAGCGCGCTGCGCCTGCAGTGCCACCAGTGCCTCCTTCTCCCCCTTGAGCTCATCACGGCCAGCTTCCCAGGCCGCGCTGCGTGTCGCCAGCCTGTAAAGGTATGTAATGGTGGGGTGACCTGTTGTGACTGTCATATTCACATCTGGTTGTAGTCAGCATACGCTGGTCAGCACCTGGCAGCGTCCAACCAGAAGTCGAGCTTGCATGCGAGACCGCGAGGCTTGACACAGTGTGGTGCCAGCAATGCAGATGTCAAAGCCGCACTTCTTCGCCAGATCCGCCACGTCGGCCTGCAGCCGCCGGATGTCGCCGCCAGACCGGCGCTCCCTCTCTGCCGCCAGCTCCTGAACAGGACAGTGGTGCTGCAGGTTCACAATCCTGGACCTCCCTGCTGATTGTCGCATTGGGTGCAGCAACTGACCATGCATGAGCTTCACAATGACTATGCAAAAGGAGGCATGGGTAGCGTGCAAGGTGGGCGGATCGTACCTCAAGTCGCACAGCCGCAGCTTTGGCCTGCGCCTCAGCAGTGGTGCGCTCGTCCGCGACAGCAGCCAGCCTGTCCTTTGCCTGCTGCACATCCTGCGCTGACCTCGCTGTGGCCCTGTGCATGACAGACCACGACCCTCAGGCTACTGTACCTTGCACAGCGGTGTGAACAGTGACATAGCTGGTGTAACTCTAATGACCTCGTGCACATTCCCGTTTCCACAATCGCAATGCAGTGTCAAGCAACCCCAGTCGCCTTGCTGACAGTGTTGCACGCTGATCAGCGGTGCAGTGGAAGTCACACCGTTGCTCAAACGCCCAGCTGTACTCGGACATGCGGCGGTGCAACTCGGACACCGCCACCACGCTCTCGTTGTACAGCGAAGCTTCCCTTTTCTCCTGCCGCAGCCTGTTCAGCGCCGGCACGATGTCCTCAGCCAGCACCTGCAGCAGCAGTTTTGCAGCATGACGCCCTTTCCTTTGACACGTTCTTGTGCGTCAGTAGTTCCTGACCTTCAACAGCAGCATCGGAAGAAAGTTCTCGACTTGGGTGACGTCAATCTGCACTGTCAGCAGCCTGACTGAGCGAAAGTGCCACTTCAGAGCATACAGTGTGAAACACATCCCTCTACTTGTGTCGAGGCGTTGCCAAGTCTGGGTCGCTACTTTGCTGTGCAGCACCCAGTACATTTGTTGCTAATGGCGGAAGAAGTGCAGGCGCACCTTGTTGATCTCATCCACCTTGACCTGCTTCTTGTCTAGCGTGCGCAGCGCGGCCTCCTTCTTGGTCTCGTACATGCGGGTGCCCGCCGCCTCCTCCAGCATGCCCAGCATCTCTGCCGCCTTCATGTTCAGCACCTGCACATGAAGCCGATCAACTCACCTGCCGCAAAACCCTGCCGCACTTGCATGTTATACTCGGTTGCACATGCACCAAGTCTTGCTACGATACAGCAGCTCGTGTGGTCATTTGCAGCAGCTGGTCTGCAGACACTGCTGTTCTGTCAAAAGGATTGTGCCGCGCACCTTGGTGATGCGGCCCTGCATGATGAGGAAGTGTGGGTTGTTGACGTTCAGCTGCACGCTGTGGAACATGGACTGCACCCTGCCGGGCTGTGCGACGTGCCCGTTGACGAGGTACTTGTTGCGCCCGCCAATGACCAGCTACACAGCAGAGTGAGGATCTCAGCTGCGCAATATCTCAATCATCGCGTCAACCACAAATCTGTCGGGCGCAAAACGATGCGATCAGGTGCTGATCAAGGCGATCGGGCCCACCTGCCGTGTGACGGTGATCTGGTCGTACTGCTCATAGCCGATGGGACTGTTGGCCTTGTCCTCATTGTTGAAGACCACCGACACTGACGCCTTGGTCACACCGGCCTGCCCGTTCTTGTACACCAGCTCCTGCAGGCTGCCGACCCGCACCTGCACGAAGATGAGGTGGTGTGCTGCAGCGGGCGACTTGCAGCGATCATGCCCTGACACGATGTGAGGCACTGGTGCTGTGCCGCAGGAGGCGCCGCACGCATGCTGAGTGCATCAACACGGATGATCTTCATTTCCAGAAGCGCAACATCAGCATCACGAGTGCTTAACCAGGTCTAGCCCACCTGCTGCATGTTGGTGATGCCCAGCACGAAGCAGATGGAGTCCAGGATGTTGGACTTGCCGCTGCCATTGAGCCCCGTGATGGCATTGAACTGCTGGTCCAGCCCCGGGACCGTGGTTCGCTTCGCAAAGCTCTTGAAGCCATCGAGAGTGATCTCTTCTATCCACATGCCGCTCCCGCGGCGCGCCTGCCGGACTGTGCCGGCAGGCAACGAGCGTGTTGGAGGCGATCACAGAAACGGACGGGGTTGCTCCGCCTACAGCAGTATGGTGCTGATCGGGCGTCAAGGCATACGTAGCGTAGCACGCTCACACCAGCGCTGTATATATGCGTTGCTGGCGGGAGCCTCAGACTGCAGCTCAAGGTGCAGCTGACGAAACTGACACGCGCGCGACGACAGCACGCGTGGCACCGGCGGTTGGGTAAGGACTCCTGACTTCAATATTGGTGGCAAGGCAAAGTCTTTCGACGGGCAAATGTCTGCAGCAGCAGTGACAGTTGACGAGCCTTCCGCAATTTGAACAGGCGTCAGCTGAGACTAAATTTGGGAAATTAGGGTCTTACACGGTATGTCCGAGCTTCTGCGTCGCAAATGCTTCTGCGGCTCTATGCGGCTTGCGTATGCCAGAAGACTGTGTCTTGATACTTGACAGGGCATTCGTGTGCTGGAGAGGGTTGAGCGATGCCGCCAGGGCGGCAAGATGCACAAACAGCTTGCAAATTGCCATATAACATCCCGGCTGAACACTTCGCAGCTTCGCAACTAACATTCGAACACAGATCCAAGCGTTGACGTGTCGTCTTAGCGTGTTGCAAGCTCGGTCATTGGTGTAACATCCTTCGCGAGACTGGCGCTGTCCTTCTAACCGCAAGGGCCCCTCCATTTCGGTGAGACATCTGCCAACGCAATCTGGTGAACTGGCCTATCATATTGTGTCGGATGGCGCTGCCAGCGTCTCACAATGCCTGACGGTCATCTAAGGTCGCCGCATCGCCCCGGAGCGCGATGTCTGCAAATGTCAGCCAGACTTTGGTTGTGCTTTGACAGTCACAAGTGTTGCTCATGTGCATGCCTGTAACGATTCATGTGGCTTAACGACAGCAAACACATGGCTTATCCAAGCTTTGAGCCGCATGCGTCGGGGCCCGACCCGTTTGCTTTATGATGTGGTCGGCCTCTGTGCCTGTGCAGCATGTGGCGCATGTGTGACAGCCCAAAAAATGTGTACTTTGGCAGCGAATCGCTGCGCAGTGCTGCTAAAACACACCTGTAGATTCACTTCTACATGATCTGACGCTTGCATGAGCCTGTCATGGTTGCGTGCCACAGCCTGTGAGTCGGCGCTCACCGGCAAGTGCTACGGCCCTCGCCAGCAGCAGCTGGCTGGAGTGTACCTGAGGCGCCAGCAACAGCAGTGGCGTGGGCGCACCACAACGTACACCAAAGACGCCAGCGGCGTCAGTGGCGACAGCTTCGCCAGCAAGGCGGCAGAGCCGCACCACCGCTGGGCAGCATGGCGGTCGCGATTCCAGACGAATTTGTGTGCCCCATCTCTGGCGATGTCATGCGGGACCCCGTGTGGCTGTCCACCGGTATCGCTGTGGACCGCACGTACGCGGATTACTACCTGCAGGCTGGCTTTCGGCAGTGCCCCGTGACCGGGGAGACCATCACAAATGAGAAGCTTGTGCCGGTGAGCTCTGTCGGTGCTGTCAAACATGGTGGCACTCCGGCCGCTGCAGAGCATGATTGCGTGCACGGGGCTGCAGGTGTCCGCATAGCCATCAGAACTGTACTGTTTGGCTGGTGCAGGTGCCCAACATGCAGCTGTACATTCAGAAGTGGGGCCGCCGTGTGGGTTTCGACCTCAATGTCCAGCCGTCGGATGAGGCGCTCACACATGCCATCATCCAGGTGCTTCCCTCACGTACTTCGCTGAAACCGTGCACTGAATCGTCCCATATGCACATTTGCATGCAGCACATGTCCACGAGTTTGGGCAGGGGATGGTGCTGCGTGCATGTGTGGTATTACGGCATGCTGCAGGCGGCGGAGCATGCCGGCAGCCAGCGGCGGGTGTCCAGCCTGCCACGGGCGACTCCTGAGGAGATTGCAGAGGCGCGCCGAGCAGCAGGTGCCTCGGAACCCAGCTCGCCGACCTCGCCTGCGGCTGAGGCAGCGGCAGCAGCAGAGAAGCGGGCAGAGGAGGCGGACAACAAGGCGGCCGCAGATGCAGCGGCGGCGGCGGCAGCGGTGGCAGAAGACCAGCCGAAGGGCCTGGCGAAACCCAGCGACATCTCACTGACGCTCAAAGGCTGGGCCGCCGCCAATGCGGTAAGCAGTGAGTATCCTAGATGGCATGGCTGCATGGGAGCACTTGTTGTGGAATGAGCAGAAGGGAGCGTCTAAGTGTGAGGAAGCTGGCTTAATTTCAAGGCACCATTGGACATATTGTATGCCTGCAGGTTCAGACACCTGAGGAAGAGGATGGCTCCTCGACTCCGCATGCGGATAGCCCACGCCTATCGCCGCGCCTGGAGGTAATCCCGGCGCCCACTGGGTTGCAGGCTCACTCTTTGGGCTGTGCAGCACTTGGTGGAGTGTCTTCTGAGGGTTGATAAGACGCTGCCACACATGACTGTCGAGTGATCTATGCTGACAATGATGCCCACGCTGCGCAGGGTGACGAGGGCGGCATCCGCAGGATCAAGGGCCCCGGCGGGGTGCCGCCCGGTCATGACGGCGTCAAGAAGGCGCCCAGCAGCGGCGGCCTCTTTGGCAAGGTGTGCAGCCAGACATCCAACCTGCTCAGGCGGCTCAACTGGTGGTGGTTCCATCTGCAGTCGTGTCGTTTGTGGCGTCGCCTCATCTTGGTCTGCAGGGCTGCTCACACAAACCATCAAGCAATCAACTGCTGAGGATCAGAAAGCGGCTGCAGGTGTTTGGCAGCCGGGCTGCGGCTCAGCGCACCGCACCATCGGCGGTGTCGCGCATGGTGGGCGCCTCCAGCAAGTCCCGCACGACATCGCCGCTGCCGTCCCCCAGGGTGCGCGTGCATGCCGGTGTCCCCTGGCCACACTTCTTCTGTTCAGTTGACAGATGCTGCAGAAGTCCGGCCTCCCCTGCATGCATTGCTGCTGCCTGTTTCCAATGTGGCCTTGAGGATTGTCATCCCAAAGTAGATTCATCCTTGGGGGAAAAAAAAAAACATCGTGGCACACAAGGTGTTGTATCCTCACCAGCCTCTTCAGTCTTTTGCGTCTCCTCAATCCTGCAACCTCAAGGCACTGCCCGTGCTGCAGGCGTCTCCCCGCGGCTCCCGCCGCACCAGCCCGGCGCCGTCGCCGCAGGCCAGCCCCCGCACCCACCACAGGCCCAGCCCGCCGCCCAGCCCGCGGCAAACGGCTGTCGCCACAGCCAACAACCTCGTCAACCGCACTGACGGCCGACAGCGGCCGGCCGTCAATGACTCCAGGACCGAGGTGTGCGGCGGAGTTGCCAATGCAGCTGGTCGACTGCTGAGTCAACACATTGCAGACGCGATGATGCCAAACCGCTCCTCCACCCCTTGCCATGTGAAGTTTTGTGGGACAGCAAAGCTGGAACTGATGTGCACCTGCGCCTGCAGACTGTCGAGTCGCCAACCAAAGCAGCCGAGCGGGCCGCGGCCGCATGGACGCCACCGCCGCCGTCCACCGCCGCCAAATCTGTGGACACCGTGCGCACGCGCCCCCGCCGGTCGGCCAGCTCCTACGCGGCGTACACCGCGGCCGACACGGCGGCCTTCGAGGCGGCGTTTGGTGCGCACCTGGTGCCGCCGAAGGACGTCATCTCGCCGGCGCCCTCACCCACAAAGGTTTGTGCGTCACACGCCGGGCATTCTCACTCACCTGGTGGGTTGGTCATCTTCATGGATATTTTGAGGTGGCATGTAGGGCGCACCTGGTATCACTTAAAAACGTTATTCTGTCGGCAGTCGGCGCTCTCACCCACACGGGTGTTCACCAGCAGTATCAGTTACCTCACCCTACCCCAGTCATCGCCTGTCAGCACGAAGTGCTGACACTGCAGCCTCCTCGGCAGTGCTTGGCGCACATCCAATGTTGCTGATGAATGTGAATTTACTGGCGGCCTCCTTTAAGGACTCGTGGCACTTGTCAGTCAAAAGAGTTGTGTACCCAATACAGTGTTGTAGCAGGGAAGCCGCCAACAATGTCGATGCCAGCATCCAAGCGCTGTTCATGGACAGCGGTGGCGCATCTGGGGACTGGCTGTGTGTCGTGGATGACATTCGAGAAGTTCAAGTCATGCTTGTTTTCATTGTGGCCACAGCTGGACGCCACCGGGAGCAACGCCGACAGCGATGACATCTTGGCCACCGCGCTGGCGCAGCCGGCGACGCCGCCGCCGCCGCCTGAGAACGATGTCAACAATCTGCGCACGCGATCGGCAGTGCAGCGGCGGCGCTCGTACTCGCCTTATGCCCCTGGCGGTCTGTTTGCGCGGCGGCCCGATCCCAGCCCCCAGGTCAGCGACTGCCATTGTCACGAGCGATGACAGAAGTTCATAGTCTGGAGGGTTCTAGCTGCTGCGCTGTTTTGCAAGGCGTGGTCCCTGAATGCGGCGGCATCTTTGCTGCCTCTGCTTTGGGTCCCCAATCACCTGGGTTAGCATGCGACACGCTCCAACCGGCATTCCCTTCACAAATGACTTCACAACTGACATGGATGGATGCTCCCGTCATCCATGACGGTTGCCTGCACATTTGCGCCTTTGCCAAATGTTCACGTTGACTGACCTGTGCTCTGCTTTGTGTTCCAGGCGGTGGATCGCCTCGCGCCAAATGGCGCTGATGCGACCCCCGACATCAACAGCCTGCGGCTCAGGTCCTCTGATGGCGGCTCCCTCATGGAAGAGGTGAGCCATGCGAAGCCCAACAAAGCTTTGACACTGAACACAGGCATTGCAGCCGATGACCGCAGTGCACTCACCTTTGATTGCTTCAGCTCAGGCGGGCTCATCACTTTCCAGTCTCATATGCAATGTGTGTGCAAAGCCATTGCGATGCGATTTCTGCTGATCTATCTTCTAAGGCTGAACTGGTCACCCAGCTTGCCGAACCACAAGCGGGCATTCAGCATCAGGTGTGCAAACTGCCACTCCTATACAGTACACTGTGTTTCGGCAGGTGCAAGCCACCAGGGCACAGTTGCGGTCACTGGAGCCCGCCGCCCTGCAAGCCAAACCAGCCGTATGTCGCCTTCAGCAAGTCAAGTGACAAGTGCAGTATGTGACGAACACACGAGTTCTGCACAACACAGGTGCAAGCCGGTGAGGCCCGGCCACGATCTCCAAGCCCGCCGCCCTGCAAGCCGGGCCAGCCGTATGTCATGCTCTTGCGGGCCAAGGGACGATTGCGCTGTGCCAAACAGACAACATTCTGCCGCCACAGGTGCAAGCTAGCGAGGCGCGGCTTCGGTCGCCCAGCCCGCCACCCCGCAAGCCGGGCCAGCCGGCATCCATGGTGGCGCCTACGCCCCCCGATGACGGCGAGACCAGTGGCGCCGGGCCGCAGCTCAGCTCCACTGCAGCGGCGGCGGCGGCGGCGCTGCCGGTTCGCAACGAGTTCGAGGAGCCCGACGTAGCCATCTCCACCGCTGCTCCAGTGGAGCCGGTGTGATCCCCCACTTGCAAGTACTGGTCGGTCCAATTTCTCTTGGTGTGTCATGGAAGTCCACGGCACATTGACTGCTTTTTCCAAATGCGAGTCGCTGTGGCAGGATGTGGCACTCAAGGCGGCTGAGCCTCCAGCGCCAGAGGTGGCCAAGCCACCGCCGCCTGCTGCGGTTGCAAAGTCGGCGAGACCCACCAGCTTCACCTCCTGGATCCGCCGCCGCAGTGGCTCCCAGGATTCCGAGGCAGCGGCACAGGTGGGAACTTTAGTGACGACAGCCTGGCATCTTAGATACCACAGCATCCCCTGTTATGATATTGCTTAAACGATTGCCAAGCCACAAGCCGACAACGCCCAGCTGACGGTCCTGATTCTGACATCTTGATGTGGCACAGGCCAAGCAGCAGGCAGCGCAGCAGGGCACTGCGGCGGAGCCGCCGCAGCGCTCCGACAGCCTGTCGTCGGACGAGCTGGCGGCGGCCGCTGCCGCTGTGGACCAGCAGCTAAACCCTGGCAGCGCCTCGACCTCCGCTCGGCGGCCGCCGGCGAACAATGGTGCCCAGCTGACAAACAGCGCCGCTGGCCCAGCCGTGGTCACAAATGCAGCGATGCCGGCGGCCAGCGTCCGGCAGCATGGCGGCCCGGGTGTCCTCGGCAACGGCGCCGTCGCCGGCGCGGCGCTGGCTGGTGCGGCGGCGGGTGGAGCTGCCGCAGCGGCCGCGGCCAGCCCCAGCTCGCAGGGCTCCTTCCGCATCCGCCGCGCAGGTGTGCGGCATCACTTTGATACTTCCCTGCATGCATGCAAATCCTGGCAAACGGTGGCAGTGTCGCCGCCGCTGCAGCCAGCCCCAGCTCCAGCTCTTCCAGCTCCTTTCGCACCTGTCGGACATTGACAAGTCTGGAGGAGTCCCAAAGTCTGACAATACGAGTACGCGCTGATGACTGCATGATGTGGCACCTGCGCTGCTGCGGTGATGGCGGCCAGCCTAGGCTTGCTTTGTCCGGTGCGCAGGCAAGCCACTCTTGCCCATGGACAAGCACACATTGCAACGATTGCAAGTTTGGTGCAGTTGCCAGGCAGGAGTCATCCTTACTCGACACTGACCTGAGGTCCAGTTTCGAGTGGCATTGCTGCTTCTGGCAATTGCAAGCTCAGCGTATATAGGTAGCCAGACGGACATGAGCTTTTGCTGCTCCTGTCACCCTGTGAATGCATCAGCCCTTTGATGGATTTTCTGGCGTATGCAGGCAGCCAGATGGACATGAGCGTCCTGCAAGTCATGTGACGAATCGTGTTGCCATGCGCAGGCATATAGGCAGACATGCGCGACTGATGCATGCATGCAGGCGGCCAGACGGACATGAGCGACTCGCTGCTTCTGCAGGTCACAAACTTGCATTGTGTTTGCACATGCAGGCAGCCAAAGGACACAAGCAACTCACTGCTCCTATTCTCTTCATAACTGTACCAGTCAAATTTTCGTTTGATGCGACGCATGCAGGCAGCCAGACGGACATGAACGACTCGCTGCGCGCCAGTTCCACGCCGGGCGGGGCGACGCCGGACGCCGGCGGGACTCCTGAGGCCGGCGGCCCCGTCACGCCGCAGAATGCGCACCTGCGCAGCGCCAGCATGAGCTCCGCCGGCAGCGGCGGCGCCCACGGCGACGCCTCGGGCGGCAAGATCGCCGAGTACGCGCAGCTCACCCAGGTGAGCTCGTCCCCGTCTGTGACAAGCTGCTGGGAGTTTCGCAGGTCATGCCAGCTTGCGCAGTGGCTGCGACAACGGCAGGACGACTGGCTATGTGCACACCAACTGCCGTATGCTGCTGACAGAGGTGCTAGAACAAGGGCGCCTGTCAAACAGTCACATCGACTGTTCGTGTTGGGTTTCCATTGTCCCCAAGCAACTCTCAGGAAATCAGCTTCTGGACCCCTCTATAGCAAGGGAGTCAGCCACTGACGGTCTGCAACAAGTGTTGGTGGTTCGACCAGGTGACATGATGCGCTGCAGAGCATCCGAAACAGGCGCGCGAGTCGCGGGCCGAGCGACGCCGCCTCCACGGACAGCGGCGGCGACGGCGGCGGCCCGGGCCGGCTGCTGGGCGCCGCCGCCGTGGAGTACACCGCCGCGCTGCGCTCGCGGCGCTCCAACTCCTTCTCCTCCGAGGCCGATGTGAGTTGTTGGAGCAACGTTTCGTAGCAGATGCAGGTTGAGGGGCATCAGATGTATCTGCGGAGTACACCGCCACGCTGCGCTCGCAGCGCTCCTGGTTCTGCTCCTCCGAGGCCACGTAAGACCTTGATGGAGTCTTGACAGATAATCTCATGGCAACACGCAGATTGAAAACTTGTTTGCAGCTGTGGAGTACACGGCCACGCTGCGCTCACAGCGCTCTATCTCCTAGTCCTACAAGGCGGACATAGGTATTGTGGTTATCATGCCCACAGCAATGCACATGCAGGAATACTGCAGCTGCAAAATACACCGCCACGCTGCGCTCACAATGCTTCACATCCTTCTCCTCCGAGGCCGATGTGAGTTCCCAATATGATAACTCTGGCCAAATACAGATTGGAGAATATCCAAAAAGCACATGGCCATGCTGCGCTCGTAGTGCCCCAATGCCTTCTACTCTGAGGCCGACCTCAGTTCCTGCAGTCTCCTGACGGAACTTTAATTGGGAGTTGGCGCTGCTGGTATCTCAATAAGTGCCTCGTTAGCTATAGGTGCGGGGCGGCACGCTAAACGCAGTAACGGCTGTGTTGCTGGAGCCCTGAGGTCGCAGCGACACTTTCGGCATGTCCAAGAGCAGCAGCTATTAAACGCGGATGGTGTGCTCACACAACTACAGGGTGGGACGCCGCGGGCGGCGATGGCGAATGTGACACCGGAGCCATCGGGGCGCAGCGGCATCTTCCGCCGCGTATTTGATCAGCACATACTGACTGCAGATGTCATGCTCACACAGCTACATGGTGGGACGCCAAGGGCGGCGGCGGCGACCGTGATCCCAGAACCGTCGGGGCGCAGCGGCATGTCCAGCCGCATCCTTAGAACTACCACTCACTGATTGCAAGTGTCTCGCTCAACAGCTACAGGGTGGGACGCCGCGGGCGTCGGCGGCGGCCGTGACCCCAGAGCCGTCGGGGCGCAGCGGCATCTTTGGCCGCGTGGGCCGCCACCGCCGCAACTCCAGCAGCCAGCAGTCGCTGGTCAGCCTCGCCAGCATCGGCCGCAACGAGAGCCTCGGCGGTCCCGAGACGCCCCTGCGCCGTGAGTGCACCCATGCAGTGGATCAGGCAGCAGGCATTCATGTAAGTGAGGTTGCCCGCCTGGCAAGCCACCTGGGCCTGCCTCAAATGCGTGGCTGCATGCAACGGGTGTTACACAGGTGTATAGAAGCTAGTGTGAGTGTGTGGCACGGGCTGCAGGCTCGCCTTCAGGCGCTAACCAGCGCATGCAGGACCAGGCGGAGGTGGTCGCCATCATTGGCAAGGTGCTCGTTTTGGCGCTCCTCCTTTGCGTGCCCGCCCTCATGTCTGCTGTCCTTTTGCTGAGCTGGCAAACATCTGTGCAGATAAGCTGAGCACTGACTATGCAAGGTACCTGATTGCGATTCGTTCTTGCAGCGCTCGCTCACCATGTGCTCTTTGTCAATATCTCAAGTCTCATGCAAATCGCTTGTGTATATTTGAATGCAGATGCGGGAGGTGCGGGACCCTAAACAGGTCGCCATTCCGCTGCTGGGGCGGCTGGCCGTCCTGGTGGAGGACAACGACGAGATGCGCTCCTACTTTGTTGCGGCCGGTGGGGCGCCGCGGCTGTCGCAGCTTGCCGCCGCCGACCACCCGCCGCTGAAGGGTGAATACGAGTCTCTGATGTCTTCATATCGTGAAGAGCTGTGTGAATGAGCATATGATGGTTCTACTGTGTCTCGACTAGCGGGGGGCCACGGCTGTCGGAGTTTGCAGCTGCCAGCACTCGCCGTGTTGGAGACTGTAGGCGGCACCAGTGCTCAAGGATACTGCATGGTGAATGTAAACTGTCGACCGTCAGCCACATGCTCACACCTTGGGGTTATGTATGCAGCTGCTGTGTTGCCAGCAGCTGCGAAGTCGGCATGGCAGGCTTGCATCTAGAGCTGATCATGCCCAGAGGAAATGGAAGTAGGGTTTCCGAAACGGAAGAAACCCTAAACCTGCAGTGGCGGCGGCGCGAGTGGTGTGGTACCTGGCCCGCAACCCAGCCGTCGCAATGGAGCTGATGCGCTGCAACCTGGTGCCGGTTCTGTACCACGGCCTCGCCAAGCAGGACGTCAGCGACCAGCTGCCGCTCATTGGTGAGGGCAATCTATGTGCCAAGGCTGATCCTGAGGCTGCGTCATCTGCGACGGCTTCCTTTGCCTGGCAAACTGTGTCAAGTTGGTACCATGGCCATTACAGCAGATCACACTTTCATTGCCAGGCGTACTGGGAAGCTCCTCTGTTGTGCTGGCCTTATATCGTGGCCTCGCCAAGCAGGATCTCAGCTGCATGCTGCTCCTCTGTGATGATATAAGGCTTGGCACCTAGCTGGCACCAGCGCTGGGAACCTATGAAGACTCGTGATTAAAGGCGCTTTTGAGGGGCTGGGCCAGTGCATTGTGTTGTACTGTTGTTACCTCAGGAGTTCGCAGGCAGGAAGTACGAAGTTTGCTGAGAGGCATCATCCGATGGAGACCCTGCCATGTGACACGCCAATTTGATCCGTGCTGCTTTGCAATGCCGGCATGCTGGTGCAGTTCAATTGCTTCAACCAGGGGGTGGCTGCAGGGCGGCTCTTGTCACTGCATTCTCGTGTCACGTGGCGATCATGGCCCATGCTGCCGTGCAGGCGCGCTGGTGCACTTCAACTGCCACAATCTTGCTGGAGGCGCACGGTGTCGGCGCTACCTCATGCTAGTTGCCCTTGAGACATGCATGCTGCTGCGCAGGCGCGCTGGTGCACTTCAACTGCCACAACCAGGAGCTGGTGCCCTTTGGCCCCGCGGGCGTGCGCACCTTCATCGAGGCGCTGCTCATCGCCGGCGCATCCGCAGAGGACGCCCTCGCCGCCTCCTTCTGCCTGTGCAGGTGCATTGTTGATGTTCTGAGGGACATGATCTCTGCTTTGCACGAATTGACAGACATCATACTGATTGACGAGCAGCTTCTCAGTGCTCCCATCAAGTGCAGTTTGCAAGCTGCGCTCGAGAGTCACACTCGAGCTGCTGGGTCGACAGGTTCACATGACAGGTTTGCTTGGATGGTACACTGCAACACCGCGAAAAAGGTTTTTAAAGTGCAATTTGCCGCCTTCATCGTAATAGCTGACCAACTTCCTTGCATGGAAGACACTCGTCTCCAGCATTTCTGATGATGCCAGGCAAGGCTGTGGCATCTATTGGGCTGGCTGCAGCATGGCCAGATGGAGTTCAACATAAAGTTCCACTGCCCGCTCGATTGATTATGAAGTGTCATCCCATCCCACGCATCTGCCTGATCCTGTTGAGCCGCATTGCAGGGACGCTACATGGCAACAGGTCTGATGTTGAGTGACATCTGAAGCTCGTTTCATGTTCCTCCACAAACAGAATAATCTGCGAGAATGGCACTCCGCTGTCAGGCGACATGCTCCAGCTGCTGGGCGGCGCTGCAGGGGGGGTGCAGGGCGCTCTGTCTGGCCTTCAGCAAGGCGATCTGACCCCCAACGCCCATCCATCCACCCGCAGGATCTACGAGAGCGGCAAGCCGCCGGCGGGCGACGTGCTCAAGCTGCTGGGCGGCGCTGCAGGGGGGGTGCAGGCGCTTGTTGCCATGCTGGGCCTGCCGTTCTGCTCCGGCTCGGAGGCAGCCGCCAAGCTGCTGGGTGCTTTGGCGCAAAACATTGCTGGTCTGGCCGCCAAGATTGCGCACCACGGTGAGGATGTCACATTTAAACCTTGTCTATTGCAACGATCTGGCAATGCTGGTCTGGCTACAAGCAGTGCCACCACCACTGTGGCTGGCCTGCATCCTGTGGTCATCTCCTTCCTCTTGGTCGTTCATCGACTGTCAGGCTGTGATATGCAGTATGCACTCAGTTGACAGCATCGATTCAGTTGTCATATACCGAAATCCCAGCCTGGGCAGTGGCATGGCCTGCCATCGCACTTGACTCACATCATGTTATGGGCAGCGGCCTCAGCTGCAGCAGGGCAACTGAATATCATCTTTGGCATTGTGATTCGACTGTGACGCTGCTTACAAGCAGCCACCGAGTACATCATTGGCAGACAAATGCCCTCGTTGGAGCAGACTGTGATGTAAACCGTCGGGCACCGTCAGCGCTTTGGCCAAGCTGCTGGACTGCCCTGTTGTCGCAGTGTGGTGTGACACAATCAGCGTTCCTTTGAATCTTACGGTGTCAAAAGAAAATTCGACTGTAGCAGATGGACTGCCGGCCTTTGATGCAGCCTTTCAAGGCCAAGAGTGCCCCGTCGTCAGCCAATGTCTCATGTGCTTGACGCCCAATAGAAACAACAGTCACGCTTGCATCCTGTTCAAGAAGACTGAGCTGTGCCATCTGCATGGTGGCAGGTGGTGTGACGGCGCTGGTGCAGCTGCTGGAATGCCCTGTCGCCAGCGGACGAACCGCAGCGGCGCAGTCTTTGGCCAAGATCATTGCGGCCGCCCCAGCTTCCAGGTGCCCTTGATATGAGACATGAGGCAAAAGCATGTCCTGCTTGAATTTGGGCCCAAGGGACCATCTGCATTACCAGCTTTGGCACCGACAGGTGATGCAGAAGGGGCAGCTCAGGCTGACCTGGCCACTGTCATCACCTATGCATTGACCGATGCTGTGCCTGTTGCGGTGCTGGCAGGTCCAAGGTGCCGATCAACGAGGTGGCAGGTCCGCTGTTTGACATGCTGCGCGCCGGCGATGCCGCAGGTGAGGCCTTGTTGTTGCTGCACTGGTTCGTGCAGGCCAGGACGTGGTGTTGCTGATCTCTGTCGCCATCCGAATGCTGACAGCTTTCCGGATGATGCGTGTCACCGCTGTCGGCCTGTGTGTTGACGGCATGTTGATGATTGCGCAGGTGCCGAGGCCGCTGCCTGGCTGCTAGGCTACTGCGCCACGGAGCCCCTGGCGCGGAGCACGCTGTCTGAGGCCGGCGCTGCCTCTGCTCTCATGCCGGTGAATGACGATTGCATGGCTGTGCACGATATGGACATGGCTGTAGAAGCGCTGTCCAGCCGTGCCACGCCGCATCAGGGCTCATGCATAGCTCGTTCGCATGGGATCTGGCCGTGTTGCTTGTGAGCTTCTGTGCAGACGCCTGCATGTGCCCAGTACGCCCATGGCCGGCGTTTGGACAGTGCAGCTGCTGGCAGACAGCATGCGCATTGACATGGAGGGAGAGTGTTGCCCTGTGGTGGCCGCAACCCGAGCAAAGACGTGCAGCCTCTGATGCCTTTGCTATACAACAACACAGGTGCTGGCCGGCAGCGCGGGCGTCGGCGCGAGGGAGCGCGCGGCCTGGGCGGCGAACCAGATCTCCAGAGACATTCTTCCTATTCCATGTCATCATTCCAACCACTGTTGATGCAGGTGCTGGCCGGCAGCGCGGGTGTCGGCGCAAGGGAGGGCGCGGCCTGGG
Organism: Tetratostichococcus sp. P1; assembly: GCA_036584455.1. Classification (NCBI taxonomy): domain Eukaryota; kingdom Viridiplantae; phylum Chlorophyta; class Trebouxiophyceae; order Prasiolales; family Stichococcaceae; genus Tetratostichococcus; species Tetratostichococcus sp. P1. The sequence continues at coordinate 2,970,814 of BTPI01000008.1, read as the reverse complement.
CGGCGGACCAGATCTCCAGCGAGGTGGGCGGCGTGGAGCCCTTTGCGGCCGCCGGCGCCTGCCCCGCACTGCTGGGCCTCGTGCGCACAGGTGCAAGCCTCAATGAAATTGGGTAGCAAAAAGCCTGCTCAGCACAGTAAGAAGTGCAACATGTGCCACCAGCACACGAGTGAGGTGGACGCCGGGAGCATCAGTTGCCGCCGTCGCCTGCCCCGCCCTGCTGGGCCTCGTGCGCACAGGTGCAAAGCCTCAATGTTATCGGGTATCGACAGGCCTGCTCAGCACAGTAAGAAGTGCAACATGTGCCACCAGCACACGAGTGAGGTGGGCGCCGGGAGCTTCAGTTGCCGCCGGCGCCTGCCCTGCCCTGCTGGCCTCGTGCGCACAGGTGCGAGCCTCACACTGTCGGAGACATGACAGACATGTTTGATGGGGCACCAGCACCTGAGCATGTGGATGCTGGGAGCCTTTCACCGCCGCTGGGCGCTTGCTCAGCGCTGCCGGGCCTCATGCACACAGGTGTGAGCCTCGAATCATGGAAATGGCACAGGCATGTTCAATGTGCCACCAGCACTCGGGCAAGGTTGACAACGACGAGTGCCTTGCACCGCTGTCGCCTGTGCCTACCCTGCTCTCATGGGCCTTGAGTTCATGGGTGAGCCTCTCTGCTTCACGATTTTGTCTTCGCATACACAGATGCACAACTCGCTATGTGCTTGTGTTGGACAAGTGCAGCAGAGCTGTTGGCACAGTTGTCCTCGCAGATTGCTCATAGCACATGAGCAATACTCGGTGAAGCTCTGGCTGACTGCTCGGCTATGCAATGAGGGCATCTTCTGCCTGCTTGACCAGGTGTTGTCTTGTCGCTGAGCATGGCCGCTGAACATGGACGCCTCTTCTGATTACGTTTAAGTCATCTCTGCAGAAACCTTTCCACCGAGATGCTGCTCTTCATCATCCTTGCGGCTCTTGCCTGATCACATCTGGGGGATGGCGTGCACTCGCTGGCAGCTGTGGCCTGGAAGTCTATCCGTTGCTGCTGACACAGCATGATTGTAGAAATTTTCCCTCTCAGACTTGATGTTCCTGGACTTCAGGCAAGACGCTGGGGCGGGACAGTGCTCTCAGGATGCTGGCCGCGATCGCGCGGTCGCAGCTGACGGACGGCGTGACGCTCGTCGGCAGCGGCGGCCTGAAGGCGGTGCTGCCGCTGCTGACGGCCAAGGCGACGCCGGACAATCAGTCCACGCGGGAGGCGGCCATGGAGGTCGTGCGCGCGATGGTCACGCAGAACGGCGTCACCCGCCGCGGCCACCTGGTGAGACACTCCTATTCCTGTCCCACATCTTTGCAATACCCTGCCCACAAAAATGAAGCACATCTGCGCTCTGAAGTCAACGTGCCGACCAAGGCAGCTGTGGTGAGGACCTGCACCACAGTCACAAAGGAAGACACTGTCACCCACGGCCTCCTGATCAGCATTGTTGCATGGTTCCATTTGCTGTTAGAGTGCACCCACGAAATGTTATGAAGCTGACGGGGATAGTCCGATGCGCAGCCATCATCAGCGTCGCATGCCCAGGCATGATGACTCGCCATGACTCAGCGGTTTTTGGTGGTTTCTCACTCACCTCGACGCTCATTCATGCGCAGGATATTGCGGTGGGCGCTGGTGCCGTCAAAGCCATCGTCAACATCGCTCGCACGGGGACGGTTGCCGGTCGAGATTCTGCGGCGGCGGCGCTGGCGGAGCTGTCGGCCGCGGACTCCAAACAGGCCATGGTCGCCCTGAAGAAGGAGAAGGCAAGTCCTATATGACATATTGTAATCAGATCACTGCCAGTAGAGACGAAGTCGACCACCGCCACTGCCAGCAGGGCCAAACTTCTGACGGCGCAGACATAGGCTCTCCACTACCCACTGTTCAGCCACGTCCCATTCTCTGTCGAACCCAACATGATAAGCCTGAAACCGCCATGGAGGGTGCCTGTCCACTGAATATGTCTCTAGCAGTGAAAAACCATCCCGCAGCCGGAGCTGGTGCTGAGTGCATCGGCGGTCCGCATGGGGGAAGCTGTCATTGTCAAAATGCGCACCCCAGTGCTGGTGTGGCACGAGTTATGATCCTGAACGTGCATCTCCCCATTCCACAGGCGGTCGGCGCGCTGGTGGCGGTGCTCGTGGGCGGCTCGCCAGCCGGCAAGGAGGCGGCGGCTGTGGCGCTGGCAAACCTGTGTGCCGGCAGCAAGGACGTGGCGGTGAGATCCCTTTACTGTGTCCGCTGAAGTACTGTGCCTGTGTGCCTCATCCCTTGCAATTTTCCGTTTGACTGGTGCATCTCCGGCAAAGACGGCGGTCGCTGCGGCGCTGCTCGACCTGTTTGCCAGCAGCATAGAAGTGGCAGTTCGTGTGGCAAGGTGAACATATGCTCCTCGTCAAGCATCATTCGAGCTGGAGTGCATGGCATGTGCTTCCGATGTCCTGTTGAATACACTGCGTCTGGGATGTGTGCAATTTCGACTTTCAACTTTGAGAAATCAACCAGGCTAGATTAAATTTGAGGCAATTGCTGTCACCACAGCAGGCTGAAGCAGTGAAGCCGCAAGCGCTGGTGGGCCTGAATCAGCTGCTACTGGGCGGAACGACCTATTGTGTTGTCGAGTGGATCACTCATTGACATAGCGTTGGCTTCGTGCAGGCTGAGGTGGTGAAGGCGCACGCGCTGGTGGGCCTGAACCAGCTACTGCTGGGTGGGACGCCGTCGGGCCGGGCTGCGGGCGCCGCCTTTGCTGCGCGCCTGGCGCCGTCGGCCGCGTTCCAGAAGTCGGAGCACCGCGCCGGGCTCGTTGTCAACCTGGCCAACCTGCTGGGGCAGCAGGCGGCCGCCACCCGCGTCGCTGCTGCGGGCAAGCTGTTCTGGGATCTGCAAGAGTGTGATGAGCGATGAAATGCTGTGATGGGATCCTGCGTGTCTGGCGTAAGCTGTGCTTGTCCGATTGGCATTGCCGCATGCGCATCTGTAAGCATGGGCGGCACATGGTTGCCGTCCGTGTTGCCATCTATGTTACAGCCGGATGAGTGCTGTTTCCCATCTGATGCCTCGTCTGCACACTAGAGCCCACACATGCTGGCGGTTTTCTTTACCGCAGCCAGTGCCCTGCCTGCAAATGAGGTAGGCACCAAGTAATTGAATGTCTACGCTAACCCTGCTCGCAATTGCTGTTTGCGTTTGCTGGCCTTTACTGACAGAGGCCCTGGCGAAGGTGGACGACAGCGATGCTGTCAAGTGACGCCAAATGATTGGTGTCTCCACTCACAGCCATGGGGTTCACATCCATCGATTTTTGCTGCAGAGGCGCTGGCGGCGATGGGGGACAGCAACGCGGCCAACTGGGCGGTGGTGCAGAAGGGCGTGCCGCACCTCATCCAGATGCTGCGTGCGCCCGACCTCCTGCAAGTGGAGGCCGCGGTGAGTCCGACACTGCTTACGACCGATGCTGCTCGCGTCTGAGCACATCTGGAGGCTTCTGGAAGCTTTGCATGGTCAGAGCACCTCATCCACATGCTGCGCGTGCCCGGCCTCCTGCGGGTCGAGGCCGCGCTAAGTTTGGAAATGCTTGCATCTGAGCACATCTTTAAGGTTCCTGAGCACTTGTCGTGGACAGCATCACCTCACCAGATGCTGTGTGCGCCCGAAGTCCAGACTGTGTTGAGTCTGGCACTGCTTGCGTTCGAGTGCATCTGCAAAGGTTTCCACAGGCTTTGTCGGCAGCTGCACCTCTGGTTGACTGCTTTGGGCGCACGACCTCAGACTGTGGTGACCACACTGAGGTTCTGCCAGGAGCTGACTGCTCCGTTTGGCGTGCAGGCGGCGGCGCTCGCGACGGTCGCCAAGTCGCAGCACATCGCGCCGCAGTCGCGCCAGGCGATGGCGTCGGTGGCGTCCCGCGTCAAATCCGCCGGCGTCGTGGGCCCCGCGACGATGGCGCACCTGGACACGATCCTGGCCTCCTGCCGCGGCCTCAGCCGCACCAGCATGGTGAGGTATCTGGCCTTCTGATTGTCGACTCGGGTGCTGGCTCGATCACACTTGTCGGTCGCCTTGCTTGGCGCTGCGACGGTGGCGCACCTGGACATCGTCCATGGCCTCAGCCGCATGGTAGAGGGGTGGCGGTTTTGGTCGAACATCTGGGTTCAGCCGTCAGCCTTTCCCACTGCATCTGTTCGGGTTTGCAGACAGGTTGCATGGACCTGCTGCTTTACTGTCCTGGCCGCCTGGCGTTGGTTGCCTCACAGGGGTAACCACTTCGGCGGCTTGACATGGGTCCTGCGGCTAAAGTTACGCAGCAACGTCACATCTGAGATCCTGCGCCTCTTGTCACAGGGCACCCCGTATTGCTGCCGAGCCGGAAGCACACGCATGATCGGCTGGCTGGTTCAAGGGGACGCTTCGCCGGCATGCCTGCCGCTTTCTACCTGACCTCCTGTCTGATGTGGTGCTACAGGGCGGGGCCGCAGAGCCTGATGCGTATGCACGGTCACTCAGCCGGGATGAAGAGGACGAGTTCCCGGCAGCGCCGCTGTCGCAGCCGCCGCCCGCGTCGTCCTCCAGCTACCGACCGCGCCGCCACTCAGCCGCCGTCTACAGCGAAAGGTGAGGCGCAGCAACTCTATCTGACACCCGACTAGTCATTGCCATCCTGGCCTTTAAATGTACCATGTTGTGGCGGTTCAATTATACGGGGATGTGATTGGTATCGTTTCCGCACATCCAAGGCCTGCCTGTCCATGTGGCATGACGTGGCGGTGTCTACCCATCAAATGCCTGCCTGTCCGAGTCACGTCCGACTTTCACAGACGCACCCAAGTTCTTGGCAGCGTGTCCACCGTGGGACGCGGCCCAGGCGAGACCTGTCCATCAAATGCCTGAGCATGTGACGCAGTCTAATACGGTGCTGTGGCTTCTTGCAGTGGCTATGTTGGCATGACCAGCTCCCCCGTCGGCAGGCAGAACAGCGGCTACCAGGCGGCAGCTGAGGCCGGCACCCCGCCCTGGTGAGTTCGGGTCCTGACACGCTTTGGGGTTGACACAAGCAGCAGTGTGCCCTTCACAGTGAATCAGCTCAGTTGACCTCCTGTGCCGCCATCTTAGAGAGAAAATGGTGAGCCGCCACTCCAGATAGAATCTGAGCAGCAGCTTGCCCCAGCAGCAGCAATCACACGCCAGACAAGGGTGGCTTCCTGCAGTGATGTGTCGCCACTTCGCCCCGCAAATTTGAAAGCTTGTGCTGAGTTTTTGCCTGCCCTCAACATGATGTGTGATCATGCAGGGCGGCGGCAGCGGCGAGCGATGACGGCAGCCAGGCTGGCAGCGACGTGCCGCCGCTGGCGCGCTCCATGTCGCTGGGCAGCAACGCCGGCTTCAGTGCCGACTCACAGTATGACTACCGCCCGCCGCCACTGCCGGCGACTCGCGGCCTCAGGTGTGATTGTATGCGGGAATGGTGGCAACTGGCCCAGCAGATCGTGATGCTGTCCCAGGGTTTTGTGGGAGTGACTTTCATGCTGGGCTGCGGTGCATGTGCCGTTCACTGTTGCTGCTGGCAGCCTGCGGCCGTCAGATGCTGGCATGTGAAAGCCACCTCAGGCACACACAGAGCAGTGGGGCATTGGGGCATAGCACACTTGAAAATCCCTGTCAGAGCCCGATGCCCCCCACTCTGCAGCCCACAGGTGTGGTGCGTTGACCAAGTAGCCTGACAGCCTTTTTTTTTCATCGCCTCTTTTTCATGACCATAGGTCTGGACAATACGGCGACATGAGCGGCAGCTATGGCACTAGTGGCCGCAGTGATGAGGGCACAGATAGCTGGGGCCGGCGTTGAGAGTTGCGACACAGCTGCTCGGTAGAGAGGACACAAAGACGATCGTGCAGAATTGATTTCGCAGCAGTTGGGCGGGGACGCGCCGTCTCGGTGAACATTTGGAGGCTTGGCTGGTTTGAGCACTGTATCTCTTGGCAATTTGCGACGCCATCGCTGGAACCAATCGAACAAGGATGGCAGCGTGCTTGCTGGTTGGGGTGATAACTCTTGGATGATGACCAGATGTTGATGTTGCATTGGTGTTGCATTGGTATGACCCTCTGTGTAGCGGTTTGCAAAGTGGAAACTCGCCTCAGCTGCCAACAGCTGCACAACTCGGCGCAACACTTGCGCACGTGCCGCTGCTACAACCATCGCCAGGATTGCTGGCATGTTGGACGGGGTTCAATATCACACTGTCTATTGAACGCAATTGTTCTATTCTCTGATCACTGCTTTCGTGCTTTGTTTCCTCCATCTCCATTCCACAGTGGTCGAAACTGGATGCCAATTGGATGTTGGACGTGAGGAAGCAGGAAGCTGATTGGCATCGACTTCATGCTGGCTGCCACAAGGCAGAATCTACCCGGGATCTACATCTGCTCTACCTCAAGGTGCTCTGCTTGGGCTACCTCCGAGCATAACTCTGCTTGAGCTGCTTCCGAGCATAACCGTCTCAAGGAACTGTGCAGCAGGAACCACCCGACACGGCAGCCGCGTGCGTGACAAACGCCAGTTTGACTTCGCAAGTAGGTCCTCGACCATTAGACTTCGCCGATCCTGCTCAAACCTGCAAGCACGACGTTCGACGTTCGTCCACCGTTGTTGACAGGGGCGATAAGACTACTGATGCCCCTATCTGACGCGGTCGTGAACTCCGAAACACCTGCTGCACCTCGACAAATAAGGTCGCGTACGGAACGGGCGTCCGTGCAGCCGCATTGCCGGGCGAGCAGCTTGTGGGGGGCAATGAAAGCTTCACGAACTTCTTTGAAACACTACAGGTCGCCAAACGGCGCTTATCGGATGCTCATAGAGTGGACGGCGCCTGCCTTGCTGCGGGGGCGGGGTCGCGGCATGTAACGAGGCAGCTTTCAAAGGGTGCCATTTGCCAAGGTTAAAGGATGAAGATTTGACTTCCCCGAGGATTTGACACGTTTTTGGAGGCTGGTGCCCCGGGCGACGTTTGTCCTGCATGTTCAGTGGGGTGCTGTGGTGGGCTGGGGAGGCAGGTCACGAGACGTTCGATTTGTGACACAAATGGCTCAAGAGGATTCGAGCACTCAATTCCTCAAGTGCTGACGGGATGGATCATGTTTGGATGTGCAGTGGGGTGCGGCGGCAGCAAGCACGCCTCCGGGCCGTCATCTTCCACCAAGCGTCAGGTGGTGAGCTCCACACGTGTGCATGTTGAACTTGCAGGGCAGCAAGTATGATCTGAAAGCACACAGCACATGCCTTCAGGTGCCGTAACATGCACAGCCACCTAACTGAGCAGCAGCAGCAGCAGCAGCAGCAAGCAGATGGGTGCTGCCAAGCACGAACAGTGTGCCAGCTGGAAGTGAGCTCATTGCGGAACCCATGGCACCGAGCTCAAATCCAACGCCATTCGATAACATCCTTTCCTCACATACGGTTTACACCTGTGCAGAATGACACGGCCGGCAGGAGTAGGCCCACTGCCGCCGGCAAGGCCGGCACTGGACCCACCTCCACAGGCACCGGCGCCGGTGCCGGCGGTCCCACCACCGCACAGAAGGCGGAGATGGGCGCCGAGAGGCTGGCCGGCAAGGGCGGCGCCGGCACGGGTGAGCATCGGCATGACCCCAAACACAGGCTGAGGGGCGTCCGAAACGCCGAGAGATCCTGTGTGGAAACCAGCTGGCGGCATGTTGACGTGCATCTTGACCAGATGTGCAGCATGTCGGCCAAGCACACAGCAAAACGTCCACAGCACACTCAAGACATCTGCGCAGGAGGGCACATGGTCAGCAGATTCATGCGCCTCACTGCTGCTCCCATGCGCAATGAGTTTGCATCGTGACTTCGCTGGACTGCATGCAGGCGCCACGGGCGCAGGCGTCGGCAGCGCGACATCTGCCGGCCCCGGCTACGGCGGCACCGGCACAGCATCCTCTGGAATGGCGCCCCAGACGCCCGACCGCCCGGGCGTGCTGGGTGCCGGCTCCACTGGCGTCGAAAACGCCGGAACGGGTCCTACTGGCGTTGGGTCTAGTGGCACTGGCATGGCAGCAACGGGCGTGGGGGCCACTGGCATCGGCGACGAGGGCGGCATGGGCGGCACCGGCACCGGCACTGGCATGGGCACTGGATCTGGCATGCAGGTGACTGAAGTATGAGCGCATGTGGGTTGCTGCTTCAGAGTCAGGCAGCCACCTTGTGATTAGGTCGCAGCGCTCGTTGGCATCTGCCGATGTCAAGGCCCTCAACGCCCTCCAACAGAGCATTCAGAGCACTCATCGCCTCGCCGTGTCTTACGCAACAGTGCTTTGAATCTGCGCTGGCTGCGTGCTGCTCTTGGCAGCTGCTGCAAGTGTTGTGTGCCTGATTTTTTTTTCCCGTGCACCATGCTGGGCACGGGCACGAACTGCGGCGTTGAAACTGGCTTGAACGCCAACAGCATCGGATCCAGTGTGCTTTGTGGCCATATGGCACAACAGATGTTAATGGGACCGTTGGTTGATGATGCAGGGCGCTGGCGTGGGCGGGACCGCCGGCGTGGGCGGCCCCAGCATCGGCGCCGGCACCGGCCCCGGCGTGGATGCCATGGGTCCCGGCGTGCACGCTGGCGGCGCCGCACCGCTGTCTGGCCGCGGCCTGAGCGATGTGGCGCAGGTGCCGCCCAGCCTCGGCGCCAGCTCCGGCGGAGCACCGGTCGCCGCCGCCGGCATGGGTGCGCTTTCCACAATCAGATTCCCGACGCCTGTGCGTGGAAATGGCATCTCGCCGCTGTGTAGTTGTGACGTGAGTGACATGGCACAAGTGCCACCCAGCCTTGGCGCCCGTGCATCACCGACGACCTGCACCGGCGTGCGTGCCCTCTCGCAACACCAGATCATATAAACCTTCTCAAGTGCGTCCGCCGCTGTCTGGCTGTGCGGCTGTCGCCCACTTCGAAGCAACCTTATCTGCTGGCTGCACAGGCAGTGCTGCAACCGCTGACGGCGGCACGAGCAGCACCTTTGGTGAGAACGCCACACAGCTCAACATGTCAATGCAAGCAAACAGTCAAAAATGGGAATTCGTCCATGTCTGCAGGCGGCTCAGGCTATGGGGCTGGCACACCAAGCGGCGGCGTGGGCAGCACCGTCGGCCAGAACATGGGCGGCGGCGGCAGCTTTGGCGGGGCCGGCATGAACAACAGCTCGCCCATGAGCACCCCGACTTCTGGCTACCAGGGTGCGTCAGCAGACAGTGTGCTGCCATCATCCCTCCTAGTATGGCTGCCTGAACTCCGTTGAATGTGGCCAGATGCCAGCCTGCTGCCTGTCTGCTCCCTGCCTAAAGCCATTGGTTACTCAATCACATCATCTGTAAGTGCTTGCTTGTGCTGACTCCCTTGGTCTGGTCAGCCAAGCGTTTCTATGATGATGCTTGCAGCTGGCGGCGTTGACAACAACAGCGAGAAGCAGCGCTTGCTGAGCGACTTCGAGGCCAAGGGCCTTTCACACGAGGGCCGCATTGAGGTGAGAACAACACCTCTCCTGGCGCTAAACAAATTAGGTGGCCATATTGGGGCAGTCATGCCGCGCAATTCGCCTCTGACGGAGGCAGCACGCGAAGGCCAGACTTGTGCATCGGGCTGTGAGGCGTCTGTCAAGACAGCTGCCACCATGTTGGCCTCGTCAATGTCTACAAGATGTGCATCGCAGGTCATCAACGACTTGGCGGTCGCCGTCTTCTCCAGCAGCGGCCATTCCGAGGATGAAACGTGCGCACCCCATACTGTCTGGCAATTCAAAGGCTACATGCTGTTCATGTGTATGTCCACCACAAGCACAGCTGAAATGGCAAGATGCGGCACACACTCTGCCGTCGGGAAGCTCAATTGCTTGGAGTCCCCTGGCGCAGGTATCTGGTGTCCTTCATGCGGGCGACGGACAACTACAACGAGGGCGAGGCGCACCACAAGTTCAACCAGATGCGGCGCCTGCTCACCAGCAGCGGCGACAACTGGGTGAGTGATTTCCCTCGTGACGGACGCCTGACAGACTGCTCATCGGAAAGCTGCAGTGCGCTGTGTTGAGCTTGTGGGACATGGTAGGCAATGCCGCCGTGCCGTGCAGCTCGCCGCTGACAGTGGCACCATCTGTGACTTGCAGAAGCAAGTGCTGCGTACCTATCTGCTGCCGTGAAGCGGCGGGGAATTGCGACGCTGCAAAGGGAAGCGGGAAAGGGAAGCGTGCATGATGTCAGGGGGGGCGTGACCAAGGCGTGATCATAAATAGCTAGGCGGCTTTCGCCCCTTCAGACGTCTGACAGGCTCTATGGCAGCATCTACATACTTTCCTGATATGACCCAACAGCAACAGTGACATTGTTGGAGCTTTAGAGGACTCTTTTGCAGTTGGTTTTGATGCTACAGCATTGTCATTTGACACCATCGATGTTGGCAGGTGTCGCCAGGATTTTGATGTTCGTTGGGGGGTGTACCAGAGCCGACTTCGTTTGCACAAGCCATCAACAATAGGCGGATGAATCTGAGGCCAAATATCTGAGGCCAAATTTCGAACCAGAGGAAAACGCTGCGGGCCTCATCACGATGCACGTATCAAAGTCTGCGCAGCATACGTCTCATACTTGTAACGCAGCACGCGCCGGGCACCTCTTGCTCAGCCGCGCACTTGACCCCAAGGAATGTTGCTCCATCCCCGTTCTTCCAGCACACATGCATCGCGTGCAGCGAGCCCCATTCGTGAACCGAACACACAGCCGCATGTAGGAATCCCATGCCTGCCGTGGCAAGCACTTGAGCATCTGCCTTGCGCCTCCTCAGCCAGCAGATAGCCCTGGTGTTAGCTAGCACCTATGCGTCCCAGCAGCTTTCCTTGACCCCCCGGAGTCACCTGCACACATGACACCACATCTCAGCTACATCACCGTCACATGGTAACCATAAATGTGCAGCTGCACACAAAGAGGGCAGCGGGTAAGATCATCAACTTCGACACAACAATGAAGGCAATCCCCGCTGACCTGTCGCTCACGCCTCAGGCGTCGCCCGAATGGCTGCGGCCGGGCAGGAAAGCCGTGCTGCCGGAGCGCAGCGGTGACGACCCGGTCGCAGGGGACAGCGGCCGCGGCGCAAAGGGGGAGCCGCAGCTGGTGGCGGCGACGGGAGACCCTGGGGCAGTGAGGACAGCCCCACCCTGGAGCTCTGACTTGAGTGCCGCGCCCCACAGCTGGTACTGCGCAGCGGCGGCGGCGGCGGGCGTCAGCGCTGCAGGGGAGCAAGGGGCGGAGGCCCGCGAGGCCCCGATGCCGTGGAGAGCGTCGCTGCTGCTCGGCAGCGCCAGCTGCGGCAGGCCGGAGGGCGAGAGCGGGGCGGTGTGGTGCAGGCCAGGGTTTAGGCCAGTGGCCCGCGCCACCGCCGCGGCGGACAGCAGCCCCCGCTGCGCCGCGAACTGCGCGGCCGCGGCAGTCTGCAGCGCGGCGACGCCGCCGGAAGCGCCGGCAGATGTGGCGGCGCCGGCGCCGTCGATGCCCACCGCTCTGGAAGCAGGACTCTGGAAGCTGCCGAGGCGGGCGCGCATGCCCGGGGCATCGGCGCGTGCCGGCGGCCACGGCTCCTGCTGCAGGGGGCCCGACCCCGGCGCCCTCGGCGGCACGGCGGGATCGCCACTGCCGCCGACGCCGCTGCCGTCACGGCTGCTGACATCGCAGGAGTGGCCGTCGGCACAGGCGGCGGCGGAGGGGATTGTTTCCCTGGCGAGGGACTCTCCGCCCAGCGGCTCCAGCAGGTCGTCCGGCAGCAGCGGCTGCGGGAAGGCGCCGCCGGTCTGCGAGAAGGCCTCCGTCGTCTCGGCGGCGTGCTGCGGCGGCTGCGGCGGAGGGGAGGCGGAAGCGGCGAAGCGGAAGCTGCTGGGCACAGCGCTGGGGCCAGCAGTAGCGTCAGCCGGCAGCGCGGGTGAGGCTGTGCCCGACCGGCGGCCATCCCACTCCACCGGCATGTCGGAGGTCGACAGGCCAGGGGAGGAGAAGAGACCCATGGCGGAAGAAGCCGCTGCAGGGTGGCCGTCTGCAGCATGCGGCGTGGCGCCAAAGCTGTTGCCGGCGCTGCCGCCGCGGGCAGGCCGGTGGCCGCCGTCTTCGGAGAAGGCGCCGCCGCTCGCTGCAGGGTGGGCGCCGCCGCTTAGGCCCGGGTACGGCGGCAGCGAGGCGGCGGTGGCGTCAGAGGACGCGCTGCTGATGGTGCGACTGATGGAGCGCAGGCTGGGCGGCAGCGGCGACGGCTGGGCGGCGGACGCCAGCCCGCAGGAGCCGTGGAAGTGCGGCTGCTGCTGCGGAGCGGGGGCTGCAGATGGATGCTGGAGGGCGGCGGCGGCGGAAGCGGGAAGGTCTGCCGCGCTGTGCAGGCCCAGCGGCGGCCGCTGCGGCGGCGCCGACTCGTTGGTGAACGCCCAGGCGTCCGCCAGGATGTCGTCAATGTCATCCGACGGCGCTGGCGCCATCACGGCTGTGCCAGGCTGGTGGCGCTGCGACCCCGGGGCCGGCTGGTGGTGCTGCCACAGCGGCTGCGGCTGCTGCTGCGGCTGCAGGGGGGACGCGTGCGGGTGCTGCCCAAGGGGGTGGCCGTGCTGCCGCAGCTGCGGCACCGGCGGCTGGCGGCCCTGCAGCGAAGGGGAGCCGGCGCGCGGCTGGAAAGGGCGGGCATTCGGCTGCAGCGGCCGCGAGAACGCCGGCGCTCTCGTTGCTGCTGAGACTCCGGCACCATGTGGGTGCGAGTGGGTGAATGCAGCACCAGCTGATGCAGCGCCAGCAGGGGCAGATGTATTGGCAGAGCCGGGCGGCGGCGGCGGCCGGTGGGTCCGGCGGCTGCTGCGCTCCACCGGCCTGTCGGCGGCCGGCAGGTCGGCGGTGCGGGAGACCGCCGGCTGCGCCGCCGATGCCACGGGGCCGGGCCCGGGGCGGGAGCTCCTGGCGGCCGCTCGCGGCGCCGCGGACGTGGCACTGGGCCTGCTGTTGGGGGCGGGCTTCGCGTGCGCTGGGGCGCGCTTCTGCGGCGCCTGCCGCTGCTGCTGCGGCGGGTGCGGCGGCGGCGGCGGCACGGCGGGCGCGAACGGCGTCCGCAGCTGCCCGCTGCTGGCGCTGGAGCGCGGCGAGTCGTCGGGCGAAGAGTCCTCTCGGGCGTGGCGCGCCGGCGGCCGCCGACCCTGGAAAAAATGGAAAGGCGCGTTGGCGGGAAGTTGACGGACATTTCCTCATAGCAGGATCTCAAATGTTCTACTTTAGATATTGCTTTGCTTTGCATACGAGCAGATAGTCAGACGAAAATGCCAACGGACATAACAAACAGGCATCCGCATATACGGCTTGGGCTTGCTGATGTGGAAGGTTGCTGACCTGGGCGGGGGTGTCGGGCGGCAGGCCGGAGGCGCTGGACGCAGTGGACCCGGCGTCGCCCTCTGTGCTAGAGTCCCCACGCCCCCGGGACCGCTGCTTGCGGATCGGCGGCGGCGGCGGCGGCGTAGCCGGCGCCTCGCCGCCGGGCTGGCTTCCGGCATTCTCCCTGCCGCCCTTGGCGGCGGCTCTGCCGTCCAAGGGTCTGCCGGCGGCGGCGGCCTTGCCGCTGCCTTTGCGACCCTTGCCCTTCCGGGTTGTGCTGCTGCTGGTCGAGCTGCTGGACATGGATCGTGCTGGAGCCGCCCTCGGCTCGGGGCTCTGCGCATTGCGCAGCCATTGCCTGCAGCAGCAACACACCACGTCAGGAACAATCTCTACAGCCTGGGCCCAGCTAGACCAATAGCATGATGCGAAGTTCACCATTTCGGACATCTGCATCTGCAATTGCAGAGGTCGTGATCACACTGGGAATCGGTGCGAAAAGCATACAATGTACGCTTCGCGTCAGAAGAGAGGACAGACATGATTCCACCATGCACCACAGGCTGTCACGTGGGCAAAGCAGTTTGCTGCTTCAGGAGGTACCTGAGGTCGGCGGTTTGAAGGTGGCTCTGCACTGTGGCTGAGCTGCGTCTCAATACATGCCTGGAGTATTCACAGACCAATGTGGTGTTGGCACGAGATTCACCTGAGGTCGATGGGCGGCAGGCGCCCCTGTATGTGCGGGGACGCCTGCAGCGCCACAAGGCCGGCAGCCGGCACCGCCAGCAGCAACACCAGTGTCCATGAAGTAGCGGACAGGTGGCCCCCCGGCGGCGGCGGCACTGTGGAAGAGTTCACGCCCTCCGCCATCCTGACAGCCTCCTGCATCCGTAAAGGGATTGCCTGAACAAAACAGCAATCAAAATGCAGCTGAAAGGTGACTCTTGAGCGGTGGCAATGATGATGCGAAGCCCTGCGCCGTCCATCTGGCTCTCTGCAAGATCAGCTTTGAAAATATCCAAGATTGAATCATCGTCAGACGCACCAGCGCCCAGGAAAGAGGGGCAAGGTGAGCCCTTGGCAGTGGCACAATTGTCAAGCTGTGATGCCCACCGCCACTCTTGCACCCTCTTGTATGCTGACTGGAACAGCCACAATGACTTTTGATATGGCGCCCAGCACATACATGTATCCTAGCTCACCTCGGCAGCGAACTCGGCGGCTCTGCGGGCGCTGATCTCGGCGGCGCTGCCGCTGGGCCCCGCCGGCCGCCTCCGCAGCCGCCGCTTGGTCTCCGCCGCCACCTCAGCGCGCTGCTGCTGCTGCTGCTGCGATACCTGCTGCTGCTGCAGCTGCTGCTGCTGCTGAGCCTGCAATGGCGGCTGGCGGGGCGTCTGCCGTGCCGATTTGGAGTTGAGCAGCTGCACCTGAAGGGGCAACACCCAAGATGTCAAAATTCAGAAACATGCGTCGCATACGTGCAGGTCGACATGCAACTCTTGATGCCGAACAGGTTGGAGACCAGTGCGTAAACACGAAATCTGATACATGGTGCGATTGTGATAATGGGAGCAGACAGACCGAGGACAGCGGCCTCACCATCACGGGGTCGTTCAGGTCGGCATCGATGAGCGGCAGCAGGTGGCGCTCGCAGCCGCCATAACGCAGGTCTGCTGTTAGCCACTTCTCACGGCGGTCCGCATGTGGTGTTGTTTCCGCCCGTACCCCCGCCAAAGCCTGTGGCAGAGGTTGCAGTCGTGACAAGATTCAGGGGGTGCACCTGATGCAATGTACCTGGGCACAACCCCAAACCTGTGTTGCCTCACAGCCTCACACAGCTGGCACTGTCTGCTCACGGCAAACTGCAGCACACAATTGCAATCCTGCAGCCTGCAAACAGGCGGCTGTCAGCAGCTGCCTCACTTGTACAATGTATCAACTCTACTGACTGCCACAGCCTCCACACTGTGCAGCAGTTAGCACAGAGCGCCTGGACCAAGCGGTCTTCAACTGACAGCAGCAGGGCCACCTGGACTTCCGTCCCACACCAGGTCCGCCACCGCCACCACATTGGCATAGCTGTCAGCAGACCGCGGCAATATAGAAGCGCCTCTTGTATCAGCAGCAGCCCTCTTGTATACACAGCAGCCCCACCTGGACTTCGTCCCACACCAGGTCCGCCACCGCCTCCACATTGGCATAGCTATCCAGCAGGCGGCCGCGCGCCAGCAGCAGCGCCCGCTCCGCGTCACGCAGCACATCGCCCTCGCTCTTCAGCAAGTCCGCATCCAGATACACCTGTACACATGTCAACCTGTTCTCAACACGTTTTCAAAAGAGAAGGCTGTCAGCAGCTCACCCGCAGCCATGCCCGAACGCCCGCAGCCTGATATGCAAGCGTTTGATTATCCAGGCTTGAGGCAGTATAGTCGCAGCTGAGCAGCTTGCTGTTCCGAAGCGGCCCCAGGTGCCGCCGTCAGGGAGACCTGCCTGCGCATGCGCCGAACTCCCCTCACCTGGCGCATCGCGTGGTACAGCCGCGACCGGTGCCAGCGCCCCCGCCCCCGGCGCAGGTGGTCCTGCTCGGGGCCGGGGATGGCGGCCAGCGCCACGGCCCGCGCCATGGCCGCCTTGGCGGCCGCCACCAGCGCCTCGCAGCGCAGCCCGCCGCCGTCGGCGCCAAACTCGCGCTCGAAGTGCGCTGCCCGATCCTAGAGGAGCAGGAGTCAGGTCGGTCAGGCTGACTTTCGAATGCTATCACCGCATCACCATGGTCCACACCGGCATGTGCAGATACGAATGTGGGCAACTCAGACACAGATATGTCAGCTGGCCAGGGCATCGGTTGCAACTTTTGCACTAACAGCAACACACGTCCTCAGCATTGGGCGCTGGTCCAAAATGGAGGATGTGCTATTGTGTTGATACCAGTCGCATATTCTTGTATCAGGAAGACAGATGAAGCACCTGAGCATTGACGGCGGCGGAGAGCGCCTCACACATCTCCGGCATCGGCGGCGCATCCAGGATGGGGGTCAGCGCCTCGCCCTCCGCCATGGCAGGAATCCTGGCAGTGGCACCATGCTCTGGCCCAGGTGGAGGCGGCCCCGCGGGCAGGGGAACCCCGTCTTCAGCTACAGCAGTATGCGTCATATGGTCGCCAGCTGCTACTGTGGCGCAACCGGCCGGCAGGGTAACACCAGTGCCGCCCGCCGACTGCGCAGCGGCGCCGCACATCGGGCAGCCGTGGCTGGCAGCGGCAGCGGCGGACTCAGCAGCGGCGATGGCATGCGGAGCGGCCAGCAGTGCCAATAGGATTGCAGCCAGAACAGCCGCGGCAGCACGGCTCTGCTGCGCTATCATCGCTCTTGAGTCATGGGCTGAGCTGCGGCGCTGCAGGCTGCCCAGACGTGCGCTGTGCTGCCTGCTGGAGCCGACCACAGCCGCTGATCGTGGCTGCAATGCTGGACAGCGCCCCCGCTGGCCTGCAGTCAGACGGCGGAATGAGATTGACCTGGACCGTTGCTGGCAGCATATGCAGCTGGCCCGGCCGGCACCACAGCCCAAAAACGGGCACTGTGCTGGTTTCTGACCGTTTGCCGGCCCTGTGACCACGAGGTCGACGTATTTGAAGGGTCCTGGACCTTACGAAGGACAGCCCCACCCCGGTGCTGGCTGTCGCCTAAGCCGCCACGCCCGCTCCTGACAACTGATATCTGTCTCAGGAAAGCACCAGCGCAGGCCCGGAGCGGCTTGACCGCGCAAGCTGCACCTGTGCTGTTCCCTCCGCTCAGCTTCCATTTCGACGCCCGCCATCGCTATCATGCCGCGCAGCTGTCAGTCGGCTGTTCCAAACAGCTCACAGCGTACTCTTGATGTCCATGCATGCAGCACAGCAACGCCGCTGGCCACCAGGCGTCCTCAGGACGAGTCACCCTGGCGTGCACACGGAATGCACCTGACTAAGTTTGCCCAACGCCACACAACCTTCAGCAGCGATCACGCCCACGAACCATCGGCGGCGGCCTCACTCAAGCTGGCAGCCACAAAATTCGAGTCCTGCCCCAGCGTGCAGCCCCATGAGGCAGTTGAACACAGCCCTTGCAATTGTGCACGTGCGACATCGCGCTGGCTGGCACGACCAGAGTTGTTGTGCCACGGACAGCTGCTTGCTTAAGGCTGCAATCGAAGATCAAGAGGGTGCTGCCATACCCTCAGCATGCACACCCCGCTACGCTGCTCGACAAAACTACTACCGAAACGCTGTGGCCTGCTGGCGACGGCGGAGACGCTGATTGTCAGGGCGAGCATGCGTGACTCAATGGCACTGATCGAGCCGTTTGCTGCGCGGTTGATTGCGCCTGCTTGTCACCCCGATGAGCGTGCAGTCGCCACTGCTGAGCAGCCAAAAGTTGCAGATATGCAGCACGGGTGATGCTATCTTCATCGGCGCCCACCTGCTGGAAAAATGAAGCTGTGCCTATTTTTTCGCTCGCCACAACCCGCAGTGCCGTGTCGGCGGGGTGCGTTGAATGTTGCCTTTGGCTGGCAAAAGGTCGGATGTGCACAGGAAATCGTGCACGGAAGTTGTGTAAGTTTACAGCTGTCATTGTAAACATAGTATGTGAGCTCACCAGTAGTTTGAAGTCATGCAGTACAACTCTGTAGAGTCCGCAATCGTGAATGTCGCCTCTGGCGCTCTGGGCAACTCAAGGTTGTTGCATGCTTGCAAACGCTTGCCACAGATATATGAAAGGTAGCTATCGTTGCTCAGCCGATTCTCGCTCGCGTTTGCCTCTTCATTCTGTCGTCCGACAAGACCGTCATCGTCTGTGGCGCGTGCAGCAGGCCTCGTCGGGCGGTGCTGGCGCAGGAGCGCCAGGGCGTCTGCGAGAAGCTCACCATCTCCACCAGTGAGTGTCTGGCTGTTCCGGAACCGCAGAAAGTCCACTGCACCAGCTCGACGTGGTGGCCATCCTTGAACTGTGAATTTCATCATGATGCGAGGGCTATCAGACCTTGCGTCTGTCCCAGCCGATCAGATTGTTCTGATTTCTTGCTGCTTTCCGACGAGCGTCCGCGGCGGTGCTCTGTGTCAACTGCTGCTGCACGCGTTCGTAGTGATAATCGCGAGCACTGCTCACGTCCCCAGCGGAGAGACGAAGAGAGCCAGCTGTAGTTGTGTGCTGTGTTGCGATCGTGGATCGCTCTCGCGCACGGATAGCACGCCGCACAGTCTGCTGCAGTACTGAACCTGGGGTCTGGGCACTGCATATGCAGGTCACCATCGTCGACCCAGCTGGAGGTCCGCCTTAGATTGGGATCCCACCAACTGAAAGCTGCCGCATTGGGTCAGCTGATGAGCTGAGCGGCTGCTCAGAGCCTTGCTGCAACTGGGGCCACGGCAGCCGCACTGCCTGGGGCCAGCCCCTCAATCAGAGGTCTGCAATGGGGTGCGGCAGCTCGCACCCCGCCCTCCTCGACCATGACCCGAAGGTGAGCAGCAGATCTCTCGGCAGCATTGTCAAGCGGCGGTGTGCACCATTTTATCTCTGAGTCCTTAGACATGGATATGCCACACCGTCTGAGGCACCCTGCGCATGCACAGCTCCCGGGGTTTCGGTTGGCGTGCTAAGATGTGCTGCCAAAAGCCCGACTGCTGGAATTGTTATGTTCCCCAGCTCGCTCCGGCTTATGCGGCCAAGCGGGCGGCGGCCAATGGCCTGCACCCGGCGCACACGCTGCACCTGAACGGCAGCCAGCCGCCATCGCGCAAGGGCTCTGGCGGCAGCAGCCGCTTCGGCTCTGAGGGCCTGGACGCCTTCCATGGCCACGCGACGCCCGCGGCGGCCCTGGAGCAGGTGCAGTACATGGTTGGTTGCCATCATTGATTGTACCATCGACATTGCTGCAGCATCGTGACACCTTGGTGACCATTGCTGTACTGATTGCAGCCGTGAAACAAGTGCGACGTGACAGACTGCATGTCTCAGCCGTCATGGCATGTCTCAGCAGTCACGGCTGCCTCTGGTGGCAATTTGTGTTGGCCGCTTGCACCTCGACACCCGAGAAACCTGACATCTCAAAGCAACGACCCACCGGATGCGCTGGACTGGAGCAGGCGGGCCGTGCCGCTGCCGCCGCCGCCGTGAAGCAGGCCAAGCGCGAGAACGCGATGCTGACTGCGCGGCTGGCGACGACGCAGGAGCGGCTGGCCGAAGCCGATGGCGGCAGGATACAGGTGACTCGACCTTGCTTCACCATGCTTCATGTGCAGCATAGTTGAATCAGCAGATGAGATGGGAGAACATGAATGACACTGTTGGTTCAAATGCAAACATTGTTGCAAATGCAATCAGGCTGTTGACAGGTGCGCAGCGTTGCACATTGCCCAATGAGGGAATAGAGGGATTCCCAAAGGCTTTTGCCACTGCAGAGCTTGCCACTGCGCACGAACGTCGTGCAACCAACGCAAGCGTCGCCTCCCGTGCAGGCGCTCAAGGCGCTGCAGGAGGCATGGAAGCGGATAGACGACCTGGAGCAGCGAGTTGCTGCCGCACGAGCCGAGGGCCACAATGTGCGCGGCGCGGGGGAGCGGGCGCTGCGGGAGGCTCAGGCCCGGCAGGACCGGCTGCAGGTGCCCGTACCCTTCCGACAGCCTGCGAGAAGGCTGTGCGTCTGCACAGCATCTGGCACGGGCTGAGCTTGGCGCCGTGGGAAGCATCGATGGGAATCAGCGCTGCATGGGGACGAGGTGTTCTGCACGACATCTGGTCGGCTAGGAGCAGCACGTAACACTTGCTGCTCAGCAGGAGCAATGGCAATCAAGCGGGGGCGGCGTGCCGTGATTGGTGGCCCAGCCGAAGAGCACGAAGGTGGCACACAGCCGCCTTCTACAAGCAACAACAAGCTGGGACAATTGAAAGTCTCTAATTGACCGCCTCTAATTGAACGTGGGCTCCGGTACTTCCTATTGTGCAGGCGCAGTTGGAGGGCATGAAGGCCGAGAAGGCCGCCATCGATGCGCAGCGGCGGGCCGAGGCAGCAGAGGCCCGCAAGGCGCTCGCCGAGATCGACTACCTGCAGGTGAGCACTGGCCGCATGTCCTCAGAGGTGACCACGCCAGTGTCAGCCGGCTGTGCTGTAGCACTCAGAGGCTGAGACGGTTCGTTGGGCTTGCCAATGTATAGCTGCCACATCTGCCAGCACATGATGTGCAGCTCACGTAAGAGCCCGGTTCGTCCTCAAAACATGTGACCACAATGCGGTTTCGTGCTGCAGACTGTGTTCTCATGCTACATGTCTGTGCTGCCCAGGCACAGCTGGCGGCTGCGCAGGAGGAGGTCTTGGCGGGTGACACCGGCCGCACCTCTGTCGCCCTCAGAGACGCTCGTGCCCAGGTGTGTGTAACCTATGACATCCTATTTCAGCCATTTCAGCCAGTTGACTGCTTGCTTGACTGAGGCTTGCTCGCTGGAACTGGGCTGCGCCGGGTTTCCTGTGTGTTGCGGTGAACCGTGCGCTGCGGGACGTGATGTTTTGGAGGTGATGAAGCTTACAGGTGCTGCAGCGGTGCTGCCTGCTGTTAGCCTTACAAGTCATGACTTGTACAATGTACTGGAATCCAGATCACGGACCTGAAAGCAAAGCTGGCAGCGGCGCGTGCCGAGATTGACGCCAGCGCGGCGGCGGTGGCGGACGCGGCTAGCATGCACTCGCAGATCAACTGGCTGCACAATCGGCTGCAGTCCAGCCTGGAGGAGGTGCAGGTAGGGTGGTCAAAGGATCGAAGCTTGAAGAACAAATTCCCCCTGCATTGCCTGCACCTCGCGATGACAACTGGAGGTCTTACAGTCCCAGAATTGCAGTGTGTGTCGTTGACTTAGCAAAGCATGCATTGCGTCATATACGCATGGTTTGATGCCTTGCGGCATCGGAAACAACACCCCCTCGTCCATGGCTGTGTGGGGCTCTGACCCACAATGGACGCAGATTGGTGATGAGGCGCTTCAGCAGGCGCTGGACGAGAGCCAGGAGCAAATCGACGTGATGCACTTCAGGCATTGAACCGTCCTTCGGCTCTATAGAGCAGGAATGCCATGGGTGCTTTGTCACCGCAGGTTGGCGATGAGGCGCTGCAGCAGGCGCCGGCGGAGAGCCAGGAGCAGGTTGCGGCGGCACTTTCGCCATCCTCATCGTGTTTTGTCCTCGTCGTAAAAATGCCGGGTCTTATGCCACAGCATGAAACACTCCGGGTGGATCTGCAGGTTGGCGACGAGGCGCTGCAGCAGGCGCTGGCAGAGAGCCAGGAGCAGGTCGCGGCGGCGCAGGGAGCGCTGGCAGCCGCGCAGCGGGAGCTGGCGCTCAAGGAGGCTGCCCACCAGGAGGCTCTGGACGCCATGCAGGTGGCCTGCATTTGCAAAGATGAAAGCTGATGTCGTACTCGCATCCAATGAATATAGTAGCAGGGCGCGCTGGCCGTCGCGCAGCGGGAGCTGGCACTCAATGAGGCTGCGCACCAGGAGGCCCTGGACGCCAGGCAGGTGACAACTTTCGTTTGAAACTTCAATTGTTCACGCAATTGAAACTCGAAGGCAGACAAAATGGCGGCGCGGCTCAACCTGGCGCTCAAGGAGGCAGCGCACCAGGAGGCCCTGGACGCCATGCAGGTGACCTTGTCTTGCCAACATCCAATGCTCATGTCTTCTAGTGACAGCGATAGAAGCGCATGCTGGCGGCAGCGCAGTGGGAGCTGGCGCTCACCGAAGCTGTGCAACAGGAGGCCTTGGATGCCATGCAGGTGAATGATGTTGCGGTCATGGGCATGGCCTGCATAGTAGTCGGGTAATTCACAGCATCTGGGGGACCTGCACTGGTTCAGCCAAAAGAGGAATCGCAAACCGCACGCGTGTGTACTGAATATGGCAGAGTTGCCAGCTTCTCGATGCGCTGTTGCATCCCACTGCTGGCGATACTGTGCCATCTGCGGGTCCAGCAGCAACACTTTTGGAAGCCAGGGCGCACCATGACCCTGCAGCTGCCTTTGCAGCGGTGACTACTGCAGGAGAAGTCAGCTGTGAAGCCTTTCGTCCAATCCATTGCTGCTGGACCAGCTGGAGAACTTGCATGACCTGGCGCACTGCGAGCAAACGAAACCCCAAGCCGCAGTGACGGTCTAGACAGCATGCAGTGCTGAGACGCTTTGGTTCATTGCTGCAGAACAGGTGCAGCACTTTCAGAAGCTGGCGCAAGCAAATGGACGCCCACGTTGATAGCCAGATTGTATGTACAACAGTCATTCAAATGTAGGACCATCCCTGTGTGACTGCAGGACCAGCTGGAGCACTTTCAGGAGCTGGCGCACCGCGAGCAGATGGAAGCCTACGCGGGGGTGCAGAAGTGGGCAGCCACCGCGCAGGCAGCACAGCAGGTGGGATCCTCGACCTTGCAATCCCTGCAGTGACTCCGCTCGCCTGAGCATCATCATCTTGGCCGACTGCTTGCCACGCTTCATCCGCATTGGCACGACTGCATGCAGGGGCCATGATCAATGGCACTGGCCTTGCAAGTCTGCAAGGCACTGCGTGTCACTGGCATCGGATGCATCTGCCGCAGGCATTGCGAGACGCGGGCTTGCCGGTGCCGACGACGCCAACATCACCCGCCTCCCAGGGGACGCCAGCAACAGGGGATCGTGCAGGCAGCGGCAGCGAGAGTGCAGCCAAGTCGTAGCCTGCGATGGCTGTTCTTGGCAACAGCTCAGCTGGGCGACAGTTGGGTGACACGAGCAGGGCATGCATGGCAGAGGCCCACAGCAGCGCAGGCTAAAGGGAGGTCTGCTGTTGCAGGGCAGAAATGTCTACTGTTGCAGGGCAGTCGTGCCAATTCTTGCGTGATGGCCGTCTTGGGAGCTGGCTGCAGATGGTGCTTGGCAGACATGTTTGAGAGGTGGTGTAGGTGCATCATTCAGGGTACAGCACGCAATGACACCCGTCTCCGACGTGAGTTGGTCCCAGACAGGCATGACTCTATTGGCTGGCATGCTGTCATCAGACAGCCGCGGCCGCAATCAGAAGGAGCTCGCCGTGTGAGGAACTGTGGGGTTCTGCTGAGGCCGCCACCGGGGTTGCCTCGACTCCGCCATCCTCCTCTCGAGCTGCGCACAAAGAAACTACCGGCTGCCGCGTTGGTGGCGGTTGCTGATGCCGTTGCCGCCGCCGCTGCTGCTGGCGACTCGGCTTCTGACCCTGCTGCTGCCGCTTGCCGCCAGCTTTCCTTTTGCTGGCAGGGCCGCCTGGCTTCTGCGACTGCGATGGCCTTGCTGCTGCCGCCTGCGGTGTGCTGCGCGAGTGCTGGGGCCGCCGCATTGCACGCAGATCTGCCAGCAGCTCCTGCACCGACTTTGCCGCCATGTGACGGAGCCGTGGCAGGGACTGGCGCAGCCGCCGAACAAGCCGCTTCAGTTTCTTCAGCATTGTTCGGGCTGGGATCACCTGCGGTCGAGCAAACAGCCCGCACTACGAGGTCACTTGGCTTGGCCTGGAGGTTAGCCTTGAGCATGAGCAAATCACATGACAGGGTGAGCGCGGCAGCGAGCATGGCTGTGTATGAATGTAAAGACATTGCTTATGCAGCGCACCTGGTAGAGGATGGGCAGCAATATCACCATCGAGGTCGCCACCACAATGCACCACCCCAAGATGTCATAAAAAAGGTTGGCCGGCTGTGGCCAGTGTTGATGCCGGGCTCCCTCACCGCCAGCATGCTGTCCAGGCTCGGCCTCTCCGCCAATTGCCACCGGAATGCCGGCAGCACGCTCTAACAGGGCACCTCCGCTGTCCCCAAGCCCATAGTCTGCAGCAATCTGATGCAAATGCCCCTTCAAGTAATGCATGGCCACCCTGCGTGCCACAGCCGCAAGAATCCTGCACTTGGCCGGACAGCGGAGTCAAGTTGCCGGCCGTGCCCACGGCTGCCGGTACTGCTGCAAAAGCCCATTGGTCTCGCCTGCCTTGTCGCCGTCCAACACCAGCTCGGTGTCACTCCCCAGCAGGTCACAGTGTGTGAAAGCCCCGGGCGGACACAGCAGCTCCCTTTCGGCCGCCTGCCGCACCGCTCGCCATTCCATGTAGACACACTCATTTTCCAGTGCCTCGTATATCCACTTCCCCTCAGGATCCCGACTGGCCCTGTGCTTTTGTCGCCGCAGCGGCGACCACTCAACCTGACTCGTAGTATGCATGCGTGAGCCGCGCGCGCCATGAGTGCAGCAGCGAGGTGGCCGCTCAAGCGGCGGCCATGATGCTGCTGCAAGAGCTAAGGCCTTCGCTGCGCGCAGCTGCAAAGCCGGAACATCCAGCAGCGCCGAGGCAGAGATCATCCGGCTCAGCGTCTCCCAAGACTCGTCTGGTGTCGGCGCGATCGTCGGCATGCCGGTGTCGCCACAGCATTCGCGGAAGCTGCCCAGCTGCCGCGACCATCCGTCGTCAGGTGAACCTGCCGCGCCCTGGAGGAGGCAGCTCGCCAGCACCATTGCTGTCGCCTGCTGGCCCTCATGGCAGGCACTCTGCACAATACAGTCCGATAGCCTAAGAAAGCGCTTCTAAAATGTCCTTGTGCACTCAAGCAGCTCAACGATGCTCTCCAGTGCAGCGCCTCTACCTGTACGCACCCCGCGTCAATCTGATCGGTGAGCGCTCAATAGTGTGTCACATTCATGGCGGCTGCTGCAGCAGCTGCTTTCTCGCCTGCACGACGAATTGAATGTTTTGGTGTTGTTCTGCGCCCAGCGGGTGTAGGCCCCATCAGCAAGAGTGCATCTGCGATGCTGTATCATGCGCAGGCGGCAACCAATGGCCTGCTGCAAGTGTGCCGAGGTTACAAGGATCCCTGACACTTACCCGGACCTAATGAGTAGCATCGTGCTCTCCCTTTCAGCTGCCTGAACAACAATCCAAGCGCTCTCGTCTCAGAAATGCCATGTGCACCGCTGCCAGATTGGTGAGATCAGTGGCACTGCAGAAGTGCTGCCTAGCCCTGTGTGACTGTTGAGTGATCATCACTGCAATCCACTATTAATTCGCCGATGAAATGCAATGGCAGGCGACACGCAGACGGTGCAAAGGCCGTGTTCTGCATCCTGCCAGCTGGCTATTCAGTTCATCCAGGGCTGCTGAGGAAAGGTGCATCTCATTTGATGATTTGCACAGCATCGACAGCACATTCACTCACATACAAATCGGTGCTGAGCAACGATCGGGGTGCACACGGTCGCGAGACACTTTTTGAAACAGTTGGTTGCGTCGGCGCCGGCAGCCTGCCGAAGCTTGTTGCACTTGGCAGCGGTCCAGTCTGAACACAGTGTGTGATCATATGCTCATAGCAACCGCATCAATTTGAAAGGTTTTCCTGCGACCGAGCTGACCCAGTGGGCGGCCAGCGCAGCCGGCAGCATGCACCGCCATGCACCGCTGCCGGCTCGCTGCAGCACGCTGACTCGACCTGCGGCTCATCAGTCCTTTTACCCGAAGCAGTACAGAAGTGTTGCAATGGGGCTACATTGCCAACGGGGTCCCCGCAGCGCCACGACTGCCTGTCGAGCGTGAGTATCAACCATGCCGCAACATTCTCCTGTAGTTCTGTATTGGTCTGCGCATGATGCTGATCCTGCGACAAGGCAACGCATCACTTCAACCTGGTCTGCTGCAGAGCGAGCGCAGCGCCTGCGGTGAGCGTGCGGCCAGAGATTGATGAAGCGATTGCGCGCGGTCTGCGGAATTGTCTCACTGAGACAGACCTGGGAGTGGGCCACTGCACAGTGGTGAGTTGCCAGCATGCCTCCTGAAGCCCTTGGGTCTTCTGATCCTGATAGTGAAAGTACTTGTTATTGCTGTCTGCTTCGTGCGTCGGGTGCCATGGCAGACTGAACTCTGCATCGCGGCAAACATTGAGCATCATGTAGGATGGCGACTGCCTGTTGCGATGATGACTTGTTGGTTGCAGGGCAAAGTGAGGGACGTGTATGAGCTGGAGGAAAAGCTGGTCATCGTGACCACTGATCGGCAGAGCGCCTTTGACCGGCTACTGGCGGCTGTGCCCTACAAGGTGACCTGCACAAGCAGCTGGCCAAATGCTGTATAGTTGGCAGTCAGGCGGCAGTCATGCCACTGGAGATTCCACTGAGCCTGCTCATCAGGGCAGTCTTCTGGGCAAGTACTTTGGTGAGGGTGGAGGTACCGTGCGGCAGAATAGATTTCAGCAGTGCATCTGACACGGGGAGAGATGCTGAACCAAACCAGCGTCTGATCAATGGGTGCCGCACAGCATGGATTCCCATGTACTGCTGGCCATGCCCAAGTCATGCGCTTGATGATAGACAGGCTTTCCTTCAATAAATGGCCTTGTGCTGTTTCAGACCAGCGCTTTGCGGCTGGGCGCCACAGCGTGGGACCACACAACATATTGCTAGCGGTGCCGACAATCTACACCTCATGGGGTTGCCAATTTCACTCTGCTACAGGGCCAAATGCTGAACCAGCCCAGGGCCTGGTTGGTGGATGCCATGCGGCACATCATGCCCAAGCGGCTGCTGGCGGTGACCAAAATGTCCATGTGTCTTGAAGCTGCCGATGCTCTGCCGCACATCATGAAGTCTCAACTACCACTCTGCTACAGGGCCAAGTGCTGAACCAGACCAGCGCCTGGTGGATGGAAGCCACGCGGCACATCGTGTCCAATGCGCTGCTGGCGGTGCCCGACGCCAACGTGTCCGTCATGCAGAAGTGTGAGGTGTTCCCCGTGGAGTTCGTGGTGCGCGGCTTCATGACTGGTGCGGATTAGATGCTGTGTTATTGAGTCGCAGTGGATGCAAGGCCTGCAGATCACAAATCCAGGTGCCGGTGTCCTGTTATATTGGGGTTTCTGTGCCAGCTTGATTGGCAGCTGGAGCATGATCAAAGAAGCAGTGCTGCAGAGGTCACACTGAAGAATGATTAGATATTAAACTCGGTCATGTGCAAGAATTTCACTGAAGACACATGCCGCCACTAGCTTGCAGAAGTACTGCAGCGGCTTGATGTGTGGGAAAAAGGCCTCTTCAGTAACAATGCCATTGTGACGAGCTTGCAGGCAGCGGCAAAAGCATGCTGTGGATGCAGTGCGCTGTTCACAAACGGAATGATGCAGCAATACGTGATGCTCTGTCAGCACAAACCAAGTATCCAATGTGCTTCACTCTGCACCCGCAGGCCGCAGGGATGTTGCAGTGGATGCACACGCCATTGGCAAGCAGGCCTTGCCCATGAAACATGCTGTACTGAGCAAAGACGTCATGTACAAGTAGTGGATGTCCGCAGGCAGCACAGACACCTCGCTGTGGACGCATTATGACGCCGGCGAGCGGAGGTATTGTGGCAACACGTTTCCAGACGGCATGCGGAAGAACGACCGGCTGGAGACGAATGTCATTACGCCCACCACCAAGTCAGCAACGCACGACGTGCCCATCAGTGCGGCGGAAATTGTGCTACAGGGCCTCATGACGCCGGAAGACTGGGATGAGGTGGGCGCTGTGCAATCACAGCTCTGGCGCATTTTGCAGTACTCGAAGTCCTGCTGATGCTCAACGTCCGTATGTGCCTGGTTTGTAACTTGTAGGACTGGCCCCGCATCCAGAATCTGAGATGAGTTCGGTAAGAAGGAGGCAATCAGGACGAGCATATGCATATCTTGGATGCGGGCAGGCGAAGGCGGCTCACTGCTGCCAATGCTGCGATGGCAGGTGTACGAGTAGGGGGAATCGAATTTATGCAATCCCCAGGTTTGTGCAGGCCAGCGTGGTGGCGCTGGCGCTGTCCGAGTTCGGGCAGGCGCAGGCTGTCAAGCGGGGGGCTGCTGCTGACACCTTTAAAGAGTGGCACGATGATCTCATCATTGTATCCTGGCGCAAATTTCTGCTTCGTGCCTCGGTGCAGGCCAGCACAGCGGCATTGGCGCTGTTCGAGTTTGGGCAGGCGGAGGCAGCCAAGCGGGGGCTGCTGCTGGTGGACACAAAGTACGAGATGGGGCGCTGCCCCGATGGGCGTGTGGTGCTCATCGACGAGGTGGGTTCAGCCACAGGGGGCATGTATGGGCACCAGTGTCCCGGCCGGTGTCTTGATTAGGCTGCGGATCATGTTCCCGCTGTCCCGTGCATGGTGATAACACAGAGTGCTTTGAGACGTCGCTGCTGACTGCCCTCGTTGTTGCTGGCACCTGCTGGGAGGTGCTTGGCAGTGGTTTCCTTATCGGCACGCATGTTGGACAGCTGCCGCAGCTGGCTGGCAAATCCATGCAGCGAGGGGCACATGGAAAGGCAGAAGACACACTCCTGCAACACCAGATCCAAATTAGCGTTCTGTATTCTTCTGCCAGTTTGCTTCATTTGGCTGATCTGCCACCCGGTTTTGCACCCGCAGATCCACACCCCAGACAGCAGCCGCTACTGGCTGGCGGACTCCTATGACGAGCGGCATGCGGCAGGACAGGAGCCCATGAACATCGACAAGGAGTTCCTGCGCCTGTGGTTCCGCGGCCACTGCGACCCCTACAAGGACGAGGTGCGTGTGCATGTATCTCTGATGAGGAAGCGCCCGCGGCCACACTTCAGTGCCGCAGCCGCGCTTCAGTTACCGTTGTTCCTCAGCAAAGGCTCACTTGATGTCAGCGCTGCTGCCAGCGCTACTGATTGCATTACATGTTCCTGCACGACTCGACGCTGCCTACAGCGCTGCAATGGTGTGTGAGTTCATGGTTGCTTCTACAGGCCCACTTTGCTGTGTACATTTACAACGTCATATCCTGCTGAAAATATGTTGCAGGTGCTGCCAGAGGCGCCAGAGGAGCTGGTGGCGGAGCTGTCACGGCGGTACATCTGGCTGTACGAGGCCATCACGGGGCAGGACTTCCGGCCGGCGCCACCAGACATTCCACCGAACGAGCGCATGAAGCAGAGCCTCGCAGGCGTGCTGTGATGGCGCATACAAAATCAGCAGCGGTCTGAATTATCTCTGGCGGCACAGCCTGAAGTCGCCTGCAAAGTGGCGGCGCGTCGCCAATCAGAAACAACAGCTGCACCTGAGACCCACATGACATGACACCAGTGCTCTGAAGGGTGTTTAGCACCAGGTCAGCATGAGCAGCTCAGCAGCTCTCGTGCAGATGGGAAATGACTTGGTTTCTAAGAGCGAGCTGAGAGTCCAACTTCAGTAGGGTTTTAGGGTAGATTGATGCACTACCATCATTCTCTCGACGCGGCACACACTGCTCGCGCAACGGCGTGGACAGGGTGGCCAAGATGCAGCGCCTGCTTGCTGCAGCGCGCAGCGGGCGCTCCGCGGCCCGCTGCGCAGACCTGAACCGGGGTGCCATCACTGCCTACGCAACGCAAGCACAGACGGGGCAGACGCCGCAGGACAGCATCGAGTGTTTCGTGAACGGCGTGGCGACCCAGGTAGCCAAGGGCTCCACCGTCCTGCAGGCCTGCGATGCCGCAGGCATCGACATCCCCAGGTGTGTAGGGAGCCCTGGCAAGCTTCAGGCCATAACACCTTGGCTTCGCTGCGGCACTGTAGCGGCAGAATAGCAGTAGAAACGCTCTTGGATGGCAGCACCGCATGAAGGGTGGCTGTGAAGCAGCGCGACTGCAAGGCGCTGTGCTGCGGCACGGCTGATATGCAGTCAGCCGCTCGCTCGCCACACGGCAGCCGAGCGCAACCTTGAGCATCCCAAACGCACCCCGGTCCGCAGCAACAGCGGTCGACAGCATCGGGGTCCACCACCAAGGCTCGAAAACACTGGGAATTGACCACTAAGGCTGAAGAGCACCCGCAATCTCTGTGCCCTGCAGGTTCTGCTACCACCAGCGGCTGTCCATTGCGGGCAACTGCCGCATGTGCCTGGTGGAGGTGGAGAAGAGCCCCAAGCCCGTGGCGTCGTGCGCCATGCCGGCAGGGCCCGGCATGAAGATCAAGACGGACACGCCGCTGGTAAAAAAGGCCCGCGAGGGCGTCATGGAGTTCCTGCTGGTGAGTGGCTGTTTCCCCTCTAAATGCGGCAGTCGATCAGTTGAACAACAAAGATCAGCCATGAAGATCGAGATGGACTCGCTGCTGGTCAGAAGAAGTGCGAGGTTGTCGTTCTGCTGATGACTTTCCTGCACCCGCTCATGGCAGCATGACACATAGTGTGCATCAATCAAATCATAAAAATAGATGGGCTGCCGGCTCAAGAACGCGTGCAAGGGCAGCATGGAGTATCTGCTGGTGCGAAGTTGCACCACCCTGCTATCTGCAAAAGTCACCTAGCATGGCGTGGACAGGATGGGCACGCCGCTGGCCAAGACGGCATGCAAGGGCATTGCAGGAAGCCTGTTTGTGGAGAATTGGAGGGCTTCAGGCTCTTTGGACCCAGTGTGTTTTGTCGTGGGCAATGCTTTGGCTATGTGGCAGTCTCCTGAGCGCACGAAGCTGTGCGATGTTCACCGTCAGCTCTGAGCGCTGGTGGAGACGCGGCCTTGCCTGTAGTCCCTGTTGGACATACGTATGTGAAACACAAGCCCATACCGGGTGACGATTTACGCAAGAGTGGCCATCGGCTCCGATCACTGATTGGACTGCTGCACATGCATGCAGATCAACCACCCGCTGGACTGCCCGATTTGCGACCAGGGTGGGGAGTGCGACCTGCAGGACCAGTCCATGGTGTTCGGCTCCGACCGTGGCCGCTTCACTGAGATGAAGCGTTCTGTGCAGGCAAGCTGCTACGACTACCCGGTTCCAGCTGTTGTCATGCGTTGTGGAAGTTTTGGATGTTGGTGCGGTGTTTGGCTGCGATGCGGCCGCATCACCGAGCTGGCATGTCTGGCTTTCGTGGCATTGAGCTGCACCATATTCCGAATGTCACCCGCTGGAAGGTTTTCAGGCATCCATATTATCGTATCCTGCTGTAGTAGGAAACTTGCATGATGCCCTGCAAGTGTTTCGACTGCAGGACAAGAACCTGGGTCCGCTGGTGAAGACGGTGATGACGCGCTGCATCCACTGTACACGATGTGTGCGCTTCGCCTCCGAGGTGGCAGGTGTGTACCTGGACACACACATGAGTGCATGGCAATTCCTGGTGCTGTACATATTGAGTATCGAAGTTGTGGTCCTGGCGGGCTGCGGCTGCAGGCCTGGTTGCAACTGAGCAGCCTACGCTGGATGTCGTGGGAGCCCGTGTCACTGTATGATTGATGGCGAAGCAATTGCCAGTTCTGCTCTCAATGCCTGTCGTCAACTCCAATGTGCTGTGCACATCAGGATGCCACAGTCACAGAGGAACCTGAGCACGATGGTGGGCGGCCAGGGGTCAGAAGGTTGCACCTTAACTGCCGAGATGCATGTGCACGCAACCACACGGCCATTCTTAGAAACTTTGATTAATTTTATCTAGTGCGGCGCGGCAATACACCTGAGATCAGCACCTGGGTTGGATGTGCCATGATGACATTGAATCACGACTACTTGCTCATGACTACATGCTCTGGGCTGTTGCGGTCTCAGGCATGGAGGACTGCGCATGACGTGGCGCGGCAAGGCGTCTGGACATCGGCACCTGTGCCATGACTGTCATGATATGTGATCACGATTACATGCTCTGGGGGCTTTTGCGGCGTCTAAGGTGTGGGGGACCTGGGCATGACGGGGTGCGGCCATGCACCCAAGATTGGCTCCCAACTTGCTATGTTCTTCTTAGTGTTTGCTGCCTATGTGACTCCGACCTCATCAAGTTTTTGTGGCGTTCCAGGCGTGGAGGACCTGGGCATGACGGGGCGCGGCAAGGCGTCGGAGATCGGCACCTACATCGACAAGACGCTGCAGAGCGAGCTGAGCGGCAACGTGATCGACCTGTGCCCCGTGGGCGCGCTGACTTCGAAGCCCTACGCCTTCACCGCCCGCAACTGGGAGCTGCGGCCCACGGAATCCATCGACGTCTCGGACGCGCTGGGCACCAACATCCGCATCGACGCCCGCGGCAACGAGGTGAGTCACCACTTGCTCTAGGATTGTTCCACTGAGGTCCTACCTGTGCTCTCCATGTTTGCAACATTTATTGACCGCTCACCTTGGATGCTTGCGAAGATGAACAGTCGAATATGGTCTAGGCGCCATCCTGGTTTCCTGTCATTGTTCCTCTTGTGAATGGGGCTACTGCATACCGTGGAAGGTTCAAGGGTCTCAATCGCTGCCACTGCTGCACTGAATATCAGCGACGGCCTCAACCAAAACCCCTGTCATTGCGCAGGTGATGCGCATCCAGCCGCGGCTGAACGAGAATGTAAACGAGGAGTGGCTGGGCGACAAGGGCCGCTTCCAGTATGACGGCCTCAAGCGGCAGCGCCTCACAGTGCCCCTTGTGAAGGTCAGCTGAAGTGCCATCCACGCGTCTGCTGCTTGGCCGGCCTGGACTGTCCCATATGTCCTAGAACAAGCTCAAGCAGATGTCCGATTGGTTGCCTGCTCAGTACTTCTGGTGACAGAATTTGGTGCCTTCAATGAGAGCATCGGCATGCAGCAGGCACGATGCCAGCGGCAGGTTGCCACAAAATGCGGGCAGAGGCGCTGCAGATGCACAAGGAACATAACTGCAAGCTCTTGCCCACATTGACTTGATGCATCGTTGAACCTGTGAGCAGGACGCGAGCGGCAATCTGAAGTCGCAGACGTGGACAGAGGCGCTGCACACCATCAAGGAGCGGCTACAGGGAGTGCAGGGCGACCAGATTCGGGGCATTGCCGGCAAGCTGGCTGATGCAGAATCCATGATCGCGATGAAGGTGCGGCAAATAGTATACACAGCTGAAATATATACAGCTTTGTGCAGCATGTCTGATGTTCACTGATTGTGCCTGCGAGTTGATGAGCAGCATCGCTTGGAAAGCGGCGGTGGTAGCAGTCGGATGCTGTGAGGTCGGCTGCGACAGATGATGTGCTGACATGGCTGACATGAGACAATTCTCTGCTCAACGAGGAACCTACTGACCTGCATGCAGATGTGCGGTTCACCATCTAGACTGCAGTGACCCTCACAGCGGCCTGCTTGGCATTCCAGGACATGCTGAACGCGCTGGGCAGCGGCAACCACCTGCACGAGGCGGGCTTCGCTGACCTGGATGCGGACGTGCGGTCCAATTACATCGCCAACACCACCATCCTGGGGCTGGAGCAGGCCGACCTGATCCTGATCGTGGGCGCCAACCCGCGTGTGGAGGCACCTGTGTTCAATGCCAGGTGGGTCTTCTGCCGCCACCTCGTTGATGTCGACCATCAGAGCACTTCGAAAGATTGGGCCTGGAGCAGGCCGACCTGATCCTGATCGTTGGCGTCAACCCGCATGTGGAGGCGCCCGTCCTCAACGCCAGGTGAGTACACGCTGCCAGTTGTACAGGTCTGCAAGCTCATCAGTACACTTTGCCATCCAACAATCAGCTGCACTTGCAGCAGGCCGATGTGACTCTGTTTGTGGGCGCTCACTTGCGCGGCAAAGCTGCTTGTTTTGATGCCAGAAGCTTACGAATCGGGGTCACAAAGAGGAACTCCGAGAAACAAGTGGCAGCAGCCTGCGAGCACATCTCAACCCATCGCTTTCTGACGCGCTGGAAGAACATCCTGCCTCTTCCAAAACTGATTGGGAGGGTGTGGAGGTGGCGCTCGTCGGTGTGAGGGTGGACTTCACCTACCCGTACGAGCGTACGAGCCCGTACTTGCATTTCTGACTCAGTTCTGCGACACAAACCTACTTACAATTGCAGGATACGAAAGTGCTGGCTGGACGGGGCGGAGGTGGCGCTCGTCGGCGAGAAGGTGGACCTGACGTACCCGTACGAGCACGTACTTGCATCCCTGATCCAGTTGTGCGACATCAATATATCCGCTTTTACAGGATATGCAAGTGCTGGCTGGACGGGGTGGAGGTGGCGCTCGTCAGCGAGAAGGTGGACCTGACGTACCCGTACGAGCACGTACTTGCATCCCTGATTCAGTTCTGCGACATCAATACATTCGCTTTTACAGGATACGAAAGTGCTGGCTGGACGGGGCGGAGGTGGCGCTCGTCGGCGAGAAGGTGGACCTGACGTACCCGTACGAGCATGTGGGCAGCGGCGCCGGCGCGCTGGGCGACGAGTCGCTGGCGGAGAAGCTGAAGGCGGCGGAGCGGCCGGCGGTGCTGGTGGGCCCCGGCATCCTGCGGCGACCGGACCGGGAGGCAGTCATGAAGCAGGTGAGAAGGCAACCTATCCCTCTGGGTTTGGAAACGTCTGATTACAGGGCAAAAGGAGTCCGTGGAATGGCCTACAGTGGTGGTGGGCCCTGGCATCCTGCGGCGGCCAGACTTGGGAGGTGGTCATGCAGCAGGTGAGTGAGCAGAAGAGTCTCACTGCCTTGGTGTAAAGAGATTCGTCTGTCAAGAAGCTGGAGTTGGTGAAGCGGCTGACAGTGTGGGGGTCTGCGGCCTTGGCTTTGCGGAGGCCGGATCGAGGAGGCAGGGGTTGTGCCTCCCAGGAATGCAGAGGGAATTCCAGGTCGCACACGCAGAAGTGCGGGCAGATCCGTGATGCTTCTGTTCCCTGTGCTGCTGCAGAAATATCAGCTGGTGCGACGGAGCAATGCAGTGAAGCCCAGTCTCACCAGATTGGACTCCTGCACCATCTACTGGCTAGTGAATGGCATTCGCTTTAAGTGGTGTCATTCCATACTGCAAAGCCACCAGCTGATGGAGGTTGGCATCGTCGTCAAGTCGAAATCGAGTGGGCGCAACCCGTTGCACGAAGACCAGAAGCTGTGTCGTTGCAAGTTTTCACTCACTCCGCCGCAATGCTGCAGATTCACAAGCTGGTGGAGGCAGGCAACGTCGTGAAGTCTGAACAACAACGGCACAACATGCTGCACATTACATGGTTCTACATGTCAAGCAAACCCTAAACCCTAAACCCTGTCCCCGCCGCACTGCAGATCCACCAGCTGGTGGAGGCCGGCGACGTCGTCAAGCCCGAGTGGAACGGGTACAACGTGCTGCATGACGCGGCGTCACGTGTCGCGGCGCTGGACATTGGCTTCCTGCCCTCAGCCTCAGCCCGCCAGGTCGGTAAAGCAGACTGGGCGTTCCGATTCGTGGCATACGTTTGTTGCTTTGAAGTCTGCTTTGAAGCTTAAGTGTGCGTCATGGCGCTGGGCATCGGAATCGTTGGCTTTGTGCCCTCAGCCTCAGTCCGCCAGGTGCGTGCATTGTGCATAAGCCCGCTCACATTTGATACAGCGAGGTGATTTTGACGGCCGCTTTGAAAATGGTTTCAGCATGCGCTGCCAGTGGGGTGAGGGTGATGAATGTTTTGATACAAGAATGTTGTTGATCTTCGAGACGCGCATGCAGACTCCGCTGCCTATGGGGCTGAGCATTCGCTGAGCATCACCACTCTGGTTTTCTGTCAGGCGTCGCCGCCCAAGGTGGTGTTCCTTCTGGGCGCGGACGACTATGACGAGGCAGATGTGCCAGCAGACGCATTCGTGGTGTACCAGGTGCGTTTTGGCCGCGTTCCGGTACTGTGATGCGTTGGATTGCATGGATACGTACGGAGCAGCCACGCCAGAGCAGCCTTGAGGTTCCACCCAGTTGACGGCTGGCTCGTGCCCCTGCTACAGGGCCACCATGGCGACCGCGGGGCGATCCGAGCAGACATCGTGCTGCCAGGCGCGGCGTACACAGAGAAGTCCGGCACCTACGTCAATTTTGAGGGCCGCACCCAGATCACGAGGGTAAGGGTCTGGGCATTGGTCAATGGCACATGCTGGCATATTCTTTCATGACACATGTTGGCTTTGATCAGCATTCCCCAGACGCAGGGGCCAAGGCTGAATCCCTGCCATACCCTGCACACACAACGAACGACCATCTGCGAGGGCATGTGGAAGATGCACATCCGCCTGGGATCATTGGCATATGTACTTCCTGCTGCTCTGCAGAGAGTGGTGCCAGTGCCGGGGGACGCGTGGGACGACTGGAAGATTGTTCCCATAGATGTCTCGGGCCACTGGTGCTTAGCGTCTGCTTCTGCTGCACTGCAGAGAGCGGTGCCAGTGCCGGGGGATGCGCGGGATGACTGGAAGATTGTGCGCGCGGTGTCGGAGGTACTGGGCAAGCCGCTGCCATATGACACGCTCGAGGTGAGCCCTGAAATGTTGCTGCATGCGCTCGTGCTTGTGCTTTACTTTACACTACACTCATCTAACTATCGCTCTGTCCGATGGTCTAGCCCGCCGGAATCATGGTGGGATGAGGCGGCATGGTAGGTGTACCCTGCATTGACTCTGCAGGTGCTTTCCTTTTCACCCAAGGTGGTGCAGCAGCAGCTGGCCGGGATGGGCGCCCCACCTGAGGACCGGAGCTCTGTGCTGTACCAACTCTGACGTTTACAGATGGCCTGGACTCTGCATGTGCAGGGGGTACGGGGGCGGTTAGCGGCGGTGGCGCCGCACCTGGGGCAGCACGATCAGGTGCAGCACCCGCTGTGGCTCAATGGCGAGTACTTCAAGGTGCGTTCAACATGCCAGACACTGATTGAGGTCGAATCTGATTTATCAAGCATCGCGATGCGGCTGCTGTGCCTTGGGCAGCAGAAAACCAGATGCAGCACCCGCTGTGGCTCAATGGCAAGTACTTGGAAGGTGCGCCCAACACGCATCAACAATCGATGTTGAGTGTAGGCGATGTTGGACACTTTGTGCATCTGCTTTCTAGATGTATGTTGCAAGCATGTGCAGCTGGCGCCAAGCAGTTGGCGATGGCTGCTGCCAGTCAGGGTTGTCCTCGCAATCTTGGATGTATCACCGAGTCTGTCATCCCATCTTGCAGGCGTTTGCAGCGGGCGCCAAACAGCAGGCAGCGGCGGACCCGGCGCCCTTCGCCACGTCCATTGAGAACTACTACCAGACGGACGCCATCAGCCGCGCTTCCTCCACCATGGCCAAGTGCGTGCTGTCCAAGGCCAACGCCGCCAAGGCCGTGGCATGAGCAGAACGGCAGCTGGCAGCGGCTGACGGCACCGGTGGTTGGTGGCAGCAGCAGATGCTGCGCCATGGCCAAGTGCGTGCTGTCCAAGGCCAACGCCGCCAAGGCCGTGGTATGAGCAGGACGGCAGTTGGCAGCGGCTGACGGCAGCGGCGACTGGCGGCAGCAGCAGATGTTGCGCCATGGCCAAGTGCGTGCTGTCCAAGGCCAATGTCGCCAGGGCAGTGGCTTGAACATGGCGCGGGTGACTGTCCAAGGCGCCAAGGCGGTGGTTTGACGGCAACATGGACGGCGTTTGGCAGCGGCTCAGCGGAACTAGCAATTGGCGAGAGCGTCATACACTGCATTGTGTGCGAAGAGCCTGCTTTCTCATGCCAATGCCGCCATTCTGGTCGCACGAGCAGGCTGACAGCAGCTGCGACATGTGCTGTTTTGCCACCATGTTGTAGCACGTGTTGGGCAGGCAGTGTGGGATTTGTCCAGACAGCCGAGAGACAGCTGTGTGGTTAGAATGGCCTGCAGCGGGCGGTTGTTGGGCACCGATCCGCATGGCAGGCATGTGTTCAAGCGCCACTTGTATTCCTGTGCGCTGTGCTTTGCATGTTTGGGGGCCCAGCGAATTGCGGTCGGGTGTTAGGGAAAAGGAACGTACGAGATGCCTGTAATTGGTTTGTCTGTCTGGCAGTCTGGTCGCTGTCAGCTGTGATCAGTGGATGGAACACTGGAACTGAAGCCATCTTCGCTCACGCGACAACTGAGACCCGTAGTTGCAACGTCCAGCCTCCTCAATGCCCTGCAGTCACAGTGCAGTCACTAACAATCGATGCGACAGCTCACCAAAGCAGCTTGGGGTCGTTCCAGACAGACCCACTGGCATGCAGTTATTGCGCCTGCCGCATCGGTCCATATTTCCTGAGGGACGCGCTGCCAGAAGACGATGCACGGCTGCGACTGCTGGCCCGAAAAGGTGCGTCCAACACATTGCAGCACTACTGCTGCAGCCCGGGCTTCTTCTGGGATGCGCTGCCATAGTTTGCTGCTCGGGCGCGGATCCCAGCCATCAGCTTCTCTGAATCCGCCGCCCGCTCCGCATTTGCCCGGTCCACCTGCATTTCGAAACA
This sequence comes from Tetratostichococcus sp. P1, assembly GCA_036584455.1. NCBI lineage: Eukaryota > Viridiplantae > Chlorophyta > Trebouxiophyceae > Prasiolales > Stichococcaceae > Tetratostichococcus > Tetratostichococcus sp. P1. Next base: position 2,932,180 of record BTPI01000008.1, on the reverse strand, counting down.
TTTCATCGCCTGCTTCGTCGGTTGCACTTGACTTGGTGGCAAGGAGCCATGGAGAGCACCCTCCGACATGCCATCACGAGTCCAGACCCCCTCTGAAAATATGCCATACTTCCGCGCGATTGGATGTCCATTGTGTTGGCATGAATAGCTAGGTATCCATTGGCACGCGGGGCCGGCCTCCCTCGAAAAGGAGGCGACGACCCGCAGTGCTTTCCCTCTTTGCCCGACTGAGCATCCAACCCAGGCAAATATGAATGTTGCCCAAGACACTTCACGCCTGCTGCGCACGATGCAGCAGCAGCAGCAGCAGCAGCAGCAGCAGCAGCTTGCGCTGCATACGCTGGTGTTTCCTTTGCGCACCTCAGCGTTGGCTGCCGTCACCTCGGGGTCCTCTCCCTTTGGCGCCGCTGTCCCCTCCGCAGTCGCGCCGCCGCTCTGCAGCGCCTCCGCCCGCCTGCACAGGAGGTACGCATTTGTGCGAGACATCTCCTTCATTCATACCACAGGTACCACATATTTTGTTGCTGCTGCAACGGGTCCTGCCGCTCTGCAACACCTCTGATGGTCTGGTCACAAATCTCAGCAGTGCTCACCAAAGTTTACCGCTCGATGTGGTGAGAAACTCACTGTCATGCCGGGCAGAATCTTCAGCAACAAGGTTGCACACCTCTTGGCGAGGGCCTCCTTTCTCCGGGATGACTGCTTCCGCTTCTGGTCCACGCCGCTGCTGTACTTCTGCAGCAGGAGTGAGTTGCACAAGATGAAGAGCGCCGCATCAACTTGCCATAGGCACGCATTGCTGCGGTGACTATTCGATGCTGAGGTGACCATGCCGGAGCGTCATTCCCGCTGCATGCACATGCTTGAGAACAGCGCAGCATGTCAAAACTGCTGTTTTGTTGGTGGCTGCACCTCACTGAGCTCGTCGCTGCCGGCGCCAGCCCCCGGCATCCCCTGCGGAACACTCGTCAGGCAATGGTGAGTGGAGTGCATCATGCTATACAGACCCATGATGCGCTGTGAAAATATGCTCCTGCATTGCAACTGCTGATCCACAGGTGCAGACATCACTTGGCGAGCCGTCTCGAAGACAGCACTCCGTCAACCTTGATTTTGATGCCGGCGGCCGCCGCGGGATCAGCGGCAGACAGAGCAATGCCCGCCGCCACAATCGCACCCAGTGCACACCCTGAGAAAGTCTTTATCGCCCCCTGGACAAGGAGAAATGACAACGTGGTTTTCGGTATCTGATAGGCAACACAGCAGTCCAGCACATGCGGCCTGCAGCATGAGCTGCACACATGTCGCACAACCTGCCATGATGACCCACAACATGCCAAACGTGTGCCTTACCTGTGCGCGACTATCAGCAGCAGCTGCACGGGGGCAGACCAGGCGGGCAGATGCGCTTGGGCGACGGCTGCGGGGGAGTGATGCTGCCTCAAATGGCCGCGCAATGTTCACCCTGTTGAGCGCCACACCGTTCATGCTTGCGCAGCCTGCAGCCTGCATATTGCCGGAGGTGAGACCCGTTCCACTTGCAACAGGCGATAGCTGCGTGTCCAATGTCACTCTGATCACCGCGAACTGCGATGAGTGAGGAAGCAGGAGCAGCAGAGCCGTGGAAGTGCATCTGCAGTGAAGTCAAGTGCAGCCCGCCCTGAAGGAGTCAAAACAGCGCCCACCCTGGAGCGTCAGTCCTATGACTGGTGACAGTACAATTGGACAGTTTGTAGCTCCGATGTTTTTTTGTGCTTCCAGTACCGAATGCCTAACGTTCGTTACACCTGATCGGATCGGCATGCAGCACGCAAGCAGCGACGCTGGGCTGCGAAAGTAGAGACAGGCTGCTCCCGATGGGTCCCAGGCACTCTGAGTACTACGACCCGGGCCAATCACCAACACGGAGCCGTCCGGCGACACATTCCACCATAAGCATCCCAGTCAGCATCCACCGGCTGGATGACGACACGCTGCGCCAAACGTTGGGCCTGCTGGATGTCCGCGGGCGCTGTGTCGCATCCTGTGTCTGCTCAAGGTACTATACCCTGCTGTGCAAGGGCAGCGACCTGTGATCACGAAAGTATCATGTGATGACCGTGATCACGGCAGGCAACGGCTAGCTGTGTGGCTTGGTGCACATCTGCGCCCTCTGCATCTTGCATGTGCGCCACACGTGCAGAGTGGGATGCCATGCAAAGCAGCAGAGATTTGAAGACAGGGCAAAGCGAAATTCGATCGACAAGCAATGCAAGCATGTCAAGAGTGTTCTGCTCTTCTCAACATCAGCCAGCAACTTGCGGTGCAGATACTGTTGCACAGCATCTGCAACAGTATGCGTCTGCTGCGCCTACATGCAGGTGGAACTGGCTGCTGAATGATGTACCGGACTCTCACTTGGCGCTGCAGCTGGAAAACGTGGAGCCACGCCTGTTCCCGGGCTTCGAGTCCTGGCTGCTGCGGCGGCTACAGGGCCCCCTGGTAGGGTTTCTGGCAAACTCCATGCATCCATTGACGAGCACACATGGCTACGAATGCCACAATTGGGCATGTCACTAGTCCGGCGTTCCTAGCACTGCTTGCATCTCAGCGTCCTCAGCAATGCACCCGATATCGTTTGTGCTTAGGATGAAGGTACAAGGTTGAAGCATAGGCAGGGAGTGTTGGTCGGTTGTTACAGGCACGGGAGCTGGCGACGCTGCACCTCAGCATCTCCGGCAACGTCTTTGCAGCGCACCAGCTGCGCATTTGCGAGGCGCTGGGAGGCTGCAGCGCGCTGACCGAACTCCGGGTGAGAGTGTTTTGTCTGCGTCACATTTTCCGTGCTCTGTGTCTGAACCTGCTTGTGCCATGCCTGCTATGATTCATGTGCAAGGCTCTCAACAGCTGTAACGCCTTGACCGAATTCAGACCCAATCAGGTTGGGAGGTCCACGACGGCAGGTGTTGACGACGTGCCACTAGACTGGGGTGGCATTGGTGCTGCCATCAAAGTCTGCACATGCTGGACACGATACACACAAAAGGACTGGCTGTTCCACATGCAGTTCTGGTCGACGACATGTTATTCGGAGTTCGACTGGGGCGGCGTTGCAGCGCTGCCTCCGTCACTGCAGACGCTGGAGATCCGGCACTTCAACCTGCCCTTTTTGCTCAATGCGCGCGGTGCGTCATCATCTCATTGAATTGCTTCCTTTCACCCCCGCGTAGACATGTCTGAGATCACAAACACACCGAATATGTGAAACCTCGTTTTGCCCTTCTAGATCAAAGAGCGCAGTGGTATGCCATGCCAGATGTTGCGTCAACCAGCTGAGTCACACATATCTGCACCTGAGTTGGCATCGTTGCACAGCCCCGGACAGGTTGACAAGCGTGTGCCACAATTTTCTATCGCATTGCGATCTATTTGAGCCTGTCCATCTATTTGCAAGCCAGACTGATGTCAGACATCGTAACATCTGAATGCAGGTGAGCGGGAGGTGATGCTACAGGGCCTCGACAGGCTGACGCAGCTGCGGACACTGCGCATCAGCTGCATGCCACTGCCGCACCACGGCTTCACCTCGGACGAGCTGTGGCGCATCGTCGTGGCGACTTCTCTCACCAGACTGAGGTGGGCAGGCCTTTACAGCTGGAAAAAAAACCCTATCAGAGAGCATTCTAATGCAACTTTGAGAGGGATTACCGGAGATTGTCCGGAGATTGTCCGGAGATTGTCCTCTGCAGAATAGCTGCTGCCTCGCCTCCGACGAGGGGCAGTGCAAGTTTACATCCACCTTTATGACCAGCCTTCGGGGCAGGCATTTGCCTATGATCTGTACTCTTTTGTTTCCCGGCTTTCATCGTCGGCCACACATCAACAACGAGGCAGAAGCGTCAATCAGGCAAGCATCAGTGGCTGCATTGATGTGCAGCCTGCAGGCGACCGCCGCCACGAGTAGCCGGCTCGATGTCGTCGACTGCTGACTCTCTCCATGGCAAATGTCTGGATGCTGGTACTCTGCAGCCACATGAGGCGCAGCTTTGTCATAGGCAACTCCTTGTCTCTGCCTATGGAGCCTCTGAGACTGGTGGCAGCAACTGGAATCTGGTCCTGATGTGCATTGTGTGCCATTTCATGTCCTGCCTGTTCAGGCAGCCGCAGGTGGCAGCTGTTTGGCAGAGTCCAGCCTATGGCGCATGTTGGCAGCGCACGTCTGAGATTGACAGTCATCACCTGCACTCCACCGAGTGCCTCTGCAGGAGTTGCAGGGCCTGGAGGTGCCGGCAGCATCTGACGATGCCCAATTGACGTGGCAGAAGCTTCTCAGCGAACACCTGAATGCAATGGAGTCACCTGCGACTGGGTGTGGGCATCTCAACGTCCATGCCTGCAGGCAGCTGCAGTATCTGGAGGTGGCGGCGGCATTCGGCGAGTTCCGCCCCGACTTCGGGCTGCCGCCCAGCCTCAGCAGCCTGACCAACCTCACCGAGCTGCGTATGAAGGTGGCCACACATGTCGACCAGTTTAAGCGCGACTTCAACACACTGGAGTGCAAACATGCGACCAGACTCCGAGGACAAATCCTGTGTGCAAGCAGCTGCTGCCCGCTCCGAAAAACGTTTTGATTTCTGGTGTCTGCATCGCAATCCTGCATCTTCGATTGCTCCAATATGCCCCCAGTTGCTCGGTCGTGTCGCCATGCAGGACCACAAGGTGTCGCATCAGCTGCTCGTGCCCTCCTGGTACAGGTGAACAACATGTCGGCGGCAAGCATGGCGGCTGTGGCGCACCTGCAAGCCCTGCGCACCTTCCGCTTGCAGGTGGGATTTGCCGCACCAGATTGCCTGCTTGTGGCACTGTGTCTACTTTCACGAAAGGGGCAGCATGAACCACAGCAATGGCTTTCTCGGGGGGCGCATGCTTGGCTGCAGGCGAGGCTGCCCCACACTTCCGCTGGCACTCTCAGCACGAGCACAATCACAAGCACACCAGTCCCACATTCAGCGCGAGTCAGCCAGCTCTGCCCATTGAGTCACGGACTGCTGAAGCAGGTAGCGCCGCCGGGCCTGCCGCTGGCGCTGGCATCGCTCGCTCAGGGACATTCCCGCATGCACGCAGAGAGGAAGGAAACAATTTACAGAAAACGCGCTTCTCGCGCAGGTGGGGCCGCCATGCCTGCCGCTGACGCTTGGGCCCCTGGCCCGGGCTCCGTCGCTGCGCACGCTGTCCGTCGCATTTGATATGCGTGCCCGCGGCATCGACCCCGCCCAGGCAAGGACCATGTTGCATCCACCACGCTTGCAGGTTTTGCTTGTCAGTGCAGCTGCTCAAGCCTGAGGGCACTCCTGCAGTTCTTGGCAAATATTAGCTGTGGGCTACTCAAATGATTGTAACACCCGATACAGGCCAATGTGCAGCTTGTTGTTGCTGCGATGCAGAAGTAGTCGACTGAGTGCATGCAGCATCTTCCGCAGGTGCCGCCGGGAACGCAGGTGCCCGTCATGTTTGACCTCAGCCACCTGCCGCAGGTGCACCCTGCTGTGATCAACATCGGTTTGGCATCGTCGCGATGCATACCTGCAACTGCTTTAGCATGGCCGCGCCTGATCAAAGACTTGTGGACGCTTTCCCGAGGCAGTGGCATACTTGCTGCAGATACAGCAGCTGCGCGTCATGATATTTCCGGACAACCCCGAGCAGCCATCCAACAAGTTCCAGGTACATGCCTGCCTCTGATGCTGCGTGTCGGTGTGTTTGCTGTCAAGCAAAGCCAGCTCTGAGATGATGCAAACGAGCAGTCGCCGAGAACGTCTTGATCCCAGGCACTCAGACGCCAGTCTGCGGTGCATGGTCAAGCGCGACACAAGGTGTGTCGCACTACAGGGTGGTGGCAGAGGCTGAGGTTTTCAAGTGAAGCGGTGCACTGTTTGCAGGCGCACTTCGCGGCGGGCGACCTGGCGGCGCTGACGAGGCACCAGCTCCAAGCCCCACGGGCATGTTTGTACCCAGATACAGGCCTCAGATCCAGTGCTTCTGGCTGCAGGTGCACTTTGCGGCGGGCGATCTGGCGGCGCTGGCGAGGCACCAGCTGCAGCTGCTGGACCTGCGCCTCGCCAATGCGACGGCTGTCATGTCTCTGGAGGTGCCGCACCTCACTGAATGCTGCGCCGAGCTCGCCATGTCACAGTCAAATCGACCGGCGCCATCCCTGACTGCTGCACGACCTTGCTGTTCATGGCGAACAGAAACACATGCTAGGTGTCTGGGCCGACTGCGCCAAAAATTTCCTGTCCCGCGACCTGGATAGCATGACATCGCAGACGCTGGGAAGTGGACCAAGAGGGCAAGGTCGCGATCAAATTGTATTGCAGGTACTGGGCCGCGTGCAGGTTGGGGTCCTGGACCACGCAGCCGTTTTGTGTGTGTGTCTTTTCGACCGGGTGCAACCAATTTTGTTGCAAACACCTTACTCCACGAGGCTTTCTTGCCCGTTGGATCAGCTGAGCTTGAATGTGCTGCAGGTGCTGGGGCGGCCGGCGGCGCTGCCCCAACTGCGCGTGCAGGCTGGGGCGCTGGACCTGCAGCCACCCTTCTGATCCTGCAAGCAATTTGGGTCCTCATGCATGCTCTCAAGAGATGATCTTGCGAGTGTGGAGCTGCGCTTCACCTTGTTGCAGGTGCTGGTGCGGCTGGCGGCGCTGCGGCAGCTGCGCGTGCAGGCGGGGGTGATGGACCTGCAGCCCCCCTTCAATGCCGACGGGATGCCGTCTTACCGCGGAGCAGCCGGTATGGTCAATGAAGACAGGGTTTACCTCCTTTCAGAAAGGTTTCAGTTCTGAAGCCGGGGGCTGCTGAAGACGCTCGCTCCAGAGCCTCTGGGCCGCCTTTGTGTCAAGCTGCTGATGCAGTGGTTCGTGAGGATGAGATCTGGGTGCAGCTGCGCCTGCAAGTGTTGCAAGTGCTGCAGCAGCTGCAGCAGCTTGCTGAGCACCACTTTGTGTTGCGACTGACGCACTTTCATGGCTGGCTGCAGGTCACATGTCGAACTGGGTCCACCGCATACAGGTGAGTGTGCCGCAGGCCTAGACACCTGCTGAGGCTGTCGGAGGGGCATGACACATGACGTGCAATACTACAATACAATATACAATTGCACCCAATGCTATGGGATTTGTCGCATAAATTTCCATGCCGTCTGATGCCATATCGAGAATAGTTCGCGCCTTCAGGATCTGCACCTGCGCTGTGATCGTGCCACCACCAAGACATCCGCCGCGCTGCAGGTCAGCCTTTGAGCCCCAATGCTCCTTTCCGCTGCTTGTGCATGTTGCTCCTGCATGACGCTGGATCGAGAGCTGCAGCTGTGACTGGCTGCCGCGTCGGCCACGGCATCTCCAGTCGCCACAATGCCAGCCCGTAAAATCTGCTGCAGGCGTTTGAGATGCTCGACGCCGACTGCATCTACGACTGCCGCGCGGGCCCTGCCGATCCAGCCGCCGCTGCCGAGGGTTCGCCGGCGCACGAGCAGCAGCATCTGTGGAAGGGCGACGTCAACAGCGCCAGCATCGCGGCCTGGGGCCTGGAAGCCTGACGAGCTCCTCCGGCCGTCTGTGGCATGCCAGATACTGCCCGCGCTGGACCTCAAACAAATGTAGCAGCATGGCACGAGCAGCAGCACCTGTGGAAGGGCTACGTCAACAGCGCCAGCATTGCGGCCTGGGGCCTGGAAGCCTGACAAGTCACTTCGGCTGTTTTGGCACACCCGATGCTGCGCCCAGTAAAGAGGCAAGTCACCCCAGCAGCGTGGCGTGGCAGCAACGCCTGTGGAAGGGCCCCATCAACAGCGCCGGCATCGCAGCCTGTGGGTTGGAAGCCTGATTCGCTCTAGACAGTCGGAGAGACGCGCGGGCGCTCTCTGTGGTGTGCTCACTGCAAGGTTTCGCAGCGGGCAAACACAACGCAGCTGCAGCAGCGTCGCACATTGAGCAGCACCTGTGGAAGGGCAAAAGCGCCAGCATTGCGGCTCGGAGCCTGGAAGCCTGATCAGCGCTCATCAGTGCGGCACCGTGCTGGCATCGTCTGCACCGCACTGGCGCATACGGTGCTGCGTGAACCGCAGGACCTTGCAGCCCGCGGGGATCAAGCAGCTGCAGCAGCGCTGCACAAGCAGCGGAGCATCACGCGCTGAGCCCTGGCAGTCGGATGATGCGTGTCTTTACACTCTGTAGTGTATCGTAGTCAGACTCCGTGGCGGTCAGCTGGCATCTGCAGTGTGGTGTGGCATTCCACTGTGTGGGTGTCTGACCAGCAGCAGCTACACTCCGCCCACAACAGAGGTAGCAGCGGACTCAGCAGCGCAACATTGACAGCACTTGCGCCTGCCAATAGTGAAGCCATTGCGGCAGGTTCTGAGAACGACTCAGCATAACTGATTGAACAGCGATGTGGCTTGGGTGGTTGCTGCAGAACAAGGACACCCTTTTTGATGCTAGAATCGACGGCTTTCTGGTTGCACAGGTTTTGGACCGGTTTTCAGGACCAGCATAGGTGTTTCAGTTGTTTATCAACGTTGACCATAGCTGGAAGCGATTTGAGGCGCACTGTCGTCGCCCTCTGTCAACCTGAAAGGGTGTCTGCCAAATATCAAGAGGTTGCCGAGAGTCATGAATGGTGAGTCCAAGTGTGCGGCAGAAATTGTGAGCATCACAGAACTCCTCAATAAATCCGGAGTGATCATGGCCGACGCGTGTGCGGTCATCAAATCAATAGAATGAATGTGCGGTCATCAACTCAATCAACTCAATCAAAGAGTTTGCCCGCTCTGCTGCAGAGAGGTAATCATCATTCTGCAACATGAAGCTGAAGCTTTGCTGTGTATGATGCAATCAGCACCATCCACAGGTGAAGGATTCCGCGCTGTCTGCCGCCGCCCTTCCGCCTCGTTGTCCTTGAGTCTCCTGATTTGTGAGACATTTGTCACTGTTGTACACTGAAGTGCCTTGGCGCCTGCGACATTGCTCTCTGCTGGGCATGTTCTGCATCAAGCCAATCACGCTCCGGCGCCCTTCAGAGCCGTGGCCTGCCCGTTCGCGCGCTTGCTGGGCGAGAAGCAGCTGGCGTCCGGCTCCACCGCTACCTGCAACAAGGTCGTGCAAGCGTATTGTCAGTAGTGCGCAGCACACACGACGGGCGCTGCGCTGACCTGGCGGCACAGTCTGTACAGTTGCATGCAGACGGAGAGCGCGTCTCTGTCCCGTTGTCCCAGGGGGAAATAGGAATCAGCTGGCAGGATCGTTCTGGCGGGGCAAGCCCTGCCTCCTCGGTCCTGATGCGCTGCAGCAGCACTGCTCAGGCATATGTAAGTGGTTTTGGAAAGCAAGGGCCGGCAACAGGCACCTGAACGGGGTAGGACAGCGCGGCGCCTTGCTCATCGATCACGCGGCACAGCTGTATCAGCAGCCGCGTGCGGAAGCTGCCAAAGCCACGCGACGCCGGCGGCGTGGTGTGCATCTGCATGCATTAGTGGAGGAGGGTCTTCAGGTGGATAAGTCCGAACTGATGTATCGGATCTGCATATGCAGCTGCATGCAGGCGCTGCCAAAGAAGTGCGGCGCCAGCGATGCTTTGTGCATCTGCGAAACCAGCCTGAGTGCTGGTTTGGTGATCTGTTAACAATGCGTCAGTTCCGGCCTCCTCTGTGCAGAACTGCCACGCCAGCACGCATGCGGTTACCACATTCGCCGCTCAAACGTCACCACAATGCTGCCAGGCGTACCGGCAGGAGGGCAAGATACAGGTATCACACAAAGCAAGCAAATCAGCAAATCAGCGGAATGACCGCACGTGCAGGCAGATGTTGATGGAGTGGTCTTTCAACGACTCCACGCCCACGAAGTACGGCAGCGAGGTGTCCACCTCCGCGTTGTTGACCAGCACCCGACGGAAGGCATCCATCAGATCCTCAAGCTTGGGGAAGTCCTGCGGATTGCAGCAGAAGACGAGTTTTGTGTGGACATTAACTGCTCTGTGGTGAGGTTTCCACCTCCGCATTGTTGACCAGCACACGGCGAAAGCCTTCCATCAGACCCTCCAGCTTGGGAAAGTCCTGCGGATTGCAGCAACACATGGCTTCTGTGCTCATGTAGAATGCTCTGCAGCGAGGTGTCCACCTCCGCATTGCTGGCCAGCACACAGCTAAATGCGCCCATCATAGTCTCCAGCTAAGGGAAGTCCTGCGGGTTGCAGCAAGTTATGGCTTCTTCACTGACTGTCAATGCTCTGCAGCGAGGTGAACACTCTGTATATTTCAAGAGCACGCGGCGGAAGGCGTTCATCACATCCTCCAGCTTGAGACAGTCCTGCCAATTGCAGTAATGAAGTACAGCTTCCGTTGTTGACATTGCATGCTCTGCAGCGCGCAGCGGGACGTGTCCACCAGCTCCTCCAGACTAGGCAAGTCCTGCAAAGCACGAATCAGACACGCTCAAAGAGGGATGAAATATTGATAGGTCGTTTGCTGCAATTGCAGCCCTGGATGCGCCAACACGCGTCAGTTTGACGCTTAAACTTTGCAAAGTCGCAAAGATCATGCAGGCCTTGCCCAAATGCTGTGGCACTTTCTCGGACAGAAGAATGTGAAGAGCTCACAGGAGGGCACCATTTTGTAGATAGGCAGCAGTCAACCAAATCTACCTGCTGAAGCTGCCAGACTGAAGGCAGCAACAGCAGGCAGTGCCCGATTTACTGCTGCTTCCACCACTCATGATTGCACGTGCCATAAGCGACAAGCAGGACAAAAGCACCGCAGCACGGCGAGTTCAGAAAGAGCATGGGCACAACGATGCTGCAGGCGCAGAGCTGGCTGAGGGCTGGCAAACGTGGCCGTTGTGAAGCTCAGGCTGGAAGGCCAGGCTTGTACAAACAAACTGAAAAGCAGTCAAACACACCTGGAAGCGCAGGGGCAGGGTGATGCTGTAGGCGCGCGGCTTGTTGAAGGTCTGCATCACGCGGCTGTGGCCGACCCGCGACTCATTGATGATCACCATATCCGACAGCATCTGCACAGCAGCAGTCATTATACACGATCATCATCTAGAGCATGCCTCCACAGCTGATTACTTGTGCGCGACAACGCTTCATTGCCCAAACCCATTATTCGATGACTTTTTTGAACACCATGCAGTTTCTGTCAATTTTGAAGGCATGCAAGCCTGACCTCGGAAGTCTGTGCAGGCAGCTTAGCTTTCATCAACAGCTGCAATGCCTATATCATGAACATAGATGACAGACACCTTGTTGGGCATCGTGATGGGCAATTCAGCATCGGAGCGCATGATGGTGCGCATTGGTTCACCATCCTCACACCCAAGATTACTTCGTGAGCATTTGGGTAAGGTCAAGCAAGATTGCACCTTGTTGGGCATCGTGATGGGCAGCTCAGCATCGGAGCGCATGATGGTGCGCATTGCGCTCACCATTCTCAGACCCATGATCACTTCGTGAGCATTTGGGTTAAGGTCGAGCAAGGTTGCACCTTGTTGGGCATCGTGAGGGGCAGCACAGCGTTTGAGCGCATGATGGTGCGCATTGCGTTCACCATTCTCGTCCCTAAGATTACTTCGTGAGCATTTGAGCATCTGGATAAGGTCAAGCAAGATTGCACCTTGTTGGGCATCGTGATGGGCAGCTCAGCGTCGGAGCGCATAATGGTGCGCATGGGGTCCACCCGCTCGACTGTTCCAGTGATGACACGGCCGCCGCTGGAGGTCAGAATCTCCACGCGGTCGCCCACCACGAATGGCTGGCTGAGGAACTGCAGACATCAGCCTGCCAACTGTCATTTTGGCTGCAAAAATGCTTAATAGAACTGTAGGATCCTGCTGCTGGAGGTCAAAAAACAGCCAACCAATGGTCATTTTAGCTGCGAAGATGCCTACAAGTCAGGATGCTGGAGGTTAGAATCTGAGTGCGGTCGCTGCCCACGATTGGCTGCCTCATGCTGGCTGCAAAGGTGCATGCAACAAGGATGCCGTCAGAGGAATGCCGCTACAGAAACTTTAGTAACTTCACACGATCGCCACAAACGACTGGGTCAATCGTTGTGAATCACCACGGCGGAATGGTCGTGTACCACCGCACAGGATGACATCTGCCTTCAAGACCTACAGTGTATTCATAAGGGCGCTGCAGAAGAGCATTTTGGCCATGACGCTCCGCTGTATCAGGGGCCCACAGGGACGCCCTCGAGTCAGGGACTCCCAACTGTGCATGCCACAGGGTAGCAGCACTCACCAGGTTGATGCCGGAGATCATGTTGGCCATGACGCTCTGCGCCGACAGGCCCACGATGACGCCTGAGACGCCGCCCACGGTCAGCAGCGGCTGGATGTTGACGCCCACCACGTGCATCGACATCAGGCACCCCGCCAGCACCACCATCCAGGAGACGAGGCCGCTGCAGCCGGGAGCACATCCACTTAGTGTCAGCACACAGAACAAGACGACCACAAGCTGTACTCTTGTACCCTTGTGATGCAGATGTTGCCGGCCATCACATGTGTCGCCATCAGCAGTCTGCCTGCAAGCAGGCAGGTCTCATGCGTCGGCAGGCAGCAAAGTATTGCAAACATGGCTATCGCATCTGGAAACCCCCGCATGCAGCCGGACACAGTGAATGATAGAACATTGGCGATGAGGCGTACATTTTGCGGATTGGTGGTGCATCTGACACCTGAATGGAAGGACGACCCGCTCCAGGGTGGCTGCAGCACTGCGAGACTTCTGCATCACATACAAGCATGGCCACAGTCAGCAAATTCCATGAGTAAGTCACGGCGAATGCGCATGTCACACATCTGCTCGCAGCTCGCCAAGCGGTGCATCAGCAGCACTCATATGTAGGTGCGCACCTTGCCCTGAATCTTGGCCTGTGCCCGCAGGCTGCGCTGCATGATGATCTGCACCACCCGGTCCTTGAAGCGCAGCAGCACCCACACCCTGCACAGCACAGGGGCACTGTATACTGCACACTCAGGGGCCTGTGGATGCAACAGCAGATACTACAATGACGATGTCATCAGATCTCCTAGGGAGGCAAGTTTATGCAGACAGCGGAACCAGTTGGCACGCTGCAGCTGCCTGACATACTACAAGAGCGCACCCCAGGGCGATGATGGCCAGCTCGTCGATCTCCTCGATTAGCTTGTCCGCCACAGCCAGCAGGTGGATCCCCGTCTCCACGGCTTGGTCTGCAATCGGGGCATGTACACGTTGTGTCTGCCTGAGGACACTGGTGCTTGCATATCAGCATCCTGCAGACGGCCTTCTCGTTTGGGATGTGCTTCACAAGCCGCGGCACCACAAGCTTGTGAGCCGACCCCAGCACAGAGGATGAACGAGATCAGGATGCTCACGCTGGATCTCCGAGAGAAAGTTGTGGTTGAGCTGCCACTGCAGGATTGCTCTGAGGTACGATTCCACCTCTTTGATGGAGTATGCGATTGCCACAATCGGGATGAGCAGCGCTGACGGTCTGCATGCAGACATGGGGCAGTTTGCCTTGATGCAGTGCGCTGGAACGATGGATGAAATGCAGCATCCTGCGCATGCTGGCCAGACACATCCATATCTGCGACGATCTGCTTCTTAGCTTTGGAAGTCGTCCTGACATGCATCGAGCAAAAAGTCAAACCTCTGCAGAGCGACCACAAAGGCGTCGACGCCTGTCTTGAACAGGCTGCGCTGCTGCGTAAAAACATTGTCTTCCAGCTCGTCCTCGGATGAGGACATGGACACGGTCCAGTCGAAGTCCTGCACATGTTGCACTCTGCTCAGCCAACATTCACGAGTCCGTGAGCAGCCTCCGTTGAGGCATATGCAGATGGGCCGCTGCAACCAGCAGCTATGGCATGCTGTGATCCCGTGACCATGTGCACGCCTGAAACACTGTCAACAACACATCAGGCCACTTGCTGAATGTCTTTTGTCGCCAGCATCGCTGCGCTCTGCCGCACGGTGCAGCATGTGGAAGATACACGATGGCGGCACATGTTGTGGCGACAAGTCTTGGCTCAAGTGGAACTGATCACTGCCGCGGGTGAACCTTGCCCCTAAGGAACCCTACCTCGCCAGCGTCACTGCGGTCTGCAGCCTGGTGCAGCACACGGGAGATGGCCATTGCGGCGCACGTCGCGGCGGCTGCCGAGCCCAGACACCGCAGCCCCAGCAGCCACAGCGGCGTGTTGGCCGCCGTCATCGCCGCCGCCAGGCTGTCGGTGGCCGCCTTTGCTGCCCTGCCGCTTGCTGCAATGGCGCCCGCCGAGACATCCCGCCTGCTGCAGCTGCCGCCGCTGCTGGTGCTGGTGCTGCCGGTATTCTTCTGCAGACAGCAATCATCGAAGGTGAGGGTCGCTGAGTCGCTGCTGCAAATTGTGATCTGTCAGAATCAGGTTGGACTGTGACGCTGCACGGCTGTGTCGGCAGCAATATTGCCCGCATGGACATTGCCCCAGCTGCAGCTGACAGGTGCCAATAGTATTGGCACACGCTGCTAGGATTGAGGTGCCTTTGCAACCTGGTGCAGTTAAATGTACCCAACAGTAATGTGCGATGGTTGCTGCCAGCATGTACCAGACATGTACTCACTCCGGCAGCGCATATAACACCATCTCATAGTACCGATGAGTTGCAGGATGTGCGAGCGTGTATCTAACAGCATCCAAGCAGCGACGATCTCATCGCAGGGCCTGAGAAGGTGGAGGTCTGGTACCTGGTGTGGTAGACTGCAGGTCGCTGGACTTTGCAGAGCTTGGCACTGTCCGTTCTGTGACCGGATATGCCTTGCCAACTGCTTGTGAGATGTGAGCCTACTGATTTGTGGTGCATTCAGCGTTCTGTGGCTGCCTATCAATGCTGGCTGGGTTGAACAACATGGTGATCGCAGGTACAACCCTCGCCACCCGCCGCGCGCATACAGCATCGCGTGCTCACAGAATGCTCCTGATCAATGTCCTGTGATGCTGCACTCGTCACAAGGTGCTGAGTTCGATCCGGTCAAACCAAACGTCGGACTTCAATATGCAAACAACTCCTCCTTGCTGCACCGCAGTGCATGCCGATTGATGCAAGATCCTTACACCTGTTGCAAAACGTGTCTCTGTGGTGCAATCCTACACTGCGCTGCCCGCAGAAAATGCAATGCCTGTGCCACTCGCCCTTGGCGCAGCATATTGCCCCTGCTCGTGCTGACCATGCTGTGCCTAGGGGTGCAGCGAACAGCCGAACACTCGGCAACAACGACAACGACCGGCCTTTCGTGTGTCTCATTAGCCACAGCAAGATGTTTGATCTGCCTTGTTGAAACATCGCCGGGGCTTCGACGTGAGATCGCCCCGATATTGGCGTGCAACGCTTGGTGCATCCCAAGCCATAGTCTGCTGTTCAAGCGCCCGAGAGCACCACGGCATCATTGCTGTCCGATTGTTGACGAATAATACGAGCCAGCACGCGTCGCACTCTCCTTTCGAGGCAGAAGGTATGATCCACGACACTGCCTTGGTCAATGAAGAGACATGCGTCACGATCAAGCCTTCACAGGCCTGCATCCCTTGATGGTGTTTCAACCATACAGGATGAACATTTTATTCGACACTCATTCAAACAGGTCAATGGGGCAAAGGGACCGCAGTTGGTCCCGCAGTCCTGATCGCCACCGCAAGCGGCACCGGCATCGGTCAAGCAGCAAGCACCGTTCGAGCAGCAGGCGCAGAAACAGCTACAGCCGCAGCCCCAGCCGTGAATCACACGGCAGCGCAGGCCATCGAGGCAGCAGCCGGCATCGGCGAAGCCGCAGCAGATCCCGGGAACGGACACCAAAGCATGGCAGCAGCCGCAGCAGCAGACGCCGCAGCATCAGCCGCAGCAGCAGCCAGCGCCACAGGCGGCGCTCGCACAGCCAGAGCCGAAGCCGGCATCGCAGCAGGGACGATGGCTACAGGCACAGGAACGGCAGCGATCAGCGGCAGCACTGGCAGCCGAGCCCTTCCCGCGGCTTCAGCTATGGTCACCCTGCAGCAGGGAACAGTCTGCAGCATGCAGCATCATCGCGACCTGCATGGCAGGTGGGCTCCTGGTCCAGCTCTGTCTCGATATCTCGTCATCTGTCGCCAGCACTGTTGCATTGTGAAAACCACGGCAACCAAGATGTGCTGTCATAGCCTGCACCTCTCATGGTATCGACTGCACGTAAATGTAGTTGCAGTCATCATGGCGACAATCAACAGTGACGGTGCATTGCAGGGCCAGCATGCCAACGCCCAGCTCAACAACACAAGCCAGTGGCACAGCAGCCAGCAGCTACCGCCGCCGCTGCCGCCGCCGCTGCCGCTGCGCCACAGCCCGGCACAGCAGCACAATCCAACACAGCAGCGCCGGCGCCCCAGCCGATGGGGCCCTGAAGCCCAGCATGCAATGGCTCCAGTGGCAGCGGCAGCTCAGATTCCAAGAGATCCACGTCTGCATGCAGCTGACCCACTGCTGCCGCCGCCGCCGCTATCGCCGCAGCGCAATGCAGACCAGGGTCGGCAGGCAAACAGCAGCGGCAGCGCAAAACACCTGCAGGTGGCCACGCTGCCGTGGGCACCAGCAGAGCAGGCCCCTGCCTCGCCGTCATATGATTCGGTGACGGCTGAAGCGCCGCCGGCGCTGCAGCCGTCTGTGGACGCACAGCCGCATCAGCAGCCGAAGACAGCACCTCTGGCGTCGCAGCCGGCTCAACCGCCGCTGCAACAGCACCAGCAGCGGCAACTGCGGCTGGCGACGGCACTGCAGGCCGCAGGTGAGCAGGACGGCTCCGCAGACTCTCCCAAACAGCCAGGATCAGTCGCGCTGGCAGCAGCCACGCAGTGTGTAGCGCAGCAGCCGGCGGCTGACGAGGCTGCAGCAGCTGCGATGGCAGCTCAGGTCCCGGCCTCAGCAGCTGATGATCCGGCAGCTGATCATTTGGTAGCTGCTGGGGCCGCACCGGTCAAGGCACGACTGGATGCAGCAGCTGGCGACGTCCTGCCGCCTGGCCTCGCGGCGCTGAGCTCGGACAGCGACGACTCGGTGGTCACAGCGCCGGTGCCCCAGCTGCAGCTGCCGCCTGAGCAAGCGGCGCCGCTGGACGGCAGTGCCCTTTCGGGCGGCAGCCAGTCCTACGGCGACAACCTTTCGACCCGGGACACTGAGGATGATGACAGCGGGGGTGCGGGTGGCAGCGGCGCTGCGGCGCACAGCGGAGACGCGGCGGACAGCGCAGAATTGGCACGTGGTGCAGACAGCGCAGGTGCGGTCAGGGCAGCTGCAGCAGGCAGCAGAGGCGTGGCTGATGGCGCAGCTGCTGGGGAGGGCGTGCGGCGGCGGGACGGCAGCTCAACTGCACAGCCAGCAGATGACGCCACCGATGTGCTCCCGCCTCGCCCAGCTGACGTTCCTGAGGTGCTTGAAAATTTCACTGGTGTCGCCCAAACTGCAGTTAGAGGTCAGCTTAGTTTGGTGTGACAGCGGTGGCGAAGCAGCGCTGAGACACTGCTTGGGCGGACAGTAGCCGGTTGCAGGGTCTAGCATGCTGCATGCAGAAGCAGACATGTTGCACCCCACCTCAGTGGGCATGACCGCTTTGATTTGCAGCGCATGGCATGTGCGAAACAAAATGTTGAGTGTCGCCAGTGGCTATCGCTGCATGCAGAGCGCTGAGTGGGTAGCGTACCGCGGCAAGCAGTCGCGCATGCTGCTGCCATTCCCCATCCTCCGCAAGATCTTTCCTCCCAAGCGGCAGGTCAAAGCCCAGGAGCTGCGGTGCGTCTGCATCCATTCCTGATCACATGTAAAGCTGTTGGTTGTCTTTCTATTCTTAGACTCTGTTCCAGAGGCTTGTGCCCATGATTGAATGGCTACTCGAGCCTCTACTTTATGCAGGTGCATCTGCCACCCGAAGAAGGCCAAAGACAAGCAGCTGCCGGTGTGGCTGGACAACAGGAATTACATGGACCGGGGCTTCCACTTCGTGCGGGACCGGCTGCAGCTCCACGGTGATGCTCTCTCCCACTTATGTGCTGCACATTGTCACAGACACATCAGCCGTCAAAAGCTGGTCTCCAGCTCGAGAAAACACTTTGTGCATTATGGCATACTGTTTGGCTGTGACCATCTGGCACAACCATGTCTGCGGCAGACTGAGTGCTGCACAGATATATGGTGGTTTCCTCCATGAATGCAGATGCGCATGGTGTGTGGGTGTGGACCGAGGCTAGCACCGCTGCACGCGGGGTGCTGCACATTGCGCGCGGCATGGGCGACCTGACTGCTGAAGAGGTGTGCTGGACAGCACATGCTGATGGGATTTGCATCCGGCGGCACTGCTCGAGTCAACAGGAAGCTACGCTTCTGCTCCAGAACAAACTGTGGCAAACGATCTTGCCTTTTAGAGCAAGCGCTGCAGATTACAGAGGCAGCTGCTCCTCCATTGGCACCGCGGACATGTACAACATCGTCTGTGTGCTGTTGCAGATGGAAGCCCGCAAGGAGGCATGGCAGCGGCACCATCAGCGGAAGCAAGCTCGGAAGCAGGAGAAGCAGTCCAAGCAGCAGAAGCCCGGCAGGGCGCCACAGCAGCCCCAGGCGGCCAAGCGCAAGGCGGGGGCAGCTGCGGAGGGGCAGCCACGGCCCAAGAGGGCCAACAACTTCCAGGCCAAGGTACTGCTGCATGTGCTGGAAACTGTGTTCCGGCCAGATAGCACATCAGCCGAGTAGGTTGGGTACGCACATTCGACTACTCAGTCCAAGCTTGCACCGCTTTGATGTGCGGTTTCATCGTTGAACTTGCCCTGCTTGATCTGTCGACATGCATGCGCGTGCTGCCCCAGGTGCCATGGCAGAGTGCGCCTTCGCCGCTGGCGCCACCCGGGACTGGCAGCGGCGTCACATCGCACATTTCGGTCAACGCTCTTGGCGGCAAAGGCACCTCGCGCCAGCGACTGCCGGTGGGGGCTGCAATGGCGCTTCGTGCAATCACTGCGCTAGACATGCTCATTGCTCCATGCCTGCATGGCTTCCCGACCAATCACCTCGCTTGTGTCTGCTGGTGATGCTGTGCTGGTTGAGGGACGCCAATCTGCATGGGGAATGCTGTGCACCGTGCCTGCAGATGCCCGACTACCCAGTGCTGCTGCTGATCAGCCTGAAGGGCACCGTCGGACGCATCTACGTCGAGGCCGAGCCGACGACCTGGCTGTGGCGCGGCCGCCGCCGCCCCGACGAGATCGTCTTCGTGCCCGAGACGCCGCCACAGCCTGGTGGCGGCGGCAGGAAGGTGCGGCAACCTGTCTGTCAACCCTGTAGCAAGACCGCTGCACCATCTGGATTAGCTGCGCAGTAGGGCGGGCTGCAGCACCTTGTGCTCTCAGCGCCAGGACGCCTTTCTCATGCCACACAGGGCGCTGCCCCTGAGCAGGCTGCAGGATGCGCTTGTCACACACGCCTTGGTCCCGCGGCCGTCGCGGCATACTGTCCTGTCCCTGTCGAATCGCTCACTGCTGGCACCACATTTGCAGGCGCTAGGGCGTCCGGTGGCCGTCGGCATGCGCGCCAACAAGCTCAGCGCCTCCGGCATGGAGAGCGACGCCGTGCGAGAGGGCCGGACCCACTCAGGCGCGGCCGCTTCCGTTTCCCCTGCCAACAGCTCGCTCGAAACAAAATTAAACCAGGCTCGCCATGAGATTGGCGCGCAAGGGATGCAGAGGCCCCGGCTCACAGGCACTGCCGTGGCTGTGCATGGAGCTGTTGCAACTGCGGCACCCTCTTGCCTTGTTCAACATGCTGAGCATTTTGTTGCACGAAGGGCTGCCCTCTCTCTAGCTTGCACAATGGCTCATGTCTCTGCATGTTGAGGTTGTGAGAAGACTTGTGATCTATGAAGAGGTGATGTGGACATGCTCGACAGGCCTACGGCCCCTGCTTGATTTGGTGGAATTTTCACTATTGCAGACTGGTGGTATGTCAAGCGCCAGCTGGAGGAGGGCGGCTACGAGCTGCGCCCATGGGACATACTAGGTGCGTCCCCACAGCATATCTCGACCTAAGTGCAATTCTGGCCACGCACACAGCTCAAATGCTATAACAATAAGACACTGCAGCCGTCCTTTCAGGCTTTGCAGGTGGCATGCTGCTATCCCTGCATATATGAACATAGCCATAGAGTGACTGGCTTACCGCCATAGGGCTGTACCTCGACGATCAAGACCGTGTCCACGTGTACAAGCACGCGGATGGCGCCGCCAAGCGGACGGAGGTGGCGGCGGCGGCAAAGAAGGCGGCGGCCGAGGCTGACAGCTCAGACGCAGCAGCAGGTCCAGCAGAGCAGCCAGCCAAGCAGTCGGCCGAGCGGCCGGCAGCCGGTGCGGGCCCCAGCAAGGGGAGCAAGCGCGAGCCGAAGAGGAAGCGCGACGGCGAGCCACATGCAGCTCCCGGCAGCAAGAAGGCAGCTGGCGGCGCCAAGAAGGCAGCCCCCGGCAGCAAGGGCCGCAAGCAGAAGGCAGCCGCCGCAGCGCCTGTGCGCAAGTCTGCCGCAGCCAAAGCCTCAGCACCAGCCCGGCCCAGACAGCAGCAACAGGAAGTGTCTGGCGGCCGCCCTGCAGCGAAGCGGCCGCTGCCGCAGCTGACAGCACCGGCATCTGCGCTGGCGGTGCCGTCAGACCTGCTGTTTGCAGTGCGGGTACCTGCGGTTCCGCCCGGCGGCAACGGCAGCAGCCTCCACATCCCCGGCAGCGCCACGAACGTCATGCCGCAGCCCGCAAAGCCGCAGAGGAGCAAACCAGTCCCCGGCGGCGACGTCTGCGGCGGCGGCTGCAGCGCCGACCAGCACGAGGTCACGCTCGTCGGCCCAGACGACAGGGAGTGGCGCTGCACGCTGCAGGTGGGGCGCTTGTTGTCACTGGTATGGAGCTGCAATGTCCTTTATGCAATGTCCTGGTCAAAAACATTGCCAGTGGTGCGCTGCAACTGCAAAGGGTGCCTGCCACTGGCGACCTGACTGGCCCCAAGTGGCTGGTGGCTGGCGCTTGTTGCGCATGCAGCAGAAGCCATCAGTTCTGCCATCTTGCATCATGCACTTGCAACCTCCTCTAGCATATGTGCAACAGGCATAGCTGCAAGGTTTTCTAACAGCTATTATTATATTTCACAAAGTGAAATTTAATTAGGCAGGCAGTGGCATCCGACTGCACCACAACATGTAGCTTAGTGAATTTGGTGCGGCTATGGAGGCGGTCATGCTGTTGCCGGTACTTTGGCCCCTGAATCAAAACATATTCAACTTCGTATCATCAAACTCGAAGTGACGTCCTAGCGGGCAATGGCAGTGGCACCTGGTGCATGGCTAGTTATGGCGGTGGCAGCAGCAGTGGTCATGTGTGATGTTGGGTCAATGTCCCACATTTCAATCACCATGACAATCAGGTGCAGGCAGGTTGTGGCGGGTGGCGCCTCGCGGGCGGCTGACCGGCGGTGATGAGCGCACATGTGCATGGTGTTGGGATGACACCAAATGCACATGCACTCGCAATCAGGTGCTACCGTCCAGGAGTGGCTGGCGCCTCACGAATGGCTGGCCGGCAGTGGCGGCGGCAATTGGTGCCGGCCCTTCCGACACCGTCCAGCTGCAGCGCCTCAGCGGCAGCCGACACAAGTGCGCTCCTTGACTTTTAGGTCTGGCTCAGCATCAGTCGACCAGACGGCACCCGAACCTTTACGACAGCAACTGCAGCGGCGGCGGCACTCAGCTTTGGCCCAGCTGATGTCGGGCAACTGGGGCGTGTTGGCAGCAACCGTCACAGGTGCGGCTGTGATGATGCTGCGATTTCATTCGGTTCTGCATGGACTGAAAGTGTTGACGCCCGGTGGGCTGCTGGCGTGCAGCGGTGGCGCCACCTGACAACGGTCATGATGCTGTTGACTGGATAGTCTGAGCGGCTCACAACACAATTGCACTGTGCATACCGTTGGGCATGACGTTACCCAACCTCTGCGTCTCTGCCTGAAAGTCTGAAAGCGTGTTGTCTCAGACGCTGGCAAGGTCACGTAAGGTATGCAACATGCACACTGTCTCTTGCAGGGCACGTAGGCCGATATGACAGCTGATCCACGAGTTGCTGCTGTGCTCTTCTGCAGGCTGCATGTGACGCTTGTGCCGACAGCGCAAAACAAGGTGCCCACTGCCACGCCAGATGGCGGCGCGGCCCACCCCGCAGCAGCTGCGGGCCACCCTGCAGCAGGCGCAGCCCACGGCGGTGCAGCGGCCTCTGGCTCTCGGGCCGCCGACCAGGATGGCACACCCAACGAGGCGCCGCCCCCAGCACTACAGCTGCCGGTGCCGCTGCCCGTGCCGCAGCCCTGCGCATTCGAGCCTGATGCGGAGGCATCAGCGCTGTCAGGTGGGTGGTACGGCATTGCGGCTCATCACTCCCATGCAATTGCAGTAGGCTGTGCTGTGCTGGCAACCTGGAGGGTGCCTCCCCATCCAACTGCAGTCACATTCTTGTTGTTGCCTTGTGAACAACTTCACAAGGCAAGTGAAGTGTGTACAGCTTCACTTGTACTTCATATGAAGACGACCACTAACTGCGTCAATGAGTGGCAGTGTGCTACCACCAAGACCTTCATGTCGCCTGCAGGAGGTGCCCACCTCCTCAGCAGCCCCGCAGCACCAGGTGACCGCATCAGCGGCGGCGGCGGCGGCGGCGGCGGCGGCGGCGGCGGCGGCAACGGCCCTAGGCTGGAGCGGCAGAACTCCTGGCTTGTGTCCTGATCTGGGAAGTCGTCCACAAAAATCACCCAGGGTGCTGACAACATCAGTAGCCTCGCAGCATCAGTGGCGGCGGCGATTTGGAGCGGCTGATATTTTCTTGGGTGTGCATCCAGGTTTCAGTTCTCAATTTAATTCTGTGGGGGAACAAGGACCTGCCAGCCTTGCGTTAGGCATTTGTTGGACTGTCTGTGAGCTGTGCGCTGTGGTGTTAGCTGATGGTCACTGATGTAGATGCTCTGCACAGGTCCGGCACAGGCAGATTGTACACGGTTGGGTGCATCACGAGCCTTTGCTGGCGTCTGCTGGTTTCTGTTTGCGGGATGTCGACGATATGGCTGAGGAGCAGGTCATACAGGCTGATGTAAGAATAATCTGCTCCAAGAAGTTGACCTGTCCCAGATTGCTGACCAAGACTGGTCGATCAAGGTGGTGATCACATTGCTGATTAGCGTGCACGTGTGGCGGTGCAAAGAACACGCAACAAAAGAAAGGGTTCAACTGCTGCGGAGTCAGACTCCCCTCTTCGACTTATCTGACATGCAGCTTGGGGCCAGTTTGCCCGGTTCAACAAATTCTGAGCAGCTTCCAGGTCTCAAGCGCTCAAATTTGCCACAAGTTGCAGAGCTGATCCTCGCCGTCAGCAGACATCATCACCAAACTCACGCGGTCAGCAGATAGCACCGCCGTATTAGCCGCCGATCATGAAGCCAGCAACGCTGCTCCTACTCGCAACGCTCCTCACCACCATCATGGTGGCGCGTCAAGGCGAGTCCTTGCTTGCCTTGTCTGCCTCCACTCACCCTAGAAGGAGTGAGTCCTACATCAGCAGAGACCACGATAGGGTAACCGATGGAGTGATGAGCCGCTACTATACGCTAAAGATGAGCGAGCGAGCAAAAGAACCTCGCAAGTTGGCTTCTTCCCCCAAGGGTCAAGTGACAGCAGGCGCACACAGGGTTGACAACACGCTCATCACACCTAGTGGCTGGCAGGGGTGGTCAACGAGTGGTGCCCACTCCCTGACGAAGAGAACCTGCTCACTCACCTGCGTGACCTGGCATGCAGGGAGTGTGGCTGCACACGAGGACCCCATTCACCCCAAGGAAACTGGCACCACGCACGTCAGTGAAGGTGGTTCCAAGATGCTCCCCAACGACCTCAACCGCCGGCTGCGCGGCGCTATCAGCGGTAATATTGCTTGGCATACAACATCCAAGTGCTTCACGTCATCAGAGTACGTCATGCCCATTGTGTCCCTCAACAATTGTGTGTGGGATAACTAATTGGCTGATGATGCGCGCAGTTAACTTTGAGAATCCGCTTCCGCTTTTCGTGAATCTGGACACCAATCTGGGTACACAAACCTACAGCAAAGTCGAGGACAGCCAGCTGTGCATGTGCAGTCTCTCCCCATCTTGTCTCTTCTCTCGACGACGATCTGACCCGTGATTGATGTGTGCACAGGTAATTTGGACGTTATCGGCAATGGTGATACGGGTAACACCGCAGATCCCACTGACAGCGGTGAGTGACCTGCACGGTGACAAGCTTGTTTGAAGCTCGGACTTTGCATGAACAAGACTTCGCGCGATCTTGCACATCATGACGCGGACCAGGCCCTCATCACTGACCTTATGTCAATTCAACACTATAACTATCGGTTCTTTCGGATCCGTGCAGGTAAACTTTCCCTTCCTCTTGGCCGCTAACTGTTTCAAGGAGGTCCACCCACACATGACGTTCGACAAGGTCTAGTGTGCCATTTGGATTGAAGATGCAGGCACCTGTCCCGCGTGCATGCAATTGTTAAGTTTCAGTCAGGTATATACCCACCGAATTGGGTACATACCACCGAATTGCACCCAACCAAACTCTTCAAAGCATGCCATAAATGTTTGTGACGTTATATGCAGGCCTCATCATCCCAAAGCGAGCAGCAAAATTGAAAGAATATGACCAATTCGGTGTTTGCCGTCGATTGATGGTGGGGGCAAAGAGCATGCAACGGTTGTGGCCTGTGGTTCATCGTAGCATCCAGCCATTCCCTAAGGAAGTTGTCAGAGGTATCTTCAACGTTCCGCGCTGAGAACTACACATTGGTCCTGTATTGAAAGCTGATGTAAAACGTGTTTCGGGGAAATTCAGTCAATATGAAAGCATGAGTGATACCGATATGGTGCAGGCTGCTGACGAATGTCTATGCCAGATGTACTTTTCCACTAACGGAAAAACGTTGATCAGAACTCTACATATAGCCAACTGTGAACCTCTCTTCATACCGGTAGTTCGTAGCTTCTGATCTTAGCAATCATACTTTTATCACAGTGGAAATACTCTAAGTGCTGAGCGATAGCTTATCTTGAGCATCGCCGGTGACAGCACTTGTTGGCAGCATGGTGCCCCGATCTTCATGTCTTGCCGCTTCTCTAGTTGGCTGACACAATTTGTTTCTTCTCTGACGCGTACAGGATCCCAGCATTCCTCAGTGCTTGGCACATGAGCCTCTGCGCCGCAGCACTCATGCTGACATCGTCAGATGACGAGGCTCCTGCGGTCACTACCGCACGTAACAGGCTGCGCAGCAAATTGAGCAGGAAAGGCCAAAGGGCTGTGGCGTCTGCTCTGCCGCACAGCTCAGCCCGCAGAGTGGCTGCTGTGGACGCCGCACGCCAGCGCACACAGCAGCCGGCACGTGCGCCAAAGCCAGCCGCCAACCCTGCAGCTGCAGAGAACAGAGGCCTGTCAGGTGACTGCTGTCTTAATTGGTTGCGTCCTATGTCGTGTGAAAGTGGCTACTTTGGCCTGCAAGATTATTTTCATGCCCAAGGTTCACAGGCTGGAAGCCATTGACGGTTTGAACGACTCCGCCATGCCTTGCAGGCATTGGCAGACGAGATGCTGGTCATGCAGTTGCTGCGAGTCCCGCTGCAGGCAGCACTTGGCTGCCTCTGCACACGCACACATCGGATGCGAGCCCAGCCGCCGCCGCCACTGCCGCCACTCCCGCTGCCACTCCCGCTGCCGACCACAGGGGCGCCCCAGGACCTGCACACGGCGGCAGGCGAGTCACCGCACCCGCTGTCCGCCATGTCGGCGCTGCTGTTATTAATGGCAGCGGCCACGCCACCGCCACCGCTGCAGCCAGTCACAGTGGCGCTGCAGAGAGTGCGCTCAACGGCGGGAACGCCACCCCACCTGCCGCCCCAGCTGCTGCACAAACAGCGGGACAGCACCTGTACTTCATCAACCTGGACAGACGAGGGCAGCTATGGCTGCCTGCAGAAGCCGCACGTGCCCTGCACTCACAGCGCGGCGGCTCTGGGCTGAATCCCCACACAAGCCTGTATGTCCGCTTCCCACAGCTGGAGGTCAGTTGCTGCTGGTGTGGCTGTCTGCATTGGACACCTCCAGAATCATCATGTTGCGCACTTTCTTTTGCATTGTTTGACGAGGCTGCACGCACTGGGCAAGTACGTCAACTTTTGCGGGCATGCATGTGAGCAGAAACTGTTGACACTCATAGCTCGGCATGCATTGACATTTCAGTTTGTGTGCACAGGACATGACGCTGGAGCTGCCAATCGGGCGCACAAACAGCTGGTACATGAGGGTGCTGGCGGACAGCCGGCGGCCACACAGCCGGCGCCTGGCTGCGCTTTTGCCGCCAGCTCAGCGCGGCGGAGATGGGGCCCTGCCGCCACATGCTCAGCTTGCGGCGTCGGCAGGTGAATTGCGTCGCACTGGTCTGCATGATTGCCCCCACTCAGGACGTTCCTGAGTCTGGTGTGCTGGACAATCAAATTCGAAGATGCTGAGATGAGTATAAACTATGATTAGACATCACCAACACTGCCAGCCCTCATATCTTCGTCACTCTCTGCTTCTTTTGGCTGTACAGCAGGTGCAGCCGAGGATTCCATCATGCTCAAGCTGCCCTTTGCGGCTGCCGGGCCGCAGCCTCCGCCGCCGCAGCTGCGGCACAGGCACAGCACTGAGCCCCAGCCCGCTGCCAGCGCTGCAGCAGTGGGCGACGGCGCTGCTGCAGCATCTGCTGATGCTGATGCTGCGCAGCGTACTGTTGGCGGCCACGGCTTGCGCAGGAAACGCCTCAGGGAGCCGCAGCAGCGGCGGCCTCCGCTCAGAAGGGCGGCGGCAGCGGCAGCCTCAGCCACCATTGCGGCCCTGTCATCGACCGAGTCCTTAGGCACAGCGTCCGACACTGAGGCCGCGTCCTGCAGGCGTACATCTGGAGATGCCGCAGGGCCAGCAGCGGCTGCAGCTGCAACAGGAATGGCCAGAGAAGCAGTGGCCGCGAACGCACGCAAGCGGGCACGCACCGGCACAGCTGCTGGCGATCACCAGGAGGCCGCCGCCGCCGCCGCCGCCGCAGCAGCAGCAGCAGCAGCAGCCACCGCCACCGCTGGCACCCCGTACTTCCACCAACCAGAGGCCGCAGGCGCAGCTCACGTGGCCCCAGCAGGTCTGCATGCACCAGATGCAGCGGCTGCGCAGGCCGCTGCGGCAGATGTGCCATCAGGCGCTGCCAGCTTCAACGCTGCCGGGCGTGCAGAATTCTTTGCAGCGCCCGGTGGCATGATGGTGCCTTGCTGCCGCCGCTGCCGCTGCGGCAAATCTGCCCCCCTTCACGCCAATGCCTGCGCACCCCAGCATGGGCAAGACTCGCCGCCTGTCGGCAATTGCGCAGCCGCTGCTCTGGTGCCGCTGCGCCTCATTGGCCCGGTGGAACCACAGTCAGACTCGGAGGAGCAGCCACGACAGACCGCACTGCTGGGCCCGATCCTTCTGGGCCCACCTCCGCCTGAGCCGGCCCACCCTGCAGCGGAAGCGGCACCGCAGCGGCAGCCGCCGCCGCCGCAGCAGCAGCCTGATTATACTGTGTCCGGTGCGGCCGGTTCACCACACATCATCTCCAGTGTTGATGGTGCACAAGGTGAGACACCACTAGGTGTACATGTCCATGTGTGTACAATTGTAATGCAGCTCGAAGAAATCCGACCTGGCTGATGATGGATGCAGTGCTGTGTCACTCCACTATCAAGTCACGTTCGCATGAGCAGTACCTGCTGTACATGCAGGGGGCTGTCTCATTCGCCTGCAGCGGCAGCCGGGAAGTCTGCGCAGCACAGTTCATCTTACAAGCAGCGCATTGCAGAACTGCGGCGCACAAGGGCTGCAGCAATCGCAGGTACTAGATTATACATCACTCCAAAGTCTAAGATTTGCTGATTGGTCGAATGTCAGCGCTGGCACGTGGTTTGGCGGACCTATGCGGCAGTCTGATCAAAGTGTTGCACAGAACATCTGTCATAACTACATTCCTATTTGGACTTGTCCAGAATGGGCTGCTGACGGCATGTTTACATGCCGCCAGTAGCATCCAGGGTCTGCAGATATATCTGCTGCCACTCGACACCAGCTGCTGATTCCTGTGCTGCCCATTTTTCCAGTTCTTAGCATGACTGGTGATGCTCTGGAATTGCTGTTGCCTGACATACAGCATTTCTCATCTTGACAGCTGTGCCCTGCATCATATGCAGGCAAAACACAGCCGCCGGCTGGTGAGGAACTTCTGTGGACCGGAGGGGGGCTACGATAACTGCAACCGCGTGTTTGTGCAGCAAGGCGGCCCGGAG
The DNA here is from genome assembly GCA_036584455.1 of Tetratostichococcus sp. P1. Taxonomy (NCBI): domain Eukaryota; kingdom Viridiplantae; phylum Chlorophyta; class Trebouxiophyceae; order Prasiolales; family Stichococcaceae; genus Tetratostichococcus; species Tetratostichococcus sp. P1. The sequence continues at coordinate 2,903,701 of BTPI01000008.1, read as the reverse complement.
TTCAAGTATGAGGTGCGATCTTGTCCAGCTCCTTGTGCACTAGCTGTCTGAAACAACTGCTCAGACGCTGCGGGCGGCAACAGAACCTGGCCTAGGCAACAGATCATTTGCCCGCCGTGAGGCGCCGCTGAGCCTCGACCAGGTCCATACCGGGACCTGTTGCCTCAAGTAAAGGCCGTGCTCACAAGCTGGCACATTGCCATTTCTTCTGTTGCAGTGACGAGATCATGTGTACATGATCCGCACAGCTGCTGTGCCATAGCAGATATACACCAACATGCCTGCTGTGCCATGATCTTGATGTGCTCATTGCTGTCATGTGCGTGTACAGGCCACAATGCGGGAGGCTGTCGCCAGTCTGCACCTTGCCCCTGGCATAGCACCGGTCGTGCCGGACGAGAGCGCGCAGCTGGATCAGGGAGACGCCGAGGCCGTGCTAAGGGTAGGCCATCAAGTGTGCAGTGATCCGAAGGCAGCAGCTGAGAATGCAGGAGCACATTTTCAATCTCTGAATGCGTCCTGTGGTTGTTTGCATGTAGAAAATAGCATTTCTGGCAGAGCAGCAAACAAGCTCGGCCAGCTTGGTTCCATAAGCTGGCAGAGCTCGTCTTCTGTCACTGCTTTGCTGCCTGGGCGATTGGTGGTCAGTGTGATGTTTGAACTGTCGAAAAGCCTTTGCAGGACGGTGCGCAATACCGTTTTTGGGCTGCCGAGCATGCCGGCCACTGCGAGGTGCAGGCCCTGGAGGACATCCCGCAGGGCTCGGCCGTCTTCGAGCTTGTCGGTGCGCAACCCTGCAACTGGCGCCATCTGCATACCTGCAGCATGTCGGTCCAGCTGCTGCAAGGGCTCTGATGTTGATGCACCAGTCTGCAGCTGGCCATGCTGGTGATGGCAGCATTACGTACCCCTGCAAGTGTTTTGTCGTTCCTGCTTTCAAGGTCTCTGTTCTGAAGTCTGTCCCGCATCGCTTGCATCGCTGCAGGGAAGTTCGTGTGGCAGCTGCCGCCGGCGCAGCCGTTCCCGCCGCCAGAGGCCGTGCTGCAATGATACATCAAGCATCGGCAGCTGGACACCCCGCAGTGGCCGCTGGCATGGTTATCGGACCCGCTGATCTGCGACGCCGTCGGCTTGCCGCGGCAGAACCGGCCGCATGCCCACGGCTTCCAGCGGTCCGACAGATTCCTGGATCTGGTGGATCAAGCGCGTGGCATCTTCCAGCAGGAGGGCGTCACCCTGGCCACCCTGAAGCAGGTGCGGGAGGATTTGCAGGCTGCCACGTTAAGTTTCGTGGTGTGCACCCTGTCGTCAGTCTGCACAAACAACGTCAAACTAGAGCCTAAATAGATGGCATAGTGTCATTGTGTTCTGTACACTTGATCTGTACAGCTCAGCTGCCGCTTGTTCTGGGTCAACAAAACCCACCAGCATTGATCGGAATGATGGTCGGTCTCCTTGCAGCAGGATTGCGGCCTGGGCGACTCTGCTCACATCGGCGACGCCCACCAGGACGTACTGCTGAACGCCCTCGATCCTGGGCTGGGGCAAGATGTCGCAGCGTACGCCGCCGAGCTGCTAGACGCTGCTGCGGCTGCATGGCCGGAGCCACTTGGCGGCGCCGGCGCAAGCGCGAGCCCCTCGGCAGCTGCTGCCCCTGCTGCCGCTGCTTCCGCTGCTGCGGCCTCGGCAGGCTCCAGTCCACCAGAGCTGCTGGTGCACGACATCGGATTGGGCCCCAGGGCCCGTGCCCAAACACCATCGACTGCAGCAGGGTCGCGAAGTTCTCGCGGTGAGTCGAGCTGGCCACCTGACTGGGTGCCGAAAGTACGGCAGTGTGACAGAAGCATCCCCAAGCGGCCGCCTCAGCTTGTGGTATGCAGATTGCGGCAAGCATGTCATCGCGCAACCTGAGTGAATCTGACGACCTGACCTCCGCTGTGTGCAGATTTGTGCTCTGCAGTTGTGGTGCACGCGCCAACATCAAGCCAGTGACCCTGTGGCCGCGCGTGCTCTTCAATACCAATCAGTGGGTCCCCAAGGGGTCCTTCATCCGGCTGCCTTGAAGAGGTTTACCCTGCGCATCAGGGTTTGCAATGCATCCGAAGTGGTGTGCAGCTCGACATCACATCACGAGCCAATTGCACATCACACCCTTCGCCTTTTTGCAGCGTCAATCAATATACAGCGAGTGCCAAGTATGCATTCTGTACATCTGCTTGATATGTGGACGACTACAGGGCATTTTGATAGGCAAATTTACAAGGTTTGTGCCTGCCTGCACGGATTTTCAATATACATGCGATGTAGTGTCAGGCCACACATGGTCTGGTGATGTCAAATATTCCTGTCTGTGCACACTATCCTCGTGAAGCTGTCTGATTTCGGTCATTTTATCAGTGTATGTAACATGTGTGAGTTGCAATGCGATCCATGGTAAATGCCGCTGCATACACCACCTGTGATAATGCTGCAATAGAAACTGCACAGAATGCAAGATCTGATGGCAACCACGTGCGTGCAGGCATCGACACAGGTGACCTTGCTTAATCTGCACTACATGATATGTTGATATGTCACACAAGCTGTGATGCTGGTTTCTCTACTTTTGCTCCCGTGCTCCCATGGCTCCGCCATGGCTTGGAATCAGAAGGTGGGTGCTAGAGGAGTTTTTGCCGTAGGAGTTTGATGCCACTCAAATGAGTTCTTGAGTTCTTGACTTACATGGGTGCACTCTGTTATCCCTCTCCAATAAGTGCGTACAAAATACATTATAACCTCTGCAACAGCCAGCCGGTCTAACAGCACATGCTTATGTCCCAACTACTGCAAATGGATTGTCAGCACACATGCATCTGTGCTGAAGCGCAGGTGGTCCTGACAAGATGGAGCTCGGAACGACAGACGAATGCTGGAGATGCAACAACTTATGCTCAGTGACATCGACATCCAACAAGCATGCTGATCTCAACAGGAACATACATGCAGCTCGGACGATGTCCGCCCGGTGTCCTTGCTGGTGATAACCACGATCCTGTCCCACCCATTGGCAGCTGCAATGCTGGCTGGAGCGGCTCTTCACTTCTTTTCACGACTTGCAGGTCCCTCGCCACGACACACATTGCGCTCCATCCACAACTGCAACCAACCAGAAGCACCTGCGGCGCTGACTCAGCTTGCTCTGGCGGATGGAGTACGGTACCCCAGTTCAGCCCTTGTTCATCAGCTCGGCATCGCAGAACTAGGCTGCGCAGCGAGCCGACCAGCATCCACCACCAGCTGCTTCGTTGATGGGTGCCATGACGGCATTTGATGAGCGCTTGAGCACATCAGGTCATGATGAGCAGCTCCTCGCCACATCGCACATTGCGCAGCGTGAACAACATGAGGTGCGGTTCGGCTGGCCCTGCTTTGGCATTGAAGGTCGCCAGGTTGCCATCACACGAGCGGCGCAGCCACCTGCAACACACGGACGCTGATCAGAAGCGTGATCAGCATTGCTGGTCTTCGTGCACATAAACAGAAGCAGCATGCACCCTGCAAGACCGAAGGTTGTAGGGGACAGTTTGTGTGCAACATTGCTCGCCTACTGACATTACCGGTGCGGCTGGCATCGATGGCGACAGCAGCGGGAGCCGGTGTTGAGGCATTGTCGACATCTGGCAGCATCTGCAGAAGGCATGTGCGGATGGAGCATCGTTGTCAGTCAGAGCTGACAGTCATTCAAGTCGTCACTGCTGCAGTGACCATGCTGATAAATTACACCTGTGAAAGGCAAAAGCTGCCCCGCAGCCGTATCCGAGAACTTGAGTCTAGTTGGCAGCACCTGGATGTAGTTGCTGCCCTCGTCCAGCAGCGCTGCTGCCCCCTGCCGCACTGCCAGCTGCTCAGCTGTCAGCGGCTCGCCTGCGATAGGGTGTGCCAGGAGGTCGGACATACGAGCATTAGATTGCAGCACAATCAGCACAACACGCACATACCATGCGCTTTACTGGAACACAAAGCAATAGATGAAGTCTGGCTGCTCATTGCTGCTTTGCTGTGGATTTGCTTTGCTGTGGACTGGTCACCGTGATGATCCGCTCACCCAGGAATTCGCACACGAACTGGCCGATGGCAATCTCCTCCAGGGCCAGCACGCCTGTGGGGGGTTTGGGGTCGGCAGGGTACAGCAGCCCCGCGTACACCGAGAACTGGCAGCCGCTGCGGAAGACGGCGCCTATGGTGCCCCGCTGCGCCGCCGACAGCTGAGTGGCCAGCTCATTCCTGCTGCTGCCGCCGCCGATGCCGCCACCCAGCATCGACAACTGCAGAGAATAGGCCTGCGTGGCACGCATGTCAAGAAGCTGTTCACAGCATCTATCTCAAAGAGGTTACAGGTGGCTCGTTGACGATGCCAGCTGTAGGTGTTGTACAAGTATGCCTGTGCAGGCTTTCTCGACATCGGGTGCACAGCTGCCACTATACAACATACATCCCCGGCGACAAAGTGTACCAGCGCAGAATGTGGCAGCACAGGTGCACTGACCTTGTAATCCATACCGGACTGAAGCCCGGGCTGCAAACCCACATGGAACTCAGGCCTGTGGGCCACATCCAGCGCAGTCTCATCCGGAAACGCCGGGGCTTTGACTGTGCGCAGCCCAGAACACCAAATGTGAGTCGCATCACAGCAGCATGCACCACAGAAGCAAAAACACTGTGTGACCTTCCCACAGCACATGCCCCATGTACACACTCGTGCGCTGGAGCTGAATGAGAAGGGCTTCATCGCCCCAGCAGAGTGCAGGGGCCCAGCAATCTGGCTGCGGTCATGCCTTCATCTGACGTGTTTACTGCAATCGCACTGCAGATGCGGATGTCCAAGGTCACTCAGATTGTCGCAGCGCAGAGTGCAGGGGCCGGCCGAGTGTGCACCTTGCGTCCCCATGGCGGCAACAGCTGCCTGCCCCTTGGCGATGCTGGCCAGCAGGAGGCTCTTCTTGGTGGCGCCGCCTGCCAAACATGTTGGCAGAGATGCAGGCTCTGCTACAAATTCAATGCTGCCTGTACGACAAGCAGGCTGCGTGAAATTGAACTGTGCATGCGTTGCATTGGCGGAAAAGGGTCGTGCCTTGCTCTGCCTGTTCTGCCACTCGGCTGCCAGCAGCATGGTCGGCTGCGGTGCCATCAGCTGCTTGTCTCCTGCAGAGTGCAAACGACCTTCTATGATCTAAGGTTCCTCCAGGTAAGTGTGCAGAAGGCCACGACAAGGTGACTTGATGCCTGCTGATGCATCATGAGGCATCATGTTGAACGAGCTGTGATTCATGTGGAAGTGGACCTGCTGGCAGTGCTCCCCATCATGCATGCAAGCCCAGCATCGAAGCTTGCTGGTGCATCAAGCACTGCCTCTGATGCCATATGGGCTGCTCCTGCATGTATATTATCAGCCAACATATGTGAGACGACATCTGCAGAAGCATCATGTGCAGGTATCGGCAATCAGCTGTGTTATGGCTCCAGACATGTGTGCGGGAGGAGCGCATCTTGAAGTTATCAAGTGATGACATTCTAGATCCACAAGCCTGTGAGCAACTCTACCTGAGTTTGAAGCACCCTGTCCTGCAGCAGCAGCAAGGACAGTCTCCTGCGGCGGCACAGGCATCGCGGTTTGCAGACCAGCGGTGGTAGCGGTGGGCGGTGCTGAAGGTCCAGTCTGTGGCAATGGCATGGGCTGCTGCGCTTCTGGGGCTGCCGCGGCAGGCCGTGTTGCAGCGCCAGCTTTGGCCTCAGCGCTCTGACGCGCCTGCTGAGCATCTGATGCCGCGCAGGTTTCCTGCTGCTGAAGCTGCATCCAATCAGCAGTTGCAGCAGGGATGGCGGCAGCGCTGCCGATTGGAGGCTGCCGGCCGGTACCTGTCACGTGTTCATGACGCTCGCGTGCAGCTGCAGGGGGAGCTGGCGCTGCTGATGTGCCGCCACCTGAGTTAGGTGCTGCAAAGCCGCTTGGCGGCGGCGGCAGTGGTGACGGTATTCGACTGACGATGGGAGCTGCAGGCGCTTGCTGGGCAGCGGCATGGCCAGCACTGGGCATGGCAGCCGTGGCACCAGCAGCGGGGCCGGCTGACTCTGTTGCCATGGCAGAGTCGCCTGCGTGAAGCTCCCCCGGTGCTGCCGCTGCTGGTGGGCTGCCACAGAATGGAGCTGCTGTCGTTGTGGCGGCATCACCGGTGGCCGGAGCACCCCTGTCGGCTTCAGCGGCGGCGAGGGCGGCGGCGGCAGCGGCTGCAGCTGTGGCAGAAGCAGCGGCAACGGCAGCGGGGCTGGCAGGGCGTGCGGCGGCGGCGCCTGCCCGGTGCCGCTTGTGCGGCGGCTGCGGCACCCGCAGCGGGTGCCTCTGCCAGCTGCTCCAGGCCTTGGATGCCGTCCGCGCCGCCTGCTGCTTGATGGCCTCCGTCAGCGCCTCACCAGAGACGACCGCAACTGAAAACACTGCATGGTCGCGGGCGTCGCAGCGGAAGCTCAGCACGCTGCCGTCGCTGATGGGCGTGCCCAGAGCTGCAAAGCGGCTTTTGGCCTCGTCCCAGCCGTTGGCGGGTGGGATGCGGCCGCAGGCGGCGCTCTCAAAGGTGATGGGCACCGGCGGCAGGCCGTCTGGCAGCTCAAAGCGCACGTGCTGCAGCCAGTCGGGGCTCTGGCACAGCTCGCTGAGCAGCCGCTTGGACAGCATCGGCCGCTGCGCGTTGCGGATCTCCAGGTACCGCTGCACGACAGGCTGTGGCGGCTGCATTGGCAGGCCCACTGGCGGCACGGCTGCCCCCACTGCTGCCGCAGGTGACGGGGCTGCTGCTGGCACAGCCGTTGCGTGCTTAGCAGCTGCAGGCTGGGCCCCATCCTGGTCAGAGGACCACCAGTCATCCGAGTCTGCGGCTGCTGCCGCTGCCGCCCAGACCGCCGCTCTGACTGCAGCGCTGCGCTGCGGCCGCTGGGGCTTGGGCCGCTTGTGGTGAGTCGTCTGGCCGCTGACTGCACGCGCACCGCCAGCTGGCACACCGCCGCCATGTGTGGTGTGCCCCTCAGTGCATGGCTGCAGCGGCAGCACAATGACCAGCGGCAGCGGCAGCGTCAGCACCACTTGTCCTTCCACAGCACCAGCCCACACCTCCAGCTGCGTGTGCTTCGGCAGCTCGTCTTTGGGTGATCGCTGAGACGGCGGCAGCAGCTGCGCCAGGGATCTGCCCAGGGGCCGCCAGCTGTCAGGTCGGCTCCGCAAATACCATGAGTTGCCCCGCTGCAACTCCAGCTGGCAGGTGGCGCCCTGCATGATAGCAGGTGTTGCACTGCTCCGCCAGTCCATGATTGCTGTGGCTGGCAATCTGTTTTTGCTTGCATCATGGACGTTTGACCATCACTGCCAGGCCAGCTGTCAATGCAACGACATCTCAATCCGTCTTGTACACGCTTGTGCAGCTGCAAACATGAGAAGCCACATGTGCTATTGCCAAAGCACTAGTCTGTTCTTGCATTGCATTTCACCTGCAGTTGGGGCAGGGTGCACATCAAGAAGGTCTGGCGGTGGCAGCCTCAGCACAGGGTCACCACGCTTCGGCATGAGGGTGCGTGCGATGTCAGCCGGCATCGCCAAGATGCCATCTTTGTTGACGGAGATGACGTGCACGCGGGGCTCTGCAGCTGGCACCGCTGGACTGAAGGGTGCTGCAGCTCTGCCGGCAGGAGCGGCGTGTCCAGCATCAGCATTGCCGCCGAACATCCGCTGGTCACCGCCGCTGGCGCGGTTGCTGTCGCCGTCGCCATCGCCAGTATCCATGGCACTCGTCATGTCGCGCAGCCTACTGAAGGGCAGTCGCATACTGTCCGCTGCAGCATCTTCGACTGCTGTCAGGCCGCCTCCAGTGCTGCCATCTGCAGTAGCCTCTGGCTGCATTGCACATGCAGCATCATCGTAAGGCATTGCAGTTTACCATCTGCCAAATGTTGTGCCTTCAGCTAGATGCACAAGCTGCTTATCTGCAACTGAGCCAGCGCTTCACATCGGAAAGTGGGGACCAGTCTGTGCAGGAGGGTGTGTGGAGTTGCTGTGCCACGCTGTGGTGCAGGGCTTACCAATGCTGCAGGGGTTTGGGCCGGCAATGCCGGCAGTGCTGCTGCAGGGCTGTGCTGCCCCACCGCTGCAGCTGTCGCGGCTGTCGGCTGCTGCATCTGTTGGCTGATGGTCAGGGCTGGACTGCCGCCGTGTGCAGCTGCCTGCACAGCCTGCTCAGGTGCCACTGCAGTCGCTTGTCTGCTGTTATGTCGTGGCCGCGCTGCGCTGTTGACATGCTCCTCCTCGGAGGATGATCCTGATTTGAGGACATTGTACTGTGGCTCAGGCATTGCTGCAGCTGCCTTGGTTCCAAAGCCTCTGACTCGCTGCCTGAGGACTGCCTTTGCAGCTATCTCTCGTTCACTGGCGGACATTGCTGCAGCTGATTCGTCTCAAAAATGCAAACCGAATCGACCGGCGGACCTGCAGGAACGAAGCATGATGTGTCGAGGCATGCACCTATCAGAAAAATACTGGTAATCACGTTCACACAGCACCGACACATATTGGCCGATCGGCGATCATCTGACTTGGGACAATACTGACCTTGAGCATGTGGAGAGAGAGATTAGTGCGGCATTTGCAACATGTTCTGGTTCAATGCCGTCTTCACGTCGGCACTCAGCGGACTTCTTGCTGCGATCAGCCACATCTTGCTGCATCTGCTTAACAGATCTCGCTCAGGTTACAGCCCAAAGGGAATATGAACCACAGCTTGTGCCACTGAATAACGGAGCCGCGGAGACCGTGTGTAATCAGTGATGACGGTGAAGGTGCAAGAGGCCACCTTTCTTGGGTGCTTCAGTCCGAGGCTGTAGAATGGCTCCATGAAAGAAGCATCGTGTGAAGTGCAGAGCACTTGAATTGTCTCTTGGTCAAGAACAAATGCAAACAGGACCATGAGCAAGTTCTGAAACATGTTGCAGCATGCAGCGAACACAGCTGGACTGCCACTGAACACATCATGGTGGACTCTGGAGTAAATAGCAAGCATGAACGCCCCAAAGCAGCCTTGGGCGTGATATAAGACACCAGAGCCTGCATTTGCTGTTCTGGAGAGTAGATCTTGTAGCTTACGAAGATGTGACATCATGCGCCGCACCTCAACACAGCCATTGCAGCGCCAGTCAAGTTGCCGTGCAGCAGAATCCTGATGTTGCTCTGCATCTTGCGGAATCTACAGAGCTGTCAGCATCTGAGCCATCAGCAGGCCGAAGAATCTTCACAGCCGGCGCACCAAGCAAGCCATGGAAGATGGCGGCGCTGACAAGGACTCAGCCCACAGCATGTCAGTGCCGCTGTCAGAGGACATGGTGACAGAGCCCGGATCCAAGATCGAGGCTGAGCTGAACGAGTCGCTGATGACGGAGAGTTGTACGTAGAGCCGCCCCATGCAGGCCAGCGGCCATGCTGCTGCTGCTGCAGATGACGCCAGTGGCCATGGCGGTGGCCTGCCTCCTGATGTCCCTGAGGTACTGACTCCGCACTTCCTCATTTCTCGACATATAGCAAAGCTGGTTTGCAGTAGAGAGCCTATTGTGCTACATACTGTCATGTGCACCACTGCAGATGCAGCAGCTTGCAATGCAGCGCTGCACATGCAGGCGTCTCCTCAGCTGATCAGTGCAGACTTCTGATGACATGCAGGGCGCCTTTTGCGTGGGCATCTCCAAGGGCGGCTCCCGGCAACTCATTCCCGGGCCGGTGATGTCGCAGCTGTTGCCAGGCAGCCTTGTGCACTGGCGGCAGCGGCTGCTGCCCTGTGTTGCGCACCCAAGCGGCCACTCATACAGCATCAAGCTGAACAACAGAAATTACCTCGACAAGGGCTGGCACCTGCTGCGGGATGACTTGCAGCTCGACGAGCATGGTTCGCTGCTGATCTGGAGTGACGCGGCTGACATGCAGCCCGGCAGGCTGCACCTGGCCAACGGCGGCAGCAGCTCTACTGCCGGCGCTGCTGACACCACAGCATCTGCACAGACAACCCACAAGCGTGCCAAGTCATGCGCACGCAAGCGCCCGCAACCTGAAGCTGACGCAGGGCTGCCGAAGCCGAAGCGGCGGCCCTTCGTCCCGGACACGCCGATGACCTGGTACAGCCGCCCATCGCCGCTGGCGCCTCCTAGTGCCGGCAAGGCTGTCACCGAGCAGCGCATGCACCGACTACAGGCCCAAGGGACGGAATGCCAAGCGCCCGCAGGTGATGCAGCTGGTTGGCACGCTGTGTCATCAACATTGACAGCAAGTACCTTGAGCAGCCTTGCACATCATCCTGCCACAGCAGCGAATGCTGTCAATCTCTGTATTTCCTGCAATGTCTGATGTCAGCGAAGCATTCCATCGTGGGTGGGTGCTGAGTACGTAACATACGTCAACGCTTGCAGCTACCAAACTACCCCGAAGAGGTGCTGGCCAGCATCAAGGGCAGGAGCGGGCTGTACCTGGAGAGCGAGCAGACACGCCGCCTGTTTCACGGGCAGCGCCGGCCAGACATCGTGACCGTGCAGGCAGGAGCGCCTCCAGCAGCAGGTGGTGGCGGCCGGCAGGTCATCCTGTGTATCCTGTCAGCTGGCCAGGTGCGTTGCCATGCACCAGCTGATGGCGTTGCCATGGCAAGTCACAGTCGTCTCCTGCTTTGGCACTGCAGCCGCTGGGCGGTCCAGTGCAAGTGCTGCTCCGTGAGATGCCGTCAACGTCGACGTTCCCGGGCATGGAGTCGAACACGACCCTGGAGGGGCAGTTGCACAATTGTAAGTCCATGCTCCAGTTTGGTACAGCCGCCAGATGCACTGCATGATGATCTTGTAGTTGGTGCATGCGTTTGGGCGTCCTTCATGATGATGCAGCTGACATAGGGCAATTGATGGTGCCAAAGCATTCCATCAGCCACGCCTTCATGCTCGGCTGATAGTAAGCCGACCTGTGCCGCAGGCTGATATGACATCAAGAAGCGCCTGAATCTGCAGTACTGGGACATGATTGGTACGCTTGACCACCTTCAGCGCCCACACTCTTGGTCTCAAGATAAAACCTGTCGCCCCAAGCGCTGCTGAAAGACATGTCCCAGACATGCATCTCAAACCGGAGCATTCCCACTTGATTACTTTCGTGCGCTGCCGGCGCACAGGCCTGCACGAGCTCGTACTGGAGCCCCACAACTGGGACCGTCCGCATGCACAAGCATGCCGACGGCGCTAAGTGTGTTGAGGCTGTTGCAGCATCAGCTGCTGCTGTAGCCGCCCACACTATGAATGCGCCAGGTTAGTTCGGGCAACGAACCTGATCACATTACTGCTGAAGCTAAGCATAGTGGCTGGTGCAGGCTGCCAGTTTCGCAAAGAAAATCCAGTCTGACATTGCTGCAGCTTGCCAGCTTGCGGGATCTCATACTCGTTTGGCATCGTATGTCTCAAACAGTTGTGTGCTCTGCAGCAGGTGCTGGGCCTGTGGATGCTGCCGTCGCTGGTGCCAATGCTGTCTCTGCTGCTGGCTTTGGCCGCCGCCCTGCAGATACCGCTATCACCGCAGCGCAGCTGGAACTGCAGCAGCCAGCTCAAGTGCATCTGGATGGCACTCCGGCACTGGAGATGCTGCACGATGGAGTGCGCCGCACAGTCGCTGGCCCTCTCTGCATCACTGTTGCGACTGGTGGTGGGCAGAGCGTGATCAAGCTGTCCGCTAAGGCAAGCTCTGTGAACGGAGCTACTCATCAAACATGTTCTGCTCCACATGATCACATAATACAGGCTTCTGCACGCCTTGTGCAGATCGGTAGGATTGATTGCATCAGCACAGATGTGCAGGACATCAACCCTTTTGACAACCTGTCACAGGCAACACGCATGCTATGGTCAGATGCCGCAGCAGCTCAACAGGACCCGCCGCAGACTTGGCGACTTCCGGCTGGTCGCACCGCCATCAATGTTTAGCCGCATGCCCCTGCCACCAGCAATCTATGGTAGCACGGATTGCCAAGTGCCCCCGCCCAGCGTGCTCTGCAGGCAAGTATGCATTCCTAGCTGAATGCTTCAGACGTCGACATGTGAACGCATCCCCACTCCACAATCCATGCAGAGTCGGTCGCCTTGCTGAGGTCATCATGGCTCATCGAATCTCTGCTCATGTAGATTGTCTAATGGAATCATGCGGTGAAGCTCCCTTGTGCATGGATCAGCTTGCCGATGAGCTCCAAGCAAGAAAGTGTTTGCAGCCGAACATTCCGGTTCGGGCTATGGTTGGGCTGAACAGCATGGCATGGCCATTCTGTGATATGTGTCACCAGCTCTGCCTGTGCAGGCGCTCGGACCAGGCAGCACGCTGGCCATCAGCCGCTTTGGACCTGGCAACCAACGAGCTGCGGTTGCAGCGCGTTGGCGGCGCCAGCATTGGCATCATGCTCCAAGCTGCAAGGCAGCTACGGTGGCGCCGCCTAAGCCTGCCACTGCCGAGGTGCACGTCCTTCGTGCATGCCCTTCGTCTTTCTGGTGGCTGTCACAATTCAGGCTGAAGATCGCAGTGCCAGTGTGGCGCTGCACCACTATGTGTGCCGACAGCTGCATCCGTTCAGATGCATCGACTTCTGCGCTGCAAATGACCATGGGAATGTCGTGAAACTATCCTCTGTCAGGGCTCAGAACCCACGCAGCCTGATGCTGGCGCAGCACCAGCTCACACACCTGCAAAGGTGCCCCCGGCAGCAGTGTCCATTGCTATTGCCGCCGCTGCTGCTGTCGCTGACCAGGCAGCCCCGCATGTGGCAAATGCTGCCCAGGTGATGACACAGCTGCCACCCATAAGGACCGTTCATGCAAGCATCTGGAAGTGTCCATATCAGAGCTGTGCAGTCGTTGATACATGCCGGGCTCCGAGCTTATTAGCACAAGGTGTACCTGGCATTGTTGTGCAGGAATGTGCAATCAAGTAGGAAGCGCCTACAGCAGCAACATAGGACCCAGCTGCCACTGAAGCAGTGACCGCAGCAGTGATGCCAGCAGCAGACACACTGTCTGTTGACGTGCCGGCTTGCCTGCCTGGCGACTCCGGCAAAGCGCTGCTGATTGCCCGGGATGCTGCGTCTGCGGCTGTTCTGCCGCGCAGTGCCGCCTTCAGTGTCGACGCAGCCAAGTCCGGCAGAACCTGCTGCGCTGTGGCTCTGGTGGATGCGAGCGGACAAGAGTTTCCCTGCACTCTGCGGGTACGCTGCCCCCAGCTTCCTAGTTCCTCTGGTGCAGACTGCTGATAACATGTGCCTTGCAGTCTACAGGATTTCCCTGACAATGGCAGAGCTGGCAGAATGTCATGAATGATACACATGCATTCAGCGCCATATCCGGCGCCGTAAGTTGTCACTTTGCAGCAGTTCAGGCGCACATCATGCGCTTCGACGATGCAGCTTCGCAAAGCTGTGAACTGGCTATCTGCAATCTGAGGTTATGCTGATTTCGCGGGAGGTGAGCGGAGTTTGTGGAGACGATGGGCGGCAGTGGCGCACCCGCGCCAGCGCACACGCTCACCACAGCAGCTGCTGCCTCAAGTGCGGCCTAGCCTTGGCACGCACCAAAGCCCCTCAGTGAATGTGCATGTCATGACACACAGCTCGACAGCAATCTGCATGGGCATGCTGTTATCAGAAAAGGAAGATAGGATGACGGTCAGCTATCCACTTGCATGTCCACTCGGTTGCATACATGGCTGCATGCATGCCTGACTTCCGCATGCCATCCTTAAGATTGCGCATTGTGGCATTGCAACATTGCATGTGTATCCCGCCTTCGTTGGCTGCTACAGGCTCGACAGCGGTGGCAGCGACCGGCGGCTCTGGGGGCACCCTGCACCCGGCAATGCAGCCCAGCAGCACAGGGGGCAGCGCTGCCTCTGCGCCTGCCGCCAAGCCGCGGAAGACGGTGAGCTGCTGGTGTGCCTAGGGGCTGTTCGAGATTTCATGTTCTGAAGCAGGCAAAGCGTCTGTCAATGATTGCTGGTTGTACATGTCGGCACCTGGATACGGGGTGAAGATCGTCTTGTGCCGCTGCATCCCCACAAGTGCACAGTCCACCTTGCTTGCTGCATGCGTCTTAGGTGCGGGAGCTGGTTGCGGGCCAAAAACGCCGGGCAGCGATGAAGGCGGCAGCACAGCCAAGGGCGCAGGGTGCAACCAGCAGCCGTGCGCCTTTCGGACAGTCCAAAGTGCACTCCAGCAGAACGCCCTCTGTGCTTTTGACCATCTGGCGTCTTTGACTCCAAGTTCCATGCGCCGCTGCTGATAGGAGCGTCAGGTGCAAGAACGGTTAAGTGGCATGCACAGGCATGTGCCTGCTGGCGCACTTCGTTGGTCTCTTCATTGCAGGTGCCTGCAGCAGTCTCGAAGGGGACCAGCCAGCATCTGGGAGACGGCGGTGCCGCTGGCGCCAGCGGCGGCAGCATGCGGCAGGTGAGCGAGGTCTGCTGGTCTAAGATGGCGAGTGAACTGCTCCATGCAACCAGCTGTGCTGCGCTCAGCTCTGTCCAGCTTGTGTACATGGCAGGCATGTGTCATCATGTTCCATCAAGCGATCCTTGTTGCGCTGTACCACAGCATCGACATGAGTCGTCTCCATGTTTTTACAGGTGCGCTCGCGCCTGCAGAAGAAGGTCATCTCGCACTCGGAGGATGGCAGCAGTGGCAGCGAGGGCAACGCCGAAGACCTGAAGGAACTGGAGGATGAATTTGATGCAGAGTAGTGACCATTACCGCCGGCTGGACAGGCAGTTATGGCAGCCCTCCTGGGTGTCAGCATCGCACGCAGCTGGCTTGAAGCGACGTCAGGCGATATACTTAGTGGCTGCGTGCGATGTTGACACCCAGGAGGGCTGCCATAATTGCCTGTCCAGCCGGCGGTAACGGTCACTACTCTGCATCGAATTCATCCTCCAGTTCCTTCAGGTCTTCGGCGTTGCCCTCGCTGCCACTGCCGCCATCCTCCGAGTGCGAGATGACCTTCTCCTGCAGGCGCGAGCGCACCTGTAAAAACATGGAGACGACTCATGTCGATGCTGTGGTACAGCGCAACAAGGATCGCTTGATGGAACATGATGACACATGCCTGCCATGTACACAAGCTGGACAGAGCTGAGCGCAGCACAGCTGGTTGCATGGAGCAGCGACGTCAGGCGATATACTTAGTGGCTGCGGCTGCAGATCTGCGTAGAGTAGTGCTGCGCTTATGCCCATCAGGCTAGGGCTGCCAGCATACATGTGTTGCATAGCAATGCAGCGGCGGCGGGGCCAGAGCTGTGCATAGAGGACTTTGGATTGTGATAGATGCTAGGGTGATGCTCCACCGCTGCGGCCAGAAACTAAAGTGGAAACCGTGGGGATATCATGAGGACTGCTGGAAAATTGTGGACAACAATCTGTACCGGTCAAATTCTGTCCGGAAACAAACGTGAAATCACAGGAAACTCGGGGGAAATCCGTAGAAACATGCCACTTTCCATACCCATCCTGGGAAACTCTGGGCAGAATGCCGACTTTTCCTTTTAGTTTCCAATATTTTCTAAAGTTTTCTTGATTCAGAAAATTATTGCCGTTAAAGATGTTTGCCCTAATTTCCAATAGTTTTCCAGCAGTTGCCTAGCTTGGAAACTCGGTCCAGTCTGGTAGGGGCAGTCTAGGAAAAAACTGGGTATGATACTTCATGTGCTGCTAGGCAGCCTCGTGTCCGTGTGCACCTTTGCTGTACCTCATCCTCAACCTGCAATCCACACCAATCGGCGACCCATGGCTGCTACAAGCCCCCAATGTCCCATAGACATCTCTAGCGCAAGATTGGCATGCTCAGACGCTCGCAGCATGCATGTGCGCCGGCATTCAAGCAGCCCCACTCAAAGGTGCCCAGAATGTCAAATCCGGCCTGTTGCCGAGCGAAATGGATCGAACCAACCGACAGAATCTCCAGGCCAACCGGCCAACCACTTTCCAAAGAGCAATTGCACGACCAGCTTGCATATCCCAACTCGGATCTTGCCCTGCTTCATGCTCGTATCCCTAGTCGAGCCAATCTTGAAGCCAATGTGTCATCTTCGGCCTGCCGCTGCCGCTGCCGCTGCCGCTGCTGTGAATGCTGCCGTTGTTGTCGTTGTCACTGCTGCTGCGAATGTGGTGGCGGCGCGGCCACTGGCCTGTGGTTCAGCTGCTCCTCGTAATCTCAGACGCTGAAACTGTTGAGCTGCCACAGCAGAGCTTGCTTGTGGCAGTGGGACAATATTTTGTGCGGTGCATGTCTTGATTGTTTGCTGACCTGCACACCTTCGAGGTTCGGCTTGCGTGCACTCCTGCTAATCAGCTTCCTCAGCGTCCGGTCTCATTGATTCAGGTGAGGTTGGAGGTGTAAACTTTCTCTCTTGAGGGGTGTGCAAGATAGCACCATCCAGATCAGGCACTATATGCAAGAGAAGGGTGGATCGAGTGCTCGTGCCAAATACGAAACCGCAGCATTGCTGCACCCGCCATACATGCGCAACAGTCATGCAAAGTGCCACCGATTTATTCTAGCCTAGCAGCCATATACCATACCCAATTCACACCTGACGGTCGATATCACCACATCGATACACAACAGTAGAGGTAGCTTATTACAAACAAAACAATTGCTGCATGCTGTCAAGACTGCACAGCAACCTTTGTCAGCCAACATCAAAGGTTTGCACATCCAGCACCATGCGAACACCATATAGAAAGCAACCCGACGTGATGAGCTGCCGGTTTTACACAAAATGGACAATGTCAGGGTCACCCGAATGTCCAAGCGGCATTCCAAGGATCAGCCGCAGAGCACACCAGATTATGGAAATTAACAATACCAGCTCTCCAAATGTGTCCAAGAGGAACACCTGCATTTCCGTGAATGCATGACTTTCAACATGCGCACAGCTCGGCACTTCTTGCACTGACACCCTCCTTTAGCCATACAAGTCGCTAAATGCACTGCACACCCTCAGGCAAATTCTGTGGCCCTGTGCACTTACCGCAGCATCTGACGCCCGGCGCAGTGGAGGGCGATAGCGTTGCTCTTCCTTGTGGAGGCGCATCCGTAAAGAGAAACTTCTTTCGCGTCTGCAAAGTCAACAGTCGCTGGACGTATTGGCGTGAAATGAACATGTGTTTACCGCCGGTTCGGTCATGCAGCACTGCGACACAGCCCTGCGCAACAAGCGGTAGCACGGAGCCATTCACGCATCGCAAACAGTTGGAGCCGTTCGTGATGCCCACCGCGATGCCAGGTCTCGCTGCTTGCGCAACTCCGCTGCCTGCTCAGCCTGGGACCGCCGTGGCAGCTTTTCTTGAGGGGCAGCGTGCACTACGCCACGTGCAGACTTGCGCGCGGTGTTCAACCGGCGATGCGGCAAGCTGGACCAAGCAGATATGCCCTCAAAACCATGGCGTAGATCTGTAGTGTGCCGCAGCATGGCACCTGAATCGATCTGCAGAAGCAGGTGCAGCACCAATTGAGGCTGCTGCCGGTTGTAGGCCTTCAAGTATTTCGCTCAAATGCAATAATGGTGTTCGCGCAACTGTTGATTGCCCATGCATGATGCGCAAGTACAGTATGCTGAGGACAAGGCGTTGCCCGAACGCAGTGTCGGAAATCGTCCAATCGGGCTACTTCCCTATTAAAGCTCTCCTTCGGCAGTTGGAGCTCATGGTCTACAGCGTGCACCGTGAAGTCACCTGGGTGGTGTGTGGTGTGTCAGAAGTTCGTGTTCCGCATCGATTCGAAACGCGGTGATTATCTGCAACAGGTTCAAACAATTGAACACCTCGCAAATATTTCTGCAATGAAACGTCCTCCAATGCCAACTCACTGAGCCCACATGATACATCAATAACCAAACAGCAAGCAGTGTTCGAATTCGGCCCCAAACTGCATTCTGCAAACATTTTGCTTGCCAACACTTTCTCAGTCGCCAATCCCGCCCACGCTGTAGGCCAGGCATGCTCTCTCAGCGGCACACGCCTTCTGTTGGCCTCATCAAAATCAGCGCGGCATAGCACACCCACGATCTGGCCACACACTCAGCTCCCTACGCTCTCTCCCCCGCTGGTTCTACCTGACCAATCAACAGCCCCCAGCAGCAGAATGCACGTGCCATGCCTCGTTGCACGGCTGCAGCCTGCCACCAAGCGCTGCCGACATGTCCTACTGTGCTATGCGAACATCCCCTGCAGCAGCCTTGGCGGGCCACCCCTCGTCAGGGCCAATCCGCAGATTGTTCTGCCCCACGGCCTGTCTGATCCCACCACCCCTGGCACTTTGTTGCCCCCGCGGGCAACCAATGCCGGCTAGGACAGCAAGCCGCAGCTGCGGGCAGCCCACATACTAGCGATGCACTGCTGCAACAGGATGCAACAGGCGGAATCGCCGTCACCAGGAGTCGATCTCCCGCCGCACCCGCCGCAGCTGCGCCGGCCGCGTCTTGCTGCGGGGCGGCGTGTCTTCGTCGCTCGAAGACGGCTGCTGCCGCGGCCGCCGGCCCCTGGCGGCCGGCGCCGGCATGCCGTACAGGTCCGGCGCCATGTCAATGCCGCCGCTGCCGCCGCCGCTGTTGCCGACAGGACTGCTGCTGCTGCCAGTGCGCCTGCTGCCCCTGGCTGAGCTGCCGCCGCCGCTGCTGGCAATGCTGCCATCGCTGATCATGCGGCCGTTCCTGGTGTGGATGTACAGCTGGTTACCAGCGGCTGAAGGAAACTTGTCCGAAGTCTCCGCTGCCAGCCGCGCCTGGGCACATTGCCAAGAAAGGCTGACAGCACTGCATGATTCATATGTCCGCAGGCTGCCCTGATTCAGTCTCGACATCGCCCCAGCGCAAGGAGACCTTGGTGACACCGGCCACAACTTGAAGCATCACACAAATCACTCAGACACTATGGCCCAGCACACCTGCAGCTGCAGCGCTGCAGCGGATCCCAAAGGCGGGGGTGCCCAGGAAGTTAACAGTGCCAGTAGCGCCAGGGCAGCACCATGATGCAAGCATTGTCCACATAGGGGAGACACGGGGGGTGTGGACGGGCGCTGTCGCCTGCAGCTGCAGCGCGGTGGCGGACCCCGAGGGCGGGGCGTCCAGCAAGTCGACGGTGCCGGTGGCGCCTGAGCGACGCCGCGAAGAAAGCCTTGTTCACAGAGATGCATGCAGGATGTGGGCTGTCACCTGCAGCTGCAGCGCTGCAGCGGATTCCGAGGGCGGGGCGTCCAGGAAGTCGACGGTGCCGGTGGCGCCGGGGCGCCGCCTGCCGGGGGCACGCCGCTGCCGCTGCTGCCGCCGCTTCGGCTTGTACGTCTTGGACGCCAGCTCGAACAGGCCCTGCAGTCGAACACCACTTTCACAGGTGATTGCAGATGCTGGGTAATGGCTTGCAGACATGTCCATAGTGCCGCAGCTAAGCTGCCGCAACTGCAAGCCTTGCATCGCACTGAGAGGGCAGATGCTGAAACCTGCTACATTGTGACAGCCAGCTGCTACTCACCATCTTGCCGGAGAGGCCAGGGTTCTGCTTGGCGACCTCCGCAATGTGCGCCCGCCACTCGGCGCTGCCCCGCTCCTCACTGGCCAGCTGGTACTCCAGCAGCTGCGAAAGGAGACAATAGCAGCATCAACCTCCACTCAGCCAGCGCAGCCAAATGCAACAATAGTGCTGAAGCGCTTGATACTGTGCCCGCCACTTGGCGCTGCCGCACTCCTCGCTCGCCAGCTGGTACTCCAGCAGCTGCGACAAGCAGCCAGCGGCAGCATCAGCACACACATTGCGACCTATACTTGGCGCTGCCGCGCTCCTCACACGCCAGCTGGTACTCCAGCAGCTGTGACACGGAAACAATTGCAGCATCAGCGCATCAGCAATGAAGCCGACATGAATTGCTGCAGCAAGTTACACACTGCGCCCGCTACTCGGCGCTGCCGCGTTCCTCGCTCGCCAGCTGGCACTCCAGCAGCTGCGAGAAGGAGACGATGTCAACATCAGCATGATTGCACCCAGTGTCGCTGCATCGCTTTACACATTGTGCACACTATGTTGCGCTGGCACGTTCCTCACTCGCCAGCTGGTACTCCAGCAGGCGCGACAAGACAGCGCCAGCATCAGCCCCCTGGCGAACGGTGTTGCCAGCGCAAATGCCAAGTAGCGGTCAAGGCTGAGCATGCCAGCATGACTTGCAATCAAGCTAGCGTTGCAGTGCTGGTCCCCAGTGTCGAATGAAAGCACCATCAACAGGGTTCAAACAAAGAGTTGGCTCTCACCTCAGCCAGCTGGCCATGGCCGCTTTAGCACTCCACAGCCTTCACCACATCAGACGTTCTGAGGAGTTGTCCAACATGCTGTAAAGAGAGATGCCCCGAAGAGGATCTGGTTTGATGATGTGGCGCCTCACACAAGCCGGCTGGATGAGGCCGCTCCAGCGCTCCACGGCCTTGACAAGGTCCAGGCGCAGTGAAGCGGTCAAGTTGACACCCGCATTTAAAGAACCGTGCTGAGTCGGCAGTGGGCGGCGCACCTCAGCCAGCTGGCTGAGGCCGCCCCAGCGCTCCACGGCCTTGGCCAGGTCCAGCCGGTTGGCGCGCACGAAGTCGTTCTTCAGCGGCATCACACCTGCACAGCAGCACGAGTGGGACACGAGCTCGTTGATGTGCCACCTTGATGTCATGTGCAGACGCAAGGCGTCTCTGGTGAGATGGATTGTCCAGCAGTGGCAGCTTGCAAACGCGGGCTGCGGAGGCTTCGCCTTGCATACTCCGGATCGTGCTTTCACACCCTTGCGACTGTGGTGGACACTCGCCTGCCTCCATGCCGTTCTCCTCGATGAACTCGTCGATGCCACGGCGCATGTTGCCCAGATCGTCCCAGTAGCCATTGGGCCGCTTGCGGCGCGACTTGACGGGCCACCCCAGGGCCTCCGCCACCACCGTCTGCCCGCCGTGAGCCGCAATCGCCTTCTCCAGGTCTGACCTGCAGTGGCATAGTGTCACAATGTCGACCCTCAGCCGCTACATTCTATGAAACCCAAGCGATATCTGCATGGTTGGGGAGACGCGCGATAGAGATCGGGGCAGTATGCTGCTTCACGAGGCAGGGACAACAGCTCAGGTCTTCAAACGGCTGCTGCAGCTGATTGCAGTGTGCAACATTTGCAGAGGGGCTGCAGGGGAGGACGCCTCTCGCAGGGCGTCGTGTAAGATCACATATTGGAGTGCAGGAACAGCATGCCACCCGATTCGATGCAGCTCTCACACGCTGTGACCTTTTCAGACAAACGCCATGGAGTCGATGAGGACGCTGACCTGAGAGCAGCGCGCAGCTCAGCGCGAGACGGGAAGTACCCGAGCTCGCCAAACGATTGCCGCAGCTCGTCACACAGCAGCGCCAGGTCCGCTTTGAGGGCGTCCGGCCTGGGTCGCTCCACCTGCCGCCGCCAGTAAGCTGCCCGCGTGTGCTCGCCTGTGTATTCAGCAATTGGAAGATTTCTCAACACCTGATCATCATGAGGTCAATGTAATCTGAGGGCGTCCGGCCGGGGCCGCTCCGCCTGCCGCCAGTACGTCGCGCAACAGGCTGGTGTACCTTGAGGGCACCCGACATCGGTCTGCCACTGCTTGTGTGCTCGCCTGCCATATCAGAATCTGCGGTATTGTTAATTCTGATATCACCGCCGACATCAGGTTGACACGGAAAGGACACTCGGCTTGGGCTGCTCCACCTGCTGCCACCACCTAGGAGATGCACGTGAGTGCTTGCATGCAAAGTTGCCACAACTACGAGAAGCTGCCCAGATGTCAGTACCCGGCAATTCGGATTGCTCAAAAGGGTGTGGCACAGCAACGTCTGCCACCGCAACATCTTGCAGTGGCAAGAAATGATCTCGACACAAGTCAAAAAGCCAATCAAGCAGCTGGTATGTGCACAGCTGCAGGGCTGCAATCTGGCAGTGCGGAGGTCACCGTCATGTTGGCAATGCAATTTGCACGTGAAGCTCCCCAGACGACAGGGTCGTGTCAGCGGCGATGACAGCTGTAGAACAATTTTGCTGCGGGTATATACCGAATAGCATCCTGATATGTTATGACACAACATTTTCGTCAATCGGCACATGTTGCAAATTGACCCTTACGAAGACGCCAGACCGCACCTTGGGCCTCCAGCTCAGCGACCCGCTGCGCCGCCCGAAGCGTCTCCACGCGGTGCTTCAGCGCCAGCAGGTTTTGCGGCACGTCCTCATACACCACGCGCTCCAGGGCCGGCTCCAGCAACCCTGTGGGGAGAGGCCACTTGTCATGCGCGTCAGCAAGAGTGGCAATGTTAAAAAGTGAAGGACGTTCTGCTGCACTGTCAGGCAGCAGATGTGAATCAGCAGCCCTCCATGTCCTGCTCTACGCTGCTCCCTTAAATTTCTGCTCCCTTAAATCTCCAAAGCATTGCTCCCTTGAAACTCCAAAGCACCACTTCGATTCAGCCCCCACCAGGTGGATAGGCGGGCAGCGTCAGGTAGTGCCAACCCCGCGGCACTACATACCGCACACACTTGCCGGGAGCAAGTGCATGCAAAGCGCATGACTGAAAGCGGCAATGCACTATTGTTAGCCTCACCTAGAAGCCGAGCGGCACGCGGCAGCACAACCTCCACGGCGTAGCGCAGCACGGTGCGCGTGCTGCCATCGCGCTTGGGCCCAGCCGCCTCGATCACCTGAGGGGCAGGTGAGGCAGCAACGTCAGCGGCGCCAGCTCATCTGACTCAGTGATTGTCCACTCATCGAATGCACATGCCCTGAGCATCCGATGACGAAACAACAGTGGAAGTTGCTGCTTATGCATCGAAGCATTTGTCAGTCCAGCGCACCTCAGGCGATGGGTCGTCAGACGCCAGCATGAACTTGCCCTGCAGCTGCAAGAAGTCCCCTGCGGCGCCCGGCACCTATGCAATACGAAGTTCCTGTGTACCCAGTGAACAGCATGCAAAATAACTCGAATATGTTGTCCTCTGGACATAAGGCAAGCACTGTCTGATTGCTGAGGTGTGATGGACACTGCCAGTCTTCTGTTGTGACGAACACTGCACCTGGCGGAACTGCAGCTCCCTGGGCGCGATCTCCAGCAGGTCCAGCGTCGCCTCGCCGTGCAGCATCACATACGCCATGGCCTTGAAGCCCACCTGCAGCACCAGCAGGCCAGCATATTGCGTGTTGACGTCAATGACAGACATCGCGGCAGCAGATGTTGCACGTCAGGCGGGCAGCGCTTGCTGTGCCGGCCGACTGACTGCCTGGAGGCCACATCAATGCACAGACAGCCTGTCTTCCCAACGCCTTGTGGGTTTGTGGGCAGCGCACCTGGCGCAACCGCACAAGGTTGGCATCACCAGATGGGTGCGGCAGCCGCTCGCTGACGGCTAGTGCGGGCACAAAGTCCGCCAGCGCATCGTAGTCTGTCAGCACCGCCCACACCTGCGGCAAGATACATGTCACTGTGAGGCACGGACATCTAACACCAGATGCACAATGTAAATGCAATATGAGGTGCGAACAGTCAGCAGCAGCTGCACGTCCTTACGCGGCACGAAGGCAGAGCAATGTCAGCATGGTGAAGATGGAGAAAACACAGAGGCAGCAGAAGGACAACATTCTTACACAGGAGGAGCATGACACATGGAAACCCTCTGTAGTGCAGGAAGGAGTGGAAAATGACAGAATGGCAGCTTGTGTAACGCACCTCCTCTGGCGAGGCTTCGATCAGGATCTCCGCGACCGCGCGCCGGTGCAGGATGTTGTCCCTGTCCAGCCTCCGCAGGTGCACCTCCGACACCGCCGGCGGGCTGGCTGCTGCTGCCGCGGCCGCGGCCACTGTCTGCTGCCTGACGCCCACTGCGAACGGCGGGTACAGCGCCTGCAGCACAAACGAGGCGATAGCATTATCAGCTCTGTAGAAACTGGATGCTGTGCTACTAGGGCTCCCATGCAGTTTGGTGTCCCAGCAACATCCTCTGCCGCCTCCTGTGTCACACTGCACTTGTGTGTCACGCTGCACTGTTGAGGTTCCATACTGCGCTTTCAGCACCTGAAGCTGGGCGCGGGCTGCTGGTCTGGGGTCCGGCGCGGCCTGCTGGCCGAGCTCGGCTGTGGGCGGCGGCGCCGCCGGCGGCAGCGGCACGCTGACCGCGCCCAGGTACTGCGCCGGGGTGCCGGCCGCGAGGCAGGGCGCCGAGAGTCTGGGTGCAAGCAAACTGAGCAGCTGCTGAGTGCACGGCTCAGGTTGGTTCAGAGCTCAGGTGTGGTGGCAGGCCCAGCGTAGCACTGCTGGTGAGATTGTCTAGGGCAAGCTTCATGAGAAGCGGTATGGAGGGGCCACGCCATGAGGACGCCACTGCACCATGAGTACGACGTGACGCCTGAAAAAAGTGGTGATACAGCAATACGCACTTGGCGCGCTGCCAGGGCCAGGTGGTGGCCTTTGGCGGCAACGCTTCCAGGTCCTCCCCCTGCCGCTGCTGCTGCTGCTGCTGCTGCCGCGGCTGCTGGGCCGGCAGCTGCACCGGCTCGTCCGCGAGCGCGCGGGCTGCGAATTTGGGCGCGCTGGCATGCCGCTGCGCCATCTGTGTGTCCGAAGGCAACTCGGCTTCTGCAGTTGTGATACTTAGATCTGCTAGGACGACAAATCAGGCAAGCGAAGAGACAAGCTACCTCTTGCAAAAGCTACAGACCACACCAACAGCAGTCTTAAAGGTACCAGCAGCTTATGCAACATTGACAGCCTAGCAATGACACCAGCACACCTGTTCAGCGCGGCGCGCGATGGCGGTCAGGTTGGCCGGCAGCCCGCAGCGCAGCACGTACGTCACCAGTGCGGAGGAGATGGACAGCTGCGGCACGGCGGCGATCTCGTACCGCAGCGTCGTCGCCAGGCTGGGGCCGCCCGGCACCCCCGGGGCGCACGGCTCCACCACCCACCGCCCCGAGAACTCCTGCGGACGCAGATGGTGTTGCAGGATTGAGCCGGTTGAGCTCAAAGCTGCAGCTGAACGATTGACAACTGCTGGAGCTGTAGCTACAATTGATACAGCTCCAGCCTTGAGTTCTGACAGGCCAACCGGGATTGTGAAATGAGAACCGTAGAACGAGCACCCCGCCTCGCACCCAACAGGCTAGAGCAATTCAGCGCATGCAATGGGCATAGGTTTAAAACGCCAGACTGCACCAATGGGCACCTTGAAGTCGCCCTCCAGCTGGTGGAAGCGCACTTCCCGCGCGCCCGCCGGCAGCACGCGCTCCTGCACCTCCAGCAGCGCCGACGCTTCCAGTCGCCACAGCGTCGCCTGCGGTAAGCAACAGGAACTCCACCATGTCGTTGTCATAAGCAAGGCTCACAGTCTCTGCTGGTCAGCATCCCTAGCAATGGCGTGGCCAGGCTGGGCCAGCAAAGTTGAAGCCACTCACGATACACCGGATTGCAGCGCCAAGCGCCACTGAGAGCTCCCCCGAAGGTTGGGGCCTGAGGCCCGAGGGTTGTCTCTTGCTTCTAAGTCGAAACCATGGCACAACCCCACCTGGCTGCAGCCACGCTGGCGGATCCAGATGCGGCCGGGCGGCGCCCCGCCGACACGCTCGCACTGCGCCAGGTTGGGCACGAAGTCCGCCAGCCGGTCCCAATCCGTCAGCACCCGCCACACCTGTTTTGGTGGCAGCAACATTGCCAATGTCAGGGCTCCTGCCACACGCCACCGCGCCAGCGACCAGACACTGTATCGTGTCTGAGCTGCAACCAGCCATGCCGAGGGACTGTACTTGGTCGTGCTCGCTTTGACATCGGAACATTCAACCGCAATGGATGCAGCTGCGGCGAAGGGAGGCGCCCACCTCATCGACCGAGGCATACACCCTCAGCTCCGCCATGACCTGCCGCGTCTTCTTGACGTGGGACTGGCAGATGCGCACCTCTCCGTCGTCGAAACACGCTGCTCCCCAGAAGCAACACGTCACCTTGAACTCAGGCTGAAGCTGTGGCGTGCAGCGACAGCTACATGCAGGGCGCACACGGCAATAAGGCAGGTCATCAAACCGCACTCGCAGGTGCATGCAGAGGGAGTGACCCAGCAGGGGCAAGGCCTCACATTCCCAGGCTGTGAGCATGGCCTGCGCTGCGAGCCTGGCCTGCGCTGCGAGCCGTGAGCTTCTCCTGTGTCCCCTAGGGCCGCTGGTAAGGTGCACAAGGCTCTGTCTGTGTGAACCATGCTGCAGCTGCCGTGGCGGGCAGCCACCGCCATCACCACGGCTGAGGAACGGTGTGCTGCTGGCTGCGGGCGCACAGGCGTTGTAGCTGCTGGTGCACTGGCTTCCTGCAAGCCTGGCGACCGGGATGCACGTTGACTGATGCTGTGCTCCGCCGCGGCTGATGCTGGCCGCCATCAGAGGTGGTCACCCACGTTGTAAAGGCCACGGCGCTGGCCACGCATGCTGCGGCAGCGTCCAATGCAACCTCGGGGAGCTGCACACCGCTGGCGTGTCTGGTTCTGCTGCAGACCAGGTGGCGTTACGCCACCTTCCGTGCGCTGTGCGTGATGCAGGCAGGTGGGATGTTACCGAGCGACAGACTCTTGAACTTTCTGCCGGAGCGCAGCGAAAACAACCGTCTCACTGATCCAACGTTGCCGGAGTGGGGGGAGATTTGGCTTTTCCTCCAGAAGGGAGATATGGACCCCATCAACCGTGATCGGCACCCCGATCGGAATCTGGTCATATTTTTCCCGGATGCTGCTTGCCCCAGCAAGTGACCGTTCGGCAGTGTTCGCAGAGTTGCGTCGATGGCTTTCATCGTGCTTTCCTTTATTGCAACTGCACCTGACTTCCGCCCGCATTACGGCCGTACGTTGCTGATCTGGACTGGCTTCACGTGACGCTGAATTCATCGCGTGAGCCATCCGCTGGGCACGCTTCCTTGCAGCGTTTGGGTGCAGTCTTGATAGTCGAGCTGCATTCTGGGAACTGGGGCGTCATATTAGCTGCGGAGTCGAGATGGTGGAGCTGGCCTTAACATGCTCTTGTGAGGCCCCTTCGCTGGCGCAGCATGTAAGGCTCTGCTGCGTACAGGACCGCATGTCTGACATCGACTTATAGGAAGGTGCGTCTACGGTGGGCTGAGGCAGCCCGATCGCTATGCTCGAGGGCTGATTGCGTTATGTGCGATGGATGCCGACTACAGTCCTGCAACCTCCTGGGTCGACGGATTTCCAGCTTATGTAGGAGCGTGTGCATAGAGACATTTTCAATTTCCTCCAGCATGTTGTGAAGCTTGTTGGCAGAGTAGCTTGAATATTGCATCATGCTGTTGCCATGGCGCAGGGTATGCGCTTGAGGGGCACCTGCGTGTCCCAAGCTGTTTTGTGCATGTCAGCATGGTCGAAGGTCGGAAAAATGAAAGTTGTGCATACAGAGCTGCCGTCTGCCAACGTAGCGACGCATTGATGCAGGTCGCTGCTTGCAGAAGGTAGTGGGCGCAGCGCAGGATGGCGGTCCACAGTTTGCTGGTGGATCAGCACTCTGCGGCAGATGCCGTCAAGCGGCCCACGGCAGCTCAGATAGAGCAGCCTAGTGCCCTCGGGGACATTCACCCTACGTTGTCCAGCGACTCGGAGGGCGGCACAGCGCTGCCGCAGCCGCTGCCTGTTAGGGCCCAGCCATGGCGCATTTGTGCAGCCATGTCGTCAGCCGGGCTATACGGTAAGCTCAGGCCGTGCTTGAACCGCTGCTGCTGCGGCTGCGGCAGCATATTGGACATGTATGTCTGCTAAAGCGTGGCGGTTGAACCCAATTTTGTGAGATGGACATGTACATGGATGTGTGTCACGCTGATGCCCGCAGGCGCAACCGCCATCGCCATGAACTTCGTGAACAAGGCAGCGCTGATGCACTTCAGCCTGGCGAACAGCGTGCTACTGCTGCAAATGTTGGCCGCAGTCGCCATCGTGCAGCCACTGCGATGGGCCGGCGTACTTCATTTTCCAGCAGTGTCGGTGGCCAAGGCCCGCAGGGTAGGCCCCATCTTGCATCCATTTCTGTCTCGTGCCGAGTCATCGAGGCACAAGGCGCCTCTGAGCCGCAACATTGTACAGCGACTGCGCTGGTACAACTGCGCAGATACAGTCGCAGAGCCAGGCTGCTATCCTGGTCGAGCGCCCACCTGCAGGGCAAGCCTGAGCTCTACCACGATTCGGAT
Source organism: Tetratostichococcus sp. P1 (assembly GCA_036584455.1). Classification (NCBI taxonomy): domain Eukaryota; kingdom Viridiplantae; phylum Chlorophyta; class Trebouxiophyceae; order Prasiolales; family Stichococcaceae; genus Tetratostichococcus; species Tetratostichococcus sp. P1. Next base: position 2,875,385 of record BTPI01000008.1, on the reverse strand, counting down.
CCAGTATCTCAGTGCGGCTCTCTGTGATGTTGCAGCTGGCGCCGGTGACGATTTTGTACACCGCAAACGTCTGCTTCGCTCTGCTGGGGCTGTCCAACCTGAACATCCCCATGTGAGTTGCGCTTCTGCAGTGTCTGCTCATAAACAGCATCTGCTGTTGTCAGTGCGCTCAGAAATGCTTTTGGTTGTTGCTCTGATTGCACAGTGCACCCATGTGATTCCATATCACATCTTGGTGACCTGCCTGGCTTTACGCCCAGGTACAATGCCCTGAAGCGGCTCACGCCAGTCATGGTGCTCGCTGTTAAGGTGCGCTCTTGCGGTCCCAAGGCCATAATGTTTGGTTCCAGACTTCCCATAGACCTGCCTTTGATGTCAACATGGGCAGCATGGCGCCCACAGGCGAGCCTGCAGCGCAAGGCGCCGCCGCAGGACATCACAGCATCTGTGGTGCTGGTGGTGGCGGGCTGCCTCATCGCCGGCATTGGCGACTTCACCTTCGACCTGAAAGGGTGTGCTGCCAGCGTGGACACAGCCAGCACGTTAGATTCTCAATGCACTTTTGATGCACATGACTCTGAATTGCTCACCTTCAAGCTGTCTTGCCGCAAGTTTAGCTTGTGGTTTCCGCAGGTATGCATGCGCGCTGATGAGCTGCGGCCTGCAGACGGGCTACCTTCTGCTGGTGGAGCGCACGGGAGCAGAGAAGGGAGTGGGCACCTCGGAGCTGCTGTTCTACAATGCCCTCCTGTCGATCCCCTTTCTACTTGCGGTACGCAATTGGGAAGCAGACAGCTGGCCGAGCTGCTGTGTTCAGATGCTTGAAACTCACAGATGATCATGTCTGAGAATCTTGTTGTGCTTGCAAACTGCTGCTGCTGCTGCTCACATTGTACCATGGCCTCTTGCCTTCGTGCTCGGTCATGCAGATTGTGGTTGGATCTGGGGAGGTAGTGAAGATTTGGCCCATGGCAGCGCACGCTGCTGCGGAGACCGGGGCGCTACACTTTGCCCTGCTGCTGGGCAGCTGCGCCGTGATGGGCGTTCTGCTAAACTTCAGGTATTCAGCAGATAGTGCATGTATGTCCTGCTGTGATGAATGACAGGCATTGCCGGTGTGATTTTGAACGGAAGCCGGGGTCTGTTTGGCACTGAAGCTCCGGCACTGCTGCACCGCAGCCTCTTCCTGTGCACCATGCACAACAGCGCGCTCACGACCACCATCGTTGGCGTGTTCAAGGTATCCCCCTACTTTTGAAACCGTTCTGCCTCTTGCAGTGCATGTGCCTCGATTATGAAACCCCCAAGCGCGCGGCAGAAAAACCGCTTCTTGACATTGCGGTTCTCCTGCACATGAGAGTAACTTCTCTCGGGAGGCTGTGATGCTGCACAAGCTGCACACTGCAGGGCGTGCTGGCGACAGGCCTGGGCTTCTTCCTACTCGGCGGTGTGGAGGCGCACGTCCTCAATGTTACAGGCATCCTTGTCAACATGGTGAGCCGCACGTGTGCTGCCCGTCAAGCCAGCAGTGCACTTGCAAAACCTACTACAGAACGACTGTGTTCACCCACGTGTCGCAGCATCACCTGCTGCTACAGCTCTCTTGGCTGCTCGGAACTGTGCCAGCAAGCTGAGCGCATCGTCAAAGACGAGGCCAGCAGCACGACTTACTGCTGACAGCAGCCTGCACATGCTGGCGAGATTCCCCGAGTTTCCTATCAGCAAGCTGAGCGTGTTGCTGCAGGCTGGCGGGGCGTGGTACTCGGTTATCAAGTTCCGCCAGAAGGCGGCGCGCAGCGGCGCCACGAACCCCCGGCCGCAGGGTGGCGCCCTCCCTCGCTATGCCGCCATCAGCACCCAGGACGACGATGCCCCATCTTCTAGGCAGCGACAACCAAGCAGCAGTCCCAGCGACAGCGGCAGCTTCCAGGGCTTCCCCCAGGCGGGCGGAGAGCTCAGTCCAGTGCAGTCGTGGCACCATCTGGGGCATGACCAGATGCGGCTGCAGGTGCAGCGGCCCCCCGGGCCGAACCAGGCCGCGGATGCCGTCATCGGTGGCGCTGCGGCCGGCTTCTCGCCGCGTCGGCTGCAGAACCCCTGGGATGTGAGCGGCGGCGAACTCGAAAACAATGCCATTGAGCTGGCTGCCGGCGGCTTGACGGAGGCCACCACACTGCACAGTCCCAACCGCTCACGGCGGAACTCATATGCGTAAACGCAGTCGAGGTGCTGGGTTGACAGCCAGCACTTTTCCTCAGTGTATAGCAAGTGTATCAGCAGCTGGAAAGGGAGCCGGCAGGCAGCTGGCAATGCGTGGCCGGCTCCATGTGCCACGCAGGTGGGGTCAGCGGGGAGCACAGGAATCGGGGAGCACAGGGATTGGAGCTCGGCATTCGACATCTTGCTTGTGGTTTATCAGAGTTCTGCAATTGGTTTGATGGACGATGAGATTGTAGGTGGCACACCTCAGCACTGGCCAATGCAGGAACACGCTCAGAGGCCCTGCAGTGAAATGAGACGCTCGTCGCGGTTCCCGTTCCCCCATGCATGCGTTCAAGACCGAGCGCAAGCAGAGGCACTTGGGTGTGCTGCAAGCGGCTCCCATCCAGCGCCAAAGGCTCGCCAACATGAGCGAGAATGGCTCATATTCACCAGCAAAGTCGCCGTCAGTGCCAGACTCTCCAGCAGACTCGCGGTGGCGGAACCATGGAGGTGGCAGGCAAAGCATCTCGATCTTCGGGTGGGCCCGCTGAGCGCATGCCTGCATGGCTGCGTACCTATGTTCACGCTGCTGGGTGGTATACGAGCTCGCTAATGACGCCAGAGATGCCTTGGGAGCTCCGACCAATGAAGCCTCTGACGCAACATTGTGGCCGCTCGCAGAGGGTACCCAGACGACAGTGTAGAGCACCCAACAACGAGGAAAAGCCCATACAAGGGCATCGACAACTCGATGCTGCCGCCAGCGGGCCTATCACCGAAGGTAAGTTTGCGAGTGGATGTCTCGCAGCTTTGGTCGGCAATCCGTACAGCAACAGTCTCAGACGACGATGCCGCGCTTGGAGGTCATGACCATCTGGAAGTGCATACTCGGTGGTCGTCTCGTTTGATCAGGGTGTATGTCGCTTGTGTTGTCAAGTGCGGCAACACAGCAACACAAGCACATCGTTGGCGCTGTGATGGTTTGCACATTGTCGCCGCTGTGACGGTTTGCAGCTGGTCTTCCATGACTGCAATCGACCGTCCCTACGGGCTGTACATGCTTGCCTCATCTGGCCAGACAGGATGCACTGCTTGCATGACGCATGAGCGCCATGTGTCAGTCGAATCTTGCAGCCATCGGCGGTACACACTGCCTGTGAAGCCTCTGATTGACGTGTGCTTCCTGAGGAGCCTCTTGACGATTGTCTTTCGACTGCAGGTGGACGATGGCAGCTTCAACGTTGCGCAGCGCCCGTGAGTGCTCTCCCACTGGCTGCTGGTTGTCGCCTCATGGAGATGTTGTCCTGCATCTCCGCAACACCCTCAATGACCCTTGCACGCAGCACTGGCACCTGACTTGCAAATCAGAGCATGTCGAGCAAGCATGCGCAGATGGCTCGAGTCCATTGCCAGGCTCTGTGCTCCATCAACTTGCAAAAGACACGATTTACACCACAAGATGTCTTGGTTTAATCAGCTCCCGCATGTCCGCAGGGGCTTGGACACAAAGCTGCAGCAGTGCCTCATCGGCTCGGACATCTTTGCGGACCAGACACCCGGCCTGGACTCGCGCATCCAGTTCTCGGCGTCGCCCAACGGCAAGATCCGGGAGGTGTCGGACGCCAAGAAGCGTGCGCTGCAGGTGGGGTCTTGTGGCCATGCTGCGAACATACCATCTGCATTGAGGGACCTTTCGCGATTAGGTGATTAACAATCATTCGGGAGGGTTGGTTGCCTGATGGCAGCACTGATGACCTGTCGGACGCCAAGAAGCGCACGCTGCAGGTGGGGCTTGAAGTTGTATACCAAAACAGCTACACAAGGACAGTAACATCTAGAGTCTTTGTCGCTCAGTGACCAGTCTGGGAGGTGTTGGCTGCGGAGGTGTCGCATGCCGGGGAGCATGCGCGCTATGTGGGTTGCGAATCTGTTGCGGAGCAGCAATCCCACTCAGAAGTACATGGGAAGTGTAGGAGGTCATGTACAGGCGGAGCAATTCTACAACAGGGCAGGCTGGCATCGGATGTCATGCGCGGCTGGAGATCAAGGGCCGAGCCGATGCTGCAGAGACAGAGTGTGCACAGCGCATAGCTGTCCCGGGGGTGAATCGCTTCGACATCCGTGTGACATCAGCATCGTCTACGGGCGGGGTCAGGGGTTCAGCAGGGAGGCGCATGTGACAATTCTGGCAATGATGCATGTGTGCTCGAAGGCATGCATGCTCGGAGGCAGAGGTGTTTTCACCTAGGATGTTGTGTGCGAGGTCCGAGCCAATCTGGCGGTGTTTCTTCCGCAGGTTCTTCCGCTTCTTCTTGGGGAAATGGCGGAGCAGAGCCTGTCCATCCCAACGAAAGGCTCTTCCGTTTAGTCCAGAGGGCATGATCATGTGTCTGTGGGACAGGCACACCTCTGTGGAGGAGGCGGATGAAGGTGGAGGGGTCGTGCAGCCTGGCAGTGCGAATGCTCGTCCGATAAACATGCCTACTCGCCCAACAATCACAATCGTTTGTGGTGCTTCAGGGCAACGACATCTTTGCGGAGACGTCAGAGGAGGCAGAGGGGCCTCGCAGCCTGACCTTCTCAAAGTCAATGTGCTTCCGTCCCAGGCCACAACATTCGCTTGCCTCCTTTCCAAGGGCAACGACATCTTTGCGGAGAAGGTGGAGGGCCGACAGCCTAATTTCTTGAGAGGCTGCCTCTCTTCATTCGATGATGTTACTGTTGTTTGTTTCACAAACGACAACTTCATCTCTGCCTTTTCAGGGCAACGGCATCTTTGCGGAGAAGGTGGAGGAGGCGGAGGGGCTCAAAAGTCTGGCCTTTGTTGAAGGCCGTCTGTTTTCACTCGACAAATTCATACTTGTTTGCACACCTGTCTGCTGTTCCAGGGCAACGACATCTTTGCGGAGAAGGTGGAGGAGGCGGAGGGGCCCAAAAGTCTGGCGTTTTCGGAGGCCAAGCTGCACGAGCTCCACGGCAGTGACATCTTCAGCGAGGACCAGCAGGTGAGGCGCAGCCTGTGGATGCCCTGTGTTACTCATGATGAATGTGCATTCTGCCCGAGTTGGTAAATGCAATAGCAGCAAACAGTTCTCTCTTAAGCAAGGCAATCAAGGCTGCACGAAGCACGGCAGCAGTATCGGCAGCAAAGGCCAGCACAAGTGACCTACGCTTGCAACGCTGAGGTCAGCATTGACATTCTCGAAAATACTCTGCCCAAGCTTTGGCAGGCCAGGGTCATAAGCCGCACCGCAGCGACGCCCAGAGAGCGCCAGCAGCTGGGGCGTGCATTGCAGTCAGCAATGGGAGCGGCTGGGCAGCAGTGAGAACCAGCAGCTGGGGCATGCATTGCAGTCAGGAATGGAAGTGGCTGGGCAGCAGGACGAGGTGCTATAGTGGCCATCTTGCAGCAGTTTCACAAGCCGCAGGGCGGTGGCAACAGCATCGTGTACTCCTCGTGTCGCTGATCAACAGCAGTTCTCGGCCAGTGTTGACACCTCCTTTGTTTTAGCACCTGCAGCAGGCGTCGCACCGGTCGTCGCTGTGGGTGCGGAAGCCGCCCGGCAGCGGCAGCAATTCTTGCTGACTTTTTCAGTCAGACATCGTTTCAGTTGTCGATCTCTGACATGACTTGCTGTCACACCTGCAGCACTGAGGTGCACCACGGATACTTGCGGGTGCTTAAGCCGTCCAAATGCAGTCGCAAGAGCATCTAGGCGCTCAGCCCTCTGCGCTGAGCGTTCGGTCCTGAAAGCATCTGTTCTCTGGCACCTGCAGCAGGAGTCGCACCGGTCGTCGCTGCGGGTGCGGAAGCCGCCCGGCGGCGGCAGCAGCATCGTGTTTGGCGACCCCAACGAGCACATCAGCCTGCAGTACCGCAACGCGGATGATGAGCCCATCAAGATCATCGGCGTCTGAGGCAGCTGCGGCGACGCTGCAGCAGTCACCGGCGCACACGAGCAAGCAGCTGCGGGCCCCAAAGCCCTGAGGCGGGGCTGCTGTGGTGCAGAGCTGCCACAGGCTGACAGTGCTGTGTCGGCGTCTCGACGCAGCAGCAGCAGCGGTGCACCGCAGCCGCGCGCGGCTGCGGGGCTGCCGTGGTGCCGCAGGCGGTGCGAAAACCAAAACACACAAACGGCTGAATCAGGGTGGCGGTGCTGCGGCACTGCTGCGAGTGGCGGCTGAGCCGGCGGCACTGGTGCAGCATGCCCATGGTGTGACGGCGGTATGCAGTGGCTTGGCTGCGGCTCATTTCCCTACCTGGCACATGGTGGGTCGTGCTGTGGAGTGCAGCTGTGCATTTGGCTGTGCATTTGGGATGTTGACGCTGAAGAGTTGGCACCGGACGATTGCAATCCGAACTGCTGAGTTGCAAAGGGCTCGGTACATCAGCTGTCGTGGCAGGTTGGCCGCTGCGGGCTTGCCTTGGGCTGCGAACCGGCAGACTGCTTGTCGTGGGACTCTCAGACGATTGGAGGCGTGATCACAGCATAAAGGGTTCAGTTGCTATGCTGTGCTGGACGCCCAACATGTTGCCGTGCGGCTGAGGAGCGTCTTTGTGTTCCTTCTGTGACGATTGAGCCACCCTGTGCTACTCTGTTGCAAGATGTTTGGTTTTGCGGTTTCACAAGGCAAGCTCATTATTCCATCACAAGATGTTGAAACTTCAACAAGCCACGCAACCATAGGGTTTCAACAGTTGTGCAACTGCGACCATACGCTGCCTCTGGGCATGCCACTTGCATGCACTCCACAGCGACCTCCACAGACGAGGGGTGACACCAACCCTCAGATCAGAATCGTGCGCTCATAGCTCGCAATGATTTTCGCGTCGCCGACACCCTCTTGTGTCACGGGCGCAGTTGCAATGACCTGCATTAGGCACAGCACTTGCTGAACATCAACTTCCTGTGCCACACCTGGCAGTCAAGAGGTCATAATGCAGATCCAGCAGACTCGCACAGCAGCTTTGGCGGCAGGCCCCGTGAGCACTGTGCCTTTGCGCGGCTCACCTTGAAGTCCTTGTGCTTGAACTCTCCGCCCATCTGCGCCATCAACACTCCCCATTGTGTCATGTCTGTTCCATGGACATGAAGGTCGGCAAGGTCAGCGAAGGCTGGTGTGTAGACAACGTAAGACCCGCATGTGGCTGGGGCGCACCACCACAGGGAAGATGTAAGTCGCAGCCCATGTGGTGTCGCCCTGCTTTCGTGACAACCCGAGCTTCACCGCCTGCAGTGATCCGGCGGAGAGCAGACTGTCACGAATCATCCTGTCATGACCAAGGACTGTGACTTCATCAGTGGCTGAGTTTGTGGCAGTTGGAAGCACTTGCAGCCACAAACCACCTCATGACAACAGGCAGATGTCCCTGACCTGCCGTGAGTTGACGGCGGCGGTGTAGGTCAGCTCCCCGTCCTTCTTTGTCACGTTCAGCGATGCCAGTCCGTTGGCCAGGTTGTACCTGCCATCGTCAACAGCAGCTGTTGGTACATTGAAATTGCGAACTGTGATTGCTCATCACACATTCAGCAGAGAACCCTGCGCTCGCACTCGGATGTGCAGGTGCTGCCGGCGACATACATGCAGTGCTGCATTGTCTCCATGCTTGGTGACGGAAAACAGCCGTCTCAGCAGACCACACCGCACCCGGCTGCGAGCTTCAGGCCCTTGTTGACCTCGACTGCGGCGTCCACGATGCCCCCTGTCGGCTTCGAGGCGAAGTGCGTGTAGTCTGCCGTGTACACGCGGCCATCCCGCGCCTGCAGGGCAGCCAGACACAGGGACATCAGATGTTGAATATGTTATAATATATAGATTTATTGTCGATGGAAAGCGCCAGTGGTTTTGAGAAGGCGCCATGCTGCGGCACCCCCTGGGGCTTGCAAGCTTGCTTTACAGACTGTGGGAATCGTGTGCAGCATATGCTGCCACTGCCCAGTGCTTCCATGCAGACCAGACCCTACATCGTGCCCACCTGCTTCACGCTGGCCTTTGCCTTCGTGTCGTTGCTGCCAAAGTCGTGCGCCACTTCTGTCGTGAGCCAGCCTGCTTGCATGACAGCACAGCATTCCAGCATGGCGGTTTCATGGGTTTCATGTGAATGCGACAATCACAATCCCCTGGGTGGTGCATGGCACTACACCGGCATAACGGCAGACCCGTGACAGGCGGGGCTGCACTGCACGGGGTGGCGAAACCCTGGAACGTCTCACCATCGGTGCGCTTGCCGGACACCTGGTACCCCTGCACCGACTTCAGGTTGCGGATTGTGGCGTCCGCCACCGTGAACTTGAAGGTGGTGCCGTTCAGGGCCTCGCGCTGCAGCATGCAACTGAGAATTTAGGAATGTGACTATGTATAAGCTGTGATAGCTCCAGTGTGGCGTCCTGGCCCGCGAAATCTGAGCATGAGACCATGAGGGTGTGCGATGATTGGCAACACACCCAGGCGCCGGCCGTCAGGTACACATGTCATTCGGGCACGAGTCTGGGCGTGGTACGACATGCCATCTGTATTGTGAATCGTTGTAAGCTGGGTATGTGTTGATATTCGGCCCCACTTGCACCTGGAAGGTGAGCACGCCGGCAAAGCTGGGCCTGCCGGTGACGCTGATCATGGCTTTGGGCGCCAGCTTCCCGGAGCTGACGGCGACTTTTGGCTTCCCACCCACTTCCTGATCCGTTTGTGCGGACCGAAGGAGCGCCATGCTGCCTGGTCTGCCAACTAGCCTTGTCCGACTCCAAACGGCAGAGGGATGTTTCTCTTGATCGCGGCGACCAACACCAGCGCTGGCACGCAAACTTCAAGCTGGAAGGCAAGCTGAATGTCACAATTACGCAGCAGTGCGATCAGAGGGCCAGAGCGCCAAAGGAGGCTGCTTTGGAGCTTTGCGATGACAAATCTACGCTACAGGGCGTCTGATGCCAACCTTCTGACTGCTTCCAGTCGAGATACGCATTGAATCAGTCCCTCCGCAGAGGTTGTTCACCATACACCTATAGTGCTTACAGCGTTGCAGGCATCTGCTGCTCAGGCTCTGGCCATGCCGCAACGATGGTCGAGAGCCAAGCGCCCCGAAGCGGCGGCCATCCACTGCAGCCATGCTGTGACGGCAGCGACCTGCAGCACAAGTCCGGCTGCACGGCCACTTCGCATTGCATAAGCGCCAACCGGTCTTCCATCTGCTTGCCTTGCAGAACAGCTGGTGTAATGATCATGTTGGCCGAAATGGCAGCAGTGTGCGCCAGCTGAGCTGCGCCACCGACCCAGGTAAAACTTGCCGCCTGCCGATGCCGGCGCCGTGCTATGCCGCCGACAGCATGGCGGCGACCTGCTGCTCGACATCCGGCGCCGCAAGCCACTCTGCAGTGAAAGCCCGCCAGCAGGTCTGCTCGCCTTTTCGCACCACCTCAGCCGCAGCCGCCTGGAAGAACTCGGTGGACTGTTCCTGCGCCAGGGCCCACTCCAAAGACCTGCCCTGCAGCAGCTGCTCTGCCGCGGCCGGGGCCCCACCGCCTGCCAAGCACCTGCACAGGCAAAACAGGGGCGCGTGTCACACTGTTGAAGCGCACTCTGCTCTCCGAAGCTGACTGTGCCCCATGTCAACCCCAGGGACACCGCCGCGTCCACACATAGCGGCACACAGCAGTGCCAATGGCTGCACCTGGAACACTTCTGCAAGATCTGTACTTATGAAGCAGATGCATCAAAACTTGAACGGGACAAGCACCTGAGGGCGTGAGGAACAAGCTCCTTGAGGATCCGCAGCACGTCTGCGGCTGTGGGCGGCTGTGCATCATCGGCGGCGGCGGCGGCGGCGGCTGCGCCAACCCCCGCAACCGCCGGCGCCCCCTCCTTCCTCCGCTTCCGCTTCCCCTTCCTACCGCTGCCTGCGCCGCTCCCAACGCGGATGCCGTGACAGCAGTCTGCATCATTGCCCCCGTCAGCCGCCGCTGCCACCAAACCCTCAGGGTGTGTCTCAGCTGGCGAGCCGTCACGAAGCCTCTCAGGCGCCGAGGCCGCTGGGGCGGAGCTGGAGGCGTCATGCCGTGCTGCAAGTCGGGACCTGAGGTCCGTCAGGGCTGCCGCGGCTGCGCGAGCAGCCTGCGGCTGCGGCTCGCCGGCGCGCGAGATGCAGAAGTAGCCGCCGCCTGGTGCCGCCTTCGCCACAAAAACCGTCACCAGTGACTTTGCACCGACGTCAGTCAGTGCTTCTTATGGGCGGGCTCTGGCTGCTTACAGCCCTCAAGCAGGGTCGGGAACCAGCTGTCGACCAATGCTGCCTGTGATGCAGGAGCTGCGCATTGCAGGGAGGCTGCCACGCCGCTGATGCGCCTCACTGCCGCGAGCATTGTCAGATTGCGGTTTCAGGCCACATGTCTGCATGACTCTGATGCAGGCGTTGAGTGCTCAACAGAGCGGCTGCCGGGCACCTTGGCCTTCGCCAGGCGCGTCCACCGCCGCTTCTGCTCCTGTTCTGATGGCTGCGGCGCCCGCCGCAGCGCCTCTGCCGGCGCCGCCTCCAGCGCCACCCTCGCTGCTGCATCGTACACTGCGGTCCACGGCACCTGTTCACCCAGAAAGGCACCTATCACCCAGAAAGGCACCTGTCACCCAGAAAGGCACCTGTTCTCGCAGAGCTACAACCACACCATGAAATGCCTTGGCTCGCTGGCAACATTGCCTTGACAGGGCTCAGGGTCGGCGCCACACCACAGGTGCGGTCGCCCAACCCGACACATCCAGCGGCCGCCAAGCACAGCCACGAACGGGTGAGTGGGAACAAGCAGACAGGTCATGTGCGACAAAAAATGATCGTACCTGCGCGCAGTCGTGCGGGTTGTCGGGCTCCACGAAGCCGAAGCGGCGCAGCAACTCCGCGTTGCCGAGCTCCCCGTAGTTGTTGACCAGCTCGTCCCCAGCGGCGATGGCCTCTGCAGCCATGACACCGCGATGACTGCAGCGTCAAGCCCACCTGTCGTGTCATAAGCGTTTGGAAGGCCAGAGTAGTGACCGCATATGACATCAGGCAGCTTTCTGACTTCTGGCACTCATCTGTGCCCGCCATGTTCAGACGGCTGCAGCCGGTGCAAACGAAATGCAATATGTCTGCAACTGACACAAACAAATCATGGAAACAGCAGCATCGAAAGCACTGGCCTGTGGCAATCATCTGCAGGCATTCTGCATCCTCGTCGTGGTGCAGCCGCACGTTACAGCGCCCTGTGATGTGGTTCAGCACATCCCACAGCGGCACCATCGCCTGTCGCGACAGCAGCACGCAGATAGTTTGAATGTCCAAGATGATAATATGTCTTTCGCCTGGGTCCCGCTTCTGACGGAGGGGACCGGCTTGCAGCATCCTCTGCTGTGGCTATGTTACGTTATGTCCCACAGCAGCTCCAGGGCCCTGCGCCTTACAGCATGCGCAATCAGCGACAGCCTCGGTCTCAGCTGGTTTCTGAAGTGCCGCTCGGAACATATCAATGCAAATGCGGCACATCAAATGATGTGCAGCAACTGTATGCAGCACCGCTGAGCTCGGCCCAGCTGGACCACAGAAGGCTGGACTTCAATCACGACCGCGAGCACGGCATCTGACTGACAGCGCAAGCGTACATGGGACACCACGACCTCCAGTTGATAGTTGGTCAGTGCATCGCTTAGTTTCCTCGTGATCATGCACCTGGAACTTGTCGTCCCCCAGCTCGAAGCTGTACCCAGCCACCACGGACACGGCCCACTGGTACACGCCGCGGCTGCCGCCCATCCCCTGCGGAGCCCTGAAGCGCTGCTTGTGCTTCCTGACGAATGGATGGATCACGCTGTCGTATGCCTCCTCCACCTGCGGCATGGCACCGCGCAGTGAGAAGTTTTTGTTTTTATTTTTTATTTTTTTTGCCTGCCATTCCGAGCTGCTGTCAAAGTTGCCGACCAAACTGCAAGGCAAAACGCTTGCGATGTTGCATGGGAAGCAGGGCCCTGCCCCCTGCAGCCAGGAGCAGGCAGTGCCCACATGCGCAACACCAAAGCATCACGATGGCGCGCTGTGCTGCACTGCGTGCGACGCTCGAGTCTGCAACATGCCCAACGAGGTCATGAGCATCCCATTGCAGGCCCCACGTTGGCTGAGCCTCACCTGACGTCATGATGCTGGCAAGCTTGCCGGTGCTGACTGACAGTTTCATGCCAACATCTCGACGACATTCGTTTTGGTCAATGCTTCGAACCTCACCTGTGTTGGTAGCTCGATGACGGGCCCCACGTCGGCAGGGCCTCGCCCACCGTGCCGATGCCCGCAAGCCTGTCGGTGGCGACGCTGTCATCAATCTTGTTTCAACCTCTATTGTGATGCCCCGAACCGCACCTGCGTTGGCAGCTCGATGACGGGGCCCCATGTTGGCAGAGGCTCGCTCGACATGCCGACACCCGCGAGCTTGTCGGCGGCGGCGGTGCCGGCCAGAAACCCCCGGCTGTCCTCGGGCCAGCACAGCAACCCCAGCACCGCCTGCGGCAGCGCATCAATGTACCCGCGCCACCTGCAACACGGATGGTGCTGTCTCCTCAAGAGCTGGCATGCTTGCTGGGGGGTAATCGCATCTCCACCTGCGCCTCCCTGTGGCTGCCCACATGTGCATCGTTCCAGGTTGCACAAGGTCAACAAAGAGGTGAGTCCTGCGCAGCAGAGCGCACCTCGATGCCTCGCCGGCGCACTTCTCTGCCATGAGCGCCAGCACCAGGGCGACCGCCTCCCCGTGACCGCCGCCCAGACCGCCGTGCCCCAGGTCCGCTGCCTGCAGCTCCTGCACGGACGATACCTACCCACAGCTAAGTCAAGCAGAGTATTTGGGATAGCATGACGACAGAGCGCCTCCCCGTGGCCGCCGCCCCGGCCTCCGTGCCCCAGGTCCGCTTCCTGCAGCTCCTGCACGGCTGCCCAAATCCAGAGGCTGATTGACAAGATGTAAAACAGCATGCCGCCAGAGCGCTTCCCTGTGGCCGCCGCCCAGACCGCCGTGCCCCAGGTCCGCTTCCTGCAGCTCCTGCATGTTGTTCGGTTTGGAAGGTGACAACGATAGCCGACCAGGGACAAGAATCATCAGCATGGTGACAAAACACTTTCCCGCAGCCGCTGCCCAAGCCATCGTGCCCCAGATCTGCTTCCCGCAGCTCCTGCATGAAGACTGGAACCCCGCAATCACTTGAAGAAGCATGTTTGAACAGTGCGGCGGCGGAGGTGGTAGCCATGGCCGCCACCAGGGCCACCGACCCTTGTCCGCAGCCTCTGGCTGTGGCAACTGGCAAGATCGCCGTGCCCAGGTCCAGATCAATTGCAGTTCCTGGCAAGTGTTGTTGGAAAGAAGTTACCGGAAAAGCAAGACCTCACACACTTGCAACAGCGGTTGCGATGCAGCACTGAGCCGGTATGAGCGCTGCAACACCCGGCGGCGATCCGCACCATCTCACCCGTCGCAACATCCCCGTACCGCAACCGTGCCCTGACCCAGGTGTCACGTCGAGTAAGGTTTTACGTGTCATATGAAGCATGTCGGAGACCGCAACGGCAGCTGGACGTTACCTGTGCGATGCAGCAGTCGTCCGGCATGAGCACAGCGCCATCCGGCATGCTCAACACCACCTCCCCGGGCGCGATGTCCCTGGCCGCGAAGACGCCCTGCCCCATGCCGGCCTCCGCTTCATCCAGCCTGCAGCAGTCCCGCCAGTCCACGCCCGCATCGTCTAGCCATGCCTCAGATTTGCGCCGCCTGGGATTGGGATTGGTGTTTGTAGCAGACGCTCGCTGCTCGGCTTCGACTGCTGGGGCTGCTTTGTCTATTTTCTGCTTCTTGCGCTTCTTCGTCTGCTCTGGCTTGGGCATGCTGGCATGCAAACGATTGCGGTGCCACAGGTAATCACACCATGGCACCGCGGCAGGGCATGCGCCACCAAATGTCTTAGGCAAATTGCAGTGTGCGAGTGCAGCGGCGAGCGCGTATGACGTGGGCAGAGAAGAGGATTCGTGAGGCGCTTGTCCACAATACAACCGAGCCACTGAGAATGGCCTGCAGCGTGCATCTTGTCAGCATCTAAATTGCTTTACTTAATAGTACACCCTGTTGCCATTTCTAGGAGCACAAAGCCCCCAACACATCCACGATCCTGAACCAAGCACGCTGCGCACCTTCCAATTCACATCACTTGAATCAATACAAGTCCTGGCGTGCTCTCCTGGCCTGATGTTGTGTGCATGGTGGGCTCCACGCAACGGGCTGCGCAATCATATGTTGGCATTGCAGAGCGCGGCGGGAGCGTCACCATCGTCCGTCTTGTGCCTGCAGCTGCTCTCGCCGTTGTGCACCGTGTGGTCCGGCGTGTCGCTGCATGACCTGCATGAAGTCAACATTATGGCGATTGTGTGAGTGGCGGGCTCAAATACACTTTTTGTGGTTACACACAGCATTCTTGGTGACGATGCAAACGCATGTCGAGTAGATTCTCCGCAGACAGAACGAGTAGCAGGTGCCTTGAAAGGTGCTCTAGTTCCCAACCTGGCGCCGAAGGAGCTGTTGGTGGCAGAGCTGCTGTCAAGGCAGCCAGTGCGAGCGGCCTCGGCAGCATCTGCGCCGGCCGCGGCAACTGCTGCGGCGGCGGCGCGGGCGGCGAACGCAGGCCCTCCAAGGCTGCGGATCAGGCAGAAGGCAAAAAGTTGATTGGCATGCACATATATAAATCAGAGGCTCGCCAGCATTGGCCGATGTAAGTGTTTATGCATCGCTGCTGTGTCGAGGGTGACTCAGCACCAAACGTGCCGGATGCTTGCTGCACGGTGTCAGACATCAGTTCTGGTTCCGGACAGCATCCACATGCGGTGTCCACTTCGTGTACGGAGGCCATCTGCTCTGTGACGCTGAGCATGAACCTCAGCCAAAGTGGTTCACATTCCGCGAACTTAGCACACCTGCGGCCGCGGGGGCGGAAGGAGCGGCTGATCTCCATGGCGCTCTTAGACAGGCCATGGTCTGGCACCCAGCGCTTCTCCTCCGGCAGGATATTGCTCGCCAGCCTGTGACCTGTATGTCCACAGCCATCTGGTAACACCGTGAGTGCTCTGCCATCATACATATGCTCACCGTCACAGGTTGTGTGCATCAGCCTCAGCGCCCGGCACTTGTATGGAGGCAAGATGGTACTGACCAGCCGCTAGCCCAGAACAATCATACATGCATACATACGACAGGGATGCATGCGGGCTGTGCAAGTATTCGTTGTAGCAGAGTGTACACTCCCTTTGGTGGTGAAAGTTGATGCAGAGTTGTGGTAGGCCGAGTTCCAGTGCCCCAGGACACACGTCTTGAATGTGCATGCTGAACCATGAGACCGCTGTGCAATGATTTCCGCAGCGAGTGTGCATCAAATACGGCACTGAGGGTGGTCATACACACGGGTGTCTGCCAGCGGCTCACCTGCTTGTGCAACTGGGCTGAACGGCTGTCGCAGGCGCTGCCACAGGCACGGGTACATGGCGAAGGTGCGCTCGACGGCAGCCATGCACAGCGCCACCGCCACGGCCAGCGGCAGCATGTAGAACAGGCCCACCAGGGAGCGCACGTCCAGCCTGTTGGTGTCCACCTGCACAAAGGAATTACAAATCGTTCGTAGACATTCTGCCACCGCACCGGGCTGTCTGCGGTACTGACTGTTCAGGCTGTCACGAGGGGTAGCTCAGCGCCTGTGCGCATTCAAGGATCGTGTGTGGGCGCCCAAACCAGCAGATGTTCGTCGGCCGTAGCTGGCATGCAAACGCCAAATGTTATGGCAGCTGGCTCGCATATGCCAGAAGCGCACCGTGGCGCCGTCGGCGCACTGATCGATCTCCGTCGTCCACTTCCTGATCAGCTGGTCCAACACGCCGTTGCTCTCCACCTGCGCAGCCACATAGTCTCGTGTGATTGGCATGATAGGATCAGGTTGCGAATGCGGCCACATGTGCATACACCAATGGGTTGAGTCTGGAGGACAGGGCCACCGTAAGCATCCACCAATGGGACTGCTTGCCTCCAGCAGCGCATTGTTGAGCGTCCTCAGCACCGTGGAGTTTTTCGGCGTCCCAAATGTCAGGGAGTTGGGCCCAAAGGGCTGCCCGCTGGTCGTGACGTCGCACGGCAATGACTGTGACATGCAAAAGGAAATGTACTCGAGTCCATCGTAAACAAGACCTGATACTCGGATTGCACCCAGGTTTGACCTCGTTCGTGCTAGTCAAGACCACTTGGCTGGAAGGCGCTGGTGTTGTCGACACAAGGACCTCGTACAGTTTGAGCGCCAAAGACTCACAGATGCGTAGTACTGCAGGGTGGCCGCATCTGTGAGGAAGGCCACCACCGTTCCCGACCGCACCGCGTCTACAGCGGCATCAGAGCTCTGGTAAATCCGCATCCTGCTCGCAGGCCGAAACCAACTTTGATACGTACGATAGGCAGGTCGCTTGACTTCATGTAACAGCGCCTATGAAACATTCTGCCGCCACCCAAGAGGAGCATGCAGCATTGCAGGTTGCCACCATGCATAGTAAGCCGAGGGGCATGCTGAGTTGCAGGTAGCCAACATGCAGAGTGAGCCAGTGGGTGCCGGGCAGCGTCACAGGGCTCTGTGTGCCCTAAAAGCATGTACAGCGTGCAATTGATGACAATCAAGTTGCATGCAAATGTCAAAAGGATTGGTACTGCTTCACCTGGATGCAAGCGCAGCCGCCACAGGATCGAGTGCATTCTGGAAGTATGTAACTGTGCTGCCGCCGCTGCTGACAGCAAAGTCGCCGCCGTTGCGCAGCAGACTGAGCGGGCTGTCAATGATGGTGCCTAGCTGCTTCACCTGTAAGCCAATACTATTGTCAATATTGTGAGTAACCATAGTTACTAACTAACAGTACTATCGTTACTATTGTTAGTAACATGTACATGTAAGTGCCCATGCCCCCGGTGCACCAAGCAATAGACAAACAGAACGAGAGTGGTGGCCAGACTCCCTGATTTCACTGCATACCCCCTAGCACAGGCTCATGGAATAAGAGATGGTTGGGCTTAGCAGCAGCACAATGCTGCCACAAACCACGCTTGACAGGTCTTGGCCTCACTCTGCACATTCATTGTAAGCACGGGTCGTTCATGTCACGCACCGTCAGGAAGGCTGCCAGATTAGCGGTGTATGACGACAGGACAATCACGCAGAAGATGCCGTACGTCAGCCCTACCAGCCGCACGGCCCAGCTGCGGCTGCGTGGCTGCGGCATCTGCAGTCAGAGACACAAAATATTGTGGTGAAAGCGGCAACTCTCCTCTGCCGTTATTCCTATGCAGCGCATTTGACGCATGGCCACACGCACGTGGCCAAAGGCATGCTATGGGGCCCGCACATGCCTGGGGGGAACGTCACCACGGAAAGTGATGTGAGCTGCGCAGCGGAAATGAGCTAAAGGCACACACCTGGCCGAGCTGTGTGGAGGCTGCCTCCATCAGCACGCTGTCATTTGCTGCGGTGCAACACACATGCAAGTCTCAAACCACCCGAGTCAAATGCCCAGTTGTTCTCTGTGGTGCGATGCCTGTACTTGTGGCAGTGTGCTCGACTCCCACACAAGGCATCGTCTCACACTGGACTGCGCTTCTGCTTCCGTTGTGAATATTCAAGTACTGCAAAGGCCATACCTGACTCAACCACGTACTCTGACACCGCCAGATGCTCAACATCCAGCCGTCGCAGACGTCTCACCTAAACATGTACAGGCATGTGCTGAGGACACCAGACATCAGCTGATGACCAAGCCGGTGCATGATCGATGTCTGAACACCTCTGATTTACCCCGCCTAAAGACTCAAAGCGGCATATCATCGACAGACATACATATACAGGCTCATACCCATATACAGGCCATACAACACCCAGCGATGCTTGGCATGGATGCCAAGACCACTTATGCAATGCCATCAATTGTATGCGTGCCTTCTCCAAACCTCATACTGTGTTCACCTCGAAGCGACCAAGCGGCGACAGGCGCGACAGCACCCAGAACATGAAGGCGACGCCCAGCATGGATGCTACGATTGCCAGCCAGAGCTGCCAGGCGAAGGGCTTCAGGAATGCCAATGCGTCGGTGCTCTGCTGATTGCTAGACACCTGGAGCCGCACATGCAGTGTTCAAATGTAGAGCCACATGCATGGTGCCAGCTGCAACATGGCCATTTGTGTGTGTATCAATGTGTCGGACACGCCCTGGTTGACGTGGGCTCCTCACCAGAATGCCGATGCCGCCATTCAGATAGGAATATGAGAGGCCGACATATGATGGGCGGGGCAGCGTCAATGACAGGGGAAAGCTTGCGATGTCAGCCCTGTCGTGCGTCAGCTCCCCCATGAGACCTATGCCACATGACACAAAGCAATCGATGGCGGCTCCGACGGTGCCTGAGATGTGTGATCAAAGAACGCCAATGACTCATCAGGAGCCTACATGTGCAGGTGAGGACCACGCACAATGATGCATACGATTTGAATGTCATGCTGCGGATGAGGGCATGTCGACAGCACCTGTCCAGCTGCCGTTGACGAGGTTGCCGCCGGTGGGCGGCACGGCATAGTACTCAAGGGTGGTTTTGTCACCATCAGCGGCCCCGTAGGACAGCAGCACCGGCAGCAAGTCCACCAGCAGGCCGTAGAAGCGCGCATTGCCGCTGCGAGCCGAGTCGACAAACACAAAGGGCTGCACCCAGCAGCAGCGTGGTCAGCTCGAGCATCAAGGGATATAGCTGCATCCAGACATCGCAGATTGCCGCCGCAAGACGATGGGAAGCGAAGATCATATAGCGCCAGATCGGCAGCAGCGACTGCACCAAATCGTCACGAAATCCTTTTTTGGCATCACAAGCGTTCTGCTTGTATCTGTCAACGCACCGGCCTATCTGCTGCCGCTACCCGCAGAACACTTGGCGCCGCCATCAGCGCCTGCACATCGTCAGGCGCAGCGAGTGATGAGCACGCACCAATTCATTTGGATAGGAGCCATCCGGATGTATAGAGTGTGTAGCAAGCTGCAAAGCTGAGAACAGATGCCAAAGAGCGTCCATTGTGACAAGGCGCGCTCTGAGCAGCAGTGCATGCGGCATAGATGTGGCACTCGCGCATACCCTCTGAACTCACCTCAACATAGCTTCAGAACACTCCTGCGAGCTTTTGGTCCGTTCAGCGTCGCAACTGGTGGTGCAAAGCATCGGCCACTCCCTGCTTTGGCCAAGTCGGACGCAGATGTGCGTTGCTCAAGATTTGCTATTGCAAACAAAAGGGCCGCAATACGTGGTAGCGACGACAGCAAGATCATGAAAATATTTCAATAAATTTTGGCCGTTCGCAAGTCACACTGGCTGCTCGTCTGCACGCGTGCGTCGTTTCGCCAGCCAGCAGAACGGGTGCGAACACCCAAACCAAGCTGTGATCCTATGCGTCTGTGCCTGCGTTTGCTCAACGACAATCAAACGTCCAGCATTCTTCGACGGTTCTCTTGCGCAGACGTGCGGTGACGTACGCAGCTGACCCTTGGGAATGTCAGCACCCGTGAATGCACGCCGTGAAGTCCACCCGGGATTGCCCACCAGTTGGCCACCAGGATTCCCGTTGAATTTCTGGCGGCACTGCCAGCGACACTCCGCATCCTCCGTCGCCGTAGTTGCTCGGAACACATCAAAGCGAGACTGTCAACGCCACTTGCAGATGTGGGGCATACATGTAGAATGTGTTCACATGGGGACTCCTGCAGCACGGGTGTACAGCGGCAAACTGAAGCATTCCATATAGCCTTGCTGAAGCTCCCAATGTGCATTACATAGCCAGTCAAATGCTTGCTCAATGCGCAACATACACCTGCATGAAACCAAAGCACATGCTACCGATCAAAACCAGCTGCGACCTCGCTTACAAAAACAGCACAACTGCTCAGAGCAATGTTGAATATCAAATAAGAGCTGATCCCAAAGCAGCCAACCCAAGCAGAGCCTGCGGCCAAAGCAGCATATACGAAGCAGTTGTGCGCGAGGACTCAGATATTGCACCTGGTGTGACGCTTGAAACCCCCCTGCAACCTGGTGATGCTAGCTCGTTTTGGAATATCCACCCATAGTGGTTGCTCAGAGTGCTGCTTCGTCTCGTATGCCACGACCGCAACACATATCGCCGCCGCTGCGCGCACTGCCCGACCAGTCGTCATGCCGCCTGTGTTTGCGCCTTGAAACCGACCAACGCTGCCGCCGGGCACAGTGCTGCCACTTCATCTCGCACGCCACTACAGCGGCGCGCCGCCGCCGCCGCTCCAGGCTCTGGCCAACGGTCGCCATTGGCCATTGATGATGCCAGTGTGTAGCGCCACGAACCCTGCCACTGCCGCTGCTGCGCACAGCCGTGCTACCGCTTCACTTCGCACGCCACAACAGCGGCGCCGCCACGACTGCGGGCGCCGGTCGACCGCCGCCAGTCGTCATGCCGCCGGTGTTCAAGCCATGAACCCCACCACCGCTGCCGCCACTGTGCACGGTGCTACCGCTTCACCTCGCACGCCACAACAGCGGCGCCGCCGCCGCTGTGGGCACTGGTCGACCGCCGCAAGTCAACGTGCACTGTCTGATCCGGCGTAGACACAATCGATGCCAGGGAGCCGTCCCCGTCGTACTCCATGCCCTGCAGCCATGAGCATTGCATCCAAACTCTCATATGTTCCTACTGGTGCAGAGCAAGAAGACAAACCTTCTGAAATTTCTGAGCTGCTATCTCCAGATCATCAGTGGCAGCACGACCGCGGCGGCAATTTCTGCATCCAGTATCACCTGCCGCCGTAGAACGGCGCCCGCCTGTGATGCAAGGAGGTGACACTACCTGGAGAAACAACAGCAGGGGGAGCAGCCTACCTTCCAGGCTGCTGTCTCCAGCTCTTCAGCGTCCGCTGCTGCCACAGCGGCGGCCGCCGCATCCGCAGTCGTCTGTTTGCCGAAGCGGTAGCCCCTCAGGCGGCTGCCGACCCTGCAGTACGTCCCACATCTGACTCCGTCTACCTTTGGTGTGACGCACGCTGCCAGGATCGTGGTGAACACTCTTCGCGATGCGAAACAGCTCGTTCGCCGCCATCGTTTGCGGCTTTTGATACTGCTTTTTCTCCATGCAGAAAGGGCCGAACGTGGTGTTGGCAACGTGCATCACGGTTTTCCAGTCGTAGTAACCCAAAAACTCCCTGTTACCCTGTAATATACTGCACACGCGCTTCACCACCTGCATCGTTGCAAAGATGTCCATTGGTGCAAATGAAAATAAATTACCTGCCGCTGCCGCTGGCGCTGTACCTGGCGCTGCTGCTGCCGCGAGGTGCGGCGAAGGAGCGGCTGATGTCCAGGGCGGACTTCGAGAAGCCGCTGTCCGGCACCGAGCGGTGGTGCTCCGGCAGGCACCCTGTGGCGACTCGGTGGCCTGCGGTTCAGAGGTACCCAACACTCAACTCGGAGTAACATTGCTTGTTCAGCACCCAGCGGTCATGCGCCGGCAGGCACCCTGGAGCAGCCCTCTGGCTTGAAACACACCAGAAACATGAGCCTCTACACAATGCAATGGATATGCAAGGGCGAAAATTGCTGCCCGGCATGGACTGGAGATGGTCCAGCGGGCATGCCAAGCGGGCATGCCAAGCGGGCATGCCAAGATGCCCTCTTTACATCCACACCATGACTTGCCGGTGCGCACCTCGGTGCAGAAGTAATCATTGAAGCGGCCGATGACTGTCGGGCCGACACCATATGTCAAACTTTCATTTGTGAATGAAGATGTGCATGTGAAATGACGACTGCACCTGATGCCCAGAGCCTGCTCCAGGAGTCGCCGATGCACGGGAAGGCGGCGAAGATACGCTCAGTTGCCGCGATCAGCAGCGCCAGCGCGATCGCCAGCAGCAGCATGTAGAACAAGCCCACCAGCGACTGCACGTCCAGCCGGTTGGAGCTCGTCTGCAGTAGGAAGGCAGCACAATATGTTGATTTACACCGAGCAATGTCTTTTACGGTGATGCTTCTCCGATTGTCCTGGGTGGGCTGCTCGGCAGTGACTGCTGGCAGCCACACCTGCGACAGCAACTCCCGCGGCTGTTCGCTGCGCAAGTCGGAATCTGTTGGCTAACACGGAACCCGATTGAAGCACTGACCACCTGTCATCAGGTGGTGATGCAGCCACAACATCGAAGGCGGCAGCCGTCAGATCCCACAACGACTGCATCCATGCCTAGCGACAGTATTGCACTGCCAATTTGCCAGGGAGTGCACGTAGAGAGGATCTGCAGACTCTGCTTTGCTGATGTACAGCTTGCGCGGGCTGCTGTGAGCCACAGCCAGTGTCACATGCTCACGCCTAATTGCAGGCGAGAGCATGTGACAAGGGTCGTCCAGGAAGTGGTGCATAGGCACAGGGTTGGACAATCGACGCGCCTCTGTCTGGCTTGCGCACTGGTCGATGTCTGTCGTCCACTTCCTGCATTTGTGCGTGGCGGTGTGTCAAGCGAGGCTTGCATATCATGACCTTTTGCTGATAGAACATCCTTTGACTGCACAACGTACTAAGCCAGCACAATCTCGCACTGCTGGAGTGCAGCACCTGATCAGTTGGTCCAGCACGCCATTGCTTTCCACCTGCACGACGACCCACAGTGCAACTACTTGGCCATCTCCTGTGGCGGCGACCCCTCGTGGCCCAGCATTGGTGTGCGTCAGCTATGCAGTGTCATCATGATGGAGCTCAAGGAACCGCGGCATCCCCGTGCAGCACGCTGATTGAGATTGCAACTGTGAAACAGCAGCACACATTTCAAGGCAACGTCACAAGATCCGCCTTTGCTTTTGGAAGCAAGCTAGACACCCCACCTCCAGCAGCGCATTGTTCAGCCCCTCGAGCAGCGTCGAGTTCTCCTGCAGCCCGAACGTCAGGGAGTTCGGCCCAAAGGGCTGCCCGCTGATGGTGACGTCGCACGGCAGTGACTGCATCGCAGCAGGGCAACCATGATAGGCGTGTCGTCCAATATGCCGAGCAACTCGATGATGGTCATGCATAAAACAATGGTCTACTGGTTGGCAGATATACATGTACAAAGAGGAACAGTATGGCGCTGCAGGGTGTCATATTACTGAATTGACCAAGCATGAAGCCGCTCGGACAGGACAGCTCTGGCAGCAGAAGCCGCACCGAGGCATAATACTGCAGGGTGGCGAAGTCTGTGAGGTAGGCCACCACCTCGCCGCTGCGCACCGCCGCCACCGCAGCATCATTGTTAGGGTATATCTTCATTCTGCAGACACGAGCGCCACGTGTGTCATGCTTCAGTGTGCCCCGGACATCCACGTGGCACACCCATGCAGCAACACAGACGGGGCTGCACACATTGTAGGCTCCCTGTAGACGCTCCAGCAGTGCGGCACCATGTGTCTGCTCATTGAATGGTCACATGTGGAGACATCAGCGGTGCACAATGGCATCTGCAATCTTCGGACTTGCGCGCGCACACGAATCACACCTGGGTGCAAGCGCGGCAGCCACAGGGTCCAGGGCATTCTGGAAGTAGGTGACCGTGCTGCCGCCGCTGCTGGCAGCGAAGTCGCCGCCCTGGCGCAGCAGGCTGATGGTGCTGTCGATGGTCGTCGTGAGCTGTTGAACCTGTTGGCGCAAAACACGCACTGCCTGCGTTTCTGCATAGGATGAGCCGAAATGAGTTCTGAACACAATGAGGGCAACACGGCCGCTCTGCCACATCAGGCTGGTGGTGCTGTCGGTGGCCACCGTCAGGTGCTGCTTGGAGGTACTTCACAGTGACTTCACAACATACCATTTGTTTCCAACAGCTGTTACTGCATGGGTGGAGGCCAAGGCGCCACCCTTGTCAAGTTGACCCGAGCCGATGGTCAGATACCATTTGAGTAGAGCCAGCCGCCCAGATAAACCTGTGCGGACTTAGCAAAGCTTCGTATATCAGAGCGCGAGGATGAACAGAAGGCACACCGTCAGGAACGCCGCCAGGTTGGCGGTGTATGACGACAGCACGATCACGCAGAAGATGCCGTACGTGAGCGCCAGGATGCGGACCGCCCAGCTGCGGCTGCGGGGCTGCGGCATCTGCATGTTGCGCACCAACATATTAGCAAGTGCAACAAATTAGCAAAAGCTCATGCACGCGCTTCTAGTCGTGTCTTGTGCGACATTGCCTGATGAGCAGGAAGAGATGAGGGACGGCCGTGGCACTGATCACGTCATCATGCGCGAGGCTGGTCTACTGTGGCACTGTGTTTCTCACCTGGCCGAGCTGTGTGGAAGCAGCTTCCATGATGGAGCTGTCGTTGGCTGCGCACAGCGAGGACAGGTTGTCAGCAGCAAATCCCCCTTGTGTGGGCGTGTGGTGTGACGCTGACCGCAATGGTGAGATCCTGAGCCGCGGTGTACATGATACAAAGCAGGACTGCTGGGAGGGCACCTGATTCGACGACATACTCGCTGACGTCATGATGCTCGACGTCCAGTCGCCGAAGTCGCTTGATCTGTCGAGAAGTCGGTGCACATGTTGGCACACGGTTCAATAGGGCAACTGTCACTCGAAGCATAATACACTTGCAGCAAAACATGATCTACTGAGCTGTTTGCATGGCTCTGCTTGTGCAGGAAAGCTCCAGCTACAGGGCCACAGGCAGCCAAGGTCAATGCTGGCCAATTGCGCAGAGCACAGACCTGAAACCATCACGACATCCTTACATGATAACACTCAATGCTCACCTCAAAGCGGCCGAGCGGCGAAAGTCGTGACAGCACCCAGCTGATGAATGCGACGCCCAGCATGGTGGCGATGATCGCCAGCCACAGCTGCCATGCAAAGGGCTTCAAGAATGCCAGCGCGTCTGTGCCCTGCCGCTTTGCCGACACCTGCAGCCATTTAGGACTGCGATGAGCAGCAAGGGTTGCAGCATCACCCTGCATCATCAGCTTGTCACCCTCGCAGATCAGCATCATCGGAAGTCAAACAACTGTAGCCAATGACATCGTGGTGAGGGTCGCAACATGCGGAGTTCCATCAGCAACGTTGCCTTTCATTTGCAAGGCGTCAGAAACGTGCTCCCTGCCATCGCAAGACTCACCAGGATGCCGATCCCGCCGTTCATAAAACTATAGCTCAGGCTGGCGTCGTCAGGCCGTCCGAGGGTCAGGCTCAGGGGGAAAGCGGCCACGTCGGCTCGACCAGCCGTCAGCTCCCCCATCATGCCTGCAACATTGCAGAACAGCTTTTTCTTTCATAACAGCTCGTTCTCTCACCAGCTCCCCCCTGATGCGTCAGTATTGTGTTACACGACAAAACGTCCGTCAACCTGCTGCTGCGCTCTGGCGCCACTGGGTATTGGCAACAAGGGACTGTGTTCCGGTTCACCTGCCTGCAGCCGTGCAGGTTTGAGCACCTAACAAGGCATCAGGCATGCAGCGGAATGCGTGCACACCTGTCCAGCTGCCATTCGGCAGCTGCTGGCCTCCACTGGCACCCGGCACATTGTAGTATGCCAGTGTGGTGTTGTCACCGTCGCCAAACCTGCACGAGTGTGTGCGCACTGTGATGCAGCTCCAACAGATGTGAAGGGTTGAATCTGTTGCACTTGTGACAAATCAATGCTGCTGGCGCTCACCACATGCAACACAGGGTGCAACATGTCATGTCTCAGTCGACAGGCCAGGCAGCATGGTGTGGACTGCGCACCCATATGACAGCAGCACCGGCAGCAAGTCCACCAGCAGGCCGTAGAAGCGCGCATTGCCGCTGCGAGCCGAGTCGACAAACACAAAGGGCTGCACCCAGCAGCGGCGTGGTCAGCTTGAGCATCAAGGGATATAGCTGCATCCAGACATCGCAGATTGCCGCCGCAAGACAATGGGAAGCGAAGATCATATAGCGCCAGATCGGCAGCAGCGACTGCACCAAATCGTCACGAAATCTTTTTTTGTGGCTTCAAACGCGTTCTGCTTGTATCTGTCAACGCACCGGCCTGTCTGCTGCCGCTACCCGCAGAACACTTGGCGCCGCCATGTCAGCTGCATGCACCTGTTCCAATCACACTTCTGAGCCTACATCACGCTGTTGAGCACATATCATAGCCGAGTGGCACCCGCCATATTGCCAGCGTGCCTGCCTGGGCCGAACGCTCTGCTGATGGATGTGCATCCCACAGGCAGTATTGTGCGTGCACACGGAACAGGACCAGCTGGCGTAGGATGCGAGGCATGCGAATGTACCTAAGATGTCAGCGGCAGAGTGGCGGGGGCCTCAGACTGCCTTGACACTTCTGCATTGCGGTTGCACATGCAGCCTGGTATGCAGCTGGCAACCTGGCGTAGTGCCGCCTCGACGATCAACCGGCTCTGCTGGGTTGCAAGTCTCGCAAGCAAGCTAAAGCTGGGTCCAGATTTTGGGGTCTGGCCTGCAGCGCTGCACACCATTGTACGACCGACGAGGAGAGATTCCAGACTGGCGACAACGCATTGCGCTGACGTGTGCACGATCCATCATGCATGAACGCATGAGCAGCTTCACGAGACAACAGCATTACTTTGTCTCATGTGTCGGCAAAATCGATTGCGAGTCATCTTTTCGCCGGCAAAAACTGTGCAGGATCTGCAACCTTGCTGTGCTATGGCGCCATACTGCCATGGGCCGCCACTGCAGCACAGCGTATCCACATGCAATCGTCAATGGTTGCTGCATGCGCTGCTATCAGCCGACACTCCGCCGCTGGCATGATCTTCAGGTCTGATGCCGCAGCCTTTCTTCCTATGCGGCGGCAGCAGTGGCTCGCGCTTGTGTTCTGCCGTGACTTGTTGCTGTGACTGCGCCTTTGGTAGTTGCTGTGGCACGTAGCGTCCGTGATCGCTCCGCCTACGCTCCTGCTCCTCCCTGCATGTGCCGGAGTCAGTGTCTGGAACGTCCCTGTTGGTCCCACGAAGGCATGCTGCGAAACATGACGCATGCCAAGCCGCACCACTCGCGCTGTTGCAGCAACCGCGGGGCCAGCAACCGCGGGACCTGAGTCGCAGCCACGTTGCCCATCTGAAACCGGTGTATGCAGTCCCTTAATCAGCACCGATTTTTTCCGATAATCAAGGTGCAAGCTCGGCTGGCTAGCATCTCAATTTAGAAGCGCTGCTGAGTTGGCGGCACGCCGCAAAGTGGCAAGTGAAGACCCACAATTTGCATTGCAATACAGATGTACTGGAGCACATGCTGGGACTTAACCTTCTGTGAGTTGAAAGCCAGCTGCGATGGTACTGCTGGATGCAATCGCATGTGCCCTGGAATAGAAGCCGGACAGTCGCTGTCTCGAACCTTGGAAATGTCGATTTGGGGGTGGCACATTTGATGCTGCAGGGCATCGCGCGGGACCACAACGATGACGAAGCCCAGCGGGACCACAACGATGACGAAGCCCAGCTCCGCCTGGAGGTGTACGTGTGGGGCAAATTATACAGTGCTAGGCATAGCAAGCCGTAGGCTGGAAGAACTTGCACCTGTTTCCAGTCAGGTAGCCAAACAGACAGACTACAGGTGCGGCGCTTCATTGCCAACTATCCGCAGCTTAGTGTCGATACGACCCGCTGTATGTGATTTGGCCGCCACTCATCTCTGCAGCACCGATGTAGACCTGCGGAAGTGATGCCGCCCTCACACAACCGCAACAAGGTGCCAAGCAGAAAGTCCTGCTGCATGGCGCACAATGGCTCGAACGCCGCTTTCAAAATGCAGTCAAGCAGCTATGCCAATGACCGGTGGCGGCGGCGGCACCGACTGCCCAGGCAGCTGCGGCTCGGGACCAGGCTGCACTGCGGTGCCTGCCGTTGCTGTGCGCCGACCATAGACTCCCCTGGGGCGATCATGTGATTCATGCAGCCACGCCGATGGCCTGCGGCGGCGGCGTCGCGTCCCCTGGCAGCTGCAGCTTGGTGTTGGGCAGGAAGTCCCGCGTGACGCCGTCCCGCATGCCGACCGCACTCATTCGAGATGCAATCATGCAGCCACGCCAATGGGCTGCGGCGGCGTCGCGTCCCCTGGCAGCTGCAGCTTGGTGTTGGGCAGGAAGTCCCGCGTGACGCCGTCCCGCATGCCGACCGCACTCATTCGAGATGCAATCATGCAGCCACGCCAATGGGCTGCGGCGGCAGCGCGGCCTCCCCGGGGAGCTGCAGCTTGGTGTTGGGCAGGAAGTCCCGTGTGATGCCGTCCTTGGTGACGACGGCTGTTCTTACGCAGCCGCCGGAAGAGCCGTCCCGCCCGATCGCGAGCGTGACCGCCTTCACCACATAGTCCTTGCACTCCTGCAGCAGGCCGGCATGCGAAAATGCATTGGCAGTGCAGCAGCAGGAGCAAGACACATTTGGATGACAGTATTCAAGCATCAAGGGCGCGCATGGAAGTCTAGGTCTGAGAGATCGTGACAAGTTTGAGAAGAGTCATGCGCCACCTGCTCGCTGAAGTCTGGGCGCCAGTTCCGATCACAGAAGCCGTATATGTACGCTGAGCCGCTGCCGCCTGCGATTTCACACAGACACTCGCTCCTCACGACCCCACACAAGGATGCAAGATGTTGATGTGATTTGTATGCGCAGCTCAAGCTTGCATGGCAGCTGCTGACGGTAAGCATCTTAAGACAGGTCCGACATGCCTCACAAAGGCAGGAAACGGCACGTCCAGGAGTTTGGCGGCTGGCGGCAGCGTGCAGATGAGGCTGCTATATCAGATCATGAAACAGGAACTGCGCGCATCATGCCCGTGGCACACTTCACGCGTTGCCCACCTATTGAGAAGGGCACTTTGAGGAGGGTGCCGCCCAGCGGGAGAGCGTACACGGCGCCGCCCTCGGTGGCGTCCCACCCCGCAACGATCATGCCCGCCTGCAACATGTTCTGCAGGGCACCAAGGGCAACCCGAAATCGATCAGACAAAAAATAATTTATGGAAAATGTTCGTGAAACCTGCCAGCATCGGCATCAAACCCCGCAATGATTATGCCCGCCTGCGACGCATTCTGCAGGGCACAGGGCACAAGGTGGATGGAAGCTGGGCCAAAAGACCACCAGAAATGTATCGAGCACATGTATCGACATGTGGAGCCTGTCCGTATTGGGGTTCCATGCTGCAATGATCATGCCCGCCTGCAACAAGTTCCGCAGGGCACAGGGGCATAGAGAGACAACCAGCAGGTGCCCGCCTGCAGTGTATTGTGCAGCAGCGCATCAGGACCGCATAACGAGCATGCCAGCTTCTCGACAAGACCGACAGACCAGCCTGAGCTGACTGTCAGATGAAATTGATATGTCAGTTCAGGGCGTCAAGTTGCAGCAGACAGCATGTGCCGCAAGCGTGAGGTAGGATTGCCGGCCTCATGAGCATCGCACATGTGGGTCTAACACCACCTTGTGCTTCTATGCATGTTGCACAACAACGGCAGCTTTCTTTGATGCGACATCATGCTTGAGCTCTATCTTGTGCTGCATTTCTTATTTGAACAGCACTCAGAAAGTTGCCTTGTCCCTGACCTTGTTGTTGTAGACAATCTGCATCGCCAAGTTGGCTGCCGTCTTCACCGCTACGTCTCGCCCCAACTCCATCTCGTGCTGCTCTATGTAGTGCTCCACGTAGGCACTGATCGCCTGCGTATCTGCCGCTGAGCCCGAACGGCACACAAACACCTGCCAAAAGAGGGCGCCAGGCTGATTGCAGCGAGCGTACGCAGCCGCCTCAGATGCAGCGGCACGGGGTGCATCACCCCTGCATGCTGCTGCACCATGCCACCTGAACTGCAGCAGCACTTGTTGCGACACACCCTGGCGCTGCTGCATCAGGGACACGGGCAGCAGCGGCAAGCTGCACAATACAAACTCACCTTATCTGCCAGCTGCGTCAGCTTGTTGGTGACGCGGTTGGCAATGTAGGAGCCAGTGGAGGTGCGGGTGTCCGCCCCGAGCACCACGCCGCCCGGGAAGCTGGCCGCCATGATGGTGGTCTGCGGTGCAGGAAACACTGGTATCACTATGCGGCAAGAGGTCAGGCGCACAATCTGACAGCAATTGAACATGCGAGTGTCCGCCCCAAGCACCACCCCGCCCGGGAAGCTGGCCGCCATGATGGTGGTCTGCAGTGCAGGAAAAGCTGACATTACGAAGCGGCATGAGTTCAGGCGCAAATTCGAGAGCCAAACCACCTGTGGGTACTCAAATGTGGGTGTGCGCACGAGCAGCGCCCGTCCAGAAAGCTGGCTAGCTAAGAGGGTGCCCGCGATGCAGAAGTCGTAGCAGAATGGGCTCAGCATGCGGCAGAAGGGGGGAGTCATGGGAGCACTGCTGAGCACGGAGGGCGCCGGATCGAAGATGCCCGCAGCCCGCTGGCCAACACATGTCACTGCCGTGTCCCGCCAAAACGATTGTCTAAACAACAGGTTTCCGCAGATGGGATCGTCATAGTCGTGATTAAGAGGCTGAAGCTCACCCCAAGTTGCACCGCCTCCTCTGATTTTGTTGCCGCATCAAACGTCTCCTGCTGGGACAACCGTCGAGCCATGTCGACCGTGATGCCCAGCGCTCAGAGCAGAAGGGTTCTCGCAAGACGCAGCTTTGGGGATACTGTGGCGCTCAATGGAGGACAGTTGCTGTGCTCCACGTGGTTCGAAGGGCTGGCTTGCGCAAGACCTGATGAAAAGTGTGCCAGCGTCAGAAACAGATGCGCTCACGTTGGACCCGTATTGTACTCTGAGACACTTGCAAACGGGGGAGTGGGTGAAGGCCTTGCCACCGCGAGGATTTGTTGTGTGCGCTGGTTTGGACTCCTCTGATGGAGATTTGTCTGCGAATTTGGGGGTGCCGCATCAAAACGAAGGAGCATGGGGTCTGATGGCAGACCGTCGTATTGCAACAGAATGAGGATGTCACATGTCTCAAAAAAGATGCCATTGGAACGATTCAAAACAAGCCAGGCGCCGCCGTCGTCACTGTCGCCGCACATCTTGCACCTCTGCTGGCGGCGACTGCAGCTGTGCAATGCTGAGATCCTCTGGAATGTCGCCTGTGACGACAGGCAGTGCACAGTCAGTCGGTGATGAACCCGAAAGCTCAGTGCGAGCAACCGAATACTCACTCAGCGCACAAGTCCAATCAGTGAGGCAACCGCCAACATTAAATCAGTCTTGCTCACCAAAAATGCGCTCGGCGCCCTCGAACGCCTCTGTGGCTGTGGACGAGGTGTATGTGATTATGCAACGCATTTCTGCGCCCAGGGCAGCCTGTGCATACGGAATTAGCATTGAACAGCTAATCTTACCATGCTGCCCGCCCATGCTCAGGGCCGTGCACTGGCAGCTCCACGGGAGCAAGGAACTTCATTCATCTGGCACAGTGCAGCTCTTCTGCTGGGATCATACTTGGCGCAAATCATGCTGTCTTCAGCCCTGAGGCACTCTGCCAGCGCAAGCTGCAGCCATCTGCTACGATATTGCGCGGATTTGGAGCCGAGTCCCATGACATAAGGGCTCAGCTTCAGGTGTGGTGCTGTCCTCGGTGACCAGCCACTCCGCAGACACTAGCTGCAGGAACAGCCAACAGCTTACTCGAACTTGAACCGATAGGGTTCACAAAAGAGGCTTACCCTCAGCCCAGCGGTGCTGTCCTCGACGACGAGGCACTCTGCTGGCGCGAGCTCCAGCCGCTGCCATGACCTCACTCGGACTTGAAGCTAACAAGAGCAGGGCCCACCTTCAGACCGATGGTGCTGTCCTCGACAACGAGGCACTCGGCTGACGCGAGCTTCAGAAGCTGCCATGACCTCACTCGGACTTGAAACTGGTAGAAGTGTACGAGCGGGGGCCCACCTTCAGGCCGATGGTGCTGTCCTCGACAACGAGGCACTCGGCTGGCGTGAGCTGCAGCCGCTCAGCGGCGATGCGGTAGATCGAGGGGTCCGGCTTCTTCTTCGGCACATCGTCCCCCGCCATGAACACATCCAGCCCCTGCCAGACCACCCAAACTGTGCGTGAGCACTTGAAGCAGCAGCGAAAAAAAAAAGATTTGAAATGAAGATGAGCCAGGACACCGTACAAAGGCATTTTCAAACAAATAACCATGACTCATGCGCGCCCTGTAGCGGTCCGCGCCCAGCAGCTGCTCCACGACGAAGATGACGGAGGACTTGGTGGCGGCGGAGCACACCGCCAGCTTCAGCCCCTCGCTCCGTGCCTCGTCCATGAGCCGCAGCACCCCCGGCCGCGGCTTCACCTTGCCGCTGCCTGCAGCCGCACAAGCATGCCATCAGGCATGCGCAGATCCCAGCGGCCTTGCCGCTGCATCGCCGTGCGTGCATTGCCCCTTATTGCTGCCTTCGTTTGCAGCGACTTCTGGTCTCAGACTATCAGGCTACCAAACCTCAGACTTCTCCTCTGCGAGCTCCTGGTACTGCAGCGTCTGCCAATCCCGCAGGATGTGCACGATGACATGCTGCCCTTCTTGCTGGCAGACCTCTGGTCGCAACAACAGCCCCACCTATGAGCTCCTGGTAGTGCTGCGTCTTCCACTCTGCAGCGCGCCCGCAATGGCATACCTCTCTGCTGCCTGACCTCTGGTGGTGCCGCCAGCGGTCTCACCTATGAGGTCCTGGTAGTGCTGCGTCTTCCAGTCCTGCAGCGCGTCTATGAGCGCCGCCTGCTCCTCCTCCGTCTGCGGCACCTCCGGCGCCAGCGTGGATGTGGGCCACCCGTTCTTCCCTGCGGTTGGCCAAACCATCTCTGTGAGGAGTTGTGTGTGCATACGGAAGCCGGTGCGACCAACAGCATCTGCCCACACGACCTGTCAGCATAGGTGAGACATTCATGTGCAAAGCCGGAGACTCTGCGCACCGAAGTAGTCCCGCATCTTGGGCTTGCCGCCGCCGACGCGATTCTGCAGGTCGTCGTAGAATTCGGACGACCACACGACGGTGGCGCCATCGTTGGCATTGGGGCACCGGATGTCAAAGTGCTGGAAGGCGGCATTGTACGCCTGCCGGTGCAGGTCCTCCGATTCCAGAATCACGCCTGCACGGTGCACATGTGAATATCACAGTTGTGATTCAGCATTGAACCTTGTGGTGTGCCACAGGGTAGTTCCAGCGAGTGTAAATGTGAGACATTACGTTCGACTGAGCTCAATGCCTCATAAAAGTAGAGCACATCGCAAGCCGCGGCCTACCGTCGCAGTCAAAGATCAGGGCTTTCAGATCCACCGCCCGCACACAAACCGCGCCCCGCCGGCTGCTGCGTGTGATCCTGGGCATGCGCTGCCGTAGCACTGCTGCATGCTGCGGCGCCAATGTCCTGAAGCACCTGCTTGCAAGTGTGTCAGGTCACTTTGGAGGGCACAACTGTAGTGACATGGTCTCTTGTGCCATGCATGCCGCACAGCCGCCTGCCACGGTGCCGATGTCTGCAGTCCGGGGGCGAACCCGGCGAACTGTCCATCAGACATATGGGTCTGCGTCTTGACATGCCACCACTCCAGTGGGATAGTTGGCATGCTTCGCCAGTAGAAACACCCCTCACCTGTGTGCTGCCAAAGGGGTTGGCTTGATGTCAGGACGGCTGATCGTGGTGCGCAGCCCAACGACCGCCATCGCCGGACTTTTGAGACAACCTCAGGTAGTTTGATGGCAGTGCAAATCGACACAGTGCATGAATTCTGCGGTGCACCGCTGCATCTCTGGCCGTGAAGCCATGCGGCATCTCAGCGCGGTTTGCTGAATTTGAAAACCGCCAATTCAGAAGCTTGACCAGTTTCTCAGATGCAATCGCAGTGGATGCACACTAATTCGACACCGTAGGGTCCTACACTGCTTCGGCGCTTTCGCGCAGAAGGCTGAACAGAGTGACACGGTGTTGGTCGATTCACACTCCACAAGAGGTGCAGTGCAAGGTTGGTGCAGGTCACAGCAATGCTGCGCGTGCAATCTTGTATTCAACCGCACGTTACCCTCTTTTTGGCGTACTCGCTGTGACCCAAGCAACCGCCGAATATCTTCAGATGATTTGTGTGCAGGTGTGGCGCAGCGTGCAGCCAGCTCCTGAACCTACCCTTTGAAACAGAGCCAGCATGCACGCACAACCGCATCCTGGCGGTGCATTACGCCTCTATGGCAGCAGGGCAGCGGCTCGCAGCAGATGTGTGCTGGCCTTCAGACAGCAGCAGTCTTGGCACCAGCGGCACCAGAGGCGAATTCCGTGCCGCGCGTCTCTGCAAGACGACCTCGACGCGGTGAGCATGCTGCCGTTGTGTTGCATTGAGACGGTTCTTTGTACAGGAACAGAGCTCCAAAGCCAAGAAACGCTGAAATGCTTGGCGGTGTCAATGTTGAAGTGCAGCAGACACGCAAAGGACTTGAGATGGCCAGTGGCTGTGCGGCACAGGTGCTGGTGAAGGTGAGGGGGCGCCAGACGGCCATGCAGGAGGCGGCATCCGCGGAGGACTACACAGCGGCGGCTGCAGAGCGTGACGCGCTCAACATGCTGCAGCTGCAGCAGCGCAAGCTCGAGCTCGAGCTGGACAGGGAGGCCCGCGTGGTGCACTATGAGATAGGTGGGGCATGACTCCATGCACCGGCAGTGCACTGCGGCGGCTCTGCACAAGGCTTCTGCTCTGCATCAGCGATGACCAACAGCTTGTGCACAGAAGCATTTCACTGGACAAGCGCCACCTGATTGGTGGCAGCGCAGCCAATTTTTCCTCCTTACTGGATCAACCTTCTGTCGTTTGTGTATTCGAGGATGTGTCCTCGGCCACGCGGTGCATGACAGCTGCATGTTGGGATGGACAGGCATGGTCGTGCAGCATAGGCGGTATGCCTACAGGGGGGTCATCGTGGGCTACGATGACCACTGTGACGCCCCAGAGGCCTGGATTCGGGTGACTTACTGCCCCAACTCCTGCATCATTATACACTCCGTGGCGATGATGCCAGATGCATGCAGCGCACTGCCTTCACAGCATTTCCAGACTGGAGATGAGCACGATGCCAACGAAATTGTGGTAAAATCGCAGCACATGGGTGTCGACAGCCTTCCGAAGGCAAGCACTGCCTTGCTGCCTTGATCGACGCATGGCATCTTGAGGGATGCACAGCCAGGCGAAGGATCATCCCTTTGTTGCTGCTGCATACTGCCTTTATGGCACGGAAGCAGTTGCCAGACATGCCGGTGCTGCTGCAGGGCAGGAGACAGCCGTTCTACCATGTGCTGGTGGACGAGAACGACCGGCCGCGGCGCGGGCAGTCCTTCTCCAGCACGTGCGTCCTCCTGCAGCTGCAACACATGATGCATGATTGGATGGTGAAAGTGTTTGATGCATGGTGGAAAGTTTGCCGAGTGGCTCTTCACGATCTCTGGAGCCATACTCTGGTCGTTTTAAGCGCATTTGAGTGCTGCAGCACACCATCTAACTCAGTGCCCAGAGGCTCAGGCTTGCTGCTGAGCTTCTGTTGCAATCTTTGCGTGCGGCAGGTATGTGGCACAGGAGAATATCGAGGTACTGCCTCCGGAGGTGAGATTGTTCAGGGGCATGTCGTGGCGTAATGCTGCAGCTCCATGCTACGGCGGTGATGCCTGGGTGCCGTCACATGCCCTTTCCTGGTTCATAACAGATGCCGCGGGTTGCGCATGCCACTGCAATTGTTACAGCGTAGTTGGCTTCGTGTGCAGGCTGCCAGCCAGGTGCAGAACGAGCTGATCGAGCACAACTTTGAGGGGTTTGTCAATGGGCGGTACAAGCCCAAGGACCACCTTGCGCGGCAGTTCGACAAGGGCGGCGAGGGCGATGATGGTGATGCAGCACCCGAAATCAAGCCGGACGCCTGATGAGAGCTGCGGTGCCGGGATGGCAGAGATTCATCATTCTAGATGATTGAGGCAAGTGAGTCAAGTTCTGTGAATGCAAACGACCCTTGAGAGTGTGAGGAGATCTTGATTTTTAGCTGCTGGGTCGTTTGGTTGGGTTTGCAAGACGCCGTTCAATGTGACGTTGTGTGCCACCACCTGCATGTTTGAAACCACATAGCAATGGTTGGCACATCCTGGTGCTTCGTTGAGGTTCACATCATGATGCGGTTCTGTCGATGGCGAAACAAGCCTATGAAACCACGAGCTGGCAGGGCAAAATCAGATTCATGAAGATGTGTCAGTGCGTCTGCTGCTTGTGGAAATGGGTAACAGTGCCCTGTCCTCGTCAGCCCAACACACTTGAAGCTTGCTCTTGAGCAAGGACCCGATTCAGCAAGGGCTACTGCGGCCGCTCCTTCCGCACATCAGCAGGCGGCCTAAAAGCCTTGACCACCGCTTCATTCGTCTCAATGTATGGCCCACCAATCAGGTCCACGCAGTAGGGCACCGCCTGAAAGATCTGCAGTGCACGCGTACACGCAGTGATCCACACGAAATGCCACACAAGTAACTAGAGGCGACATCTGGCTGCAAAATTCACTCCCTGAACCTTCTGTTGCAGGACAGCGGCTCGAATCGTGTGCAAGCGGCCGCGCACCTCGTCGATGGTTTCCCTGATGGCCTTGGGCTTGCCAGGCAGGTTGAGTATGAGCGCCTTGCCGCGGATGCCGGCCGTCTGCCGCGACAGGATCGCTGTTGGCACATGCCTGGTGCGGATGTGGTTCCAGCAATCAGCCCAGCATAGTACCACAGCAGCAGGCGGTGCGTGCTGCTGCAAACACTTCGGTGGATGCATTTGCCCTAGACTCGCAGATGCATTCGGGGATGAGCTTGGCAGCGCTGTGGGTGGATTTGGGGATGAGCCTCGCAGCACTGATGCAGCAGATGTGTGTTGGATGCGGCAGCCGGTTCCATGTTGGAGGGTGCAGTCAGGAGCACGCACTTGAGGCTAATGGCACGCATCTGCTCGCCGAAGCCGGGCATCATCCGGCTGCACACCTGCAGCAGGTCCACAGCTGCTGATTTCCATATGTGCGGAAATCTTCTGAGCTAGGATACGTGTAGTCTGAAGCAAGCTTAGAGAACCATCTGCGAACTCCTTCGCCACTGCATGGCACCATGTCAAGGCAACGTGCAAGGGTGGCAGCAACGGCCTCTGTCGTATGACGGCAGGCACAACTGCACCACTCCCATCGCCCCTTGTACCACGTCCAGCGACCCAAGACAGAGCCTACCACGAGATAAATCGCGACCGCAACTTGCAAGCAAATCAAAGTGGAATTGAGCGCATTCGTACCTCAGGATGAACCCATGTCTGTGGCCTCTGGCGTCGCGTTGTGCCCCGCACCCGCCCAGTGCTACGCAGCTGAACAGCTGCTTCAGGTAGGCTGCGGCTGTGCCACTAACAGACCTCGGCAGGATTTTGATGCGAGGGCTTGACTGCAGCAGCGCTCACCACTTCTGTGGCCTCTGGCGTCACATCCCGCGGCGCTGGTCCATTGCTGGGCAGCTCGAGAGCTCCTCCAGATGCACTGTAGCTGCAATGCTACTGACGAACTCGAAGCATAAGGTTCACGGCCACTAACTCGTACATGTTGATACTGACTTGCAATCGTGCTCACTGCTTCTGTGGCCTCTGGCGTCACATCCCTCGGCGCCGGCCCGGTGCCGCCGGTGGTGACCACCACGCTGCAGCCCACCTCGTCCACCTGCGAGCGCAATGACGACGCTGGAAGGCCACGCCTGCGTAAGCGAATTGGCAGCGCACATGCCACATGGCGCGAGCACAATCACGGGGCTGGAAGACCATGCCTGCGAATGCGATCTGGCAGTGCGCATGCCACAGTACGCAGTTGCCGCAGTCCACATGTGCACAGTGCACTGAAGATGTCCTCACAAGGTGGTGGACACGGCAGGCAGCATCGCAGACCGAATGCGTGTGCGGCATGCAGTCCGCAGGGCTTTCGCACAAGGAGGTATTGCTGCTCACCAGCTGCTTGAGCGTCGCCTCGATCTGGTCCTGCTCATCTGGTACCAGCCGGTACTCCGCCTTCCACCTGCGCGCACATAGCCACAGCATCAGAGTCTCCATGGACACTGACTCGATGCAACGTCGTCGAGCCCTCGACAATGTATCGATCAGCCTCATGTTCATTGTGGACAACAAGATTGACTGGGCAGGTGCCAGCATGCACATGCATGATGGTCCCGCATGCGGCCGCAATTGCCAGTGCAGCTGGACGCACGCGTTTCATTACGAAAAACTCGATGAGTGATCTATGCGCAGAAGAGAAGTTTGTGAATGGGGCTGAGCAGCATCGCGACCCACTCTGAGTGCACCGCCTCTGCGAGAAATTGCAGGATAGCGGGGCCGCTGAGGTCCTGGTACAAGCCGCCACTGGCCCTGTCGCTGATGGTCACCACCCCGAAGGTGGCTTGATCGCCGATCGAGTCGGGGCTGCCGCCCTGCTGGTGTGGCATCACCTCCGAGGTCATCATGTTGGTCGATGCCAAGTGCTCCTCAGGTTACTGTTTGGAGCGTGGACGTGCTGACACGTTCGGACGATCGCAGGTACTTCGTTTGAAGATATTGTGAGGATGAGCGACAGGGACGGCAGATGTGCAGAATGCCAAGTGCAACATGCGTCGCGCTAATCAGCATCACTGCCACAGGGTGGCGCACGTCCGTGGGAGCACAACCAGAGATCCCATTGTAAAAATTTCACCAGCTGATGTGCTTGTCAATCTGGGCGTTACAATCTTCGATATGCTCGCCACGATATGATGAAGTTATTAGGTGACAACACGAACATGCGCATGCTGCCATCCAATGCTGATGGCGCCGCTGCCATGTTTGATCCACAATGATACTGCATATCGTCTGAGGCCACAAAATCATCAAGCTTTTCAATGCTCGTCACCGGCCAAAACGACCGATTTGTTGATGTGCATCACGCCGCAACAATCAGCAATTGTGCTGAAATCAGGTGATCCGCTCTCAATTAGCCCTCGCCAAAACTCGTGCTGCATCCATCTCCATCGACGTGCAGGTGGTGGCCCCATTGCCACGCTGCCCGCAGATCCCTGCCCTTGTCAACTCTCCGAGCTATTGAAGTTTCCCGGCTGCATCTGCACTGCCAGCCCCGTCCGGCGGTCTCCAAAATGTGAATGCCTTTGCGCCGCCTCCCCTTCGCTCCCTACTTCTGATCCAGGGCTTTCGGGAGCACCATCCGGCCCGCTGCCTCCAGCCTCAACCTGCTGGGAGGGTGACTGCTGTGTCCCCTGCGGCGTCCTTGATGTGTGGAAGCACCGCCTCGCCAGCACGCTACCGCCAGTTGCGGGCAGCATTTGCGCCGGAGGCTTTCTAATCCACCAGTGACCTGAATGTCCTACACCCCTGTGCACCCTTACATGCCGCCAGATCATTCTGCAACGCCTTGTGAGCCTTGAGCTGCTTTCCGGCGTCCTCACGCGGCCGCTGCTGCCGCCACCCTAGAGCTGCCGCAAAGCTAGCTCCATGCCGGCGATCTGCTGCACAGCGGCCAGCAAGCTGTGTCTACAACGCCTTACTTACTGCCGCGCCTCACTGCCGATGCCGCTGCCGCCCCGTGGTCGCCCTCCTGCCGTGCGCGCGATGCTCCACCTCCATGTTGGGGATTGCGCTGCCGCTCAGCGGCCGGCAAACTTGGTGCGCAGCGTCTCGAGCGTCTCAAACTGCTTGCCGGCGGCTGCGTCGCCACTACCAGCAGAGGCGGCGGCGGCAGCCGCTCCAGGGCTTCCGTCGCCGCCGCTGCCCCGGCGCCTGGCGGCGCCGCCGCCGATGCCCAGCGGCGGCACGTTGTCGGGCCGCTGCGACGTGCGGGCCTCCCAGTCCTGCAAACCCAGTGTCAGCAATACGAATCAGCAATACGAATCAGCGTTACTCGTATCCTTACTGGTATGTGGGAATTTGATCAATGGATCGCTATGCAGCAGCTACGTCACCTGGCAGTTGTCCGGCCGCTGCAACCTGCACACATCCCTGTGCTGCGATAACAACTGCGGCAGAGAGTTGCAGGATATGCATGGTCGTGCCAGGATGGAGCTGTGGTGCCAGACTGCACTTGCAGGCTGCGCCTCGCTGCCAGGGACCGACAAAGCCGAATGAACATCTGTGAGAAACTCGTGGATTTGGGCGCAGAGCCCTCACCGTGAAGCGACTGCTGCGAGTGCGGGTCGCACGCGCCTTTGGCTGCGGCCCAGGGCTGTCTGGCACAGCCGGCGGCTCCGCTGACGCCTTCTCGGAGGCCTCCACGTCCGCCGCCAGGCTGCAGGGTGCAGGCGGCAGCGCTTTAGCATGCACTCGGGTGTTGTGGGTCGCACAACATTGAACATTCACTGGCTGCCTCCCTCCGCAAAGCCGCCGCGTGACTGCAGGGCAGACTGCAGCGTGTGAGCATGCACTCAAGGACCGCACGTCACAGGCCCACCACACAGATCCTACTCAGCCCCCTCATGGGACACGCCTCGCAGACTGGCTGTGTGGAATCTGCAAAGGGCCAGGTGTCCCGGATAGCAGGCCGAGCTGAGCACCTGCGGACGCCGTCGAGCAGCGCCTCCAC
The DNA here is from genome assembly GCA_036584455.1 of Tetratostichococcus sp. P1. Taxonomy (NCBI): domain Eukaryota; kingdom Viridiplantae; phylum Chlorophyta; class Trebouxiophyceae; order Prasiolales; family Stichococcaceae; genus Tetratostichococcus; species Tetratostichococcus sp. P1. The sequence continues at coordinate 2,834,545 of BTPI01000008.1, read as the reverse complement.
CAATGCCGCGGTGCCGAAGGTGGGCGACGCTGAGGCGCGGCGGGCCACGGGTAGTGAAAGCAGAGTAAAACCGGGCAGATCAACCCTCACTTCTGATCTGAGTGCACCTGCGATGCCATCAAGCAGCGCCTCCACCAACGCCGCGGTGCCAGAGGTCGGGGACGCTGCAAATGGGCCGGTCCCTCGTTAAGAAAGTGTGCGTGTCAAAAGGCTGAGGTCTCAGAAGGCACCTGCGGATGCCGTCGAGCAGCGCCTCCGCCGATGCCACGGTCCCGAAGGTGGGCGATGCCAAATTGCGCCGGTCACTTGGTGAAGTTGGACGCAGGTCACAAGGCGAAAGCAGCACCTGCGGATGCCGTCGAGCAGCGCCTCAGCGGATGCCGCGGTGCCAAAGGTGGGCGACGCGGAGGCGCGGCGGGCCATGGGGCTGCCGCCGGCCGCGGGGGACGCGCGCCCACCCATTGGCGAGTTGCCGCCTGCGGGTGACAGACGCTTCGGGGAGCCGCCCGCCGAGGACGCCGGCCGCGGGGGCAGCGGCTCTGCACAGTCAGGCAGTGGCCACTCGGCAAGGAGTGAGAGTCGATCTGGACGGCTGGATGCAGGGTGAGCCTTTGGGGAACCGCCCGCCGACGACGCCGACCGCGGTGGCAGCGGCTCTGTACAGGCAGGCAGCAGCTACTTGACAGCTTGCGACATCAGATCTGGAGGGCTGAAGGGCGGCATAAACTTGTGGGAAGCTGCTTGCGGAGGACGCCGGCCGCGGCGGCAGCGGCTCTGCACAGCCATGCAAAGCTGTGTTTGAAAGGAAGTTGGTGACAGATCCAGACAGCTGGAAGCGTTAAAAGCTCCCAGATGTCACCCGGCGCGGACGTTGGCCGCGGCGGCCGCGGCTCCGCACAGCCATGCAGGATCTGGTGTGAAAGGTAGTCTAAAGGTAGCAGGTCCGGATGGCTGAAGGCGGGACGAGCCATCTGAGATCCATCTGCCGAGGACAACAGCTGCATACGGCAGCGGCTCTGCCAAAGGCGTCGGCCGCTAATGAGTTCCTTTGACTGCTGATAAGGCCTCGAGCCTATCAGCTGTGAGCTGACTTGTGGCATGATGTTGAGGGCATCGTAACATGACGATGTGTTGGGCATCACAGAGGACACGACGTGTCGACTTGTACGAATGGTTGTTCCAAAGGGGAGTGTTGCAAGTACCTGAGAGTGCGGCTGCTGCGGCGGCAGGATTGGACAGCACAGAGCGCAGACCCGATGGCGGCGCAGCACCTGCATACAGTACACAGTGCAGTTTGGTGGGGCTGAACCCTGCGGTTCTGCAGCCTGTCAAGCACATACTGAGACCAAAACCCCAAAGGGCGTTGACATGACTCTTGTTTCGGCAGTGGCTGGCCTGCCATGCAGCAGCTGGCCTGCCATACGCAGTGGATGTCAGGGGACAAAGGTATGCTGAGAGCAAGACATGCAAGGAAACAAAGCAGGCAAGACAGGGATCAATGGGGTCATCTAGGACTTCGATAGTGGTAGTCTATGGCGCTGCAGCCACCAGGTGATATATGCACAGGGAAAGGGTGAAACGATCACTGCAACGAGGTCGAATGCCCTGGCGTCAGTCTCGCAGGGAGGTGGGCCGCTCCGGCAGCGGCTGGTCTATGATGCTGCGGCCACCGGAGGAGTTCGCTGGGGGACAGTCGCAGTTTTCGCAACCAAGTTATTGTTGAGTACACTAGTTCCTTGCCTCGCAGGGAGGCGGGCTGCTCGGGCAGCGGCTGGTTTGTTGGCGCTGCGGTCGCCACGGGGGGTGATTCAAGATCGTTGAAACGACGTACTCGTGAGTTGCTCATGTCTTACCTCGCAGGGAGGCGGGCCGCTCGGGCAGCGGCTGGTCCGTGACGCTGCGGCCGACTGGGAGGAAATGAATCGAGATCGCAAATATGACATGTTTGAAAGTAGCTCAGTTCTACCTCGCAGGGAGGCGGGCCGCTCAGGCAGCGGCTGGTCAGTCACGCTGCGGCCGCCGGGGGAGGGCGGCCGAGCGCCGGGTGACGCTGGCTGGGCAGGAGGCGCAGGCATGCTCCTGCTGCTCAGCAGCCGGCCGCCTGCGGCAGGCACAGTAGTCGAGTCTAGTTGGATGTATACATTGGATGCATACATCATGGGCAGGTGGACTGATTCTTAATCGGTACGTCTGGTTCCAGGGTGCGGTTTGGGGTCAGGAAAGGCGGAATTGGCGCAAGCCTGCAGTTCAACAGCCGTCGTCCTGCACGTGCTGAAGTCTCGAAAGGTCGTGACTGCTGTTGGGGGTTGCCGCCACAGCTGCCTTGACCATTGATGAACTGCCTGTGACGAGACCACCTCGAGGCCAACACTCCCGCACAACTGCAGCTGCGAGCTGGAGGACAGATATGTGCTGCATTGTGCAAATGCTGCCATCAGGGCGCACTTCCGCAGGAGGCTTACCAGGGGTGCGGGGCGTGCGGCCAGCCATTTCGTGCACGCTGGACAGGGTGGCAGATGCCTCCGCCAGCAGCGAATCTGCTGCCACCTGCGGCAACTCCCAGCAGACAACTGTCAGAGGCATTTCTGCAAGCCCCTGGCAGCATTATTCTGGCGGTGGGAAGTCATCTTGGGAACCCTCACATGAGAACACCCCTTCCATCTGTTCTGATGCACAGAGTTCATGGACATCAATCTACGACACCCTTGCCGCTGCAGGGTTGCGAGGCGCCCGCTTGGGGGCGGGGCTGGGGCTGTTGCTGCGGGGCGTGAGGCCGAACTTGCTGTCCTGGAGCTGTCTTCAAGCTGTACTCGCCATCCTGGAGCTGGCATCGTTGTTGTGAATGAACAAAGTTTCTCACCGCTGAAGGGTTGCGGGGCGAGCGCGTGGTGGCGGGGCTGGGGCTGCCACTGCGCGGCGTGGGGCCGTTCGACTTCTGGCCGCTGCGGGGCGTCGGCCCACTGGACTTCTGGCCGCTGCCGCCGCGGGAGGAGCTGCTCGGCTCCCGCCCCCCGCTGCCACTGCGCACAGGATCACAAATCGTAGAAACAGGGATTGCAGTCAAAGGTGAGCTGGTGGACTTCTGGCCGCTGCCGCCGCGGGAGGAGCTGCTCGGCTCCCGTCCCCCGCTGCCACTGCACACAGGGCACAAGGAGGTTGTGCGAACGAGGAAGTGCACGATTCTGCTCGGCTCCCGCCCACCGCTGCCACTGCGCACAGAACAGGGGTGTTTAGAGGTATTTCATCACCCCTGCACACGAAGACACCGTAGCAACACATTTGCAGTCGCAGATCAGCTGTTGGCTGTATTGGTGCCCGTCGCCACGGGAGGGGGAGCTGCTCGGCTCTCGGCCCCGGCCGCCAGTGCGCACAGCATGACATGACAGCATCGCATGATTTGCCTTCGCAGATTAGCATGTTGGATCTCTCTGGCCGCTGGCGCCGCGGGTCGCGCTGCTGGGCTCCCAATCCCAGATGCCACTGTGCACGGGACACCATATCTTTTCTATACAGGTTGCAGCAACATAGCTTGGCTTTTGCAGTCTTGGCCGACATGTCATGAAACAAGCTGCTGGGTTCATGCCTACTGCTGCCGGTGCACAACAACCATGTCAGAGGCAGCATGTCGAGAAACCGATCACTAAGCAATGGCGACTGCAGCTGCCATCTTGGGTGCAGCCAGGGCACCATCTGCATAGCTGCGTGCTGCAAAAGCTATGACAGGACAGTTGCTGCAGGGCATACATTTGCACCTGACTTCGCCTTTTTGTGTACACATGCAAACTTACCCGCCCCAGCTGTTCCGAGGCGTCAGCGGCTTATCGTCCGGCTTGTTGAACTTTGCGCGAGCAGATGACACGGGCGCATACTCCTCCACCACAACCTGTGGCAATACGGACCCTGGCTCAGCATCTGCACTGCTTGTTACTTAGGAATCGCATGCGCTCTGCTGACACCAGTTGGTCCTGAGCAGGACCCAGCTGCGGTGTCCTGCAAAATGTCAGCTGCAATGGTAGCAGGCCTCCAGTCATGCTTGACGATTTGCTGGTTGAATAGATTTGCTGGTTGGAGAGCTGCAGTCGGGCCTCACCGCTGGGTGCTTGTAGTCCAGCTTGTCGTTCTCTGAGGTGGACGAGCGCGGCTTCAGCGACAGGACCGGTGTCTTGTCGGCAGCTGCGGTGGACTCTGGGCTCAGTGAAGATGCCGCTGTGCCGGCTGGCGGTTCCGCAATAGCTGCCAAACCTGCTTGAAAACCATGAATCTGGTGTGATAACCCCATGGACACTTCAAGTCACACGACACATGGCAGCAATTGTATGTACGCAGTGATGCATCCAGCTGCTGCCCGGCAAACAGCACGAATTATGTCACACAGTAGAGCTTAAAAGTAGATGCCACTGTCACACCGCATCTGAACACCAGCAGACACACCTGCTGCCGCTCCCGCATTTCCCGCCAGGCCCAGAGCGACAGTTGCTGGTCCAGCAATTGACGCCAAGGCCGCGGCTTCCCGGCCGGACCTGCCGCTGGACGGCAGGTCGGCCTCCTCGGGCACCGGCGGCGGCAGCAGCGTGACGGCATCCGGAGAGGTGCGGCGGGAGCCAGGCTTGGACCCCGACCCCGTGCGCACCAGCTGCTCTGGCCGCGGCGACAGCGTGATCTCTGTCCGCGCGACGGAGGAGCCTCCCGCCTGCACTCACACATTGCGGGTATGCAATCGATAATGTTTTTGGCATTCCGGCAGAGCTCGAGGATTCTGACTGTGGCAACAACCTGGCCTCGTTCTGAACTGCATGCATAAAGCGGTTGATGTGCACAAAGCTGCCTGGAGAAGCACAAAGGAAGCAATGGTCAAATATTTCAGGTCGAACTGCAGCAGCGGCTGCGGCTTGGTGACTCGCTGTTATTGCCGTCAACACGCTGTCTGTTGACAAAGGACCGGCTGCTCGCTTGTCAACGAACGTGCTGAGAGGCTGCACAACTGCCCCGAGCTTGAGCAGCAACAAGTATGACTGCCAGCATCTGCACTCGAACCTCTGCCAACGACATGGCCTTTGAACACTTTTCAGATAAGCGCATTGTGCAGACGGCAGGCTTTGCTGTTCAACGCACAATCTGCTATCCGTTACGAACTTGCAAGGAGTATGCGGACCTATTACCTCGCCGGCCATGCTTGCAAAGCCGCCAGTGAGCGTGCCGCCTCTGCTGGAGGGGCCATGGCTCTAGTCGACCAACATGACAAGACCTAAATCGAGTGACAGGACCCATGATCAATTGCCCCAGCAATTGGTCTGGGGCGCAGGTCTGAGAAGAAGATGCTGAGCTGGTGGCCTCGCCAGCGACGCTGGCGGAGCCGTTGGTGAGGGCGCCGCCGCTGCAAAATCAACCCTTCAAAATCAATCCTTGTCAGGCGCTGGAGACGCCACTGACAATGCTGCCTCAGGCCTTGGGTCAGTTGCGATTGGAGAGCAGAATCTGTTCTTTGTTGCACGAGCTTCACACCTGGGAGGAAGACGCGGAGCTGTTCGCCTCGCCGACGATGCTGGCGGAGTCGCCGGTGAGCACGCCGGCGCTGGAGGAGTGGCCCATGCCTCGGTTTGACCAACAACTCAAACAGCAGTCCTGTATATGACAGAAGCTATAGATCGTTATGTTCGGGTCACACCCGGGAAGAGGATGTGCAGCCGGCGGCCTCGCCGGCCACGCTGCCGGAGCCGCCGGTGAGCGCGCCGCCGGTGTACATGCTGTCCAGGTCTCGAAACTCGGTATGGATGGCAGACCTCCACTTGATTGTCCCCTCACTGCATGGTGCCAAACCTGAGACGAAGAGGCAGAGCTGGCGGCCTCGCCAGCGACGCTGGCGGAGCCGCCGGTGAGCGCGCCGCCGCTGCTGGAGTGGCCCATGCCGCCGTGGCGCACCACCCGCTGCCGCGCCACGTCGGAGCCGCTGCTGCCGCTGCCCCTGGCGGTGGACGCGTCGCTGTCGCCGGCGGCGCCTCCCTCGCTGCTGCCGCCACTAGTGCTGGCGCGCCACTCAGGCCTGGATGATGAGAGTAGCAAGTTGACTCAGTGTCGATCCTGCATGATCGACCTGCATTGACGTCGCTGGCGGCACCCGCCTCGCTGCGGCCGCCGCTGGTGCCGGCGCGCCACTCGAGCCTGGGTGACAGTATTCAAGTATATTAGGTTGGCAGATCATGCTTGATTTGCATCGCTGTCGCTGGCGGCGCCAGCCTCGCTGCTGCCGTCGCTGGTGCCGGCGTGCCACTCTGGCCTGCACAGGGGCAAGAAGGGCGGTCAGAGCTGTCTTGACCTGTGACGCTGTCAAAAACATGAACAGACTCCAAGAATATGGTTAGTTGATGCAATATCGAGGTGCCTCATCCAAGCAATGTACAGCTTCCAGGACAGATTCAAACAGAGAGGATTAGGAAACATGCCTGAGCTCCTTCCTGCTCTTCGAGGCTGCTGCTGCGGCGGGAGCGGCGGCGACGGCACCTGCAGAGCGAGACCCCCGCACTGCTGCTGGCTGAAAAGGCGTGTCCAACGCCGGCACTGGGCTCCTGGCCGCCGACTTTGACGCCTTGTATCTCTCGCGGGACCTGTCTCTAGCGCCGTCCTTAGACCTGCGTCCAGAAGCGCAGACTGGACAGTCGTAATCTCTGATGGACGTGTGCGAACCCGCACTATGGGATCTGCGGGTGAAGCTCACACAATGCCAGCATCGGTAGCGTAATGCACTTTGTTGGCACAGCATTGTAATGTCTCCATGCCTCCCAGGTCAACACCTCAGACTTCAGCACAAAAACCCACGACACTTCAGGAAACCACTCGCCAAGGAGCAGTGCAACATGTCTTCAAGATTTGATACGCCTGCAACAGCGCACCGCCGGCCGATGCAGGTTCAGAGCATGTCATGGCAGCCGAGGGTTAAGTAGCAATGCGTCATATCTGTGATGAGATGTTGGACCCAGGACAGCACACCTGCGGCCGCTGGCGGAGGCATGCCGTGGTGAGCGGCCGGAATGGCGGTGCGCCGACGGCTCGGCGTGCCGAAAGGCCGCCTCGGAGGCGGCGGCGCGCTCCAGGGCCTTGGCCGTCTCCGCCGCCAGCGCCACCGCTCTGCAAAAAGCATTTGCCCACTGAGCATGTTGTGCTCTGATGCATTGCATGATTGAGGAGGGCGGCATGCTCTGAGGCTTTGCTGTCTGCACTGCCACCGCCACCGCTCTGCAAAAAGAATTACAAGGATTGAGACGCCTGGTGCATCACACGAGATAGCGACCTCTCCCTGATCGAAGGCCATATTCTGGCAGGCAGACCGTCTTCAGAGTAGCCGTCATCTCAGCTACCAGTGCCACCGCCTTAGTGTGAGCTCTTACCTTTGAAAGGAATTGATGACTGACTGTTCTTACACAAACGCTGCCCTCCTTCCCCATATATCATCATGTGAGCAGAGGCTGACCGACAGATGAGATTTCAGATGCCACACCTGCAGAGGCATCAAAGTTGTGGGCACCACACCAGCAGATAGCCCCGCCTGCAGAGCATGCTCCTCATGCGCACCTGGGTGACCTGGGTACGCTGGCCGTGATGCCCGGTCCCCGAGGGCTGGCTGGAGACAAGGTGGCGCCGCCGCCGCCATCGTGCAGCTGCCGCGCACTGTCTGCAGTGCCAGCGGCGGCGGCCGCGGCGCGGGGTGACAGGTTGCGCGGCGACACGTTCCCCCGGGGCGACAGCCGATCCCGGGGAGACAGCCTGTCGCGAAACAGTCGCAGGACTCATGATGTCTCGCCTGGATGTCTGAGCTGGCATGTGCATGTGCTGCTGAGGCCTTCGGCAGGTCGAAGACTTGATGAGTGGGCAAGCACAGCCCACTTGACCGCCTGGCAGCGTTGGGCGTTGCTGCTCATGCAGTGTCAGTCACACATCAACAAATTTGAAGATATCGGTCCGCACCTGGTGCCGTCGCCACCTCGTCGCAGCACATACTCCTGGCTGCCGGGTGGCTGGTCGTTGCCCGGCGCAGCCGTCAGCGGCTTCAGCACCACCGAGTCATCACTCCTGCAGACGGCACTTTACTTCGCTAGGGGTAAGCTTCAAAGACGCTACCTCTACCAAGATTCTCCGAACCCTATTGCGTTTTCTTCAAACACGAACAAATGACGGACCGTGTGCTGTGAGACTTCGGCGACCAGAAGCCAGATGAACACCTGTTCCACCTCAAGCTAGCTGAGCACATTGGCAGCATGTCAGATTGCAAGTGCCACAGCGGTCAGGCGCTGTCGACAGCGTTCCTCCAGCGGAGCACCTGCGGCCTGTGTCGAAGCTGAGCGACCGCCGTGTCTGCTCCTGGGCGTCTGGCTGCTGCTGCCGGCGCCGGCTGTTGGCTGTGGCTGCGCCAGGTGCTGAGCCTGCCGCTGCCAATGCCGCTGCTGCCGCCGCTTCATCACGCTGGACCGCCTCCGCCGCGGCCCGCTGCTTCGTCAGCTGCGAGGAGGCAGTGGCAAACGATGCCGCCGCAGCCGCTGCGGCCGACAGCTGCTGTGTCGGCGGCTGCTGCTGCTGCTGCTGCTCTGCCTGCTGCTGCTGCTGCTCTGCCTGCTGCCGCTGCTGCTGTGCTGCTGGCGGTGGCAGCTCCGGCATGGGCGGCCCGAGCCGGACGGGGCTGGCAGTAGCGGCGCTGCTGGTGCTGCCGTCCCCTGAGGTCGGCCGCCGCCGCGGCGACGACATGTCCGACATGGGATTCAGACCAGGGTTGAGGCCTATGCAACACGTTGCCAGATGTAGCACAGTCGTCCAAGCTGTGGGAAAATGCCTTGCAGCGACGTAGACACGGTGTAGCGTGAGCACAGTGCGAGATGCATCGTGTATTTGCAATGCCGAAGTGGATGCATGCCGTCACGTCATCTTGGCTCATGCATTATGGCCGTTGTACATTGACATTAATCACCTGGATTGAGCTCCGGGGCGGCCTTGGTCAGCAGTGCGTGCCTGCGGACGGCGATCTCGCTGTCGTCTGCACCCGTGCGCAGCGCCTCCAGGAACTACATGGGCACATCGGCTGGTAATTGCGTCTTGTGTGCAATGCATATGTCATGTCATGTCATGTCATGTCATGTTTGCGATGAAAGCCTTGCTGCCAGCGCCTGACAGCAAAGAGAGTGCGCGACAGCATGAAAAGTATGGGCGGATCTCGACCCACAGCAGCGCCTTTACTGCTTAGCACTTCGACCACCGCCACATCCATTGCAAGACTTTCTTCAGAGAGAGAAAAATGAATGCTCCTGCAGACTTTCTTGAGAGAGAGAGATAATTCTAATTGCATGACCATATCAAAAGCGGACATACCATCAGGACCTTCATTGCCACCTACGGCTTGCTCATCACGCGCTGTGCCTGATACCGACATTGTCTGGCAGCAGCACACTGCAGCGTCCTCGCTGTTGATGATCGCAACTCCTTCCGGCAGCACCCCCATTGCGCCCCACGGGTGCACAAGTGTCAGTCCCCTCACGAAACCACGTCACACCAATGCTTACCGCAAGCACCGCGGCGTCCTCGCTGCCGAGGACCTCCACTGCCGCCAGAGGCACGCCCATCGCGCCCCACTCATTCGCGCGGATGCCCGCCACGATGGTGGAGGCCGCCGCTGTCGGCGGCGGCGGCGCCTCGATGTGCCGCCCCGGTGTTGTTGGCGGCATCGCAACTGCGTCGTGATGACGGTGTCCAGATCAGGTTCAAAAGTTGGTGATGTCATCGACTTCGACTCCAGACAACATGCACTGCCCATGGACGAACCGTGGGTGGCAAGCCAGACGAATCTTCGACTATGCACATAGTTGGCCATGTTCATGATTGCATGATATTCAGTATACATGGCCTACTGTGTGCAGAACCACATGACATGCAGTGTCCAGAGAGTAGCTGATGATTGTGCTCATGAAGGGGTCTGCAATGCGTGGTGAGGCGTACTTGATGGCGCCACGGCAGAGGAGAAGCCAAAGCTGCTGGCGACGCTGCGACTGGACGGGCTCAGCGGCGGGTCCCTGGCCTGCTGCTGCCGCTCGTACCTGCACAGCATTGGTCAAAAGATGACACAAGAGCTTGGCAGCAAAGGACATCTTATGGGCCTGCTTGCACCTGGGACAGCAGTGCCGGCATCTGATGTGCAGCCTGCACCGTGAGCTGCAAGAGTGTCCGAGGACAGCATTCCAGAGGGCCCTGAGGAGATGTCGTGCGCTCACAAAAAAACAGACACACAAGTGCACCCAACAAGGTTCACACGGCGACGCCGATGCGCCTTGAAAGATGGGGCCTGGGATGACAGCGGCGCCATGCTTGCTGGCGCTCCTGCCTTGGTGTCAAGGGTTGCACATGGGGCGAAGCAGCAGCCTGCTCCTTGAAACATGCGTACGGCCGTATGCCGCATGTGGCAGGGCGCTACGCTACAGCAGAAAACAGAAGATGCTCCTAGAACTTCGAGAGGGTATGTGCACGTATCACCAGAGACTGCAGAGGCATGGAAACATGCACCACCCTGCAGAGGTACCAACCAGGGTGGGCTTGTGTCTGAGCCGCCAAAGATGTGCGCGCCAGGTGGGCAATGCCACCTCCTGAAGGGCTCGAAAGCAATGGCTGAGCGCAAGACAAGACATCAGCAGGACGTGTGAATGGCACAGTGACGACGTACCCTGCATACTGCGGCACAGGCCGTGTGGGGGACGAGGGGGCGGAGGAAACAACGCTGCCCGCGCGGGACGGGCGCTGCGGGGTGGAGCGCCGGGACGACGGGAAGTGCATGCGCGCGCGCGCTGAGTGGAACAGCTGCTCCTCGCTCAGCAGCTTGAAGCCTTCCGGAGACCGCTGCAATGAAGGACCCACAATACTGTGTGCCAGAAAACAAGTGTATTCATGGGAAGGTGCATGCATGTGCGCGCCAAGCGGAACAGCTGCTCCTCGCCCAGCAGCCTTCAACCTTCATGTGACCGATGCGTTCAGTTTCAACGAAATTCGGCATCGGCAGGAGATAGGTCTTGTATGGAGCACCCAATCTCAGACACGCATTTTTAGTACACACATGAGTTTGACAAAGCGTTGCGTTTCAAGTTCTGCTCACCGACGTGCTGGCCTCGGAGGCGCTAAAGGTGCGCAGCAGGCCGCCAATGCTCTGTAGTTTCAAGGGGCATAGTGACAATCTGCTACACGCAGAGACAGAGGTGTGAAGCGAGTTCTGCTCACCGGCGTGCTGGCCTCGGAGGCGCTGAAGGTGCGCAGCAGGCCGCCGACGCCTTGCAGCGTCAGAATCGTCCGCTGCAGCGCCAGTGTGCCTGCCAGCGCCAGCGCCACCCCGCAGTCCTCCGCAGGCCCGCAGATCACCCGTGTCGGGATGCCCTGCGGTGTGCAATGGCAAGATCTCATCTGTGATGACTTCAAGCGGCATGCCTGTGCACCTGCCGGCGCTAGCACCACCCCGCAGTCATCCGCCGGCCAGCAGATCACCCGCATTGAGACGCCCTGTCAACACAGATGTCCATCAAACAAAAATGAGAACATGCCACCAGCAGCAGGCGTGCCATAGGGCCTCAGCTTGAGGCACGTTGGACAGTGTTGCACAGTGCAAACCAAAGTGCAGGTCACATGCTATCACCAGCATGGGAGCACATCATATAAGAGGGCATCTCTGAAGCATCCCTGTCGACATCGCCGCAGAGTCATGTCTTGAAGGTGGCATCTCTGATAGCACAAACATAAAAATGTCAACTTCAACTGGCAAACCTGCGGGCCGATGGTAATGGACACGTCGCAGGGGTGCGTCGGGGGACGTTTGGTCTTTCCCAGCAGGTTTGTCTTTGCCGTGCCATGCAGCAGCTCCCACAACATGCCCGCCTGCGTTACAGACATCACAGAGGTGCAGATTGTGAACTAATAGTGATAAATTTGAGTAATTCTGGCCACACCATGCAGCAGCTCCCTCAGCACGCCCCCCTGAAGAGCTGCGGCCAAGCAAGTGCTGTGGTGACACTGCTCACCCCTGCAGGTCAGCGTGGCGGGTCGATGCCCAGCGTACATTGTCATAAACACAGCATGCACAGGCGACGCCAAGCAGTTGATGCAAGCAACTTAAGGGTGCGCAAAAACCTATAGCACTCACGTTGTCTGGCAGGTTTGAGCGCGTCCAGCGGAAGGGCGTAGAGGAGCCGTCCGATGCACCCCGCCGGAACAGCCGGATGTGCATGCCGCCCGCCTTTGCATCCTTCTTGTCATCGCCGATGAGCGGTCTGCATAAAGACCAGCTGACACTGTCGTGGCAGAGTTCAGTGGGTTGCACCATCGACATGATTGATCAAAGAAGTCTTGCATTGAATTGCGACATACAGCAGTGGCAACCAGACGAGGATTGTACGGCTTGATGCCAGTGGCAATCTCTTGCATCCTGTGCCATAGCAGCAGAAGCCCACCCAGCAGTGGTCAAAATCTGATGCCAACCTTCACCATGGCCCCAACCCACACACGCAGCGCCATGTCATGGCCATTCTCAGCGCCTCCAGAGGATACTCACGTCAACATTGATTGCGATTGAGAATATCTGTCGCATCTTACCTCGCAGGGTCTCCAGGTCGTGGTGTGGCCACCGCAATGCCCCAATCCCGCTCTCGGCCCGCAATGCTAAAGGCGCGCTCCCCGGGAATGCCTGCAGATCATGACGCAATCAGCGCCATGCCCACGTTGTGAACACATACGAAAGAGCTCGAAGCTCCCATCAGGCTCGCAGCGTTGTGCTGCCACAAGTCTGGACGTCAAGGCGACTGCAGCAGAGTGGCGACCGCTGGCGCATTGCTATCCGCTCATGATTTGCCGTCATCCAGCTCAACAAACGGCGACACAGTGTTCTCGAGGCGTTGCTGTTGACAGCATTCGCATGGACTCCTGAGCGACACCTGCCAAAGCGGGGCCGGCGCCATCGCGACCGCCCGCCAGCGCGCGCACCGGTAGCTGCTCGCTGCCCACCAGCTGCCCTGTAGCGAACACCGTGCCCTCCGGGTCTAACACCTGAGCAGTGCCCACGCAGACGTAGATGTTGGGAGAAGGTCGGCCACAGTAGCATGCAGGCGCATGCTCGTCCAATACAGCCTGTGGCGTTCCTGATGCATCCACAAGAGGGTGAGGTGATGTGGCATGGTATGTTGAGGAGAGTTCGCACATGTGGCGATGCTGTAGGACGCCTGGCAGAGCTCAAAGCATGACAGGAAATTCCTCAGATGGGCACATCAACATGCCCATACAGAGACACACCATGACGGAGGCGGTGTCAAAAGTGGCGCCGCTGTAGTGCATGACCAGGCTCATGGCACGGTGGTAGGGGCCGCCCCGGCTGGCACGCACCACGATCAGCACGCCATCCTCTGCACGGGCAAGCAAGCATGCATGATGTACACATAGACTGCAGAAAGCATGAAATCGTTGCGCCATTGGTCAGCGTCAAAGTTCTTGAGACACCTCTCTGAAAAGGCTGACATGATGCCGCAGCTGTCAGAGTAGAGGCACAGCATGCATACAGCACGGCATGCCTACGCACGGCTCTCGGCACTCCATTAATAGCAGACAGCACGGACTTTTGCACCTGGTAGGGCGGGCCAGGCTTCCAGGATTGGGGCGCCCTCGCTGAGGGCGAAGGCCCAGGCGGGAGGCCCATGGCTGTTCCAGCTTGTGCCACTACATCGACGGCATGCAGCACGGGATTTGCACCTGGCAGAGGTGGCCAGGTGTCCAAGATCGGGGCGCCCTCGCTGAGGGTGAAGGCCCAGGCGGGCGTCCCCATGGCTGTGGTGAATGCGCCGTGCTCGGCGTTGCAGGGCGCGCCCTCCCACGCCGGCTCGCCTGCCGAATCACCGACGGCGCATGAGCACAGTGGTTTTACAAGATGCTGTGTTTCGAGGCGCTGCTCCGAGCTGATGCCCCAGAACCTGACTTCGGGATCAGCATGCAACAGGTGACTGGGGTGTTGAATTGACTTGTGACCGACTCCATTCGAAGTATAGGCACTCCTGAATGTTTGCGTTGACGCTGCTCTGCCGAGCGCCTCCAACGGAGCATTTTGCCCCCTGTCAAAGCACTGCAAAGCTTCACCAGGGTTAGGGTCGGTGCGCCACAGCGGCGGCGGCGTGCCGCGAAACATGGAGCCATCCGCCGACAGCGGCTCCCCGTACGCGGCTCTGTACAGCTCCTGCAGCAGGGTGTCAGGAGACAGATGAGGCATGTACACAGTGCACTGGACGTGCCTCATGACGACGACCTCTTGGCCGACACTGGCTCCCAAAACGCTGCCCGGCAGCTCCCAGGAGTCAAGCCCACACACGAAGCAACCGCAACGCCAACATCTGCAGAGGGCGTCACAATGTGACAATGCAAGCTTCTTGGGTCAGAGCGATGCACCTCGGTGAGGTGGAAGTTGAACTCCAGCATGCCGGGCTTCCAATTGAGCTGCTCGTCATCCCGCAGGTAGATGTCGCCAAACAGCGACATGCTGTCTGCACTGTATGCCACATGCGATACCTGCAGTGGAAGACACCTGATTGAGTGGTTGCATATATGCCTGGCGCTCACAGTCTCAGCAAAGCGCGCAGGAACAGGAAGAGTGCATTGCACATGTGCAGCATGAAGTGTCAACCCTGCATGCAAGAGAGGGGATATCAGCTAACATGTGGATACCGGAAACATTGACACACTCTGTGTCCAAGAACTCGGATCACCTGGTGGGTGCGCCAGCACAGGTCAATGTCAGGCGGCGGAATGAGGGTGGTGCGGCCGTGCAGCCGGTGCAGGTGCAGGAAACGGCGGTACCGCATCGCCGCCCGCGCCAGGAACCAGCCCTCCCTGTAGTGCGGCAGCGCCACCTGCGGCAAGGTTGAGAAATGCAGCTCAATGCCACCATATTACTACTATCATGAGCAACACGTGGCAGGTTTCAGTGTTTGCCTCGACAGTGCGTGCCTAGTCCTCCCTCTTATGCACAAGCGCCACCTGCAGTACATGCAGCGCTGACATCATGTGTCATGTCAACTGCCTGTCTTAATGCTGACTGCCGCACGAACGGATGCAATCAAGCACGAGGCCACTGCGAGGGCTGCAGTGCTCCCTGACGAAGGCAGCAGTTGACATGCTGGGCTGCAGACTGGCCTTCCCTTTCAAAGCACATGGTCGTGGCCCGACAACTTCGCATGGGCCACTTGCCTGATACATGAAGTCTGCCAGTGCTGCTGAGGCTGCCTCGAAGTCCGTGCCCAGCTGGCTCTCGTGCCCAAACTTCTCCAGGTAAGCCTTCATGGCACCTGCAATGCTGAGGCAGAGATTGTAAGAGTCGATACCGCCGCCAATGCAGCCTTGCTGTCAATTAACACAATGTTTGCCATAAAAGCAGCTGCAAGCACACGCTCCCCACTTGCTGCCAGGCCTCTAGAGAAATCCTGCTTCTTCGTGTCAACAAGGAGATACTGCCGCATGTGTGCCTTCCAGAATCGTGTGCATCATGTGTACTGACCAAGCTCCAAGGCGCATCTGCAGCTTCTACTGCTGCGCAGCCTCTCCAAGGCGCCATGCTGAAACATTGTGGTTGTCAGGAAGCATGGGAAAGCACAGTTGGGCTACATTACTGCAACATGTTATGGTGCGACCTGCTGCGTGGCGCCCAATTGTACATACAGCTGCTGCGCCAATTTGTGCTGACATTTTGGCATGTCCACCATATAACTCCGGCCCAGTATGCATGTCAGCATCCACGCACCATACCTCAGGGCGACCTGCTGCTTGATGTCGAAGGGCTGAAAGACCTTGTACAGCTGCGCGGGCGATGGGTGTGAGATTCATCCGCTTGAAGGACCTGACCTTGACTGTGTGGGAACCCACATGTGTTCACGATCGCTCACCGTACTTCAGGGCGACCTGCTGCGTGATGTCGAAGGGCTCATACAGCTGCGCGGCCTCCCACAGGCGGCGCGCCTCCGCCACCGCCGCCGATGGCCGGTTCTGCGGCACCATCTCGTCCGGCCACCACCGCATGACCGCCTTGCTGAGCACCCTGGCCATGTCCTGTTCAGTGTGAGGCACGACGACCATTTGTGGCAGGATCTCAGATGCAACCTGATATCGTGCTGTTACCCCAGGTTCTATGGCACCAGCTCGTCCGGCCACCACCGCATGACCGCCTTGCTCAGCACCTTGGCCATGTCCTGTTTGTAGAGAGGCAGAATTCTCAACCGTGCCGCGCTTCAAGATCTGCATCTTGTCTTGCAAGCCACGGTTCTACGACACCAGCTCGTCCGGCGACCACCATATGACCACGTTGCTCAGCACGTCGGCCATGTCCTGTCCGTTCATGGTCAGCAGGGCAATTGCAGATGTGCATCTCCTACCACAATCGATGCCTCTGTGGCAGCAGCCACACCAAACACGGACACGTATTGACAAGCTGCCAGGAGAATCTCTTGAGAAGTTTTGCCCCTACCTCAGCATAGTGCACTGGGTCCAGCGCATGCAGCAGCCACACCCACGCCACGTCCAGCGGCGGCGCGATCACGGAGCGCGCCCGGGTAGCGGCGTGCGCAGCCACCAGTGGCAGCCAGCATGTCTCGTACCGCCGCACCGCGTTGGCCACCACCATCGGGTCCAG
This sequence comes from Tetratostichococcus sp. P1, assembly GCA_036584455.1. Taxonomy (NCBI): domain Eukaryota; kingdom Viridiplantae; phylum Chlorophyta; class Trebouxiophyceae; order Prasiolales; family Stichococcaceae; genus Tetratostichococcus; species Tetratostichococcus sp. P1. The sequence goes on along the minus strand of BTPI01000008.1, from coordinate 2,817,876 downwards.
CAACAGCTTGCAGCTGTGCACCTGCAACGCATGGAATATGAATTTAAGATCTTCATGCCAGTCTAATGGACATCTGTCTGGCTGCAGATTCATACATCCTTTCTGCACCGCACTGGCCAACACCACCGGGTCCAACCGCAGCTTCAGCACCTGCGACGCAGCAATCGTGCGCCTAATGCCATTGAGGCCAGTTGAGAGATTATGGTCAATTTAGCAGGTCACATCCTTCTGCACCGCATCAGCCACCGCCATGGGGGAATAACAGCATCAGCTTGCAACTGTGCACCTACTTCCTGCAGAGTTGCATATCCAATCGGCTGCCTGCCTGCGCATGGGTACATGAGGACCCAGAGTTCTTCATGCAGGATGCCCGAGCCAGGTCGGCCCTCCCCTTAGAAGCCTGCTGGCAGATGCGGCTTTCGCAGCTAAGGACGTAATAGCGAGCCGTCACCTCACAGCAGCTGCTGCAGCTGCATGGTAGCCTGCTTGATGTTGCCATCCGAGCTTGTCGCCAGATGAGCTGCCCGAGCACGAGACTTGCAGGCCCCCAGAGACTGCTCACCTCGAACAGCAGCTGCAACAGCTGCGCGGTGGACCTCTCGACATCGCAGCCCAGCTGGATATGTGCCGCAATACGTAGCCGCTGAGTTCAAATCTCACGGTCCCCAAACGCTGCTCACCTCAAACAGCAGCTGCAGCAGCTGCGCCGTCGACCGCTCGATGTCGCAGCCCAGCTGGATTTGCGCCGCCGCGGCCGCCGCCTCGCCCTTGGTCGCCCGGCGCGCCGGCACGCTGCCCGCGGGGGCGCGGCCCAGCGCCTGGGCCCACATGATTCCGTCACTCCGGCTCTAATCTGCGCCTTTGCCGCCTGCGCTGTTTGCGCTTTCCGCCTGAAGAGCCTCAGCCGCCTGTGTCGTCCATCTGAAAGGTGCCCATCCACGCGAAAGAAGCCTCACTTGGCGCCGTCTCGGCGCCGTGTCTGAGGGCCCAGTCCCTGCATGGCAGACACACAGCATATGTCGGCCACGGCATGCACGAGCAGCATGCCTGCGGGAATGCCCACTTCTGCTCCCCCTGACTACTATACGTACACAGCAGAGCTGTATGATGTGCGTCCTGAGGATGGGCACCGTCAGGCTCCCTGCCTTTCCATTCAACCTGCTGACTGCGCATGTCAGTGCCGCATGCGCCATGACAGCCGGAGCCTCTCACGGAGATGGCTCGGAGCCGAAGAAACCGGTACAGTCATCACTTCCGATTGACATGAGCGGCAGCTGCTGGCTCGGTAGACAAGCAGCAGTGGCAGTGTGTTGGGCTTGTGAAGCTCATGCACTGTACGAGCTTCTTGCTTCGACGCCGATGAATGGACAGCGTCCGGCACCAGACACCTAAAATCGAATCTTGGTCGCACGCACACCTTGCACACGCCCCCTCAACCGTCGTCTGCTCCAAATGAGGTCTCGGAGATGGGCGAGCTGAGGGGTCTTTTCAAGGCTGACGCCGCCCTGGCTAGGTTGTCAGGTGCGCTGAATGCTGCATCGGCCAGCCAGATTGGTGAGCGAGCGTGCACGATACTGCTGCTGCTGAGGATCTGCGGTGCGTGCGACGTGTGTGCCGTCGACCGGCTGCGGCTTTTGTGCGGCTGACCCAGCTACAGCCCGTGTGCATAGCCTGCTTTTGCATCGACCAAGCGCTCTGACGGCTTCGATCAGTTGCAGGCACTCTCAAGCCCAATCTGAGACGGGCGCGGCACGCGCGGCCTGCCGGAAAGTCTGCCTTGTGCTCTGTGAGTCTGCCACGACTGCTGACCTGGCCAGCTGATCAGATTGTCAGATACGCCTCCGAGGGAGAAGCGGAGATAGATGGGCCACCAACAAAAGAGATGGAAGGGGCTGTGGATGAGCGGTGCTCTGGAGGTACAGAACGTCAGTTTCAATGCCTAAAACTCGTTTTCAATCGACACTTCCTTCAAACTTAGGAATGTCACAAGTGCGCCGCCACATAAAGGAGGAAGCAATCATTACAAAATGTGCAGGCCGCCTGTCGACGCTCCGCCAGGCCGCCACGAAACTGAAAAGCGTCATTGTGCGGCCGCCGCAGCGGCCCCCTGCGCTGTCGGCTGCCCGACAGCAGGCTCCGCCGCCCTGATCCCCGTCAAGTCGAAACTGCCTGCCCCCAAAACACTACCGCTGTCAACAACGCCGCCGCAGGCGTCCCCGCAATCGTCACATGGGAACCTGGTCTCCTCACGAAAGGGAAGCTGATTTCAATCAATGCTGTGATCGCATCGCCTGGCTGCAGTCCTCCTGAATCCCCGCCTGTCTGCAAGTTTGTGAGTATCAGATTCGTCCATCTCCATGGGGCATTTTCAGGCTGCCTTCCGTCATAGTCCTCACACATTGGCACCTCCCAACTCTGGATGGGCCGTATCATCCGCAAGGCTTAGTGCCCACTGCTACTGGCATTGGCGACGCCACCATCGCCGCCGCCGCCTCCACTGCATGCTGGCGCTCACACGCATCGCATGCCACGAACGCCGCCGCCGCCGCCGCTGCTGCGGCTGCCGCAGCTCACACTGCCTGCTGGCGCTCACTCGAAGTGCATATTCTGCACGCTGCCCAGTGACCGCTGCGACCGCAGGCTGCTGGGCCCCGAGCGCATGTTCTGCATCCGGCAACCAAAATGCTGAGCCCCAGATTAAGCCTGAGCCCACGACCCTGTGACATGCTATGCATGGTGCACACTGCATGCGGGCATGTCATCATTGGCAGCGCCGTGTGTTTCAGGACATCATGACAACGTAAGCTGCAGCAGCTTGAGGGAACGAGAACGGTCAGTAGGCAGGTCAAATTTGACACCTGACGCTCGGGCATGCGCTGAGTGGAGGCCTCGGTCAGCATGCCGCTGCGGTTGCGACGCATCGCCTTCACATCGCCCTGATCCGTCAGCGTGAACCATTGCTGCAGCCACACATATGCTGTCAGTCAGTGGAGGCACAAGCATGTGGAAGCCTGCACAGACACAGCAGCAGTGCATGGAATAATTACAGCCGGCCTGTGACCAGCCAGCAGTTGCAAGCTTCACAGTGCCTTCACTGACGTCAGGTAGAGCCCAGACAAGTCAGGGGTCAGAGCCAGCACAGGCAGGCAATACGAGAGCGTGCATAACCTGCAACCAGTATGTACCCGGATGTGCTTCATCTTGGAGCAGATTTTGGTAATGTGGTCCTCCAGTACGTCAGCCGGCCCTCGGTGAAGTGGCTAAAGAGCTTACGACAGAAAATACATTGCATGCACCAAAGGCGCACCCGCATCTGCTTCATCTTGGAGCGGATCTTGGTGGCGTGGTCCTCCAGGTACGTCAGCCAATTGCCACCGGAACGATGGACAGAACTGGAACAGGAAACAGGTGGCATGCACCAAAGGCGCACCCGGATCTGCTTCATCTTGGAGCGGATTTTGGTGACGTGGTCCTCCAGGTACGTCAGCCGGCCCTCGGTGGAGTGGCTGCGCTCCGCCAGCTGCGCCGTGCGCACCCGCACCTTGCCCACCTCCTTTGTTAAACCCTCCAGCGCCGCCACAATCGCGCCCATCGCCGCCGCCGACGGGCCGCTGCCGCCGCTGCCGCCGGCCACCCCGTTCTCCGAGCTCCTGCACGATTTGACACCACTCAGGTGTGACTCTGGCTGGAATCATGGAAGTCGAAGGCCTGCTCAGTCCTTTGGGACATATGTTGCCTGAGGGAGCTGCCGAGCCTTCTCTGCAAGTGCAACACACTGCGTCGCACAGTGGGAATGCCGCAATCGAAATGCACCTGATGTCGGAGGAATTGGCGCCGGCGGAGGTGCTGTTGGAGCCGGACTTGCCGGAGCCCGACTCTGAGGCGGCGCTCTCCAGCTGCGCCCGCAGCTGCACCATGAAGTCCGGCGTCTCCATCTCCGCCTGTGGACGCCGCACAGTAGGATTTCATCACCAAATCATCAAGACAGTGTGGGGTAGCCTCAAGCTCATGGAAAGGTCGACATGCGAGTGCAGCATCATCGGCCATCAGTTTCACTCAGATGGGCGTACTGAGGTGAATACCCCCAGATGGTGCCAATTCTGAGAAACCAGATGTCAGCGCCCAGCGGTTCCAGCGATTCCTGCAAGCACCTGAGCCATGGCGGCCTGCGCCTCCTGGTAGTCCACGATGCGGGACTCCAGGGTGGCCATCTTGCGCTGCAGCTGGTCCAGTGCCTCGCCCTGCTTCCGCACCTGCCGCGCGCTCGCGCCCTCCCCGCCCGGCGTCCCATTTGCGCCCGGCTGCCATCATACACAGCATTCCACGTGTCAGGTCATGGGATTCGCAGACTGAGCTGCAGCTGAGACTGATTTGTGTGCTTGTATCCTGTGAGGACGGCATTCTCGTGTTGTGTGCTTCTGCAAGCACATCTTAGCATCTGTCCTACATCAATGCTTCTGCACGTACATCCTAGCACTGCATGACATCGCTCATGTTGATGTGCCCCTTTGGCGAGACTGCATGCAGCAGAATGGCAGGGTTGCATGCAGCAGACCTGCAGTGGCGTCTTTCATAACTGCACCCATCCTGCCAGTGATGCAGAACACACTGCAACACACCGTGCGGGGGGTGAAGCCGTCCTCGCCAAGGTCGTCGGAGGAGCCCAGCGGGCCGGGCCCCATCGGCGACGACAGGCTGCCGGAGCGCTCCGTCAGCTGCTGCAGGTCCTGCCGCCGTGCCCGGTCCACCGCAGCCAGTTTCCGCTCCAGTAGATCCAGCTGTATGGCGGAAACAGCCGGTGAGGCAAGAAGAGTTGTGGAAACATGTGTTCAGTGCTGATTTCCTGCCCACAGCAGGCTTGTCGCCGCGCCCGATCCACCGCAGCCGGCTCCCGCTCCAGCAGCTCCAGCTGTATGGCAGGAAGGGGCGACATTTGACAGGATGACAGAGTCGTGACGAAATGTAGTTCTGACACTCATAACATCCTGCTGCAGGTCCCGCCGCTGCATATAGGGTCCACAGTAGCCAGCTTCCACTCCAGCAGCTCCAGCCGCATGGCAAGAACAGCCATTGCAACATGACAACTTGACAGCATTGAACAATACACCACAGTGACAGTGAGCAGCTTACATGGCAGTTTATGCAGTGGCCTGCAGCACCATGTGTACAGCTGCCGGAGCAAATTGGCCGCCAGCTGCATCGCGAATCTCTCCTCGAGATGACTAGAGGGACACAGTGGCGGTAGACGTGCATCAAAGCTGCTTTAGGGTTTGCGGTTGCTGATGACCGCTCACACCTTGCGGGCAACCTCTGGGCTCGCAGGACCAATGACAGCGCCATTGGTACCAGCCTTGCCCCCCAGCTCCGCCATGCGCAGCCGCGATTCGACGTCCGTCACCTGCAGCATGACACACAGGGCGCGTTCTGGCAGCTGAACCCTGTGCTTGTTCGCATTTGCAGGATTCAGCAGGATGCACCCGCGAAAGAGCTTGGCTGAGCAGGTATGGGCAGATAATAGATCTTTTCTCACATGCAGGGGCACGAACGCTCGCAGGCTGGAGGCAGCACTCAGACTGAGCAGACCTTGAGCTGCAGGTCGTCCTGTGCAGTGACCTGCGCCTCCAGGCGGCCCTCCATAGCGTTCAGCTTCATGCGCATCTCCCCTGTCAGCTGCTCCTGCCGCCTGTTAAGAGAACATGCAGGATGTCATCACCATGCAACTACTGAATCGAGCAGCCATGCATGCGCCAGCAGTTGCGTGGTGCAGAGGCAGTGGTCAGCAGAAGCTGCTGCAGATGCATGCTTGCAGGTGGTGAGCGGAGTATAAATGCACAGCCATGACTGTGCACATCAGCAAGGTAGCTGAGCATTGCTTCACCAGCGCTGATGCAGGGTTGAGACCAGTGTCGCACTTGACGAGCGTCAGCTGCAGCTCCTGGATCGCAGACGACTGGTGGTCGCGGGCGTCGCTGGCGATGCGGGCCGCGGCCTCCACGGCCCGCCGCTGCGATTCCACCACCGCCTCCAGCTCCTCCATCTGCGGAGTGAACATGTTACACATGGACCAAGACGCTCGATGAATGCTCTTGACTCTTGAGGCTTGAAATGGTATGTCTGAACAGGCAGGCCGCAGGCTCTGAGGCTGCCGGTACAACTCCTTCACAGCATCAAGATTCCTAACCTGTGCACAGACATCTGCTTTATGCAATGCTCTGGGGCAGCTTTGAGTGCTGAGTGATGCAACAGTCAAGACCACACCTTTGCATTTAGCGAGCGCAGGGCCTTGTCGGAGCTGCGCTGCGCGGCGGCGATGTCCTCGACCTCCTCCACCCGCGGCTCGATCTGGCCGACCTTGGTGTGCAGCTGTCGAATGGCCTTGTTGTGCTCCCGCTGCGCTGCGGCCGCCTCCTCGAACTGGTCCACCCGCGGCTCGATCTGTCCCACTTTCGTGTGCAGCTGCCGGATCTTCTCGTCGGCGCCCTTCTGCGCGGTCAGCGCCTGCTCGATCTGGTCCTGCACCACCTCTGTCTGCACGCAATGACAGTGTAGCATCGTCAGCAAAGCAACCTACATAGTTGCGGTCATAATTTTGCTACTACTGATGACACGGCGGCACACAGCAGCAACATTCAGGCACATCAGAAGTGTCAGCAAGTGCATGTCGATCAGGGAGCATGTCGCCTGTTGGCTTGTTGACAGAAAGGTATCTTACCTGCAGGCTGGACTGGTAGCCGAGGGTGCGCGAGGTAGCGGAGCCGGCACGGGCTGCAGACGCTGCTGTCGGCCGTGACGACAGCGGCGTCCGCCGCACAGGGGACGCCGCGCTGGTGGCTGAGGACGCACGAGCGCCTGCAGCAGCAATGCAGCGTGTCACTCTGCGACCCCCTGTGTTCACCAAGTCAAGCAGGCCCCCATTGTGATCCACAAACAATGCTTTGAAGGAGAGGCTTTGCACAGCCTTCACGGGTGCTGTCTGCAGGTTGACACAGGGTGAACCAGATGGCGTCAACTCCACTGCACCTCTGCTGAGTGCCGAGTGGGTGTGGGGCGGGACCGGGTGCGCATGCTCGCATGCGGCATGCAGCTGGTAGGAAGCACTTGAACTCATTGCCCGTGCCACACCTGTGCTGAGCGCCGAGCGGGGGGCGGGCGAAGCCGGGGTGCGCGGCGCGGGGGTTGACGGCGACAGGCCGCCCATGTTGCTGGCGCCGGCGCCGCCCTTCTCCGCCGCCGCCACCCGCAGCAGGTCCAGCAGCTCGTCGTTGTTGCCGACGCGGGGCACCAGGTCCATTGGCATTTTGCCTCGCTGCAGATGAAGAGAGAAGGTGGGTCATCACACAGTTGATAGGGCTGGAACCTAAAGCTGCCACCCGCAGCAGGTCCAGCAGCTCGTCCTTATTGCCAATGCGGGGCACCAGGTCCATTGGCATCTTGCCGCGCTGCAGTGGAGGTGATCTACGTGATCTACAGGAAAGGCGTCAGCGTATCCTTGACGAGGCTCGGCTGTAGAGTTTGTAATCTACATCATCTACAGCAGCTTTCAAGGGTGGCCGTCCCGGGCACCAGATCTAGCAGGATTTCATTACGCTGCTGGTGATGGCGTGCTACTGCTGTCAGTGTTACCGCTCACCGCTGAGGACTCTTCGGAAGCTCAAAGTTGCACTGCACAAGTGGTGCTTCTCTCAAGATATTGCAGTACATCTGCCTGAGCTTGCTCACAGAGATGATTGGCATGGCAGTGAATGCAGCTAAGTGTGCAATGCTAATCTCGCCTGGTCTTTCAGATCGGCGCGGGCGCCCGCCATCAGTAGCTCACGTGCGACTCGCAGGTGCCCCAACTTTGCGGCCAGATGGAGGGGCGTGTACCCAAGGTTGTTCTTGTACCGCACTGCCACCTGTTGCAGGAAGTGTCAAGGGATGAGCACAGAGGTGCAAATGACAGCAAGGAACAACAAGGGCACTGTTGACTGGGTGCACCTGCTGCTCCAGCCAGAAACACACCGCGCTTGCAGGTTTTAAGAGTATGAGGTCAAGCTCGGGAACTGCATGAAGCAAGAACGACAGGGCCTTGCAAGTTGTCAGCGACACCAGAGTCGGCTCACCAGACAGCTTGAGAGCACCGCACCTCACCTCCCAGCAGCTTCGCAAAGGTGGCGGCGCCATTGGTCTAGTCAATAAGATGGCAGGCAGAACAGCAGTCAGATCAGCCTCGTCTTGCAGCTCGCAACCAGACCTTGTTGCCACGCCCAAGCAGCTCCGCCACGGTGGCGGCGTCGCCCGTCTGCACCGCGACGTGCAGCGGCACCGCGCCCTGCGCATCTTTGGCGTCCGCGGGCGCATTGTGTGCCAGCAGCTCCGCGATGATGTCCGGCTGCCGGTTGTGCGCCGCAATGTGCAGCGCTGTGCGCTCCGTCTGCATCGAATCAGACATCTGGTCAGTGCTATCACCCAAGTAGCAATGCGATCCGACTGCCGTCTAAACGCCACAAGGTGCAGTTTGCCATCCAACTGAGATATGTGCAGGCGCAGTGCAAAGCAGCAGCGGTTGCTGGCGTCATCAACGGTGGCGTCGACGTCGGGCCAAACATCACACCGGCACCGGCATGCCCACATCGGCAAAGTCCCGGCACTAATCAGCACTCACCCCGGGCTCCTTGAAGCGGATGGCGGCCGGGTTGTTCAGCGCCCGCTGGACCGCCGCCAGATTGCCATCGCGCACATCCCTTAGGAAGCGCTGCGCCATGGTGCCCCTCTGTCGCCGCCGGCGTGGCTGGGCGGCGCAGCACAGCGGCACGCAGCCGCTTCTCCTATTTTGATGGCCGTGCCTCGGATCTCTGCAGCATCAAGTGGACCCAGAGGTACGTGAGCGCGCCTTCGTGGCACTGCTAGCACGCGTCATGCACCTAGGCCGAGCCTGCCTGGGGCTCAGCACACCGCAACCTCGACTGGCTGCCGAAGCTGGCGGACGCGGCGCGTCATGCCCAATGCATCAGTCGGATGCGTCGAAGCTTGTGCATGTCCTGATCATGCTCAACACGTGGAAAAGTTCCTGCGCCCCCCGGTGTATTTCACATGCATCGGTGCAGCCCACCGGGCACGGTGTAGGTATGCTAGGGTCACGGGACGGTAAAGCATGCAAGATCACGCATTCAGCCTTTGTAAGTGCGCACAGCACTCGCGTGGCGCGATGCCCGCCTGGCACAGCCTCGTAGCGCGCTCGATTTGGGCACCGCCCAAGCATGCACGTGCGCCACAAAAGTGACTGAGCCCGTCCGGCAGGCTGTTCCGCTGGCGCGTGATGCACGATCAAACTGTGCAACCCGATCCAAGCGCCGTGCGATTGTTGGCGGCGAGAGTAGGCTTCTCAGTGCTGGGCGGCGGCCTGTCCAGTGCAAGCCCTCCAGGGCCCTGAGGCATCTGTCTAGCGCCGCAAGCACCGCCGTAGCCTATCGGAAACCGCACATCAAGCTTCCCCGGCATGGTGCAGAGGGTGTGCCACTTGCCTGGCTGCAGATGTGGTCGCTGTTATCGTTCCGTGTTCACACAGGTTTCGGAGGCTCTGGCGTCCAAGACGTGGCGCCGCCTACTGTGCGCACATGTCGGCCTGTACCGTGCAGCGTGTCCTCGCGTTTGCCGATACCACGGGCAACAACGGCCGCTGCACAGGGGCCGTGCAAGTTTCGATCAACTTGAGAGTGAGACAATCAGGCACCTAGTGCGGGTAGGTCTCAAACCTAGTAGTACTAGGCCTTTCTATAAGTCAAGGGTTTTAGCCTGCAGCTTCGGAGTCGTGCGTACGCTTTTTCCATGGGATTCAGGCGGCCCAGGCGCCCCTGCTGCAGGGGCCCTGCATCATTCAGAGATGCTGGCTTGTGTACACTGTTAGTCAATTCGCGAGTGCTGGCAACCATCTGCAGGTGGAGGCCGTATCAAGACAGCGCCGTCGTGGGCATTAGTAACCAGCATCAATTTGGCCTTCGTCTCGGAAACAGCAGCCGTGAAGCAGCCTGTTGTGGGTCTCATTGTCGAGGAGTGCAGGACCCAGTTCCTGCTGTGCTGGCCTGCCGCCGAATTGGCCGGCAAGTGCCCAAGACAGTCCAGCTAGAGAACGGACACCTCGCAAGGCCGTAGACGCGGACGCAGGGGCAGCACTCCCTGCTGCGCTCGCGAGTAGTGCTTCTCATCTGTTCTCCAGCAGCCTGGACCACGTTCGAGGTGCGATCTGCGTGCCAAGCGGTGCTGCAATCTTTGAACGTGCCTGCGTCCTTGTCAGCGGGGCCATTCTGGCGCATCATAGCGCCCAGGTCCCCAGTGGTCGCCCTGCTGTTCTCTGGAATGCCAATTGAGTTGTTCACAAGGGCACAGCGGTGCTGATGCTGCTTGTCTTCACCGTTTGCAGGCTGGTTGGGTACAGCTCGGCAAGCGAACCGTCAACTTCGCGCCTCGAAGCCACAGAAACGGCGTGCACAGACGTTGCAATGTAGCGACTTGGCGCCTGCGCTCCTGCGAGTCTGCATCTCCGGCGCGCTGTGCAAGACGCCGGAGTGCGGCCTCGCCTTCTGGACGAAGTGTGATTGAGGCCATCAGCGTCAAGCTGGCGATGCCGCACAGCGTCGCGCTGGCGCTGGCGCGGGCGGCGGCGGACGTGATTGAGCCTGCCGGCAAGGCCACGCCAGCCGACTGCGAGGCTGCTCCTGGCACGCCGCGCCGCATGGCGGAGCCGCCATCCCGCCTAGACCGCCTGCCAGACCTCGCCTCCGACTCCTGCAACGACAGCAGCGATAGCAGCGATGACGAGGCGCCGAGCATGCAGCGGCAGCGCAGCGGTCGCGACAGTTTTGCTGCTGATGGCCTGACCATGGCTTCAGCCGACACCGCAGCTGCGGCCATGCAGGCGAAGGGCGTGAAGCGCACTCGCAGCGACCCGCCGCTGCCCCGGCAGCCGCTGCAGTGGATGGGCTGCACGTGCCACTGGCAGGTGACGCGCGCTGCATCTGTGCTGGCTGACATTGCGCATGGTGCGCATGGGTCATGTGAGGCTGTACACTTTTGTGAGCAGTTGGTCAGACTGGCGCTTCTGTTGTGCAGAGGGACGCTGCAGCGCCAAAGCCCCAGCAGGTGGAGCTGGCGAACTGCAGCATCAACACTGACATTGCTGCAATGGAGCAGGATGCATCGCCGCTGCCACCGCTGCCGCCCGAGCTCAGCCATCTGATGCCGCCAGGTTCGACAGCAGTCATGTGATCCTTTCGCAGATGAGGTTGATCAACACATCAGCATCAGAGCCAGTGACACTGCAAAGCCTCCCACAGGAAAGTGATAACCATACTAATATTGAAATCTGATTCAGGGCTTGCGGCGGTGCCAGCAGCAGAGCAGCAGCAGCGGCTGCCGCCAGAGGCGGAGGCCCCCCTGCAGCGGCTGCATGCGGAGCTGGCCCACAGCCAGGCGGCGTACGACACCGTGCTGCGCGCCCTGCATCGAAAGGTCAGCAGCACCCGGCTTGAACACATGCCACCTGTGCAGCTGTGTTGCAGCTGTATGCCCATGCAGCTTTGCATGCATGCGCGTGCATGCGTGTGTCGTGCATATCTTAAAGAGCTTCTGAGGGATGATTGACATCTTGTCGAATGTCACATGCAGACGCAGGAGTGTGAGTCGCTGACGGGGGTGGTGCGGGATCTGACGACTGGGCGGGCAAAGGCCGCCGCGGGGCGCTCGGCGCTGCAGCAGCGGTAGGCTTCATATGGCAAAACTTCACTCAGCTGGAGTACACCCTTGATTCTGGAATGGTTGTGGCTCAGTGGGATATCTGTGGACAGCAGCGATTGATGATCAGGGGCCTGCGCATCTGAATACGCCGGAAGCACCAATTGACCTAAGGACGCTTGAAAGCATTAGCAACGCTTGCGGCTAGACAATGGGTGCTGCTACTCGACCGCCATTGCTTGTGAGGTCGCACAGCTGGTGCGTGCAAGAAGAGAACCGCCTTGCAAACACTCCAGCCTCCGCCTGCAGGTGCATGGCGCTGCTGGACGATGTCACATGGCCGAGGCAGGTGGCATATCTGGCCCGCAGAGGGCAATTTGTGTAAAAACCTTGGTATCATCGACCATGCAACACGTCTCCTGCTCGCCTGCAGGTGCATGGCGCTGCTGGACGACGTCGCACGATTGGGACGGGTGGCGGATCTAGCCCGCCGGGGCCAGGCCGACAGTCGTGCCGCCGCCGAGACCGCCACTACCGCCCGCCTGGAGGTGTGGTTCGTTCGTGGACGTTGAGTACATTCCCACTGTTGCATCTCTGATGTTGATCGGTCACGAACAGTTGGCCGACAGCCATGTTGCCGCCGAGGCCGCTGTCACTCCTCGGAAGTGAGTTTCTTGCTGGCACATATGAGAGTGTTGCAACTTCAATGGCCATTGAAAATAATCTACTTGCCAGCCATGTCGCTGCTGATGCCGCCAACTCAAATGACCTCCAACCAGCTGGCCAACAGCCGAGCTATTGCCGAGGCCGCCGCCACCGCTCGCCTGGAGGTATGCTATGCTGTTCAGTGCTGCTTCACAAATCATTATTTACAAACTATAATCGACCGATTGAGTTGGCCACCTGCTCCGCCGCCGCTGAGGCCGCTGCCACCGCCCGCCTGGAGGTGTGCTCCTTCCTCGTGCAACTTACAGGCCTGTGACTCAGATAAACGTCGGCCACGACAGCCAGCCGACTCCAGCGCCGCTCCTGAGGCCGCCGCCCCTGCATGGCCGCAAGTGGGCAATGCAGTGCTACATGCATGTCTGCCTTATTCTACCAAAGGGTAGCGTCTGGGAATCATCGCTCGCCCATCGGCACAGTGTTGTACTGGGTTTCACACTTGCACTTGAAGCCTCGTTACTCAGGCACTGTTCCCATGGTAACCCCTATCCTATGCCAACATGACAGGCTGAGGGCGAGGCAGCAGATGCACGGCGGCAGGTTGCTGTTCTGGAGGAGCATAATGCAGCACTCAGTGCGACCAACAAGCACCTGGCACGCCGCGTGGCCACCCTGGAGCGGGTGGCAGCCAGCGGGCACATGAACAGCGCCAATGCAGCGCTGCTGCGGCCGCTGGCGACCTGCCGCCTGGCGGAGAGCTACTGAACAGTCATGTGGCAGCAGCGGCAGCCGCAGCCGCAGCCAAGCGACATCACAGAAGATGCTGTGATATTGCTGGCCACCACAGCGTGTAGCCTGGCACTGAGGTACTGGACAGTCAAGATAGGGGTGGTAGCGCCTGCAGCAGCGATGGCAGCTGCGATGCGGCTGCTGGCGATCAGTCTGACGGAAGCCGCTAAATGACCAGCGCAGTATGCTTCTGCAGCGGCGGCGGCGGCAATGTCAGCAGGAGCAGCGGTTGGCAAGTATCTTGGCAGCGGCGGTGCTGCTATTCTGTGCCCCCTGGACCAGCTGCAGAGAAGCGAGCTCTTGTACAGCCCTTGGGATATGCCAGCCGAGGAACAGCTGAACAGCATAACAGCTGCGGCGACGGCGGCAATGATTTGAACCACGAACTGTACAGGCTGGAGCCCACAAAGCAAGATCAGAACCAGGCAGCAGCGCCCATGGTGGGACAATTTCAATGGCACATGCAAATGCCTTCGACAGCATGCACAAGGCACCAGCGACTGGTTGCCAAGGCGGCCTGCAACTCGAATTTTTCTGCGGCCGCCTTGACCGTCGTCAGGGTTTGGAGCTCTGTGGCAGACACTGCCTGCATCATGCGCTTACACAACTACACCGCATGTATGAAGAACATCACCCGCAGGGTGCGCTGAATGATTGATGGTAGATTGTAGAAGGACTGCGCCAATTTGTGGCAACAGTCGGGAACTCTCAGACTGAACTAGATGCTGGATTGGGCATGTGCAAGGTGTGTATGAAGTCGATGGTATTTAGAGGACTTGGGCATGGAGTGTTTCTTCTGGTATTGACTGGTTTATGCCTGCGGGAATCACATGATGAACGGGTGTTGTTCCCGCACCTTGGTGCTTCCGATTGTTGCGCCACACTTCCTCTTTTGCCAAGATGTATGCTGATTGCACGTAAAGCCGTGTTTGTAATGACAGGCAATTTCGCAGCGGTTGCAGTTGTGCCCGCGTTCGACATCAGCTCTTCAGTGTACGGCAGTCACAACAGCTGACAGGCGCATCATCACGCCGTATGTACCGATAAGACGCACGTGTCAGGCACCGTCATGCCAGACTCCTCGGCTCTCTCTAGATATCCTTCAAAATCCGCCGCCTGCACTGGCTGTTCACACCGCCGCCGACTGCTTGACTCGCTCCAGGGCACGCCAGCCAATGTCCTGCCGGCAGAAGCCGTCCTCCCACTGCACCCGATCCACGGCCTGGACCCACAGAACAACGAGTCCTCTGCCAATGCGGCCAGATTGGTCACGACGTGCAACTGCACTGGTATTCCTCGACACATCGCGTCAGTACATTGCAGCTGCGCATGACTGGATGCACGCCGCACGTCACTGGCTTGGAGCCAAACTCTAGCGCTTGCACCGACCAGCTGCCGACCACACCTGGTATGCCCGGCGCTGCGCCTCTGCGATGTCGGCCCCGAGGGCCGTGACGCCCAGCACCCGGCCCCCAGAGGCCACCAGCCGCCCCTGCCCGTCTGTTGTTGTGCCCGCATGAAACACCTGCCATTGTCAGGAGTGTCGTCAACACCCAGTGAATGCTGTAGTATGGAGTCAACACTATGCACCCATGCACCCTTCGTGATGCTTCCGACATCTTCGGCTCAACACCAGAGCCAAACAGTGTCGCCGAAGGTGCAGCATCGTGCAGGCTCTGGGCCGCAACTCTTGATGGGAAATCTCAGAAGATGCTGCACCCAAGCGCCGCTGGAGCTCTTCAGGCTGCAGATGGCCTCATCTTGGCACAGGTGCCCATTCTAGCCATAATCTGGTCCAAGGCGATGGAGATTGCAGACGAATGTGAGGCAGAAGGTGCGGTGTCGATGCGGTCAAGGCTGCAGCTGGCGCCGTTCTCAGACTGACCACCCAAGGCAGCGTGCAATTAGATAACTGGAGTAGGTACAAGCCCCGAGATCGACACCGTTGCGGTGCTAATGCTGTCGAGGCCGCTGACGGCACCAGCCTTGGTCTGGCTGCTCAAGGGAGCTCTCAGATGAAATGGACGGATGAACTAGGCGGGAGCCCTTCTGAGATCGACACCTTTGCAGTGCTGATGCTGTCGAGGCCGCTGATGGCGCCGCCCTTGGCGTAGCTGCCCGGGTAGCCCTTGGCGGCCATGACGACCGTCAGCGCCGCGCTGTCCGACCACCGCAGCTGCACATCCGCGAGCTCCCCTCTGCAGGCTGCCTGCAGTGGCACCATGCGACATGCAGTCGGCAGCAGATGATGTGAGAGCAGGCCACAGTGCTGTGCTGTCTGATCGCCGTACATCCACATCCGCTTGCTGCCCCTGGCAGATGGCCGTGCAAGGTGCACTGCAGGGTCAGACTTGGCAATTGTCTGCGGTGACCGCCATGCTCAAGGATTCAGCAATGGCGACGGCACATCTGGCTGTGCACTGTGCATGCGGCGTGATGGCATCTTGGAACGAGCGGGGCTGGCTGGCAGGCAACTGAGGGCTCGACAGCAGTTTGAGTGGTGCCCTCACCTGCAGAGCGGGCAGCAGGTCGCTGTCCAGGCGGCTGAGCAGGCCCTGGCACTCGGGGTCGCCAAACCGCACATTGTGCTCCAATAGCAGCGCCTGTCCACATATTGCAAAGTTTGATGCAGTCCCAATGTGAATCTTTGAGAAATCTGGCACGTGGAGTGTCGCTGGGCCGCGGTCCCGACGGGAGGCAGCTGCACATTGTCAGCAATGCTTGCTTTTTGCATCCAAAAAGCCGCAGACGATGCTGCGCTGAGCGCACTGAGCATGGAGCGAATATACACATGATTGCACACGGTCTCGTGCACACCTTGCCATCCCGGATCATGAGGCCGGCAAACAGCACCCCCCGGAATGGCTTGCCCTCTGCCACCATTGCGGACGCTGTTTTCTGCATGGCAGGAAGCCTGAGGGTCATCGTGTTGTGGCTCAGGCTGAAGCTAAGGCTCAATGGCATGCGGATATGGCCCTACTACATCGCTCTTGGATGACACACCGGGCACATGGCTGACAAGGAGGACGAGGGCATGAGAGCAATGCTACATGACATGACCGGACCTGCACGATGTCACGCATGACCTGCTGCTCGATCTCCGGCGTCACCACCGGTGCTGGCGAGTAGGCGCCCATCCCGCCGGTGTTGGGCCCTGCATGGCAGGATCATTCTATCGATTTCCGATTCGATGCCTGGTCAACTCAGATGCAACTCGTATTGACCGCCAGCCAAATGCTTCCGAAGCAAGTCTCTTGCCAATGGGACCGTCGCCGTGCGCTGAGGCCAGCACAGGCGCCTCATCAGACGTTACCCATGATCAGCTTCCCAACGAATGAATGACAGCCCCACGACGGCGTCGCTGAGTGCTGCCCAGGCTCACATGCTCGTCAATCTAAAGGCTTCCCAGCACATGCCTGGCGGCCCACCTGTGTCGCCCTCGCCGACGGCCTTGTGGTCCTGCGCCGAGGCCAGCGCCACACACGTCTCCCCGTCTATGAGCGCGAAGAAGGACGCCTCCTCGCCCGCCAGGAACTCCTCCACCACGATCTCCGCGCCTGAGCAGGCATAAACACGCAACTGTGTCAGCTCTTGGCTCATACACATGCAGTCCCCCCGTCTATGAGCGCGAAGAAGGACACCACCTCACCCGCCTGGCACTCCTCCACCATGACGTCTGCGCCTCAGCAAACAACACAAGCACAAAAAAACTGTTAGCAAACAGCACGGCCTGCCCAAAGAGGCAAGCTTACCCCGGCAAGCTGCTTGAGGCAACCCAAGCGGCAACCGAAACCCCCGCATCCTCATCCTTGGTCAACTCACAATCGGAAGAGCGAACCTGCTGAGCCGAACACCGCGTTCACCAGCATGGCGTCCACTGCCGCCTCTGCCTCTGCCACGGTCTGCGCCACCACGACGCCCTTCCCCGCTGCCAGCCCGTCTGCCTGTGCCGGTGCAGGCAAGGGAAGCTGAGACCGCGACTTGGTTGGCTCGCTGAAGGAGCTGCACTGCACACTGTGTAATCGACAGGCATACTGTTCGTCAGGGCACAGCTAAAGAGTGGCGCGGGCAGAAGGCGCACCTTGACAAAGATGGGCGCCCCCTGCTGCTGGATGTACTCCTTTGCCATGGTGGCATCTTTAGAAGCTGTTCATGCTGCCGTTGAATGCCAGATCTATTGCAAGACATGACAGAGAAGGCCAACCTTGACAACGATGGGCGTCCCCTGCTGCTGGATGTACTCCTCCGCCGCTGCGGCGTCGCTGAAACTTTATCGAATGCCAGACATGTTAGAACATATGATGTGGAATGCCCACCTTCACCACGATGGGCGCCCCCTGCTGCCGGATGTACTCCTTTGCCGCTGCGGCGTCCCTGAAGCTCTGCGACACGGCTGTGGGGATGCCATACTTGGCACATAACGCCTTCAGAAAGGACTTGGAGCCCTCCAGCTGCGCTGCCTCTGCTGATGGCCCAAACACGCTGCAGGCAGTGTACATTGCCCACATTCAAGCTTCAGCAAGACAATCAGATGTCTATCGACAATCATGTGGACACGTCCGCAGGACGAAGGTCAGGACCAAGGCCGGAAATGACAGTGTGTATTGAACTTGCTGCTGTGCACAATGTATAAGATTGAAACGACCTTGCAACCTTACAGACTGTAGGCAGGGGAAAGCACAAGAGTGCTGCTCACTCGATGCCGGCGGCAGACAGTGAGTCGGCAAGGCCCGCCACCAGCGGCGCCTCAGGGCCCACAACCACCAGCTCCACGCCATTGCCGCGGCAGAAGTCCGCAACCTGGAACGGAGTTTGTCAGCCCGGACTTCAGCAGACGCAAGCCTGGACTGTGGGCAGATGAGCAGCTTGTCAGGGTCTGTCACACCAGGAATCCGCCGCCCTGAGCTCTAAGATCCCCTCCAATGCAACCATAGAGATGCGCACTTGCTGCACCCAGCAAAGTCTCGGACCCACAACCACCAACTTCATACCCTGGCCATAGTGAAAGTCCGCCAGCTGGAGAAACTGCATGAATTGTGATAGCTGATGCAGCAATGTATGCAAGCTTTGTCTGACATAGTCACCTCTGTTGCAGCTGTGCAAGGTGTTTCGGAGTTCACAAGCTCAGCGCTGCGTGGTCGACGACACTCAGGTTTGGCACGTTGTGTATGTCAGGCCCCGCGTCAGTGTTTGACACACTATATCTCGTGTAAACACCGATGCTCAGTTGCAGATGCTTCCAGCCGCTCACCGCTGCATGGTCGTCCACATTCAGGTCCGGCACATTCCGCACGCCGGGCTCCGCGTCGGTGCCGGGGTTGCCGGGCGCGGCATACAGGGTCTGGCAGGCCGGCGACTGCGCCAGCTTCCACGCGAGCGCGTGCTCCCGCCCGCCGCCGCCCACCACCAGCACATTGGTCTGTGGGAAGGTGGAGATGGTTGGAGAAGGGTGATTGTCTGAGTGCGGAATCACTCGCATGACATGGACCACTTTGAAGGTGCAGCAGCTACCCCAGCCTTCCAGCCAGCGTGTGATTCCAGTTGCTGCCACACCCCATCAGCAGCACATGACCTTGCGCAACGTCATGCACATGCATGAAGCGTGCAAGTGAATGTTACTCACAGGCATCATTACTCACATTGCCTGCAAATCGCACACAGGGAGTCTCGAGCGATGCAGGCGCTCACGAGGCGCATGCATATCTGCACCTTTGTGCCGTCAGCGTGAACGAGACACTGCAGCTGCACTCGCCGGCAGCCAGCACCACCGCGGCGCCGCACATGCAGGACATCAAGTTGGCCTCTTCTGAGCGTGCTGCTGCAGCAGGATGCGGCGGGATGCGACAGTCGATGCCTCACTGCCGGCAGCCGCATGCTGGTCGCCTAGATGTAGTCAAATGTTGGCGCTGCAGCCACCGCCGCCGCCGCCGCTGTCAGCCCGCAGACCTGGGGTCCTGGGGCGACACCAGCAGCGATGCTGGCTGTGTGAAATTCAAATCCAACAGAATTCACGTCCAGATCGATGCGGGACCCATGCGACGGCCCTGCGCAATCTGCAGGGTGTCGGAAGCCAACGCCGACACACGGGCGATTTTGAATCTGAAAATCTGCGCTTCAGGATGACCGCTGGCTGATCGGCCAGCGGATCGGTCTGGCGAGAATGCATCAAAGCAAAAGGTACTGGACAATGCGCCAATGAACCAGCGAACCAAGTGTGCCCTATCATGGGTTGGGTCAATTCCAACACCGGGTAAATTCCGACACCCACCCAATTCGAAAAAGCTTGATGGCACGCCGACATCTCATCCGCTGCTTCATGCGCAATGCAAATTTTGCAGCCTGAATCGTCGTTCACGACACCAAGTTGCGCGTAAGCGTGAGCCCTGATGTCGCGCCATATCGCATCTGCTAGAATTTGGGGTAGGTGTTGGAATTTATCCGGTGTAGGAATTAGCCCAACCCATGATAAATCGATTGGCAAACTACGAGCGTGATTAGCATCCTCAGACCTCGAACAGTGCAGTTGAACTGAGCCGATCAGCACCCAGAGCTTCGTTTGCGGGATCCTTGCAACCCTTGAGATGCGCATGCCGGTGCGATCTCATGCGGTGCCATGCCGCACCGCGAGCCGCGCATGCATGTGAGGTGCAGAACAGCTGGCACTCGCTTCTGACCCTGTACCGTGTGAGCAGCGAGCGTACATTGACCTTGTCGGCTCCATGTCTCTGCGATGATTCACTCATGCAGTTCAGCATCTTGCCCCTGAACGTACATCTTTGGGCCGAACCCTTGTGCTAAGCCGGGATGGAGCACCACATAGGTCAGTCGTGGAGATCAAGCAATCGTGCGCTGCAGGACACGGACTTTCAGCTTCAACAGCTCATCTAGGGCGAACCGCTTCGCATCCTGAGGGTGGTAGGTGCGTGCAACGTCACCTTGTCTATGCATGCAGCAAGGGGTTTGCCAGAGGGGCCACACTAATCGCAGCTCGTTTACTCACAGGTCAGCATGGCGTCATCTAGCACTGCGCTTGATGCCGACTGCATCGAGGAGGACGACGGCACCAGCGACCCCGTGCTGACAGAGGCGCATGTTCGCGATGTCTTCAGCCACTGGGAAGCAGGTACAGCCGCACGCACTTCCTGGAAGGTTGTCTATGCCTCCTGGTTATAGCCGGACAGCGCAGAGCACCGATTGCTTCTCAGACCAGCGCTGTTGAGCTTGTTGTCACTGTTCATCACTACAGGGCAGCCCGCACTGTTTGCGGAGGCAGTGGCGGATGACGTGGACTGGACGCAGATGGGGGCGCACCCGCTGGCTCACCGCTACCGCTCCAAGCACGCATACTTCGAGGTGATGCTATGAGCTACATCAAAGTTGAGCAAGGGTCGACTGTTGTTGACTCCTTTGGGCATCTTCAACACTTGCACTGCACACCATAAAGCAGTATTTGGACCCACAGTGCTGGCCTGCAGGCAGCGGACGGACCCATTGCGAGGATAAAGAAGGCCATTCGCGGGTCGCTGCGGCTGCACGTGCAGTCGGTGTTCATTTCTGGCACCTGGGCGACTGTGGAGCTGCACGCCGAGGCAATTGCAAAGGCCGGCTGGGCGTTTGACAACCAGTACTGCTGGCTGTTGGAGTTCCGGCGGGACGGCTTGGTGCAGACTGTGCGATCCTACATCGCCGACTCCGCGGCGGTGGTGCGGCTCATTGAGGAGAGCGAGGCCTGATCAAACAGGACGGCCTCACCATGACCCCTCCGGCCATTTCCTTACTTTGGGGGCGGGAGCGGCATGCGGCTGGCATGCCATGCTGAGAGTACTGTACCCAATGCCAGGGAACCTGGCGTCCAAGCATTGTTTGACCGCGTTTCTTCTTTGAAATGTCTTTTGTACGGTAAGTGTGACGCCGCATGATAGTTCATGCCTGGGCGGATGATGATGGTGATGTACTGCCCAAGGGTAACAACGATGTTGGTGTTAGTTGGAAAACCTGGTCTTCTGCAACATTGACGGGTAACGTTGTCCTGCTTCCTGGGGCACATCAACTGGACGCAGCCATGCAGAGCATCTTCCAGTCATCATGCTGTATCAGCCGGATTACGTAACTTCATCTGCAATGTGCCCGCAAGACGGTACCCAGCCAGTGACAGTCTGACTATCATATGAGAGCTTCCAGACCGAACATCTAAGCGATGGTCACCTCCTGATCGCGCTTTGCAACTCGTAACAGCAAGTTCTCTCGCTCCAGATCACTCCAGCCAGCAACGTGATCTGGCAAACAGAACGCTGTACGTAGACATGCAAATTGATTGAAGGTACGATTTGTACAGTTTGATCACGGCAAGCGCTACAGACTAGCAGTCCACAGTATGGTTCGTGGTTCCGACATTTCCGCCCCACCCTCACACTGATAGTTCGGGCTTGCAAAAGAGCCACGAGTGCATTTCGATACTTCATAGGTGACGAGACCGTGCAGCGGCGCTATGGCGCTGCCGCCGGTTGCTGGTGACCCGTACACATGGCCGTGGGATGGCAACTGGACGCCACAGAACACAGCCCTACTCATCATCGACATGCAGGTGAGCGTGAGACCTCATCCCTGTGTATACAGATTCAACCTCTGCTCATGTTTCAGTGTGACGCATTCGGATCAGACTGACAGCTTGCGCACATCATCCCTCATGTTAAAGCATGCGCCGCCTCTGACATGCCCACTGGCACGTCCCCACTCGCACCCATGCATGCAGGTGGACTTCTGTGCACCAGGAGGGTATGTGGACAAGATGGGGTATGACCTGTCGCTTGTGCGGGAGCCCATCAAGCCCATCAGGTTAGCGGGACCCTGCTCCGTTCTGCATATGAGTTGCGCATGCTCGCAGCACCTGCATGGCTGATAACTGCATTGTCGCACAGGACACACCAGCTGTGCAAAACATCATATGTCCATGACAGACATACGAACCGTCTGTCTGCAGCACAGAAGGCGAGCATGCAGATCATCCACAGCTGCCTGGGCGCAAATTCGCATTTTCATCCTTGTGTTCTGCGTGCAGCCATGCCTGCAGCGGCGCACGACACTAGGCAAGCACATCATCCAAAGTCACTTCATGCCAGGCTGCATGCTCATCTGTGTGTTCTGTCTGCACAGTCGCGTGCTGGAAGCGGCACGCAAAGCGGGCATGCACATCATCCACACGCGCGAGGGGCACCGCCCTGACCTCGCCGACCTGCCTGCCAACAAGAAGTGGCGCTCCAAGCAGATTGGTGGGGTCCTGCACCTCAACCTAGTCCCGTGCCTCCCTCCTTCAGGTCACATATATATGAACAGGCACTGTTGGGAGCGCTCGGCCATTGCAGCTGCAGTGGACCAGGCTGTGGGCTGCAGGGGTCATGTCAGGACATTGTACAACTATATGTGTACCTCAGGACGAACAATCACGACTGACAGGTGCTTGCATCGGGGAGAAGGGGCCATGCGGGCGGGTGCTGACCGTCGGCGAGCCGGGCTGGGAGATCATTCCCGAGCTGGCGCCGATGCCGGGCGAGCCCGTGGTGGACAAGCCTGGCAAGGGCTCCTTCTACGCCACAGGTTCGCGGTCTGATCATGTTCAAGTTCATATGCAGATGTGCCGTGCCCCGAAAGGCAGCTACGCATACGGACTTGCATTGCTGCTGCCGCTGCTCGCGGCATCTGCGTGATGTCAGCAACATCCTCCGGCGCTGCATGGATTGCTCATGCCATTCTCATGTCCCTCGCAGACCTGCAGCTGCTGCTGGCGACGGCGGGCGTGCGCAACATCATCCTGTCTGGTGTGACCACCGATGTGTGCGTGCACACCACCATGCGGGTGTGCGCTGCAGGCTGATGTACTCATATTGCTGAGGGCATGTACATCTCATTTGGGTGCCTGACATGGCTCAGCTGTGCCTGACATGGCTCGGATGTGCCAACACAGCGCACTTGTTTGATGGGTGTGAGATTGGCTGCTTCAGGATGCAAACGACCGCGGATACGAGTGCCTGCTGCTGTCGGACTGCACCGCTGCGACGGATCCTGGCAACCATGCTGCCGCCCTGAAGATGGTCAAGATGCAGGTGACGGCAAGGGCACCCCGATCTGCACTGAAACTCAGATGTCACCTGGCCTGTCTGTATTCTGCAGCATGGTGGTCGCTATGATGACCGCTTATGGTGATCACTCTTGCAGGGTGGCGTCTTTGGGTCGGTGGCAGACTCCACTACGCTGCTGGCTGCCCTGGATCTGCCCGCTGACGGCGTGCCCAATGGCACACCAAATGGCATGCCGGCAGCGGCAGAGCTGCCCGAGCGCATGGCCACCGTACCCACAGCAAAGCCGTACGCGTACGACATGCCGGTGGGCAAGACGGCACTCATCATGATCGACTTCCAGCGCGACTTCTTCCTGCCGGGCGGCTTTGGCGACGCCCTCGGCAACGACATCGAGCTCCTCAAGGTGACATTTGCTGCACGGCTGTATCCAAAAGACAAAGTTCTTCTCTCATCTGCCTCTCTGGTCGTCTGACTTAGCTGAATCTGTGCAGAAATGCACCTCAGCACTTGCACCGCCAACCTGATATGATCTCAGTGCAAGGCTGCTCACCCAGCTGAAAACTCCATGCCGGTGCAGGCATGCGTCCCCGGGGCCCGGACGCTGCTTGCGGCCTGCCGCGGCGCCGGCATGACCATCGTGCACACCCTGGAGGCGCACAAGGTAGGAGTTGTTTAATTGAAGCTAAGTTTACTAAGGCACCGCACAGCCTCCGCTCTGCTGCCAACCTTGTCAAACAGTGCAGCCGCTGTGGCAGCTACTTTTACAAGTATTTGCCATTTGGATCAACGCGTTTCACCCCTGCTTTCCTTCTTTTCACCACTCAAATCCACTGCGATTCCCTCCCTGCTGCAGCCGGACCTGTCGGACCTGCACCCAGCCAAGGCGCGGCGGGGCAACCCGCCGCCCGGCAGGCGCATCGGCGACGACTCCGACATGGGCCGCATCCTGGTGGGCTTGACGGCTTTCCATTGCAATCACATACCGACTTGTGCATCGTATTGTGGCTGGTGCGCATTGATGTCTGCATGATGGGTCTCTGTTGTCTCATCAGCAACCTGCATCCACACTGCACAACCTGTCTGACTGCAGGTGCGGAATGAGCCCGGCAACGGCATCATCGAGGAGCTGGCGCCTGCAGAGGTGAGCACAGGAGTTGTCCGACTACATGCAGTGTCATCTTGGGCAGGTGTCCCAGCATGCATTGCCCGTGTTGCACCAATGTTTGCATTGCATGTGATGGGGTGTGCGCCGTCAGTAGACGCTCGCATGTAACATGCTCAAGTGGAACATGCTCAGCAGGGACGCATAAAACCTTCCATATCTGCAGGGGGAGCGCGCGTTGTTCAAGAGGGCCAAGGGCGCCTTCTACGACACCGACCTCGAGCCCTGGCTGCGCGGCAAGGGCGTCACCCACCTCCTCATTGCTGGCGTCACCACCGAGGTGCGGGTCCCATTGTCATGATGCTGCACCATCATAAGACGCTGTACATCGACTGGAAGGATGCCCGGCTGCCATGAGGTGCCAGTCGGACATCATCTGGTCGTGGTCTCATCATGTCGAATTCTGCGTCTGCATCAGTAACACAAACACAGGGACTGCACCTTGAACACTGAAGGGCCATTCCAGGAACAACCGACCTGATGCTGGCGCCTTGTACGAGTGCAGGTCTGCGTGCAGACGACAATGCGGGAGGCGAACGACCGTGGTTTCGACTGCCTGCTGGTGTCCGACGCCACGGCATCCTATACCCCGGCCTTCAAGGACGCCACACTGCAGATGGTCGTGTCACAGGTACCTGATGCAAGCTGTTGAGTGACAATGGCATGTAGACGTCGCGTCCTAAGTGAGGCTGTGGTGCTACCTGCTCGAATGAGTCTGCAGGACTGCAGTCGAGCTGAGGTGGACACTACATGTGCTGCAGGGTGGCATCGTGGGGTGGACTGCGGATGCGGCTGCTGTTGCCGCGGCACTGGCGGCCTGAAGACGACTCAAGAACATGATTGGCGCGGCTGAGCCGCCGCATGACGAGCAACAACGGCAACAATGCACATCGAAGTTTGACGGGATGAGCTGTGCTCTGTGGGTGTGCTGCGCTGCATGATGGCACTGGCAAGATCAGCGGTGCTTGATGCAGCACCACTCAATGGGGCTGGTCCAGCCTGCAAGACGACGTTCGGTTCAAGCTGTGTCTCCCTGTTTGCAAGCTGTTGGATCTTGGTGTTTTCCAGCAACAACATGGTGCCCGCATTGCTGTGAGGGTGGAACTGCTGAGATGCATGTTGGCTCAGGAATTCAGGGGAAAAACTGCTTATCCAAGAAGCCAGTGGAGTGTTCGGGGTGTGCGTCTTTGGTTTCGTGTCTTGATTCTATCTCAACGTTGAAATAACAAATTTGCAAACAGCCAGGTGTGAAGGATGCGTCAGTCGAAAGGTACACGAGGAGTCTGATGAAGCATGTGCTCCTGAGCTGTTGCCCCTCCCACCAAAGACAGTGCACACCCTGTGCACGGCTCCGCAACAAAACAAATAACATATATGATGCCCAATGCCATCGACAATTGCGGTGTACAGTGCCGACGCGGATGTCGCGCCGAAACCATACAACGACACATCCCGTTTACTGGTGCACGACAAGTCTCTGCCTAGGCCTCATGGCATATCAATCTTGGCCAGCGTCGGCAGTGGTGCCATTGACCTGCGGCTGCCCCAAACGCAGCAGCAGCAGTTGAGCTCAGCCCTGTAGGCAGGACGCACAGCCCCCCGCCGCGGGTGCACAGCGGTGGCATTGGACCATATCCTTTCACAATATGTTGCTTCACATCCGTCGTGTCTCATCTTGCTTGGCGCCTCAGCTTGCTTAGCGCCTTGAACCCTTGTCTTTACCGTCTTGAGTTGTTCTTCTTGAGGTGGCGGCAGGGCACATATCTGACGCCTGCCGATCTGCCATGAAGCGAGCAGCGCCTCAGACCTTGTTGACCTGGCCGGCGTGCGCGGTGTCGTCGGCGGACGAGGTCTCCGACTCCTCCAGGTCCTTCTTGTGGATCTCCTGCAGCGTTGGAGAAGAAAAGGACCTGGTCAATGCAATATTCCTGCTCTGCAGCTGGTGCATAAGCTTGGCAGGCCACAGTGCATGCCTTCTGGTAGCCTGATTGACAGTGGTCCCAAGCGAGTACAGGTGGCCAGCTTGCATGCCAGATTGCAGATTGCATGCCAACTTGCGGTCTGGTGCCCCTTGAGGCAGACGGATGTGACAGGTTCAGGTGCAACACTGTGCTGGATTCTGTCATGCAGCTCGGGTCACCTTGATGAGGTCCTGGGCGCGGTGGCCGCCCACGCTCTGGTCCTTGGCGTAGTCGTTGGCCAGCGCCTTGCGCTCCTGCGGGGCATCCCATGAGAGGGGTTTATACAGGGTCTGCACAGTCGTGACAGGGGCCATGCATGCACCTACAGCATCCCTGCAGCTGCAACTGGTAGGAAATCGAATGTGTGATGCGCATGGCAGAGCTGCATCTGAAGCAATCGTATGGTACCACAGTTGAAAGGAAAAGGGCAGCAGCGGACCTCCTTGTCGACCATGATCTCGGAGGGGCCCAGGAACGGCAAGCCATGCGTCGTGGCAAAGTCCATGGCGAAACCCAGGGCGGCAAAGATGACGTAGCTCACCGCGCCGGCGATGAAACCTGCGGTCCAATGTCATTGTCTCTGTTGTAAGCACATGTGAGCAGTGTGCACTGCTCATCTGCATCCTGATGCACCCCATGGACCTGGGCATGCCCACAATATCCAGCACAGCATTGCAGGAACTCGTCACATGTGGCAGAAATGACGCCGGTAAAAAAATTGGCAATGCTGTCGCGTGATGCTGGCGGCTTACCGTAGGCAATGGAATAAGTTAGTGGCATGATACTGATTGTGAGAAAAGCCGGGACACTTTCCGTCACCAGGTCCCAGCGGATCTGCAGCGAGCGGAACAGGCCATCAAGTCAGGTGCAGGAGCGTGAGGGTATAGTAGAGCAAAGCCGGGCGCACAGCAAACCTGCGCAAACTTCTGTGGAAGACAACTGTGCACGGACAATCTGTCTGTCACAACGCTGTCAAGCATGACAACCAGCGCACCTTCACGATGTTGGCAATCATCATGGAGCCCACGATGATGAGGGCCGGTCCAACGGCGTAGGGAGGGATGCTGGCTGCAGATGCAGAACATTGAACAACATGATGTCCGGGCTCACGTCTTGACCCTGTCTGTCGTCATATGTACGCACACGTGCACATCACAGGTGGTGGGGACGATTCGGTCAGGCTACATAATATGGATGTGCAAGGCGTGCGCGAGGCGCAGCTGGCTGGGGCGCCCTCGATCATGCAGGGTTGTCAACCCAGCGGGCTCGTAGGCCAACACATAGCCCCGTTATCAATGGACAATCTACGCCACGTTGCCATGAAACTTGCTGCGCACCACCGCAGTGCGGGAGCGATTGGGTCAGCTTGACCGGCAGGCATGATCCAGACGCCTCTGATTCCGAGCAGCGTCTGCCAAGCTGCTGAAAACAGCTCTTGCGATCACTTCCCACATCCTAGCAATCACATTTGACGACACAACCAGCGCAGAGGCCCTAGTATGTGCAAGTCCGGGTCGCCACTGATTGCAATCCTCGCTTGACATGTGCTGCCACTCAAACCGCCCGGCTTCGAGAGAAGGCAAAGTTCATTCAAAGTTTTTCAAAGGCACTACTGCCGGATAGAAACGCCAGCGCGCGCAACAAGTTGGCTTTGCATGTTGTTTCGGATGCACCTCAACACAGGTACACAAGCGCGAACTGCTTCTGTTGGCCGCGATGGGGCCAGTGAATCCTACATGATTGGTATGCAACCGATCGTGATTCTCGCGGCCCCGTCAATCTTGCTGCAAATGTGAATGTGAATGTGAATGTCAATCACGCAATGCAGTGCGCAACCCCTCGTGGCAGCGGGCGAGGCTATCGCGATGCCGCAAGTTGCGCCCTTGACTCATACTGACCAGATGATCCCCAAAGCCGCCGGACTATCGACTTCCCGTGGCAGTCTGTGGAACGCTTCGACGCAACAAGCACGCCGCACAGGCATGCCAACAGCACGACAGCAGCAGCTCATGAGGATCCAGACAGCGGGGAGGTTGGCATGCAGCCCAGCATGTCGGCACAGCAACAGGAGGCACTGCTCACCAAAGATGGGGTTGAAGAAAAGGCTGATGATGAAGTAGCAGCAGATGGTGAGGCCAGTGATGCCGGTGCGGCCGCCCTCGCGGATACCAGAGGCAGACTCGATGTAGGCGGTGGCCGACGAGGAGCCGAACAGGCCTGCGCAGCCAAGAGCGTTACTGTCAGCATGACGGATTGACGACAAGGCGCTATTGGTTGCACCAGGCAGGGTTGGCACGCGGTGATTCCAATGTCACACATGGGCTTGACATTGCAGATGGACCGAATTGGAACGGAAGCCCACCAGAGATCATGACCGCGAATCCATCGGAGCAGAAGGAATACAGGCTGCGGTCCCAGGACTTATCGGGCTTCACGAAGCCGCCGCCCATGCGCAGGTCGATGAAGGACGCCTGCGTCATGACAGTGGGAGCGGCTCGAACCATCTCAATCACCACTGCATAAGCATGCAATTTCACAGCTGCACTGTGTCGTCATTTTCGAGCTGCAAGTCGGGGCAGGTGCTGTGTCTTGTGTCACTCATCAGACCGCACCATGGAGAACAGGGTGCCGGTGGCATCCAGGAAGTCGACGTACAGGAAGGTGATGAGCGCCTGCATGTGTTGCAGCAGCTTTGATGACATGACTGGCACGAGTGAACAACAGGCAGTGCCTCCAAAATGTGCATGTGCAAGGCATAAGCATAATGCATATGGTCTGTGGGTCCCTCAGGCAGAGGATTGGGCATCGTGCCAACAACAGATCTCACCAGCCACGCGCTGCCGTGCTTCAGGCCGCTGAAGTCCAGCTTGCCTGCATGAGCGCGGGCAACCATATATGTTGCCCTGAGCAGTACGCAGCCTTGCAGAGTACATATGCAGACAGCATGCAAGCCAGCAAGCATGCAATCAAAACGGACGGTGCTGAACAATGCTGGTCTCTGGAAGCTGGACGGGGATGGCTGCACGTCCTGTGAGATTCAGAGCAGACAGCCGACGCACCAATGACCATGGACGCGTCAGGGGTTGTGACGACCTTCTTGAAGAACGTCAGGCGGTCAGCGCCACCTGCAGACAGGGTGCACGGTGATCATCCTTCAGTGTGTACCAGACGACCAGCCACACTGCCAGCACACCAAGAACAAAGATGAAGACAGCAGAGCATCGACAGAGGCCCGACAGCACGTTGAAGCAACTCGAAAAAGTCACACCGGGGATGGCGGAACCGGAGCCGAGGTAGGAGGCGGCGTGGCCGGGGATCCAGGCGATGAAGGTGACCCACAGGATGCCCACCAGGAAGGCGCCGCGCACCCGCTGCCGCATAGCCATCACGATGACGACCAGCCTGCATCAGGCGCCGCAGATCAGTTGAGCAAGGATCGTCTGAGCGTCAGATGTGGTTGCCATCCTGAGCACAAGCAGGTCCAGCAGGGCATTGTGACGTCAGGAAAGACAGTCACTTTGCAAATGGTCGCATTTTGAGAGGAAAGCGCACCCAGAGATGCCGAGCCACACTGTTGCGCTCTCCATGCGGTTCTTCACTGCAGCATGAAACGTGCGACTTGGAAGGTGCTGGCGACACAGCAACAGCAGCACAAGTCACTGCACACATCTTGTCTGCACAGCAGCTGCGCAGCCAAGCTCAGAAGCGTGTAAACAGCGTCACGAGCGACAGAGTGTGACGCACGGCAGGCCTCGGCAGAAGACGCATCGCCAAGGTTGGGGATGGTCGTGCCAGCGGCAGCCGCAGCGGTGGCATTGCAAACCTATGCACAAACTCACAGAATCATGTAGGCACAGCAAACACAGGCCAGCAAGCAGCAAAACAGACTACATAAGATCACACCCAGGCACCAACCTGACTCAGAATGTTTTC
Source organism: Tetratostichococcus sp. P1 (assembly GCA_036584455.1). NCBI lineage: Eukaryota > Viridiplantae > Chlorophyta > Trebouxiophyceae > Prasiolales > Stichococcaceae > Tetratostichococcus > Tetratostichococcus sp. P1. The sequence continues at coordinate 2,787,583 of BTPI01000008.1, read as the reverse complement.
TGAAGAAGGTGAGGCACACCTGCGCAGCGGCCTCCTGGGTGAGGGTGTACATGGGGGCGCGGTCCTCGATGGGGCAGGCGCCCAGCGTGACCAGCGTGGCACTCTCGTAGGTGACGACGCCGAGGCCGTTTGAAGTCTGCAAATGTGAGACCGAAGATCTGTAAAGGCGCGTCCAAGTAGGACAGGTGCCCAAACTGACCTGCGGACAAGGTTCGAGGGGCCTAGGTGGTCCTTGGGATTGGGTTCACCTGGAGCCCGATGAAGGCCAGGAACATGCCAATGCCAGCGGATGTGGACAGCATGAGGGACCTGCACCGCCATGGCGAAACATGTCACGTGGACTGGCCATGCAGGACACCCCTTGCTCTTTGAGGCAGAGCTGCTTCAGTGGAACACAAGAGGAATGCAAGCAAATCATCAGAGCGCACCTGGGGGCCAGCTGAATCAGGCGGCCACGCACACCGGTGACAGCCAGGACGATGAAGATGATGCCTGCAATGCTCAAGAGTGGATTGGCAGGTGACACACTCGACATGTGCACAGTCGTTGCGAACCTGCTGGCGATCATCTTCGTTCGTGTGGTTCAAGCAGCAAGTGGCAGCGCACACCTTCCAGGAAGATGCAGGCGAGCGCTGTCTTGTAGGGCACATTGCTGCAGCACGGGGCAAGTCAAACATGCTCAGATAAATACATGTATCTCGGAACACACATGCTGCCGATGCAGGCACATCTCAAGCACAGGAGGCCCAGAGAGCGACCTACCCGCTGCCGTGGAACCTGCACGGCACAATAGCACATAATTTCTTAATACGCCCGATAGACTTCACGCAAGCTAACACTCACATCATATGCACACATGCGCATACAAACACACACATAACATTCTTACATACACACCCGACGACCTGCAAGGAAAAAGAAAATCAAATTAATTTAAGTGCCTCGGAGAAAAAACCCTCGGTGTCAAGACCAAGGACCACTTTTAATTTCCTTTTCCTTTTTTCCCGTTATGCATTTCTCTGCACACACGCAACCCACCACATCTCCTCTTAAACTACACGCACGTTGTAAGTAAAGTACGCATTCAACCCCAGGCCCGGGGCGACGACGATGGGCAAGTTGGCGAACGTCGCCATCACGAAAGTGGAAATGATGACGATCGATGCGGTAGCCGTGATCAAGCTAGTCTGGAGATCATTCAAGCACTTCGTGTATCCCTGCAAAGGAATGCAGGGCAATGTTACATCATGTAAAGCAAGATGACATGTTGCGGCATGCCAGGTCTATACATTTTTCAGCATGACACTTACCGGGTCAGCCGGAATGGCGAAGGGGCAGCCAGGCGACGGGTTGGTGCAGTCTGGAGAGGGACAACGGAAAGGAAATCAATTGCGAGCGTGAACATCTGTCCACTCGCAAATTTTCATGCAGTGCCTGCGCATGTCAATGTGCGTGACATGTCACTTCACTTGCTCACCATCAATTGTGCAGGTGCCGCCGGACTGGCTGATGATGCTGGCGTTGACGATGAGGATGTAGGCCATCGTGAGGAAGGTCACGGTGCCCGCCCGCATCTCCGTGGTGAGGGTAGACCTGCAGCGCGGCGCACACACATGTCCAGAGCGGCGGTTGCCAAGACAGCGGCGTCAGCATGCATGCACGATGACTTCAGGCACGAGTGAACGTACCCTCTCTCCTTGACCTTGAAGAAGCGGCCCACCTGCATGTCAGCATCTGTCAGGGTCAAGGACGGCATGAGAGTGCCCGAAATGATGCAGGAGGTGCAGGCTGAAGCAGAGGCTCGAGCAAGTGCATGTTTGCCCACTGCCACTTGAGCACCAGAATGAGCGACGACCACACGTGCAGCCAGCTCTGGCTCGCAACTCACATAGGACTCGGCGAAGGCCTCGTTGACGCGCGTGATCATGGCCATGGCTGGCGGTCGGGCGTGCCCGTGCAGCAGGATGGCTTGAGCCTCGCGCGTTCTCGTCGCCACCTGTATGCGAAACAGCTCAGCGCCGCTTTCAAACAGTTTCAAAGTGTACTTTTACACACAACCTGCGCAACCGATCGCGCTGCAACGCCCGGAAACTTGCGCAGGCAGCCCTAAATTCGACGCGTCGTCGAGACTATCATGAGGCTTTCGTTACAATGCACAATGCCCCAGCCCAAGGTCGCCCGAAGACATACATACAGAACATATCAGAGTGGATGCCTCGCGATTGTGCAGATCGATGGAACGTATGTTTGAGCGGCACCCAAGTGAGAGCCGGTCAGACATGCGTTCGAGAGTGGAGTCGCACCTGTGATTGCCGGCCGCGACGCCGCCCTCCACTACCTTGTGTAATGCCGGTATGTGATATGCGTGCAGGCTGAACGCCCGAATGTCGCGCTGTACAGCTTGCAACGTTGCAGGGCTGGACATCGAGCGAGCAGATCCACGTGCGCCACGTGACTGACATCTTATAAGCCCTACAACTTACTAAGCAGGATTTAAAATTTAAAAATCGGCGGCACTTGGTCGATTTTGCCGCAGCCTGCTGCAACATGAAGCTGCCGCAGCTTTGCCACCCGGGGGGGCGCGTGCTCGCGGCAGCGATCAGATGCAGTCACTTAGACCATTTAACGCTGGTACTGGCCAGCATATCTTCGCCTGCAGCAAAACTTATGGCGTGGTGCTGAAGGTAAGAAACGGCTGGCCCCTCGCTGGCATGCAAGGCACCGCTACAAGCAGGCAAATCATCGCGGAATGGTCTTTGAGGAAGCATCTTGTCTATTTCATGCAGATCAGACACCTGGGATGCCTCTCGCAGCATCATGATGAGCGCCGGCACTTGGCACAGGGCGGTGCAGCATGCCGGGGAATGCCGCCTGACTGCGCCAGGTGCAGCTGTCGTCTGGGCAAAGCCAGCGAGAGTCCGGAGGAGCGGCAGGCCGGGCTTGCGATCAAGTTCGCCTGCGGAGCCGCACCTGCTGCGGCGATGCGGCATGGAACAGCCAGCGGAGGCTTGCAGGCGGCACCTGATCACCCCCCTTCCTGCCGGTAGCAGCGTCACACTGGGGCTGTGGGTGCGCGCCACAGAGGCCTGGCTAGGCGCGGTCCCCGCGCCCTTATTGAGCGCATGAATGCACCAGGTCAGGCGCCCTCGCGGCCGGCCGACCTCCAGCGGCTGCCGCAGCGCATCCAGGCACAGGTGCTGACGCTGCTGGCGGTCACAACCTACAGGAGTTGCGGTCGAAGGCCAGGGCTCTCCCGGCTTGCTGACCAGATTCACACACCAACTTGTTGGACTGTGCATGTGTTGGGCAGTAGCAGTATGACAGCAGCATGATCCCCCGCCGACAGTGTGTTTTCGTGGCCTGCGCATCGCGGGCTCAGATGTGATTGCAATGAGATCATTGCTGGGTTTTCTGCAGGCGACAACAGCGCGCTGCTGTACCAGGCCTAGATCAGCGAGGGTGGCGTCGCCAAGCAGCAGGTCATCTTCGCCAGCACGTCCCACCAGCGCGCCCTGCTTCAGGCTCTCGGCAGGGACCTGGTGTGTAGCGATGCAACAGGTGCCACGTGTTCGTCTTCATGTCACGAACATGCCCGTGGGTGGCTTTTGTTGACCTGAGTATGATTGGGCATGCAATGATCCAGGCGTCACTGCACCCGCGCCTCCCAAGAGGAAACATGGTCAAAAATGTCTACATGCTGTGTGCTGGCAGGTACCCGCTCGCAACCGTCTTCATCGTGAACGACTTTGTGACGGCCGATGCAGCTGCATGGGTGATGCTCGAAGACAGTGAGGGCATGGCGAGAGCGTCCACCAGGACATCCGCACAGGTGCCCCTTCTATGTTCTGTTAGGGTCTCGGCTGTGCACAGTGGCCATTGTGACCACCTCCCACGCCTGGCTACATACAGCTGGCCTTGTCGTGGCACAGCGCTTTGGTCCCGAGCGCTCACACCTGATATATGTTGTGAACAGGCCAACCGGCGGATAGCAGATCATCTCAGATCGCCCCTTCGACAGTCACAAACGCACATCGCTGAGCAGCCGCTCCACAGGTGAGATTCAGACACATCAGCAAATAGCTTGAGCACGTATCGTGCCGCAGGCCCTCTTCGTGCATTTTGTGAAGGAGAGAGCCCTCTTCGTCTGCTAATGATATCACGAATCATCATGCAGTGTGCGCCGCAGCGGCTGGCATCACTGGTGCAGGGCCAATGCACATGTGTTCTGCTGCACCCAGATGTGGGGCAGCCGCCAACAAGTGGTGGCGCCTGCCTGCAGCAGCCTCAGATATCAGCAGCAGCAGCAGCAGCAGCACCGAGGGTAGGTCCCTATATGTGTTTTGGTTGCGGGTGCTGCCTTTTTTTATGCATAACTGCCAAAGGCGATTTGACAAGATCGGCATGAGGTATACACTGTGGCTCGGAGCCGACAATCCGAGAGCCTGTTGTTGGAGAGGACTTGAATCACAGTCCATTTGTCCAGATGTGGTGTTGTACCTCCCGCAGGCGCCAGTCATGCAGCTGCCGGTCTCGCTCTTGCTGCCGACGGACATGCAGCCGCACCTGGCGGGCTTGCTGCAGCTAGTGGCCGTCACAAGCAGAGGCCACTGTGCGGCAGCATCTGCCACCGGTATTGCTGCAACAGCCGTTGGCAATGCAGCAGCATGTAGTGCTTGATGACTACCTAGCCTATGTAGGCTAGGCACTGTGGCTACAGGGCATGTATGTCTTGCATTGTGGCATGTACTGTAATGTATACAGTTGTTTGGAGTATGATACTGCACTGTCAGGGGTTGAGATCCTCAGGCTGGTTCAGGGGTTGAGCCCCTTAGCAAAACCGGTATCTTTCGATACCACCAACACCCGATGCAAGCATCACCAAGCGACTGTGCATGGAAACGGTTTGAGCACCACACAGCAGCTGTGCAGCAGGTGAACACGCATGCTGAGCAGGTATGTTCCAGACATCAGGAACAGAAAGTCGGGCTGTCCTCCTCTCGATGCTGACCATTGAATCATATAATTTTTGACTGCGCCACCATAGCCGCCAGTGGTGTTGCGGATGCAGCCTGTGTTGGGCGCGCTACAGCAGCGGCCTCCGGCTCCAGAGGGCCTAAAGCAGTGGCGCCCAACACCGCCGCCACTGCAGCGGCCTCCACCAGCACTGACAGTACCACAGCAGGCAATCACTCCGTTTTTGATGATGAGGTCGACAGATGTGAGCAGAAACCCCGATGGCTCTGCAACTCAGGACTGGATCACTTACCACACGTCGCTGCAGACCTTGCCTCTTGCGGAAAACATTGCCGTCACTGCGATCTTTCTGACTACTGCGCCTCTCATAATACTCGCTTGCCATGCCTGTAGGAGCTTAGCGCCTACGCAGCCAACGGCGCGGACGGCGGAGCCTCCATGACATGCATGGCGGGCGAGTCCATGACGGCCGCCAGGGCCACCGGAATCGTTCCCAGTGCCGCATCTGCTTCAGCCGGCGCCGCGCCGCGGCTGCGGCTGTCCGCTGATGCGGCGGACATGGAGGTCGGCAAGGCGGCTGAGTTTGCTGCGACGCGCGGCCTGCGGACGGCGGAGGACCGCTTGCGGCGCCTCGAAGCCCGCGCACTGTCAAAAGGCTTGGGCAATGGCACCGCAGCCCAATTGGCGGCGCTAGTGGAAGGCGCTGCTGGTGGTGTGGTAGCTGCTGCAGCGCGCGCAATACAGGCGGCGGCTGAAGCTGATTGAGCAGCGTCGGTGCAGTGGCACAGGTGGTTGGGGCACATGAGAAGTGCGCAGCCGGCAGGAAAACACAAACGTTGTGTTTATGGATCATCATGAAGCACGGCAGTATAGTACGAACGTTGTCAATGTGTGAGTCATTATGAGGCGGCACATGCAGAGGTGATGGTTGCTTGTTGGCTTTGCGCTTGGCGGTGGACGAGGTGATTTGCAAACTCTGTAAACGGATGTTTAGAAAGAAGTTTGTAGGAATGGTTTTTGTCCCAAAACCTCAATTTGGCAACGCCTCTCTCTAATTTACGCCTCTCTATAATTTATCCGCGTCTGATCGTGCACCTGTCGAGGTGGGTGTCTTGCACAGCCACAAAGCCGCAGTCTGAATGATGACAACCTGCTCGGCATAGAGGGTAGCAGAGTCGCAGGCCGAGTGATGGCCAGTATTGCTGCTCAGCGGAGAGGTCAAGTAGTGGTGAAAACGAGCTGCCCTGCAAGCTGAACAGTTTGTTTGGCCATCACCTGCGGTTCATCTCACCAAAGCATATTGTGTTTTGGTGTAGGTGTCGTGGCGTGAGGGCGGCTACCCTCATCCGGGAGCGGTGCTTCAGCATGCTGCGGGGCATCCAAGCATGCTTGGGCGGAGGTGACGCTCAGGCGCGCGCGGCGTACGAGCGGATGCGGCCTCTGTTCGACATGCTGAAGGGCGTGGGGCCGCTGTTGGGTCTGGACGCCGACCCTGCTGCAGCCGGCGTGCCCGCCGGTGAGACTGTAAAGCCGCTGACAGACTGGGCTGCTGTCGTTCCATTCCATGGTGTCAAGGCCTGCCGGAGCCTGTGCAAGGCAGTGATGTCTAGAAGGCGTCTAGACCGTTTTTGGTAGAGCCTCTCTTCGGCTGCTGATGCTGGAGTGCCACTTTGCCACCTGACGAAGTTGCCGACACGTGTCCCGCTTGCAAGTACAGGGTGCGGGCGCATGGACGACGATGGTTGGCAAGCCGCCATGGCAATGGGGCGCGTGGCACGCCGCAAGGACGCGGTCACCTGCGCGGCCGTGCTTGCCGAGATGGAGCGGCGGACAGCGCTGCGCAAGCCGGAGGAGGGCAGATTTTGCCCGGGCAGGGTCTTCAGCGAGGCAGATGACGCTGAGCTGCCGGCCGACAAGACCAGGCAGCCCGAAGGTGATGGCCGCTGCGCTTCTCTGCGGTTCTGCTGCCATCTAACTGCATCTGCTGCTGCTGACAACAGATGTGCACGCACAGCGCCAGCTGAGGAGAGGTCAACGACAGTCACGGTCTGGCATTTCTTATCTGCGCAGACCGGCCGTGCTGCCACAACTGCCGGAACCGAATGTCCGCCGCGGCGTTCTACCAGGCGGGGGTCGACGCTGTGCTGTTGGCGAAGTACCCTGAGCTCAAGCACATCTGCTTCGCGTGCATGTGCAAGTCGGGTAAACTCCAGGTGTGAGGCAACCTGATTATGTTGATTGGCTGTGATCAAGCATGCCTGTTGCTTGGCTTGAGCCCGGCTTGAGCTTGACTTGCAATCCAATGTCCAGCTGTGCCGTCATGCAATTGGATGACACAGTGGTGCGCCGATGCTGCGGCTGTGTGGCCATGCCGCAGGCAATGCCCAAGCGAGCACAGGACCTTCAATGCCTCCGCATCCAGGCCGGCACCGGGTGCACTGGCTGGCGGAAGGCCACAGACTTCCCGCAGTCGACTCTGGCGATTTTGCAGCACGGGTTCTGCTGGGAGTGCAGCCCGTGCATGACTGAGCGCAAGCGCAAGCGGGTGGGCACCAGCATCAGTGAGATCAGCTTTGCACATCAGAGAGGTTGCAACACTCCGCCTTATCAATGGACTGTGAGCAGAGTCCTCCAAGTGAAATGGCATCGGTAATCGGCCTGAAGAGCATGTATTCTGGGCTTGTGCAGGAGGAGGCAGGGGTCACGAACAAGGAGAAGGAGCGAAAACTCAGGGTGAGCTGGGCAGAGTCTTCTGTTGGTTCGCGGCTCTGCATTGACTGCTGCTTGCCATAGGTCTTGTGCGTCCCCGACTGATACAGTTCTGCGCATCCCATTCACAATATCGTGAGGAGCTGGACCAGTACAAGCAGCTCCATGCGGACCACCGGGCTGCCAAGTTGGCCCTCCTGCGCGACAAGTTCGTTGGTGCCAGAGCAGGTGCTGTTTGTTTCAACGCAACGGGTGCTGCCTTGGATTCGATTCGCATGCCTTCTGCAGGGTGTTGTTTGCCTCAATGCGATGGGTGCTGCTTCGGATTGGCATGCTATTTGCATATCTTGAAGAACAACAGGGGCTGTACCGAAAATTTGCAACCAGCGCCTTCTGCGAGCCGACCTAATGACGAAGACTGTGAACCTCTGCTGATGCAGCTCTGCGGGAGGAGCAGCCGCCGGTGCAGCAGGTGGGGAGCAGCATGGCGGCCGTGCGAGAGCTGCACCTGGCGGTGGTGCAGAAGCATGCCGGCGCGGCAGCCCGCCAGGCCGACATAACGGCGTCGGTCGACGCCGCAACAGCAGCAGATGCAGCAGCAGAAGCAGCAGTTGCGCCGGCCGGCGTGCAGCGACCCTCGACCAAGACGAGTGACAGCCATGCGGGGATGCTGGCGGGCGCATTCTCGACTGCAGCGTCAATCGCCCCAGCTGCACCACATGCGGCGTCTGAGGCGCCCGCGGCGGCTGCGGCGGCGGTGGCAGGCCATGGCACTGCGGCGCCGGCGGCTCCAGCTGGCATGCACCCAGGCGCAGTGCCCCCCGTTGTCTAGCCGGCAGCTGCAATGAAAGCACCGTCGCGAACTGTGGACGCAAAGCCGCTCCGCCTTTTCATCCCAGGCCATCCAGCTGGCCTGTTGCCGCGGACGACCATGTGTGACCTTGCTGACAACATCGCGGGCCGCAACAAAACGAACTGAAGCGACCTCATGATTGAGGGCAGCTTTGAGCTAAAGCAGCACCAGAGGGAATTCCTGCATGGTTGCGACCTCACCAGCTCCCGCGGCCGGCTGGTGGTGGTCCGCCTGCCAACCCTTGTCTCTGCGCTGCTCAGCCCTGGCGCTTAGCAGCGAGGAGCAGCAGCGGCTTGTCCCCTTGGCCAAGGAGCTGAAGGCGCTGCCACACCACCCTGGCTTTATATCAGGTGAGCTCAAGCTTGATGCATCCAAGCTCCCTTGAGTTGCAAGAAGCTGTCTTGCAACAGTATTGATTCGGCGCTGGAATGTGTTTGTTCCTTGATGCCCCATGATATTGCACAATCAACGCTCTGGCAACAGGATCCTGTCTGCCAGCGGAGCACCTGTCCTTCCATCATTTCGCCACCCTATCTGCACCTGATTGCCTGTCATGTTGTGTTGCAGATGCTTTGCCGGCAACGGCAGCGGCAGAGGGAGAGGCGGCGGCAGCGGCAGCAGGGGCCCCAGCCGCGCTCGGCGGCATCGGCACCGTCCACTGTGAGTGGCTCACCCACGGCCCGGCATGCGACGGCGGCTTTGTCGTGGCAAGCTGGTAAATCCGGGGCCAGCTGCGGCCCATGCCGCTGATAGCGCAGCTGAGGCCAGAGCAAGCTCGGCGACCACAGCTGCAGACGTCTTCTTCGTTGCCCCCGACATTGCAGCGTAGCAGGTTGCCGCGCTGCAGCCATGTTGGAAAGTGAGCAGCTAGAACTCCACCTTTACCGTGGCGTCGGAGCATAAGATTGGGCAGTTGGAGCGCGATGCCTGTAAGGAGGTCGGCGTCTCACTTCGCAAAGCACGCAAGCTGCCGCAAGCCGCGGAGCTGATGGAGCTGCTGCGCAGCAAAGTCAGCAGGAAAATGGCAGAGACAGCCAAGTGGCTGGCTGCGCGCCTGCGGCAGCTGGTGCGCCTGCTGCCTACGACCCCGTTGGCCACCGCCGCAGCTCCAGCCCTTAGCAGAGCCCGCAGGCCCGCCGACAGCGCAGCCGTCAAATCCAGCCGTGGCAGCGTACCTGGACGCATAGGTGTCGGCTTGGCGGCCCGCTCAACGATTATGGCCAGCCACCCTGCACATGGGCGGCGCAGAAGCTGCAGCTTCCCCAGCATTTCCAGCCCTCGCCGCACTGATGGCGGCTGCTGCTGCTTGGGGGCGAGGTGCTGTACATTGTCTGGGACATCGCGGCCAACCTGGGCAGAAGTAGCATGCAGGCCTGCGGCGTCAGCAAGTGTCAAAAAGACACATGGTGGCTGAAGCTCAAGAATGCCGCCGGCAGCCGCAAGAACAACACACCAGAAGCGGCGGAGCTGCATTGGTACGGCGTCACATCCGACAGGCGCTTTGTGTCCTGCCGCAACTGCTGGAATGACTGCAGGCCTGTGCTGTCCAGATGCACAGCCAGCTCTGCCCCGCCATCACCGCCGTCATCCTGCAGCACTGTTGCAGTTCCTGCTGCGAGATGACAAGACGTTGTCGCTGGTCGGATGTGACGCCGTACCAATGCAGCTCCGCCGCTTCTGGTGTGTTGTTCTTGCGGCTGTCGGCGGCATGCTTGAGCTTCAGCCACCATGTGTCTTTTTGACACTTGCTGACGCCGCAGGCCTGCATGCTACTTCTGCCCAGGTTGGCCGCGATGTCCCAGACAATATACAGCACCTTGCCCCCAAGCAGCAGCAGCCGCCACCAGTGCGGCAAGGGCCGGAAATGCTGGGGAAGCTGCAGCTTCTGCGCCGCCCATGTGTAGGGTGGCTGGCCATAATCGCTGAGCGGGCCGCCAAGCCGGCACCTATGCGTCCAGGTACGCTGCCACGACTGGATTTGTTGGCTGCGCTGCTGGTTGGGCTGACGGCTGCGCTGTCGGCGGGCCTGCGGGCTCCGCTGAGGGCTGGAGCTGCGGCGGTGGCCAACGGGGTCGTAGGCAGCAGTCGCACCAGCTGCCGCAGGCGCGCAGCCAGCCACTTGGCTGTCTCTGCCATTTTCCTGCTGACTTTGCTGCGCAGCAGCTCCATCAGCTCCGCGGCTTGCAGCAGCTTGCGTGCTTTGCCGAGGGACGCCGACATCCTTACAGGCATTGCGCTCCAGCTGCCCAATCTTATGCTCCGACGCCACGGTAAAGGTGGAGTTCCAGCTGCTCACTTTCCAACATGGCTGCAGCGCGGCAACCTGCTACGCTGCAATGTCGGGGGCAACGAAGAAGACGTCTGCAGCTGTGGTCGCCGAGCTTGCTCTGGCCTCAGCTGCGCTATCAGCGGCATGGGCCGCAGCTGGCCCCGGATTTACCAGCTTGCCACGACAAAGCCGCCGTCGCATGCCGGGCCGTGGGTGAGCCACTCACAGTGGACGGTGCCGATGCCGCCGAGCGCGGCTGGGGCCCCTGCTGCCGCTGCCGCCGCCTCTCCCTCTGCCGCTGCCGTTGCCGGCAAAACATCTGCAACACAACATGACAGGCAATCAGGTGCAGATAGGGTGGCGAAATGATGGAAGGACAGGTGCTCCGCTGGCAGACAGGATCTCGTTGCCAGAGCGTTAATTGTGCAATATCATGGGGCATCAAGGAATAAACACATTCCAGCGCCGAATCAATCCTGTTGCAAGACAGCTTCTTGCAACTCAAGGGAGCTTGGATGCATCAAGCTTGAGCTCACCTGAGACGAAGCCAGGGTGGTGTGGCGGCGCCTTCAGCTCCTTTGCCAAGGGGACAAGCCGCTGCCGCTCCTCGCTGCTGAACACCGTGCCAAGGCTGAGCAGCGCAGAGACGAGGGTTGGCAGGCGGACCACCACCAGCCGGCTGCGGGAGCTGGTGAGGTCGCAGCCATGCAAGATTTCCCTCTGGTGCTGTTTTAGCTCAAATCTGCCCTCCATCATGAGGTCGCTCTAGCTCGTCTTGCTACGGCCCGCGATGTTGTCAGCCAGGTCACACATGGTCGTCCGCGGCGACAGGCCAGCTGGATGGCCTGGGATGAAAAGGCGGAGCGGCTTTGCGTCCACAGTTCGCGACGGTGCTTTCATTGCAGCTGCCGGCTAGACAACGGGGGGCACTGCGCCTGGGTGCATGCCAGCTGGAGCCGCCGGCGCCGCAGTGCCATGGCCTGCCACCGCCGCCGCAGCCGCCGCGGGCGCCTCAGACGCCGCATGTGGTGCAGCTGGGGCGATTGACGCTGCAGTCGAGAATGCGCCCGCCAGCATCCCCGCATGGCTGTCACTCGTCTTGGTCGAGGGTCGCTGCACGCCGGCCGGCGCAACTGCTGCTTCTGCTGCTGCATCTGCTGCTGTTGCGGCGTCGACCGACGCCGTTATGTCGGCCTGGCGGGCTGCCGCGCCGGCATGCTTCTGCACCACCGCCAGGTGCAGCTCTCGCACGGCCGCCATGCTGCTCCCCACCTGCTGCACCGGCGGCTGCTCCTCCCGCAGAGCTGCATCAGCAGAGGTTCACAGTCTTCGTCATTAGGTCGGCTCGCAGAAGGCGCTGGTTGCAAATTTTCGGTACAGCCCCTGTTGTTCTTCAAGATATGCAAATAGCATGCCAATCCGAAGCTTAACCGTCTCACCGGCGGGCACGCCGGCTGCAGCAGGGTCGGCGTCCAGACCCAACAGCGGCCCCATGCTCTTCAGCATGTTGAACGGCGGCCGCATCCGTTCGTACGCCGCGCGCGCCTCAGCGTCGCCTCCGCCCAGGCATGCCTGGATGCCCCGCAGCATGCTGAAGCACCGCTCCCGGATGAGGGTAGCTGCCCTCATGCCACGACACCTATAGCAACACACAATATGCTTTGGTGAGATGAACCGCAGGTGACGGCCAAACAAACTGTTCAGCTTGCAAGGCAGCTCGTTTTCACCACTATTTGACCTCTCCGCTGAGCAGCAATACTGGCCATCACTCGGCCTACGACTCTGCTACCCTCTATGCCGAGCAGGTTGTCATCATTCAGACTGCGGCTTTGTGGCTGTGCAAGACACCCACCTCAACAGGTGCACGATCAGATGCGGGTGAATTATGGTGATGAGGTTGCGCGGATTGCCCTGCTGGCTGCCCTGCTGGCTGATCGGCTCCAAGTGCTCCTTGAGGCGCCTGGGCTCGGCCGCCTCGCCGCCCTCCGCCGGGTTGCGCAGGCCCCACAGGCGCTCGCCCACCTCCACCAGCTGGTTGCCCACCTGTGGCACAATAGGTCACATGCTGTGGCACATGATGCTGCGCAATTCACTGAGGTTGCAGCAACCTGTCAGCGTCATTTGATGGATCTTGTTGACTGACATGTGATTCCAGCATGTCCAGCTCAGACTGAAGACAGTTTGCGCACAGCAGCAATGGCAGCCTCGTGTCCGCTGCAGTATCGCATGCAGTTGGTGCAACAGACATGTGTACATGCTCTGCATCTGTAAGGCAGCTGCCTCGCCGGGTCACAACGACAAAAGCATGCCAAGATGACATCTGATTGTTGCAAAAGTTGTTCTTCACTTCACCTGGAAGACGCATGTGCCACTTACACGCCAGCTATGGGGGCCGACACATCCAGTTGGCGGTTGCACCACAGCTGCAGGCCCTACAAAGCCGACTGGTTGCTTAACAAAGACAAGTTGCAGGTGCTGATGTGCATCAATTTGTGTGCACCATGCACCGCGAGCACCACACGTGCAACAGGTAGTTTGTGGTGCATTCTGCGTCTCCTGCAGTGGCGACAGCTCTGTGTTCGCAGGAAACCCCACAGCTTTCGCAGGCTGGAGAGGAGTGCGCCGCCATGTGAAGGTCTGCATGGCTGCTTGTGTGCACGTCTGCAACCATGCGCAGCCGGCGAGCGCGGGCCTGCAGCACATAGAGATTGCAGTTGACGCCAATGAAGCTGAAACAGACAGCTGAAAGTAGTATTACTCTGCACTCAGTTCGTAAGTGTGGTTGCTGAAGAAGCTTGGCAAGCGTTCTGTAGTTGCAGTTCCTGTAAAGAGGTGCGCATGCATGCAGATGGAGATGGGTGCGCATTGGCGGCACGCGAGGCGGGCAGTGGCCAGGTCGCAGGGCCATAGCCAACCCAGCACTTGCTGCAGCAGGTCATCTGGCAGATGCAATATGGTCAATGAAGTCGGCATGCTTCACGCTGCGATCCCGGGCTGAGCTGCACCGCTGCTCACATCCTCGGAGCAGACTGCTGGCCGTCTGATAAACCACCAGCAGGCGATAGCCCACTCCTCACTGGCTGACCGACACCTACACCAGGTGTAAACTTCTCTCTCGCTCTCCATGTGACGATCAGCTCTGGATAAGACTGGCCTGGGACAGTCGTTGGTCACCCTTGGACCTTGCATGAAACCCTCAGTGTCTCAGAATGTCGTTTCCAGCGTAAATCGCCCATCATCTCTTCGATTTACAAGCATTCTCCATCTGGTCTGCCACGTGTTCGCAAACGGCCGCTGTCCTGCGATCGCCCTACAAAGTCTGCGTGTCGAACTTGCCGCAGCAGTTCAGTGCCAGACACCTGCCCGGCTGGCACGTATGGAGACTCTACCTGACGAGCTGCTGTGCATTGTGCTGGGGAAGCTGGGCTCTGGTGACTTCAGGAGTGCACGGTGCACCTGCCGCCGGTGAGCAGCATGTCTGGCGCATTGCCCGCTCAAGACTCACAAAGGACTTCCAACCCCTTCAAACCCTTCGCCTATATGCAGGCTTGCGGCTGTGGGCCTGCAGTCGTGCAGGACCCTTGAGCTGTACGGTGAGAAAAGTTTTGATGTGGCTGCACGGTTCTCGGGCATGCAGCAGATGGAAGTGTGGTGCTGCGACAAGAACGACGAGTGGTATGTTGACGCGGCAGCTGCCGTGATTCGCTCCAAGGTGGCTAATGTGCTGCGACAGGAGCTGCAGAAATTTTCACACATGGAAAAACGATGGAATGTGCTCATTGCCAGTCGCAATCGGCTCTGTGTAAACACATCAGTCACATGGTTGACTGCATGCAGGCACCCTCGCTGCTCGATTTGAACGTGCACTGGTCCAACACTTATCACGAACTGCGGTGTCAGAGGCTGCAGGAGCCTGCAGCGCCCTGACAGCTCTCCATATTGCAGGCCTTCAGAGCATGACAGACATTGCCGGACTCATCAATCTTCGGGAGCTGAAGGTATTCCTGGGGGCATATGATGATCGACGTGCAGCTCCTCGGACATGGATTCTGAAGGTGAACCATTCAGCCGGACATGCAGGAGACAGGGCCACTTGCAAACATGCATAATTGTGGTTGTCCTAACGGTCAGGTGAAATATTCGATAGCTTGTTCTGATCCATCCTGACTACTTTGCAGAGCATTGACATGCACAGCATAATGTGAATGCATGCAGGAGCTGTCGGCCATGAGCAATATGAGCAGTTTGTCGATCACAGCATCACACTGACAGGCCACTCAGGGGTGCAAGTGACCGGGGCTACCGCGCTCGCATCAATGCCTGTGCTGTCCAGCCTGTGCCTGATTGTTGACAGCACCACCTGGGACAGTCGCTTTGGCGAAGACTTCAGGCTGTCATCCCTGCGGTCTGTCAAGCAACATGCACATGCAAGGTGCAATGATATGCTCTATTGCCCCGCCGCAGCAATTGGGTGTGTATTACTTTGACTCGTGCTGCAGGCATCTGACACACATCTGCCTGGGCCACTGGGGCTTCGGAAATAGCCAACTCGGAAATAGCCTACTCGCCATGATGCGCGGTGGCATTGGTCTGCTGACTGCGCAGCTAAGCAGCTGCTCTGGACTGCTCAGCTTGTCACTGGACTACAATCAGTTTGAAGGTGGGAGGACCGCTGGTATTGCCACATCTTGATTGACATGATTGTCAGTCACTGAAGTAAATTGGGCATGAAACCTTTCTGACTGTACATGCAGTTTTTGTGGACAGCCCAGAGATCACAGCTGCGCTGGAACAGCTACCAAATTTGTCGACCTTGGCTGCATGGCTGAGCTTCAATGATGGCTGGTCTGCTGCACGCATCGACTCCCATCGGCCAGTAGCTCGTCATGCATGTGCCCGCCGGTCACATGTGCATGCCGGGTCCGGTCATCTATCTGTGTGGCCGTGGGTGCCCCCACAGACCGAAAGTGTGACTGAGTCTTATTGTGCCTTTGCACAGAGTGTTTTTCGATCATCTGGCCAAGACGAGCTGCTTCTGCAAGCTACGCAACCTGCGGCTTGTTGTTGCTCACCAGTGCAGCAGGAAGCAGGCAGAGGTGCGAAAAGCATGACTTGCCATGCGCACTATAAAATCCAGCAGCTGTTGCAGAAGCATGCCCAAGAGCTCTCGTTGGGCTAGACTATGCACAGCCGCTTGCACACGGCTTGCCTTGCACACACCATCCCGAGCAAGCCTGAGGTTGCTGCACTGTGTTGTTCTGTGCAGTGCTGCGTTGCTCTTTCGCATTGGCAGCACCTGCAGTCGCTGGACTTCATTGATCTGAACTTCATTATCAACCGAATGGATGCCAGTGAGACCCTCACAAGTGCACCTGCGATTGCCAGCCTGACTGCTCTCCAGCGGCTCACTTGCGCTCAGCTCGGCAGCCAGGTGATGAGCTGTATTTCCCTCCCCTGATCTGTACGATGAACGCATGCAGGGTGCTGACCGACACCGTGCCCAATTGTGCTTGCATCTGGTGGCTCTTCAAGGCTTTGCTGCCGCCACTGGTGTCGTGCACTTCAGGTATCTGTCCTGGGCTCACTGCGCCAGCTGCGGGACCTACGCATGACGCAGACCTGCCCCACTGTCTCCGCCGCAGAGTGCCTTGCCGCTGCGCTGCAGTTGACAGTGCTGCGCCAGCTGCCATTGCTGCGATGTCTTGAGATGCACGGCCCTGACACACTGGAAAGTGGCACCGATGCACGTCATGTTGATGCGGCAGATGCCACTTTGCAGGTAAGCTGCAACCTCGATACAGCTGAAGCTCATTATGGCAACACAGCACCTGACACCAGTCAAGATGGACGATGCACTCACCATTCGCATCCTTCTCTGGCTCACATGCAGGCTGCGGGGCTATGCAAGCGGCTTGTGCGGCTGCTGCTACGAAACTCGGTATCTGTGACGGGCGCAGGCGTGGCTGCGCTGGCATCATTGCAGGAGTTGGAACATCTAGAGATCTCCTGTGGCAGCATCGAGGCCACCCAGCAATGCTTTGCAGATGCAGTGGCCGGCATGCCATGTCTGCGTCTGCTTGACATAAGCACGACATCAGCAGGATGGCTGGTGGTGTGTCATCCTCAACTGTGCTATGATCCGGCAACCATGCTCCACCCTGCTACCATTATGCTGACTGAGCTTCTGCCTGTCGCTGTTGATCGTGCTTTCTTGTGATGCAGGATTATTGGTCGTGTGTAACACGCAGCAGCGATGGATTGACTTTTGGGCTGCTGGGTGTGCCTGGCCGCCTCTTCTCTAGGCCACCAGAACAGCCCACCTGGTGGCCGGGTGAAGACCCCACTCAGCGGCGCAGACTCAAATGGTAAACGCAGCAACATGTAGACACGTCCCTTGCTTTGTCGGCAAGGCATATATGATTTTGTCTGACGGTGGATTGGCGGTTGACAGCCTAAGACATCATCAGGCTCTATGATAGAGATGCGACAGACCGGAGTGTTTGTATCGTGCTTGCGTGGGACCAATATCCGAGAGTTTCAGAGTTTCCTATTCCACCATTGCCTTTCACACCCAACACTAGAAACAGATCGTCTAAACTCCATTGAACTTGTCCTGGTACCCGATGACATCCCCACAGCAAGCCCCTCACATCCAGGTGCAATTCCGCAGGTCCCGAAAGTCGGGCCATGTCTCAGTTTGCAGCATGCGCAGCTCAGCTTCATGAGGCAGATGACGGATGCATCACACGGCCTTGGCGCCGCCACCCCTGCCACCACCCTGCAGCAGTGTGTTGCAAGGAGGTCTCGATTTGCTTCATCCCCGCAGGTGCCACACCATCTGGCCGTGCCTCACTTCGCAGCGTGCCCGGCCCAGCTTCATCAGGCAGTTGACCGCCGCGCAAGCCGCCTTGACTCTGCCGGCCGCACCCTGTGGCGTGTTGGCGGTAAAGCCGGCGCCGCCGGCGGCAGCGGCGGTCTTGAGCGCGGCGACGAGCGCCGCCAGCCTGATCTGCGAGCGAATGTACGGCGGCAGGCCAGCGTGCTCCTGCACATGCTACAGTCGCACTGCTTAATGAGACGTGTCGCTTGCAAACCAGGGGAGGTGTAGCACTGCTCAGTGCATGATCGACAGAAACTTGCAAGAAGGCCGCGGATATTGTGTTCTGTGGTGGGGCTTGGCTTGAGCGTGCACCTCGGCAGTGATGGATTTGATCCCATCGCTGTCGCTGTCATTGCCGCTGCCGCTGCTTGGATGGGCTGTGGCTGTGCTGCTTACGCCCTGCAAAGGTGCAGCCAGGCCGTGATGTGCATGTTCAAGCAGTCATGTCGACGCTGTGACATGCAGCATTGGTCAGGTGGCCTGCGTTCAAAGTACAGGCAGCATGATGAAGGCCATGAGCGCATGGATATGCCAAGGTGAGAGTCGAATGCATGATTGCATTCAGCAGCACACCTGGGCGGCCTTCTGTGAGGCAAACTTGGCCATCACAGCTGCTGCGCGTCCCCTTGCCGCTGGCGCCGGCGGCGATGTCCGCTTTGGCGGCGCTGCCGCCACCGCTGCAAGCTTCTGCGCCGGGCTCTGGCTGTTCTGTGCTGCCGATGCGCCGCCCTCAGAGGGTGAGGCTCCGGCGACCGCGGTGTCCTGGCGCTTGCCTGCCGCTGCTGCAGGGTGGGCCGGCTGTGGTGCAGCATGTGAGGCGGGCTGCGCAACAGCAGGCAGCACCTGCCGCGCGTTCACAGCAACTGTGCCCGCCCGCGCTGGCTGCCGGCAGCCTGATGCTGATGTCCTCGTTCGCCTCATCATGATCATCTGACGCCGCAGCAGCCACTGTGGGCCGACCCTGCTGCTGCGCGGCGGCGGCGCAGCCTCGCCGCTGGGCTGTGCTGCCAGGGCCGTGGGGCGGGCCGCCTTGGACACGGACGTCGGCTCCTTTGTCACGCTGGCCATGCCAGCCTCGTCTGTCAGCGCTGACAAGTCTTCTGGGCAGATTGGAGCTGCTCACAAAGTCCGGTTCAAAACCAGGCAGCTTGCACGGCCAGCACAGCCGCTACAAACTACAGCGGACATGGCCGGATGTTGCTAGTTCTCGCCAGGCAGGCGCTTGTCGCCCAGCACCCGGTCGTATGATGATCTTAACGGATTTTGCACAAAGGTGCGACCCGGCACCCCAGGCAGCTCGAAGCCATGCCTGCAGCTGCCGCCGATGTGCACCATTCCCTGAATTCGGCAGAGAACGGGGTCCGGTGCATCGTCAATATGACTTTGCACTGCAACATCGGACCTCCGGATATGTGGCAACGCGTCGTCAACCCTGCGGGCCTGACGCACTGATCACAGCATGCAGCCGGCTGGTTGGTTGCAGCAAGCGCACAGGACTGATGTGCAAGAGAGAGTCGGCCGGCTCACTCACCGGTTGATCGGGTCGGGGCGCGTTGATGTCGAGGTACAGCAGATCCGGCAGTGCCCTGACCACCGATGCCAGACCCTCAGCCGTGACGTCTGCAAAGCTGCTGGCGCCGGTGATGCGCAACGACACCAGTCGGCGCAGCGGCGACAGGCTTGCCAAGCCACCGTCTGTGACGACCCCAAAGCCATGAATGTGCATCAGCAGGAGCCCTGTACACCTGCCGATGGCCTGTCGGGATGAGAAACACCACCAGGTTCAGAGAACCACACCGATGCAATGCAACCATGTCAGAGATGGATGCTCAACTGGCGCCTGTTGATTCCAGCAGCGATGCCCGACAGCAACAGCAGCGGCAGCAGCCCTGAGCATGTCCGCCTGCATTTCACATAGCTTGATGTTGCTGTTGTCACGACCGGCATGCATGCAGCAACTCCTGTGCCAGGATCGGCATATCCAGTCTGTGCTCGCTTCAGCATGCCTACCAGACTTAAATTGGCATAAGCCTACTTCACAGAGGCACTCAGGGAAATCAGGCTCAGGCACCTGCCTACACCTTGCATAGGGAGCAGAGCCTGATGGTAACAGACTGCACGAAGTGCAGCTGTGAGAAACGACTGGACGGTACAGAACCTTGTCAGGTGATCTGTACACTGCATCAAAAGCAATGGAATAAGCAGATAGGAGGCGTACAAGGTGCAGACGGGTGCGCCAGTAGCAGCCGCATGCACCTGCCATAAGCTGCACATGACTGAAGTCACCCAGAGGAATCCACATGATGCGCAACAATGTGCAACAGCTGCCGGTGCTATCATCTCGTGTCCTGGAAGGCTGGAAGGCGGCAGTGAGCTGCCATGCGACCTGTTGATGTCTTAGTGCCCAAAAGAGTATGCTGCAAGATTGCAGGTATACCCCAGCACTGCAATGTGCTACACTCTGCTGATGTCATGCCAGCACCAGTCCAATCGAGCATGACCTCTCAAGTTTGACCGGAACGCTCACCTCGAGATTAGCTTCGCCCTCGGATGCGCTGGCTGCTGAGCTGCCGGGATGCACAGCGTAGCGCCTGGTGTTGCCCCACAGCTTCAGCCCGCGCAACGCTGTCAGGTGCTGCAGCACCGCCAGCTGTCCGGCCAAAGTGTGCTCTTGCGGGCGAACCACCTCCAGCCGCTGCAACCGCTGCAGCGTGCACATCTGCGCACCATCGTCGGCATGTTTCACATGTGTTCGGGAATGAGACAACACTGGCTGCCTGCGTCTCGACTGAACATGGAGTCCACACCCCTGCAAGCACTGCATCACACGCCAGGTCAGAGCAGGGATATCCACAATACATGAGTCCAGTGGGCCTTACAGGTGTGTGTTGGAAAGCTCGTCCGCCACACCCTGTCTCACATTGTTGCAGCACACACCCGAGTGTCAAGGTACCTGAGGTGTGACCATACGGCAGCTCAGACGTCGCAGCCCAGTCAGCGATGGCCACATGCTATCCAGCACGGGCGCGGCGTCGGTGAGGTCGTCCACGGTCAATGAAGTGAGACCCGGCCTAGCGGCCAGCGATGCGCACCACTGCATGTCATTGTTCAGGGTGGTGTGAGATTGGGGCAATAACAGACGTGTCTGCTTGCGTTGAGACGCCAGCTGCAGTTGAAGCTGCAGCAGCAACCACATGCAGCTGCCCAAGCTGAAGTGCTGGCACTGAAGCATCATGAACGATGGCAGCTCTGCATGCAACCATGCACGAGAGCCAGTGCTTGCCTGATGTGACATGTAGTTGATCGCAGACTCATTCTCTGGCATGTACAGATGGAGGGACTGCAGCTTCACGAAGCAGTCTGGCTTGCTGACTAGACTCGAGAAGGTCCTGCAGCAGAGACATCGGCAATTGTGCAACAGTGCGGCTGTTGCAGTTATGAGAGGGCACTTCAGGCAATTGTCAAAGACACCAGTGGCCAATGAGCCTTCACAATGATTCTCACTCTGTGCTGTACGAAGAAGGCTGACCCGAGAGCGCGCACAGCCGTGGCAGATTTGCCACAGCAGAAGCTACAAGTGCATCGTCCAGGTACACTGCACGCACACATAGCTGAAAGTCAGCATGTTGCACTGCCCGCAAATACACTCAGGCACAGCCCATATCATCAGGATTTCAATAGCCCATCGGCTGCGCAAACCGAGTTGAAGCACACGACCTCGTATCAGTGGCAGCCATAGTGCAGTGACAGCTGGGGCAGGCCAGTCCAAACCCAAAGCCTCACCGAATTGCAAGCCATAGTGCAGCGACAGGTGGAGCAGACCGGTGCAGCCCCGCAACTGCGCAGCCAGCACTCGTCCGCGTCGTTCAACAGGCTCCTCGTGGCCGAAGGACCAGCCGTGAAGCTCCAACTTGGTGAGGTGCCTGCGCGGTGAATCAACCCAGTGGGCATGACATGGCTGAATACTGCAGCGGCAGCAGATGCCGCATGCAGGCGCCGGCTGCGCAGGAGTGCTGCCTGCTGGACGGTGAGCTGAAATACATACAAAGGGCTGCTGAGTGTGGCACAGGTGCGATCAGCTCACCGCAAGGATGACAGCTCGAAGCTTTTCGATGACTTCTCATCAGGATCAAAGGAGCCTGGCCACTCGTCCTCGTCATCTGCGACCAGCACTAGCTTGGACAGCAGTGGCAGCGCTGCAAGCACGGTGGCGCCTCGGATGCATGTGTTGAAACCTGAAGACAGGCGCAGCTTGCGCAGCTGCGTCAGCGGCGACAGCTCCTACAGCGAAGGAGGATGTGAAGCTCAGTATCATGGACGACTGCAGCAGTGCTGCTCAGGCCCTCTGATGACAAGTGCACCTCAGAAGAGCGCTGCACACGGCAATGCTGTCAAGGATGCAGCATTGTGCGGCCGCCGCTCTAAAAGCCCCTGAGGCGCACCCTGAGGTCGAAGGTCCATGAGTCGGCTCCCGGTTTGTCGCCGAGCACCAGCTTCAGCTCCTGCAGACGGGTCAGGGTGGCGACGTCCGCCATGTGTGCCGGGCGCTGTAGCGTCAGCGCCGTCAGATGTGTGCAGGTGCGCAGCGCGTCCGCCAATGTCGGGTAAAGGTCACCACATCCGTCGGGTCCGGAGCCCCAGTTGAGGTCAAGGTTGCGCAACTGTGTCGCCTATGGTCAGCAGAAACACCACGATACTAATGGTTCAGCCCCGCGCAGCACCTGGGTTTGGCTGAGGGGCGTTTGCTGGCCAGAGCAGACGGCAGGAGTGCAAGATGACTGTCACCTGCCGCACAACTGCTGCAAATGCAGCCGCCTGCTCTGCAGTTGCATTGTCCTCGTCGCAAGGTAGATAGTCGGCGGATGCACTGAGTCTGCGCAGGCCCGAGAGCCGCGTGACGATCCCGAAGTCGGCCGTGTCCCCCTTGTGCGCCTCCTGAATGGCGTGCAGCCCCAATGCCGCAAACCTGCGTCAGGTACACAGCAGAGCGTACGTGCAGGCGCGCGCTGGAGCACTTGGCGTGCGAGAGGCATACGCAAATGTCCCTCCGCATCTGAACCGAAAGTTCCTGTGAAATCTTGGCAGCTGTGCGCACCGGCGGCAGGTGTGGCGCACGCTGGCCAGCAGGCACTGGTCAAGCTTGCTGAACACCAGCAGCCAGATGTCATCAGACAGCAGGACCGTTGAGTCCTGGACAGCACTGCGCGCTGCTGCAGACCTCGGGCGCATGGTGGCTGGCGGGCACTTGCAGTTGAAGCTGAAATCAGCGTGAAGGCTCCTCGTGATCAATCGCAGCACGTGCCGTCAATGGGCATCCAGACTCAGCGTTCAACGCAACTCGCTCTCTGTGCGGTGACACGACGCTGCAAGCTGTGCCGGGACATTCGCAGTGCCGAGGAGATCTCATGCTTGCACCTTGGATGGACCTCTCCAGACCTTGGACCAAGTTGGACCTTGAACCCTCAGTATGTCAAATTGTCGTTTCCAGCTTGAAATTGTCCGTCACACTTCGATCTGCAAGTCTGCTCTGGTCTGCCGCTGTCGCAAACGGCCGGTGTCCTGCGATCGCCAAGCTTGCCGCAGCAAGTCAGTGCCAGACACCTGCTCGCTGGCACGTATGGAGACTCTGCCTGATGATCTGCTGTGCATTGTGCTGGGGAAGCTGGGCTCTGGCGACTTCAGGAGTGCACGGTGCACGTGCCGCCGGTGAGCAGCATGCCTGGCGCATTGCCCAAGGCTTAAGACTCACAACAGACTTTCCAAACCCTTCAAACTCTTCGCCTGCATGCAGGCTTGCGGCTGTGGGCCTGCAGTCGTGCAAGACCCTCGAGCTGCATGGTGTGAAAGGTTTCGAGGTGGCTGCACGCTTCTCGGGAGTGCGCCACATGGAAGTGTGGTGCTACAACAAGGACACCGGCGGGGATATGTGTGTTGACGAGGCAGCTGCTGTGATTCGGTCCAAGGTGGCTAGTGTGCTGCAACAGGAGTCGCAGAAGTTTTCACAGATGAAATGGATGGTTGAATGTGCTCAAGGCCAGTCGCAAGCAACTCTGTGCAAGCACAACAGTTACTTGGTTGACTGCATGCAGGCACCCTCGCTGCTAGATTTGAATGTGCACTGGGACGAGGCATTTGACGATCTGCCAACGGCGCTGTCAGAGGCTGTAGGAGCCTGCAGCTCCCTGACAACCCTCCATATTGCATGCCCTGAGAGCATGACAGACATCGCCAGGCTCGTCAATCTTCGGGAGTTGAAGGTATTCCTGGGGGCCCGAATTTCCCGATGGGCAGCCGGTGATCGAGGTGGTGCAGCTTCACAGACATGGAACCTGAAGGTGAGCAATCCCGCCGGACATGTAGGAGATACGTTTGCGCACATACCTGAATGTGGTTGTCCTGACGGTTTGGTGAGCAATTCTACAGGTTGTTCAGATCCATTCTGAGACACCCAGCACCATGTCAATGCATGCAGGAGCTGTCTGCCTTGAAAAATCTGAGCAGCTTGGCGATCACGCTGATGCATCACTTGGTGCAAGTGACCGGGGCTACCACGCTGGCATCACTGCCTGTGCTATCCAGCCTGTGTCTGATTACTGAGACCGATGTGATGGACACCTGGGACAGTCGCTTTGGCGAAGATGCAGCTGGCTTCAGGCTGTCCTCTCTGCGGTGTGTCAAGCGACATGCACATGCAATGCACAATGATACGGTCAGTTGCTCCGCCGCAGCAAAAGGATGTGTGTT
Source organism: Tetratostichococcus sp. P1 (assembly GCA_036584455.1). Lineage (NCBI taxonomy): Eukaryota > Viridiplantae > Chlorophyta > Trebouxiophyceae > Prasiolales > Stichococcaceae > Tetratostichococcus > Tetratostichococcus sp. P1. The sequence goes on along the minus strand of BTPI01000008.1, from coordinate 2,763,154 downwards.
ACCTTCACTCATGCTGCAGGCACCTGAAACACCTCTGTTTGGGCCACTGGGGCTTTGGATCCAGTCAACTCGGCGCCACTGAGCACGGTGGCATTGGTGTGCTAGCTGCGCAGCTGCGCGGCTGCACTGGGCTGGTCAGCCTGTCACTGGACTACCTTGGGTTGGACTACGGTGCGAGGAATGCTGATGTTGCCACATCTTAGCTGATGTGATTGTCAGTCACTGTGATGATCCAGGCATGGACCCTTGTGACTGTACCTGCAGATCTTGTGGACCGCCCAGAGATTGCAGCTGTGCTGGCATGGCTGCCGAATCTGTCGACCTTGGCAGCAGGACTGGGCTCTGATCACAGGTCTGCTGCTGCACGCATGGACTCCCCTTAGCCAGTAGTCTCTGCTTGCATGTGCCTGCTGGTCACATGTGCATGCCGGGTCTAGACATACATCTGTGTGGCTGCATGTGCCCACTCAGACCTATAGTATGACTGAGTCACACTGTGCCTTGGCACAGGGTGTTCCTCGATCTTCTGGCCAAGACGAGCTGCTTCTGCAAGCTGCGTAACCTGCAGCTCTGTGATATGCAACCCTGCAGCAAAACGCAGGCAAAGGTGTGGAATGCATGACTTGCTTTTGCCATGCGCGCTGTAAAACCCAGCAGCTACTGTGTATGCCCAAGAACCCTCATTGGGCTGGACAATGCGTAGGCGCTGCCATACAGCTTGCCTTGCGCACACCATCCCGAGCAAGCCTGAGGTTGCTGCACTGTGTTGTTCTGCGCAGTGCTGCATTGCTCTTTCGCATCGGCAGCATCTGCAGTCGCTGGACTTCGTTGCCTCAATCGGTGACAGTGAGACGCTTGCAACTGCGCCTGCGATTGCCAGCCTGACTGCTCTCCAGCGGCTCACCTGCGCTCAGCTAGGCAGCCAGGTGATGAGCTGTGTGTACTGCTCTGATCTGCTCCGTGAACATATGCGGGTTGCTGATCGATGTTGTGCCCGATTGTGCTTGAGCCTGGTGGCTCTTTCCGGCTGTGCTGCAGCCACTGGTGTGTCGTGCACTTCAGGTGTCTGCCCTGGACTCGCTGCGCGAGCTGCGGGAGCTGTACATGACGCACCCCTGCCCAAAATTTTCCGCTGCAGAGTGCCTTGCCGCTGCGCTGCAGTTGACAGTGCTGAGCCAGCTGCCATTGCTGCGATGTCTTGAGATGCACGGCACTGTCAGCCTCCGCTTGGCGGTTGGCACCGATGCACGTCACATCAATGCGGCAGATGCCACTTTGCAGGTAAGCTGCAGACGATACAGCTGAAAATCACCATGCCAACACAGCACCTGCTGAAACTCATCATGGCAACACAGCACCTGACACCTGTCAAGACGGTCAATGCACGCTCCGACTGCATCGTTCCATGGCACACATGCAGGCTGCGGGGCTATGCAAGCGGCTTGTGCGGCTGCAGCTGCGGGGATTCGTGTCAGTGACAGGCGCAGGCGTAGCTGCGCTGGCAGCATTGCAGCACTTGGAACATCTAGAAATCTCCTGTGGCAGCATCAACGAGGCTGCCACCCAGCACTGCTTTGCAGATGCAGTGGCCGTCATGCCACGTCTGCGTCTGCTCGATATAAGCACGACATCAGCAGGACGGGTGATGGTGTGTCATTCTCAACCGTGCCATGATGCAGCAACCATGCTCCACCCTGCTACCACTATGCTGATCGAGCTTCTGCCTGTCGCTGTTGATCGTGCTTTCCTGTCATGCAGGATTGGTCGTGTGTGACACGCAGCAAAGATGGTTTGAACTTTGGGCTGCTGGGTGTGCCCGGCCGCCTCTTCTCTAGGCCACCAGAACAGCCCACCTATTGGCCGGGTGACGATCCCACCCAGCGCCGCAGTTCCAGATGGTAACCGCAGCAACGTGTAGACACGTCCCTTTCTCGGAAAGGCAGTTGCACCTCGATTGGCAGCTGAAAGCCTGTGACATCACAAAAGAGATGCGATACATCGGAGGTTTTTTATCATACCCGCATGGGACCAATATAAGAGAATTTCAGGGTTTGATTCATCATGCTGTTTGCACCAGACACCAGAGACAGATCATCAAACCTCCCTTTGAACTTGTCCTGGTACCCGGTGACATCCCCACAGCATACCCCCGGTGCATCAGGTGCAGGTGCAATTCCACAGGTCTCAAAAGTCAGGCCATGTCTCAGTTCGCAGCATGCGCAGCTCAGCTTCATGAGGCAAATGACGGATGCATCACACGGCCTTGGCGCCGCCACCCTTACCACCACCCTGCAGCAGTGTGCTGCAAGGAGGTCTCGATCTGCTTCATCCCCGCAGGTGCCACACCATCTGGCCGTGCCTCACTTCGCAGCGTGCCCGGCCCAGCTTCATCAGGCACTTGATGGCCGCGCGGGCCGCCTTGACTCTGCCGGCCGCACCCTGTGGCGTGTTGGCGGTAAAGCCGGCGCCGCCGGCGGCAGCGGCGGTCTTGAGCGCGGCGACGAGCGCCGCCAGCCTGATCTGCGAGCGAATGTACGGCGGCAGGCCAGCGTGCTCCTGCACATGCTACAGTCGCACTGCTTAATGAGACGTGTCGCTTGCAAACCAGGGGAGGTGTAGCACTGCTCAGTGCATGATCGACAGAAACTTGCAAGAAGGCCGCGGATATTGTGTTCTGTGGTGGGGCTTGGCTTGAGCGTGCACCTCGGCAGTGATGGATTTGATCCCATCGCTGTCGCTGTCATTGCCGCTGCCGCTGCTTGGATGGGCTGTGGCTGTGCTGCTTACGCCCTGCAAAGGTGCAGCCAGGCCGTGATGTGCATGTTCAAGCAGTCATGTCGACGCTGTGACATGCAGCATTGGTCAGGTGGCCTGCGTTCAAAGTACAGGCAGCATGATGAAGGCCATGAGCGCATGGATATGCCAAGGTGAGAGTCGAATGCATGATTGCATTCAGCAGCACACCTGGGCGGCCTTCTGTGAGGCAAACTTGGCCATCACAGCTGCTGCGCGTCCCCTTGCCGCTGGCGCCGGCGGCGATGTCCGCTTTGGCGGCGCTGCCGCCACCGCTGCAAGCTTCTGCGCCGGGCTCTGGCTGTTCTGTGCTGCCGATGCGCCGCCCTCAGAGGGTGAGGCTCCGGCGACCGCGGTGTCCTGGCGCTTGCCTGCCGCTGCTGCAGGGTGGGCCGGCTGTGGTGCAGCATGTGAGGCGGGCTGCGCAACAGCAGGCAGCACCTGCCGCGCGTTCACAGCAACTGTGCCCGCCCGCGCTGGCTGCCGGCAGCCTGATGCTGATGTCCTCGTTCGCCTCATCATGATCATCTGACGCCGCAGCAGCCACTGTGGGCCGACCCTGCTGCTGCGCGGCGGCGGCGCAGCCTCGCCGCTGGGCTGTGCTGCCAGGGCCGTGGGGCGGGCCGCCTTGGACACGGACGTCGGCTCCTTTGTCACGCTGGCCATGCCAGCCTCGTCTGTCAGCGCTGACAAGTCTTCTGGGCAGATTGGAGCTGCTCACAAAGTCCGGTTCAAAACCAGGCAGCTTGCACGGCCAGCACAGCCGCTACAAACTACAGCGGACATGGCCGGATGTTGCTAGTTCTCGCCAGGCAGGCGCTTGTCGCCCAGCACCCGGTCGTATGATGATCTTAACGGATTTTGCACAAAGGTGCGACCCGGCACCCCAGGCAGCTCGAAGCCATGCCTGCAGCTGCCGCCGATGTGCACCATTCCCTGAATTCGGCAGAGAACGGGGTCCGGTGCATCGTCAATATGACTTTGCACTGCAACATCGGACCTCCGGATATGTGGCAACGCGTCGTCAACCCTGCGGGCCTGACGCACTGATCACAGCATGCAGCCGGCTGGTTGGTTGCAGCAAGCGCACAGGACTGATGTGCAAGAGAGAGTCGGCCGGCTCACTCACCGGTTGATCGGGTCGGGGCGCGTTGATGTCGAGGTACAGCAGATCCGGCAGTGCCCTGACCACCGATGCCAGACCCTCAGCCGTGACGTCTGCAAAGCTGCTGGCGCCGGTGATGCGCAACGACACCAGTCGGCGCAGCGGCGACAGGCTTGCCAAGCCACCGTCTGTGACGACCCCAAAGCCATGAATGTGCATCAGCAGGAGCCCTGTACACCTGCCGATGGCCTGTCGGGATGAGAAACACCACCAGGTTCAGAGAACCACACCGATGCAATGCAACCATGTCAGAGATGGATGCTCAACTGGCGCCTGTTGATTCCAGCAGCGATGCCCGACAGCAACAGCAGCGGCAGCAGCCCTGAGCATGTCCGCCTGCATTTCACATAGCTTGATGTTGCTGTTGTCACGACCGGCATGCATGCAGCAACTCCTGTGCCAGGATCGGCATATCCAGTCTGTGCTCGCTTCAGCATGCCTACCAGACTTAAATTGGCATAAGCCTACTTCACAGAGGCACTCAGGGAAATCAGGCTCAGGCACCTGCCTACACCTTGCATAGGGAGCAGAGCCTGATGGTAACAGACTGCACGAAGTGCAGCTGTGAGAAACGACTGGACGGTACAGAACCTTGTCAGGTGATCTGTACACTGCATCAAAAGCAATGGAATAAGCAGATAGGAGGCGTACAAGGTGCAGACGGGTGCGCCAGTAGCAGCCGCATGCACCTGCCATAAGCTGCACATGACTGAAGTCACCCAGAGGAATCCACATGATGCGCAACAATGTGCAACAGCTGCCGGTGCTATCATCTCGTGTCCTGGAAGGCTGGAAGGCGGCAGTGAGCTGCCATGCGACCTGTTGATGTCTTAGTGCCCAAAAGAGTATGCTGCAAGATTGCAGGTATACCCCAGCACTGCAATGTGCTACACTCTGCTGATGTCATGCCAGCACCAGTCCAATCGAGCATGACCTCTCAAGTTTGACCGGAACGCTCACCTCGAGATTAGCTTCGCCCTCGGATGCGCTGGCTGCTGAGCTGCCGGGATGCACAGCGTAGCGCCTGGTGTTGCCCCACAGCTTCAGCCCGCGCAACGCTGTCAGGTGCTGCAGCACCGCCAGCTGTCCGGCCAAAGTGTGCTCTTGCGGGCGAACCACCTCCAGCCGCTGCAACCGCTGCAGCGTGCACATCTGCGCACCATCGTCGGCATGTTTCACATGTGTTCGGGAATGAGACAACACTGGCTGCCTGCGTCTCGACTGAACATGGAGTCCACACCCCTGCAAGCACTGCATCACACGCCAGGTCAGAGCAGGGATATCCACAATACATGAGTCCAGTGGGCCTTACAGGTGTGTGTTGGAAAGCTCGTCCGCCACACCCTGTCTCACATTGTTGCAGCACACACCCGAGTGTCAAGGTACCTGAGGTGTGACCATACGGCAGCTCAGACGTCGCAGCCCAGTCAGCGATGGCCACATGCTATCCAGCACGGGCGCGGCGTCGGTGAGGTCGTCCACGGTCAATGAAGTGAGACCCGGCCTAGCGGCCAGCGATGCGCACCACTGCATGTCATTGTTCAGGGTGGTGTGAGATTGGGGCAATAACAGACGTGTCTGCTTGCGTTGAGACGCCAGCTGCAGTTGAAGCTGCAGCAGCAACCACATGCAGCTGCCCAAGCTGAAGTGCTGGCACTGAAGCATCATGAACGATGGCAGCTCTGCATGCAACCATGCACGAGAGCCAGTGCTTGCCTGATGTGACATGTAGTTGATCGCAGACTCATTCTCTGGCATGTACAGATGGAGGGACTGCAGCTTCACGAAGCAGTCTGGCTTGCTGAGCAGACTCGAGAAGGTCCTGCAGCAGAGACATCGGCAATTGTGCAACAGTGCGGCTGTTGCAGTTATGAGAGGGCACTTCAGGCAATTGTCAAAGACACCAGTGGCCAATGAGCCTTCACAATGATTCTCACTCTGTGCTGTACGAAGAAGGCTGACCCGAGAGCGTGCACAGCCGTGGCAGATTTGCCACAGCAGAAGCTACAAGTGCATCGTCCAGGTACACTGCATGCACACATAGCTGAAAGTCAGCATGTTGCACTGCCCGCAAATACACTCAGGCACAGCCCATGTCATCAGGATTTCAGTAGCCGATTGGCTGCGCAAACCGAGTTGAAGCACACGACCTCGTATCAGTGGCAGCCATGGTGCAGTGACAGGTGGGTCAGACCAGTCCAAACCCAAAGCCTCACCAAATTGGAAGCCATAGTGCAGCGACAGGTGGAGCAGACCGGTGCAGCCCCGCAACTGTGCAGCCAGCACTCGTCCGCGTCGTTCAACAGGCTCCTCGTGGCCGAAGGACCAGCCGTGAAGCCTCAACTTGGTGAGGTGCCTGCGCTGTGAATCAACCCAGTGGGCATGGCTGAATACTGCAGCGGCAGCAGATGCTGCATGCAGGCGCCGGCTGCGCAGGAGTGCTGCCTGCTGGATGGTGAGCTGAGATGCATATAAAGGGCTGCTGAGTGTGGCACAGGTGCGATCAGCTCACCGCAAGGACGACAGCTCGAAGCCTTTTGACGACTTCTCATCAGGATCAAAGGAGCCTGGCCACTCGTCCTCGTCATCTGCGACCAGCACTAGCTTGGACAGCAGTGGCAGCGCTGCAAGCACGGTGGCGCCTCGGATGCATGTGTTGAAACCTGAAGACAGGCGCAGCTTGCGCAGCTGCGTCAGCGGCGACAGCTCCTACAGCGAAGGAGGATGTGAAGCTCAGTATCATGGACGACTGCAGCAGTGCTGCTCAGGCCCTCTGATGACAAGTGCACCTCAGAAGAGCGCTGCACACGGCAATGCTGTCAAGGATGCAGCATTGTGCGGCCGCCGCTCTAAAAGCCCCTGAGGCGCACCCTGAGGTCGAAGGTCCGTTATCGGCACCCGGTTTGTTGCCGAGCAGCAGCTTCAGCTCCTGCAGACGGCTCAGGGTGGCGACGTCCGCCATGTGTGCCGGGCGCTGTAGCGCCAACGCCGTCAGGTGTGTGCAGGTGCGCAGCGCGTCCGCCAATGTCGGGCAAAGGTCACCACATCCGTTGGGTCCGGAGCCCCAGTTGAGGTCAAGGTTGCGCAATTGTGTCGCCTATGGTCAGCAGAAACACCACAATACTAGTGGTTCAGCCCCGCGCAGCACCTGTTCTTGGCTGAGGGGCGTTTACTGGCCAGAGCAGACAGCAGGAGTGCAAGATGACTGTCACCTGCCGCACAACTGCTGCAAATGCGGCCGCCTGCTCTGCAGTTGCATTGTCCTCGTCGCAAGGTAGATAGTCGGCGGATGCAGTGAGTGTGCGCAGGCCCGGGAGCCGCGTGACGATCCCGAAGTCGGCCGTGTCCCCCTTGTGCGCCTCCTGAATGGCATGCAGCCCCAATGCCGCGAATCTGCGTCAGGCACACAGCAGAGTGTACGTGCAGGCGCGCGCTGGAGCACTTGGCGTGCGAGAGGCATACGCAAATGTCCCTCCGCATCTGAACCGAAGATGCCTGTGAAATTTCGGCAGCTGTGCGCACCGGCGGCAGGTGTGGCGCACGCTGGCCAGCAGGCACTGGTCGAGCTTGCTGAACACCAGCAGCCAGATGTCATCAGACAGCAGGACCGTTGAGTCCTGGACAGCACTGCGCGCTGCTGCAGACCTCAGGCGCATGGTGGCTAGCGGGCACTTGAAATCAGCGTGAAAGTTCCTCGTGATCAACCGCAGCACGTGCCGTCAATGGCATCCAGCTCATCTGTGCTGCCGTTTCGACCAACAGATTCAGCGTTCAACGCAACTCGCTCTCTGTGCGGTGACACGACGCTGCAAGCTGTGCCGGGACATGCGCAGTGCAGAGGAGATCTCATGCTTGCACCTTGGATGGACCTCTCCAGACCTTGGACCAAGTGTGGACCTTGCACGAATCCTCAGTATGTCAAACTGTCGTTTCCAGCTTGAAATTGTCCGTCACACTTTGATTTGCAAACCCTTCTCTGGTCTGCCGTCGTCGCAAACGGCCGCTGTCCTGCGATCGCCCTGCACAAAGTCTGCGTGTCGAACTTGCCGCAGCGGTTCAGTGCCAGGCACCTGCTTGGCTAGCACGTATGGAGACTCTGCCTGACGAGCTGCTGTGCATTGTGCTGGGGAAGCTGGACTCTGGAGACTTCAGGAGCGCACGGTGCACCTGCCGCCGGTGAGCAGCTTGCTTGGCGCATTGTCAACTCAAGACTCACAAGGACTCCCCCAACCCCTTCGAATTCTTCGCCTGCATGCAGGCTTGCGGCATTGGGCCTGCAGTCGTGCAAGACCCTTGAGCTGCTTGGTGTGAAAAGCTTCGAGGTGGCTGCACGCTTCTCGGGAGTGCGGCAGATGGAGCTGTGGTGCTTCAACGAGCACAACACCGGCAATCCTATGTATATTGACAAGGCAGCTGCCGTCATTCGTTCCAAGGTGGGTAATGTGCTGCAACAGCAGTCGCAGTAGTTCTCATGGATGACATGAATGATTGCATGTGCGCATCGCCAATCACAATCAAGTCTGTGCAAGCGCATCAGTCGGATGGTTGACTGCATGCAGGCACCCTCGCTGCTACGTTTGATCGTGCACGGGGATGAGTGGGCTCGTAGCGATCTGCCAGTGGCAGTGTCAGATGCTGTAGGAGCCTGCAGCTCCCTGACAGCTCTGCATGTTGCAGGCCTTGGGAGCATGACAGACATCGCCGGACTCGTCAATCTTCGAGAGCTGAAGGTATTCCTGGGGTCATCCGATGATCCAGATGATCCCGATGGTCGAGAAGCAGCTCTTCGGACATGGAATCTGAAGGTGAACCATGCCGCTGGTCATGCACCAACTGGTGCCGCTTGCAAAGATACCTGGTTGTGGTTGTCCTAACGATTAGGTGAACAATTTGATAGCTTTGTTCTGCTCCATTCTGACTCCTTTGCAGAGCTTTGACATGCACAGCACCTCGTCAACACATGCAGGAGCTGTCGGCCTTGAGGAATCTGAGCAGCTTGTCAATCACGCTGTTGCGTCACTGGGTGCAAGTGACCGGGGCTGCCACTCTCGCATCGCTGCCTGTGCTATCCAGCGTATGTCTGATTGGTAAGACCATTGACGGGGACACCTGGGACAGTCGCTTTGGCGAAGATGCAGCTGGCTTCGGGCTGTCCTCTCTGCGGTATGTCAAGTAACATGCACATGCAATGCACAACGACACGATCAGTTGACCCGCCGCCGCATCAAAGCGATGTGTGATACTTTCACTGATGCTGCAGGCACCTGACACACCTCTGCCTGGGCCACTGGGGCTTTGGATCCAGCCAACCCGGTGCCGCAGAGCGCGGCGGTGTTGGTGTGCTAGCTACGCAGCTGAGCAGCTGCACTGGACTGCTCAACCTGTCACTGGACTATCGTCGGTTGGACGGTGAGAGGAACGCTGATGTTGCTCTGTACTGGCTAAGGTGGTTGTCATCAGTCACTGTGATAAGTGGGGCGTGCATGGATCCTGTGACTGTGCCTGCAGTCTTTGGGGACACTCCAGAGATCGCAGGTGCACTGGCACGGCTGCCAATCCTCTCGACCTTGGCAGCAAATGTGGGCTTGGATGGCAGGTCTGCTGCACGCATCGACTCCCAGTAGCTCCCAGTTGCTCGTGCTTGCATGTGCCTGCCGGTCACATTTGCATGCCGGGTCTACACATATGTCTGTATGACCGTGTGTGCCCACACAGGCCTATAGTATGACTGAGTTGCACTGTGCATGTGCACAGAGCGATTTTCGATCTTCTGGCCCAGACGTGCTGCTTTTGCGAACTACGCAACCTGCGGCTCCATGTTCTGTATGCCTGCAGCGCAAAGCAGGCAGAGGTGCATAATATTTGACTTGCCATGTGCGCTGTGTATCCCAGCAGCTTTTGCAGGAGCATACCCAAGAGTCCTCGTTTGGGTCAGACAATGCACAGGTGCTGCCACACAGCTTGCCTTGCGCATGGCACACCATCCCAAGCAAGCCTGAGGTTGCTGCGCTGTTCTGTTCCGCGCAGTGCTGCGTTGCTCTTTCGCATCGGCAGCATCTGCAGTCGCTGGACTTCGTTGCCTCAATCGGTGACAGTGAGACGCTCGCAACTGCGCCTGCGATTGCCAACCTGACTGCTCTCCAGCGGCTCACCTGCGCTCAGCTAGGCAGCCAGGTGATGAGCTGTGTGTACTAGCTCTGATCTGCTCCGTGAACGCATGCGGGTTGCTGACCGATGTTGTGCTCGATTGTGCTTGAGCCTGGTGGCTCTTTCCGGCTGTGCTGCAGCCACTCTGGTGTCCAGCACTTCAGGTGACTGCCCTGGACTCGCTGCGCGAGCTGCGGGAGCTGTACATGACGCACCCCTGCCCAAAATTTTCCGCTGCGGAGTGCCTTGCCGTTGCGCTGCAGTTGACAGTGCTGAGCCAGCTGCCATTGCTGCGATGTCTTGAGATGCACGGCACTGTCAGCCTCCGCTTGGCGGTTGGCACTGATGTGGTGGCACCGATGTGGCACCGATGTCACATCAATGCGGCAGATGCCACTTTGCAGGTAAGCTGCAGACGGTACAGCTGGAAATCACCATGCCAACACAGCACCTGCTGAAACTCATCATGGCATCATAGCACCTGACACCAGTCAAGACGGTCAATGCACGCTCCGACTGCATCCTTCCATGGCACACATGCAGGCTGCGGGGCTATGCAAGCGGCTTGTGCGGCTGCAGCTGCGGGGATTCGTGTCAGTCACAGGCGCAGGCGTGGCTGCGCTGGCATCATTGCAGGAGTTGGAACATCTAGAGATCTCCTGTGGCAGCATCGACGAGGCTGCCACCCAGCAATGCTTTGCAGATGCAGTGGCCGTCATGCCGCGTCTGCGTCTGCTTGATATAAGCACGACATCACCAGGACGGGCGACGGTGTGTCATTCTCAACCGTGCCGTGATCCGGCAACCATGCTCCACCCCGCTACCATTATGCTGATTGAGCTTCTGCCTGTCGCTGTTGATCGTGCTTTCCTGTCATGCAGGATTGGTCATGTGTGACACGTAGCAAAGATGGTTTGAACTTTGGGCTGCTGGGTGTGCCTGGCCGCCTCTTTTCTAGGCCACCAGAACGGCCCACCTGTTGGCCGGGTGACGATCCCACCCAGCGGCGCAGTTCCAGATGGTAACCGCAGGAACGTGTAGACACGTCCCTGGTTGTGTCGAAAAGGCATATCGAAGCACCTTGACGATAGCCTACATCATTAGCGAAGTGTTTGTATCATACCTGCCCGCATGGGACCAGTATCAGAATGTTTCAGGTTTTGCTGCTTTACCATGCTTTTCACACCCGACAGCAAATGATACAGGTTGTCAAACCTCCCTTTAAATTCAGATTGGTACTCGGTGACATCCCCATAGTACGCCCCTCACATTCAGATGCAACTCCGCAGGTCCCAGAACTCGGCCCATATCTCAGTTTGCAGCATGCACACCTCAGCTTCATGAGGCAGACGACCAATGCATCTGGCGGCCTTGCCGCTACCACGCCTAACCTGCGGCACTATGCTCCCGGAGGCTTTGCTGCTCACCCCCGCAGGTGCCACACCATCTGGCCGTCCCTCACTTCGCAGCGCGCCCGGCCCAGCTTCATCAGGCAGTTGACCGCCGCGCGGGCCGCCTTGGCGCTGCCGGCCCCACCCTGCAGCGTGTCGGCTGTGAAGCCGACGCCGCTGTGGGCTGCGGCGTTCTTCAGCGCGGCGTTGAGCGCCGGCAGCCCGATCTGCGAGCGGATGTACGTCGGCAGGCCAGCGTACTCCTGCACAAGCCACAGTTGCACCGCTTGATGAGACGTGTTGCTTGCAGACCAGGGGAGGTGTAGCAAAGCTCAATGCATTATCGACAACTTGCAAGAAGGCGGCTCAAAAGTTGTGTTTGGTGACGGGGCTCAGCACGAGGGTGCACCTCGGCACTGATGGACTTGCGACCACTGCTGTCGCTGTCACCGCCACCGCCATTGCTTGGCTGCACTGTAGCTGTGCTGCTCACGCCCTGCAAAGGCACAGCCAGGCCATGAAGTGGAGGCTTTGGTCATGCCGACACTGTGACATGCAGCATTGTTCAGGTTGCTTGCCTTCGAGGTATAGACCAGCATGGTCAATGCCATATGCGCATGCTAGGGCAATGTCAGGGTCAACACATGGTTGCCATCCTGAAGCACACCTGGGCGGCTCTTTGTGAGGCAAACTTAGCCATCACAGCCGCTGCGCGTCCACTTGCCGCTGGCGCCGGCGGCGATGTCCGCTTTGCCGGCACCTTCACCGCTGCAAGCTTCTGCGCCGGGCGCTTGCCGTGCTGCCCTGCCGATGCGCCGCCCTCAGAGGGCGAGGCGCCGGCGACCGCGGCATCCTGACGCGTGCCTGCCGCTGCTGCAGGGTGGGCCGACTGTGGTGCAGTAGGTGAGGCGGGCTGGGGGGCAGCGGGCGGCACCTGCTTTGGGTGCGCTGCGGCTGTGCCCGCCCGCGCAAATGCCGCGCTGGCTGCCGGCAGCCTGATGCTAATGTCCCCGTCCGCCTGATCGAGGTCATCTGACGTCGCAGCAGCCACTGTGGGCCGACCCTGCTGCTGCACGGGCTGCTGCAGCAGTCGCGGCCGCTGCGGCGGAGGCACTGCCTCGCCGCCGGACTGTGCTGCCGTGGCAATGGGGCGGGCCGCCTTAGACACGGACGTCGGCTCGTGGGCGCGTGCCAGAAGCGCCGCGGTGTCGGGGGAGATGGCCGCCGGGGCGTTGCGCGTCATGGGCGTGTAGCAAAAGTCGCTGCAGGGGGCAGCGGCGGCGGGCCTCGGCTTTGCATCAGGCGTGGCTGGCTGCGGCTCCGGCGAACGCCTGCATCACAGAAGACAGATATCTGTTTATGCGATCTGCGTGCGCTGATGGTGTCTCAGGCTCAGCAGCCAGTGGACAGTCGGGACGGTGGTATCGCTTGCTGACGGGAGTGTGTTGCAAGGTTCATGTCCACGCGTGATCCTCATGCGGCGAGCTGAACTGCAAGATTGCAAGATTTTGGATGTCATGGTTGCCGTCGAGCTAGTCCAGCACCTGCAGCGGATGAGCTGCGAGTACAGCTCCATGGTGGACTCCTCGCCGCCGGGCGCCTGCTGCCGCAGCCGGGCCTCCTGCTGCTGCTGCTGCGCCTGCTGCTGCGTCAGCAGCGCCCCCGCCACGCCGTCGCCATCATTGCCGCCGCGCTGTGCAGCAGCCTCGTGCCTGGATGCGCCAGCTGCTACAACTGGCGACGGCGACGCCACAGGGGTTATTGGCCCGAAGCCGGCGTCTGGGGCGGCCACAGCGGGCATAGCGGCAGAGCGCATCTCTGCCGAGGTGGCCCACCTGGCTGGCGGCCCCACCGCTGCGTAGCAAGATGATCTGAATCAAATGTCTGTCTGCCATCTCTTGTAATCTGCGAGCACTGTGCGACCTGGAGTGCATCCTGAGGATGGGGGTGGTCATGCCGGCACCCTCATCATCAGGTTTGCTCGATGCCCTGCAGCAGCATGCTGCAGATCGAGGCACTGCAGAATCACCTGCGGTGTCGACTGCCGCATACATGGACGCACGGCGGCCGGGGTCCTCGAGCTGCTGGTTTGTCACTGCCACCGTGGTGCCAGTGCTGACGCCGGCGTAGCCGTACACAGAGGCACGGCAGCCCAGTTCCGGCTGCTGCACGCCAGGCAACCCACCCTGCAGTGAGATGTTGCCCACATTCACACCCAGATGAACATTGTTCAGATGCTGTCGAACAAGTGGAGCACATGTGATCCCCGACATGCCACTTGACATGCTTTTTCCTCTTTGCACAGGACATCCATGGGTACCTGCTGCACCATGAAAGCTGTGGCGTCCTCAGCCGGGCTGCGGCTCATGCTGCGCACCCCCGTGAACCGCACAGTACGACATGGCTGCTGCTGCGTGTTGGCCGTTGATGGCGCTGCCACCATAGCACCAGGATTCAAGGGCTGTTGCTGCTGGGGCTGCTGCGGCGGGGCCTGCCACCTCCCAATGCCGCCCTGGACAGGCTGCCTCTGCTGCGCATCGGCCGCGAATCGGCTCTGGCCGGGCGTGCCTGCTGCAAGCCTGGGCGGCATTGGCAGCATGTCCGGGCTGTCTGGGGCCGCCGGGCGGATTGCATACTTCTGCTGCAGCTTCCTGCATGCAAGGGCCATCAGTGAGAGCAAAACCGCACGATGCGGGATTCACGGGTGCGCATCTGCAGCCGTGACAGGAATGCAGGTTTGCTGGGAGGTATCGAAGTCCAGTCTGTTACCGCAGAGGTATGCAGCACCTGAGAGAGGGGCTGACTGAGAAGGGTGTGCCCGAGGAAGTCGACTCCCCAGATGGCGACGCCGCCGGCTTTGCAGCGGCCTGCCGGGTGGTGGATGTGGGCGGCAGGTTCGTCACCGCCGTGAGCGGAGCTGCGACCGCCGGCGCGGCTGCTGGTGTCCCCGTGCCTGAATCCGCTGCGCCACCGGCAGCTGCAGCTGCCTGCCTGACATCCACAGCAGGTGGGGACGCCGGCGCCACAAGGTGTGCAGCGTCACGCTCCGATCTCGCGGCGGCCGCATCCGACAAAGCGGCGCCGTCGTCAGCGCCGCTGGCCGCTGCAGCAGCCTTGGCGCGGTCAGCCGAGTGGTCACGCTCTGCAGCTACCCCAGTGCGACTGTGCCTCTGCGCATCGTCTGCATGCCGCAGCTCAGCCAGAGGGTCGGCTGGCGCTGAGCAGGGGCACGTGGCGCTGTAGCCGTAGGACCGCAGGTGGGCCTCCAGCGCTGCAATAGCCACCAGCTGCTGCTTGTATTCGCCCTCAAACCTATCCACAAGCTCCTGGGCAGTCGCAGCATTAATGATGTTAGTGCATGCATGCAGGAGAGTGTCAATCATGAGAGTGTCATTGCAGATCGACTCGATGGCCAAGCAAAGCAAAGCGACGGAGAAGACGCGCTGCAGCTCAGCTTACAGAGACCTGGCACAGCTCGCAGATGCTACTCTGCCAAACATACCTGCAGTGGAGCTGTCGCTGCCATAGACTGCACTAAGACCTGTGCCTCGGTTGCTGCTGCCGCGGCCTGCCGTCGAAGCTCCTCAAGAGTCCGTGCAAACTCGATAGCTGCAGACGCCGAGCCAGTGGTCAGCCTGGATGCTTGTATCCGCAAGCATGCAGCTGACGCATGCCAAGCGCATACGCAGACCTGCATGTACAGCTGCAACGGTGACATGCACCACATGCATGTGCAGCGTACGTCCAACGTTCGCGGGTGCAGCGATCTGGCGCTGCAAGTCCTGCGTGCGGCCAGGCAGCAACTGAAGTTGCCCCAGCTCTGTTGAGAAGGCGCCGATCGCGCGCCTGAGCTCCTTCATGTTGGCGCTTAGGCAGCACTTTGCACTGTCAATATTTGTAATTGCTGTTCAACATCCTATCAAGAGGTTTTGAGCTGAAAGCTGTCCTTCTGTGTCCAGAACGCGGTGTTGCATGCACCAGTAACAGTAGATTGCCAGGGTCGCAGTGACCACGAGGCGAGTGTCAGCGCAGAGAATCTAGCGTGCGTGAAGCTCTGGTGCACTGTGGTGCTTGGAAGTTCGACCTCAGGGCTCCCTCAAGCGTACAGCAACAGCCACCGAGGTCTGCTGCATTTGTCTGTGTCGCCACAAGAGCAGCTGTCGGGCAAGCATTTGTAATCGCTGCAGGGGCTTCCGATCATTGGGCTCACCAAATTGGGCTTCCCAATCATTAGGCTAAGGCTCTCTCTGTTCAAGGCACCACGAGGTGAGAGCCAGACATACAAGATAATGTTGGGTTTGGAGAAGCACGACTGACGAATGCTGTGTGTCAATTTGTACTCTGCCAAAGCTGTAACTCAGCCGGTGACGATTACGAAAGCCTAACCCAGCTGGGCTGAAGGCGTCTGAAAGGGAATGCCGAACCTGCCTATCCTTGTACCAAGCTAGAACCAACCACAATGGCCGCCATCACAATGGTGCCAATGCACATCTGCACCTGCTTGCATGGCCACAGGCATCGACAAGTTGCATGAAAGGTTGTCCGAAGCAACAATACTCTGCCGCAGCACACAGTCGCTGTGTGTGCACGGGTGGGGGTCAGACATGTGCTCATGTACACTGATCATTGCGCTGACAAGCTAGCGTAATATGATCCTGTGTGCAGGCGCATGAAAGGGTGCGCAAACTGCGACGGCACCGGCCAGGGTGCCGCAGGCTGCTGGCCGCTGCGACGGACATCGACGTAGCGCAGGCACGGCAGCAGGAACAGAGGCTCCAATCCCCTGCCGAAGACATCAATTTATATTGTGATTCGGCACCAGGCGCAGCGCGCTTGCAAGCGGTACGTCATGTCTGCACGCAATCACACAGCTGCATGTCTGCCCAAGATGACATGCATCGGCGAGCGCGTGCACTCGCCCGGCGGTGAGGGGGCGGCAGTTGCGGACGGTGAGGTGCTGCAGCTGCCGCAGCCTGCTCAGCGGCAGCATGGCCGCATCGTCGACGCGGCTGTTCTCCAGATCCAGATGTGTGAGCGACGAAGCACCAGCAACAGCCTCCATCGCAGCCAAGGGCAGCCTGTTATGCTGCAGCGCTAGAGCCTGCAGCTGCGGAAGATGTGACAGGGCCTGCAGCCCCGATGCGAGCCCCTGCACCACGCATGTAGGCATTCAACGGTGCAAGGTTCCAAATCGTTAGCTTTCATGCCAACATCCAAAGCAAGTGGGGTGCATACATGCATCCAACCAACCATCACAAGCACGACATACCCTGCTGCCGTGGCGGACATCGTATGCCGAGATGTCAAGCTTGGTCAGCCGGCCAGCAAGCTGCAGCGGTGTCAGGTCCAGGGGCTGGTTGTCGCCAGGGATGACTTGCATCCAGGAGAGGTCCCATCTTCGAAGGGCAGGCAGCTGTGCCAAGGAAGCAAGACCGGCTGCAGATCCGGCGTACTCTTTGGTGCCCAGAGTGTGCAAGTTTACCAGAGTGGTGCGCATGGTCTCACATGCCCTGCAAGTAGGTGCTCAGTGCTGATATCTAAGAGGACTTTGCAGCTTCCCACAGAGCAGGACAACATCTATTGCTGCAAAGTGTCACCAAAAAAGCAAACCTGTCTGTGAATGGCTGAGAGCTTCTGGACAGGTTGAGCTCGGTCAGCACTGTAAATCGGTTGCACACGTCCAGCAGGAGGTCTTCAGTCAAGTAGTCATGGTCGATCAGGTGCAGACGACGTAGGCCGCTAGCGCTCTGCCATTGCGCAAAATCTTGGTGGAAGCTGGCCTGCAGCCATGAAAAGAGAAAATTCCGTACGGCAACTCATCCAAGTCATCAGCAATGTGGGCGCTTTGAGCTTTGGTAGCAACACAGCATGTGGACATCATCAGTAGTGTCGCTCATGATGATAGATGTCAGGTGAGGCAAAATGGTCATGTCACTCACATAGGCCATGCGGCTGTCCTCAGTATCAGAATCCTCGGTTGGATAGAGGTCGAGGACCAGGTCTTGGAGGGTCACCAGATTTCGCAGCCACTTCCCGCCTGCAGCACCGGCTGGAGCCACACAGATGAGCAGACAGGTGGTGCGCATCAGCACCATTCAGGGAGACGCATTGCAAGCACACAAGCCTCGCCTGTTGGTAATGGCACGCCGCTCAGATTGAGAGACAGCAAGTGCGTGAGCTGCGCCAGTGCATCCCCCGACAGCGCCGACGTCTGTGCTCTGCTCATGCAGTTGCAGCTGATTTTCAGATGCCTCAGAGCAGTGAACGACAACACATTCTCTGCCCGTATCCAGGAGCAGTTTGACAGGCACAGCTCGGTGATGGCGCCGCAGCGCTGGCTAACATGCGCTAGACCTGCACATGCGCATCTGATGAGTGAGGCACAGCAGGCTGACACGTCATGCAAATGAGAACGGCGTGCTGGGGCAAACTTAGACAGGGTGGTCGTTGCCCAATTACATACTCACCTGAGTTGCCAACAAGTTTAATTCCCTTGAGCTTGAGCGACTGCAGGCCAGTCAGGGCTGTGATGCCGTGCAGATGTGGTGCAGAATGCGGGACTACTGTGGCATATCTAAGGTCCTGCAGATGCAAGCGGGTCAGGCTGCTGCGCAGGGGCTCGAGCGTGTTGAACATCGCATTCAGGCAACAGCACCCTTCCCAACCATCCATGGCGTCTGGGTCATTCCATGGCTGATTAGGTGCAGCTACGACCGTGTAAACCCCGTCGAAGGAGTGTGTGCTACTGAAGATCTCATCGAAGTCTGATGCCAGTTTCAGCTCCTGCAACGATGACAGCAGTTTGAGCAGCTCGTGTTCGCACATGGTCTGGATGATCACATCTCGCCCAAATGGCTGTTCCTTGACACATGCTTGCGCATGCCATACGATTGTGCTGTGCGAGGCATGCGTACCTTGAGTGCAGACTGCCCGCTCAGCAGGTGCATAATCGGGTCTTCCAGAGAGCTGCACATCAGATGACCACTGGTCAGCGGAGCGCCACAAGTACATTCAAGTGTACATGCATCTTCTGCATGTCACTTCAAAGACATTTCACTGCATGCATGCAGTCATGACACCCCAAGCTCACGCACTGGATGGGGAGACACGATCGTGTTAGGTCAGGCCGTAAGCTGGCCATCTGCTTCCATTCTTGGGACGACATGGCAGTGGTATCAGCCTGCCGCAGGTCAATATCCGCGACGCACGACAAGTGAAGCAGCCACTGTGGTGTAGGCAAGCTGCGTGCAGCAATGCCGCCGGCAAAGACCGCAGCAAACATGCAGCGGAATTGTGTGCACACGAGGCGGGCAGCAGCAAGCGACTGCTTGTCATCGCGAGCCACACTGCGTGTGAATGGTTACACGCTGTGAAGCAGGCGTTGAGAGTGGTTCAGCCACGCCAGCAAGCACGTTGGTTTGTCCAAGAACCGCAGCACCTCAGCTTTGGTGCACCAGCAAGAGGTACCTGACAAAGGTGCGCATAACGTGCTCCTGCAGGTCTGTAGGAAGGTCAAAAATTCGCATCATGGCTGGTCTCGCAGGCTGTAACAAGAAAGAGCTGTCTGGGACGGTAGGCGATCCAGCCTTTGTGGCGACAGCAGGCGGCAGCGCTGCGTGGTCCCTTCCGACGCAAGCTCCAGTGCCAGTAGCAAGCAACAGCGTGCTCCACACACCTCAGCATGCTTTTGTGAGCAGCGAGCATTACTGCATTGGTCAGCACGACCCAACTCGACTCAGATGTCACATCTCAAAATGTCAGCAAATTCTGGGGGGTGTCTCAGCAAAATTTGCATATGCGGCTCAAAACCTCGCACACGGCCGCCAGAAGCGCTACTTTTTGCTTACAAGCAGCCATGTGAGTCTCTGAGACACCACACATCCGCAGATCATTGATCACGCAACGCTGGCAGGCCTCAGTTGCATCGGGACCAAAGCACAGCCCTCCATTTGCACGTCCCGGCGCTCTCGCGTGCCGCTCTCACATCTGCGATACCCTTCAGCATCACATCTGTATCGTATTGTGAGTGTTCGCCACCGCTGTGCTGCTGAATCGGACCCTCAGTGTCCTCGATCAGTGCTGAGATCAGCGGGTGGCAAGCACAGCTGCAACACTGTGCATGCGCTCGGCATGGCAGCCACAGATGCTGTTGAGGTGACGGAGGGACAGCGCACAAACGCCCGCGGTCAGAAGCTGTTCACGGTCACCTACCGTGCCCGCGGCGGCCAAAGGGCGGTGTACATCCACCACCATGGCTACGGCGAGCACGTCGGCCGGATGGACCACTGTGAGTGACACAACCCAGGTTTCTGTGCCCGGAGATCCCATGCATGCCCGCAAGGCTGTGTTAAGCATGCAGTCAATATGCATGACGAGCAAGGCCTGACATCATGCCATGATTTCCACAGTGATTTGCCTGCTTAGACGATCTGATCTGCTCGTGCTTCAGACTTTGGCATGCTGGCGAGGGGTGGGATCACGGTGTGCTCTTTCGATGCGCACGGCCACGGCAAGTCAGAGCCAACCGTCAAGGGTCACCGCGCCTTTGTGAAGCGTTTCAGTGACCTGGTGAGGCAGCAGCATGTACCTGTGCGACCTGCTGACGCATGGCGTGTGTGCAGTAGCAGAAACCGTGTCAGATTGACATGATCTGGGGTCTCAGTATGCTGCGAGCATGCTGCTGGCCAGATATGCTGTGCTGCCAGGCCTTCCATTCCGTCACATAAGCAGGTTCACACATGAGCAGGTTCACATGAGCAGGTGGACGACCTGGATGCATTCGTGAAGGACGTGGCAGCAGCAGAGCCGGTGGGAACGCCGCTGTTCATGGGCGGCCAATCGATGGGCGGCCTGATTGCAATTCACGAGGTGCCCTCGGTGACAGACTCCTGTGTCTGGTACAGTAGAAAGTAGCACGATCATTGCATTGTGTGCGGTGCATCAGAACTTCTATCAATTTCAGGCATGATTAGCAATACATTGCTTGCATATTCAGGTGCTGCGGGCGTCAGTACCATGGCGGGGCCTGGTCATCACCTCGGCGTTCGTGGATGCGGAATGGACGCCTGTACTCAAGTGCGCAGAGTTCTGAAGACGAGACACGCTGTTTGCGCAAACATGCAACTGTTCGTGCTGTCAGGCAGCGGTTTGCTGGCATCTTGCACAGGACAACACTGCCGCACTTGCCTTGCTCGGCGATATCTGGCAACCTGCTAGTGGCATGGTGCCGAAGTCAATCCCTGAAGCACTTGGGAAAAAAGCACCAATGAACCGCATGTTTATGAAGTGATCTGCTAGTGTTGCTGATGCCGAAGTCCATCAATGAGGCACTGAAGCGTCCAAGTGCCGTTCAACCACATGCTGATGTTTCTTGAGTCGTGCTGCGGAAGGCAGGCCAAGGTGGGCGGCCTGCTCTGGGAATGCTGACACCAAAGGCCGACATCATTCCAGTTGCATGTGGCTGCTACATCTTAGCAAGGCTTGAGTGGAGTTTGATCCACTGTTACAGTTGTGGTATCGAACACTGCGCAGGATGCAGGCGAAGGTGGGCGGCCTGCTGGCGACGCTGATACCCAGAGCACGGATTGTCCCAGCCGTGGACCCCAGCAACATGAGCCCAGACCCTGCAGTGGTGCGCCTCCGGAAAGAACAAAGCACTTTCGTGCACGCCTTGCACCACTGACCACAGATTCGATCAGAGTGCAAGAGGTGAAAGCTCCTTCTCATGCCGGACATGATCATGTGCAATTGGCATAGTCCGCAAGCTTGGTTGTTTACCGCTGCGGTCGTCTGACCGCATTCCAGCAGTATCACCCTCCAGGTGAAGGCATATGTAGAGGACCCGCTGAACCTTGTTGGCAAAGTGAGGGCGCGCACATCCAACGAGCTGCTGAAGGTGAGTCTCACCAAGCTGGATCTGACGGCATGCCTGCGATGGATTATGCAAAGAGACAAATCAGCATGTGCATGTGCACATGTCAACACTTCTGTGGCGTCAGTGCCCATGAGCAGCCAATGGCCCTGCATGCGTTTGCTGATGTCACCCGCCAATGCAGTAGACACAAGCACTCACAGATCTTAGGCATGATGACTGCCTGGTATGCAGGGTTTCAGGGAGCTGGGCAAGCGGCGGTCGGAGCTGAAGCTACCCATCTTTGCGGTGCACGGCACTGCTGACAAAACAACCAGCATGCAGGCGAGGCGATGTTGCAGGATGCTCTTGTATCCAGAGCTATGCTTCTTGTTGGATCTCGGTACAGCGCAGAAGATGCCTCATGTGAAACCGTCAGGTTATAGTTCTTGAGGGTGTGAGGCGAGTTGGTGGTGCATGATGACACAATGTGTTCAGGCTGCAATAGCAGCAATTGGCATTGCACAACGCAGGCAGTGAAGGACCTGCTAGCTGGAAGCAGCAGCGATGACACCACACTCAAAATCGTCGAAGGTGAGCTACCTCTCATGAAGGTAACCATCTTCTCCTTGTTGCTGTCTCGAGGCGCAGCCATCCTACTGCCATTTGTGCTGCGTCAGCAGTACCTGGGATGCCTTGGGCTTTTGCTTGAGCCAGATCACATCGAATCTGCGCAGAGTCGCCATCTGACAACACCATCTATTGGCTTCGCTTGCATTTTGACATTTGCATGTTCTTTGCACAGGCGGCTATCACGAGCTGCTGCTAGGGCCGGAGAAAGACGAGGTCATCGGCGCGGTGCGCGACTGGATGCTCGCGCACGCCGGCAACTCCGCGCCAGTCAGCGCCAAGCTGTGAGGCAATCGCGGGCACCATGAGGATTAGCATCGGCAGCGCCAGCGGTGCATCAGCAGGGGCCAACATTGCAGAGCGGGAGCCGAGGCGCACCACGGCAGCTCCGCGCCGGCCAGTGCCATGTGCTGAGGAGTCCACGGGCATCATGGGTGACTATGGGGATCACCCATGTGATGGCAGCGGCGGCCATTTGCTGCAGCAGCACGGCGACGGCGCTGCAGATTGGGATGCCAGCATATGCTGTGCGGCTGCCTTGGCGTCCGAAGCACCGAAGCTGCGAGCAGACTCAGACAGAAGGCACCATCCTGTGACAGGCACCTGGCATGTGCAAGGCCACAGCATTCGTTGGGTGCGGCCGAGCTTTGAGCAGACCACGGTAGTAGGGTAGGCATGTTATGCAGCAACAGTCAGCAGAAAATTCCTGTGGGGGGGGTGCATCGAGCATGGCGCGCACGCAGCTGGACATTTGCTGCACCCATGGCCAGCAGATAACTACAGCGTACAGAAATCAGCAACAGGTGCATAGGACATCAGCGACGCAGCACTGTAGAGGTTCAGTTGACCATTGCCCAGCATCAGAGTGTGTCATGTGCTTCACATCTTGCATGTATTGAGCGTTCAGAGATGTTGAGCCTCTGGACACCTCGACATCAAATCCGCTGGAAAACGACCCAACAGTGGTGGAAAGCTGGTATTATTTATGCGCAATGCACAGTCCTGAACCGCAACACTCCGTGCTCAGCAAATGCACAGTCTTGATATGCAGTCTCCAGGAATTGCAGCACACATCATAGTGCCATGCATGGCAATGTGCGGTGGCCGGCGCACTCTGTGATGCATGACACTGCATGCATACCACATGCAAACCTTTGTGTTGCAGATGTTGTACTGACACGCTATTCCGCCTCTGGCAATACCGACTGCTTTACGGGTCTCAGCACATCGTACATATTGTCCGACGTTGCGCTATATACAGGGGCTTCAGATGCCCTGGAAGCCGAAGCTGACGGTCTTGCTGCGCGTGCCGCCGTGGCTGCTGCGCCGCCTGCTGCCGCCGGTACTTGATCCTTCGTCGCGGCCGCGGCGCATGCCCTGCGGCTGCGACGGCGCCAGCAGTAGCGGCGGCGGCTGGCAGGCCAGCACCTGGGGGATACAAACACAGCCAGCTGCTCGTCAAAACTAGTGAAGCGCAGTGCGGGCAATGCAGAGTATCTGCACCGCCCATAGCAGAGGCGCCGACCCGGGATTCCAGCAGCGGTACAGCAACAGCACTGCGACTTGCTGCGGAGTTTGCAACAGGAACCATGCAGACTGCTGCACGGATCCCAGCAGGGGATGTTGACAGCAGGGATGCCGGCAGGGACACTGACAGGGGCGTCGACAGGGTTGCTGACAGGGGTGCTGACAGGGGCCCCGGACAGGGTCATCGACAGGGGTGCTGACAGGGTTGTTCGACAGGGGCTTGGAGTCTTGGACAGGGTTTCGACAGGGGTGCCAACAGGGGTCTTCGACAGGGGCTTGGCGCCTTGGACAGGGTTATCGACAGGGGTGCTACCAGCAGGGGTGCCGGCAGGGACGCTGACAGGGGTACTGGTGGGAGCGCCGGCAGGAAACCTGACAGGGGTGCTGACAGTGGTTTCCTTCATGTAAGAGTCAGACTGCAGGTGCAAGTACCTTGAGCTCCTCTGCGCGGGCTGCGCGGCGGGCCGCCCACCCATCGGCGCGCGAGAAGGAGTCCGGGATGACGTCCAGGATAGACAGCCCCGGCCCGTCTGCGCCCCGCACCGCCATCTCCAACAGCTCCTGAAGCCACATCGTGCCCGTTTCAAATTGGGCAACTGCAGCATCAGTGCTTGCGACTGCGCGCATCAAGGTGGTTGCATCCTGTCACGGATGCATCAAGGCACCATGACTTTGGCGAATCAGTGCAGCATGGCCTCGGACTCTGCAGCATGCAGTGCTCAGATGCCAGCAGCCCCCATTGCGACGGGGTTCGTTGCAGCACAGAAGTCGTTTGCGTGTGCATGTCTGCTCTGAAAACGTAAAGACCCAACTCTTGGCAGCACACCTGGCGGGCAGCGGCGGCGCTGCAGCAGAAGTGCACACAGCAGTCGTCCATGCCCTCCGGCAGCAGCGGGCACGCTGCTGGCAGCCCGTACTTCCGCCGCAACGTGCCCCTGCGTCAGAGGTGATACCTCTCCTTGGTCAGATGCGAGAGCCAATAAATGAATGCATCACGCACGTGGACATGCTGCCACAGTTGACAGTGCAGCAGGCAGCAGCTGCTCACCCTTGATGCTGCATCTAAACTGTGATTTCGCGGCCGAGCTGTTATCTGATTGTCAAACTCTCCCTGAGCCGAAATCACATTTCACTGCTCAAGAGCGTGGATCAACTACTGCACACCTGAGCTGCGAGGCCCAGCAGGCGGTGGGGTCGACGGCGCACAGCCCGGCCGCCCCCAGCAGCGAGCACCCGCAGCTCAGCAGCGCCGCCAGCCACGTCCGCTTCTTGCCTGCCAGCGTGAAGAACCAGCTTGCCAAACAGGTGGATGCGCATGTGCTGACAGCCAACGGAAAAGCGCGCCAATGACCACACAGACGGTCGGCAGTTTCGTTGGTCCCCTTGCAAGACGCACATGAAAGAAGTGCAAGTACATCAAGCTCGAAAACCATTGACCTCACATGACGAGAAGCCAGAGCATTTACAGCATTCGCCCCAGTCGTTCTTTGATGGCAAAGCCGGGCATTATAGACATAGGCTGGATATCTGCGGCATCAGAGGGCCTACGCAGGGTGACGATATCCCGCAGCCAGTCGTCGGGTGTGCCAACGCCAATTGACAGGGCACCAACACGACCCTCCAGCCCTGCCGCCTCAACGGCGCGCGCCCATTGAGCTTCTGCCGATCCCGCCGCACACCACTCGCCATACGTCCTGTGGACATGTATATATGGAGACGGTCAAATGTGGTACTGTTCATTGACAACAAAATGCTCGAGAAAGAAGAAAAGAACAGCCACTGGCCACCGCTATGTTGGTGCATGGCTCATCAAGCAAGCAGTTTTAACCTGCGGGTGTTGGGCTGGTTCTAAGTGTCGATCACAAATGGCTGCGTACCCGCCGCAGCACGCGGCTGTGGCTGCTTCTGCTGCCTCGGAACAGAGATTCGTCGCGTGCACAGCTGAGCAGATATTCAGACAGGATAGTGTCAGGTGCAGCTTGGTCACCCGCCGCAGCACATGGTGTCAACGGGCGGCAGCACCGCCGCGGCCGCCACCGCCATCTTGGGGTTGGGCTCCTCGAACAGGCCGAACGTCCAGGCGCCGTCCACCACCCATGGCCTGTGGTATGTGAAGTGAGCATCCCAGACGGTGACTATGGGTTGCACACGCACATGTCATGTATTATGTGATGTGACATAAGAAGCACATGCCTTATTCTCCATCCTGCAACCATGCATGCTAACAGATTGCACACATACTCAGGTGTGACAGACAAGCTGAGCAGCGGTCAGCCAAACAGAGGCACACTTGTAGACAGCGGCGGCTTCGGCGACGTTGGGCGGCATGAAGGTGCGGGGCTCCTTGCCGCGCGGGTGCGGCTGCACCGGCGCCGTGGACGGCCACTTCTGCGCCGCCAACCATGCTTCCCGCGGGTCCTGCCGGGTCTGTATGTCACCAAAGTATGACTGTCATTGGATGTTGAACTTGATGTATTTTCGGGGGGTGCGGCTGCACCGGCGCCGTGGACGGCCACTTCTGCGCCGCCAACCACGCTTCCCGCGGGTCCTGCCGGATCTGTACGTCACCAGAGAATGACTGTCATTTGATGTTGAACTTGGTGTATTTTGGGGGGGTGCGGCTGCACCGGCGCCATGAACGGCCACTTCTGCGCTGGCAGCCACGCCTCACGGGGATCCTGCCGGGTCTGCACGTCCGACAGCATACTCAAAAGATAAGTAAGTGCATGGCTGACATGTGCGGCTGTACCAGCGCTGTGAACTGTCACGTCCGCGCCGCTAGCCACGCCTCACGGGGATCCTGCCGGGTCTGCACGTCCGACAGCATACTCAAAAGATAAGTAAGTGCATGGCTGACATGTGCGGCTGTACCAGCGCTGTGAACTGTCACGTCCGCGCCGCTAGCCACGCCTCACGGGGATCCTGCCGAGTCTGCAGCCGTGAACAACTTGACTCGAGTCAAATGATCCGCATGTACAAGGCTTCATCAGGAGGCTTGGGCTGCATTGGCTTCTGGCTTTTCGCCTGCAGCCGCTTGTGGCCATGTCGTCTCATACGTATGCAACCGCTGCGATAGCATGTGTAAGGTGGAGATAAAGGGCGCACTGGCTGTTTATTACCTGCTCCAAGACCATCTGCATCTGGGCAGCTCAGGATCATGCCCCTTTCAGCCGCAATGTGAAGACAACCCCGGCTCCTGTTGCACTAGATACAGGGACTGGGCGAAGATGTTCGGCAATCTTCACCTGCTTCATGACCATCTGCTTGCGGGCGGCCCAGGAGCGTGCTGCCTGCAGCCGCGAGGTGGGGAACGCCGCGGCCGCGCTGCTGGTGTCGTCGACGCTGACGCTGGGCGCCGCCTCAAAGTCGTACGGGTTGAACCGCCGGCTCAGTGGCGGCCTGGTGCAAAGCAGAGCAGAGAAGGACACTCATTGATTGTTACAATGTGTCTTTGTAACCCTAGAAACACATATTCGTCTATGACTACCTTGTGTGCATGTAAATAACTTTGGAACAGTTTCATGCACAGCAGCAGCTCAAATGAGGACATGCAGCACTGCAGGAACTCTGTTGGCTGCAGCAGATAAAGTGCCAACATGACCTGCGGGGGTCGTGTCCGGGAGGGTATCTGCGGCTGCGGCGGCCGCGCTGCGACACGGCGGAGGGGTCGGCACTCAGCACGGAGCGGGTCGTCATGCTCAGCGCGGGTAGGGACCGGCTCCCAGCGCCGCCCATCATGCTGTGGCCTGTTGGCACACCAGCAATTGGCTGGTTGTGATGAAAGACGCGGAGGCTGATGCACTCCTCTGATCAGCCTGACAGTTGATGCGTGACCTGCTGACAGCACAGCAAAGGTGTCTTCATGCACACCATCATCGACAATGTTCACGGCGTGCACCTTCAGTGCTGAAGCTGTACCCAGCGCCGGCGCCGGACTGCAGCGCCACGGAGTGCACCAGCACGCTGCCGTCGCTGCCCAGGCTGCCCTGGCTCCAGATGGACCCCGTCTCGCCCCGCGACCGGCAGCCCACCTGCATGCGGTATCCTGCAAGCCATGTCAATCTGATAGTGACTTGTATATGGCTTCAGATGGACCCTGTATCGCCCCGCAATTGGCCGCCCACCTGCATCCGTCAATGTATCAGTCACTTCAGTGTGATGAATCATTTTGATCTACCCATCTTCTGTGGCTCTATGTTGGATTTCCTTCGGCTGCATGCGCTTCTGGCTTTCCTAGCTCACAAGAAGTCCGTCTTGCCATGGCATTTGCCGGCCTGCCGGCAGGCTGCACATGCAAGATAATTCGACATCATCTCGAAAGCTGACCTCACACTGCTCGCTGACTATCAGGCACAGCGCAAGCAAGGCGATTGGCAGCAGTGTTCGCAGTCCTGGTCAGGAAACAACACTAAGCGGACAGAGGTCACTGCACAGATGGGCCTGGCTTATGGCGATCATATGACTGTAGC
Source organism: Tetratostichococcus sp. P1 (assembly GCA_036584455.1). Taxonomy (NCBI): domain Eukaryota; kingdom Viridiplantae; phylum Chlorophyta; class Trebouxiophyceae; order Prasiolales; family Stichococcaceae; genus Tetratostichococcus; species Tetratostichococcus sp. P1. The sequence continues at coordinate 2,735,182 of BTPI01000008.1, read as the reverse complement.
TGACATGCATTGCCGATATGGCCTTGAATGAGATCAGCAAAACGTCTACAAGGCATGAAGCGCACCGAGCAGTGGTCGTACGGTATGAGCGGGGGCTGCCGTAGGTTGGGAACAGGGAGCTGGGATGGCCATCATCAAAGTTGTGGACTTGTTGGATTGAGTAAGGAGGAAACGAAGGAAGCGCACCGAGCGGTGGTCATATGAGCGGGGGCTGCCGTAGGTTGGGGAGTAGGGCGTCTCGCCGAAGGAGTCGCCGCCCAGGGAGGAGGTGCTGTCGGGCGTCCCCGGCTGGCGGCTGCCACCCGGCACCTCCAGGCTTGGCCACTGCAGATGCAGAAACGCTTGTCATGATGCTGGATCGCTGCTACATCTGCCATGGCATGTGCCGCCAATGCAGTTGCCGCCCAGCAGGGAGGTGTTGTCGGGTGTTCCAGGCGGGCGGCTGCCGCCCGGCGCCTCCAGGCTTGGCCACTGCAGAGTCAAGATGCATACCGTGATATGGCCATGTTGAAATGTTTGCGGTGGGGCATTTTGTTGAAGGAGTGGCCCCACGATGAAGTGCTGTTTGCGCACCATACCTGAAACCATGAGAACAGCTGCTGTTGGCCACGTACAAACACGGCAGGTGCATCACAACTGCAATGGGACGCAAAGGCTTGCAAGTGTGCCAGCCCCTGCATCAGCACCTTGCGAAAAGTACAGCAGCAGAACAGAGTTGCATGCGAGTCGGCATCGAGCAACTGCCACACGCATGCATGCATGCATGCATGCATGCATGGCAGCAGGCAGCTAATGGCATCAAAACGTTATCAATAGACACCACAAGGTGAGCATACCTGCTCTGGCACTGGGACAGGCGCTACTCGCCGCAGCGCCACATCTGGCAGGCTGCCTGTGCCGTCCAGACTGCCCCTGCAATGTGGATACACATCTCCTGGTTGCACCCTCGACATCGGCAGCTGGCAGGTATGTGCACACGGTCCTTTTTATGTATGTAGTCTGCGAGCCGCTAGATACCTCGGGACTGGTATGTTCCCGCCATGCATATGTGGAATAATCGGCGAGTTTCATTTGCAAGTAGTGACAAAGCTGCAGCACCTCTTCCGGCGTGGCAGCGTGCCCAGCAGCTGGTCGCGGGACACGTAGGCTTCGTCAGACGCGATGCGGCGGTGGCGGCGGCTGCGGCTGCGGCCGCTACCCACCGACCGGCCTTCAAAGTCGTCCAAGCCATCTGCCTGCAGCTGCTGCAGCTCCGCCGCCTGAACAGCACAACCACATGGCAGTTGTCGCTGCAATATTGTGACACCATGGCTGGCTTCCCACAAGCCACAAGCCACACAGGTGACCATATGCTTCTGCATGCAGATGCGCAGCAGACAAGTGTTAAGGCAGTGTACCATGCTGTGTTCACTTTACACGCATGTGATCATCTAAATCGGGTTGTGTACCTGTTTGCGGATCTCCCGCTCCACCCAGGCGATGTCCCTGTACATGACCGAGCGCCCGGTGCTGCCCCGGCTGTGGACGTCACTTTCGTCGGCGGTCGCAACTGTCCCGCCAGTGCTCATCACTGCGCCCAGGCTGGCTGCCGTGCCGCGGTTTCCGGCCTCGCCATCCAGGTCATAGCTGCGGCGGGGAAGGCTGCGCACAGAATGAGCTGGCGGCCTGCGAATGACGGCGATGCCCCCGGCGACGCTGGCGGACTTTGCTGCAGTGCGTCGTTGCCGCTCAGCCACGGCGCCAGCGGCCGTCGCAGGCTGCTGCCACTGCTGCTGCCGCTGCGGCGGTGGCTGCGGCGGTGGCTGGTGGGAAGTGCGGATGGGGCGGAGCTTGGGCCGGGCGGCATCTGTCGGCGCGTAGCTCGCCGCCTGCCTGCTGGCCTGGCCGGCCGCCGCCGGTGCATGAGCAGCATGGGCCGAGCCTGTGGCAGCGCCGATTGGCCTGCCAGTGGCAGCGTCATAGCGTGCCGGCTGCACCGCGTTCGGCTTCTGCAGCATTGGCAGCGCCAACGTGATCTGGCCCGCTGGCCGCTGGGTGGTGAGCAGCGGGTCGGAGCTGCTGCTGTCTCGTGATGTCCCCCCACTGCCGCTGCCGCCACCGCCGCCGCTGCTGTTGCTGTTGCTGGGCGAGGTCTGGCCGATGCTCAGGGAAGCGCTGGCGCTGGCGTCAGACGTCGTGACGGCATGGCTGACGACGCCGCGCTTGCTGGCAGGCAACGGCTCCTGCTGCCGCTGCGGCAGCGGTGGCTGCTCGGGCTCGTCGGCGTCAGAGGGGGCGCCCACGCCGGCGTCGCCAATCTCACTGGACGCCGCCGCAATCCGCGCTGCATGGTCTGTCATGATTGGTGCAACCTACGCGTGGAAAGCTGCAGTCTCAGCAAACTGGCATCTTCAATGTGTGCACTGCTGATCAAGCGCTTGAGGCAAACAGAAGGCAGAAAGCGCTGACAACTGTAACTGGACTTCGTGCATTCGGACTGTCACCTCTTGCACCGTCATGAGGTCGGAAGCAGATCCAGCATGGCGCAGTGCTGATGGCACCTGGCGCCTTTGCAGCTGCTGTGGCTGCTGCTGGCGGCGGGTTGGTGATGACGCTGGCGGAGGGTGCGGCACGTCGTCTGCTGCTGCCCTCGCCTGACGGCGCAGAGATGCGCGATACTCGCTGCCCGCTTTGCCACTGCCCAGGTCGGCAGGCGCAGAGTGCAGCACCTCCTGGCTGTACCTGCAAAACAGGTCAATCGATGGGCAATGATCTACATGATATTATTCTTGTACACATGATCATTGTGAGCCTCTATACTGCAGCAATCAGCAAGTTCCTGCAAAACTAGTGCTCTGCAACAGAGTGATTGAAGCATGACGATGCTCAAAAAAATTTAGTCTGCTGTTTCGTGGGGGCCAAAACCTGCGGTCCTCGTCCATGGCAGCGCCTCTGCCCCTTTCATCCTGTGCCACCATCGGCCGCATCGGCCGCATCTGCCGCATCTCCACAGGCGGCGGGACCTGAGAAGACACCCTGTGGCGCCGGCTGCCGCCGCTGCCAATGCTGTCGGCGCGTGAGATGCTGCCACTCTCACTTCGGCCAATGCTGCCACCGCGGATGTGCTTGCTGTGGCGGCTCCACTGCTGCTCATGCGTGCTGCTGCTGCCACCCCTCTGCATCTGCGCCGCCTGTGCTGCATGCTGCGCAGGGCTGCGGCCTGCTGTTTCGGTCCCAACCACTGGGCTGTGTGCATGTCTGCTGTCCATGTGCCTGTCGGCCGACCCCTGCCTGTCGGCACGCCCCAGCCGAGGGGGAGCCGAAAGGAGAGCAGGGTCCTGCGGCCGCCACCGCTGGCTGTCGCTGCGGGGCTTGAGCCCGTGCTGCCAGGCGTTGAGGTCGCCGCCGGCCGTGGAGGCGAAGGTGAAGGTCGAGGGCAGCTCGCCACTGCTCGCACCCATGGTGCTCTTCCTGCCGGCCTGCAGCGGCGGGCATTGAACACGCGTCAGGAGGGCCGACGCATATCTTGGCTGGAACCCTCCGTTGAGTACACATGCTTGAGGCACATGCATTATTGCACAAGCTCGCAGGCTCCTTTTCAACAAGATATCACTAAACATTTCACTAGTGAGCAGGCCCAGCTGTCTCACCTTCGAGCCTGACGGCATGTCTTGAGCAGGGCGCGGCGCAGTGCTGCCGACGCTGCTCCCGTGAGACCGGTCTGCTGGCCAGACATTTGACCCGCCCTCAACATGTCCGCGCGGCATGCTGTCAGCCTGCGAAAGCAAATCATAGAAATCCGGGAATTGGGTTCCTGTTGAGTTGAATTGCAAGAAGACTGCTGGGACTGCGGTCAAGCATGTCTGAATCAGCACAATGAACACGTTCAGCTGCAGCACAAGGCAGCATTACCCTATGCACTTTGTGAGGCCGTGGCGGCGATGGCGGCTCGCTAGGAGACTGAGCAGCGCTGGTCGACTTGCTATCGCCACCGCCAAGCGCCGCAACGATGAAGTCCTTCACCGTGACAATGACGCCGCTGCCGCCACTGCTGCTGCCGCCGCCGCTGCTGCGTGTGACACTGCTCTCAGAGGGCGTCCGCCGGGATGCACGCCAATGTGCAGGTGATTGCTGCTCCGACATTGCTGGCACAGTGGCTGCTGATGCTACCTGCAATTGACCAGCTCACACACCTGCAGTGTGACAACATGGTGGCTGAATCACCATCATAAGGCTGGCAGGGCAAATCTGCCTGGTGTGTACCCTTCGGCACGACGCTCTTCTATAGATATGTTCGTCGTGTTTCACTGCTGCTTCGGCCGGCCTATCAATGTAAACAGAGGTACAGCGGCTGCAAGCGCGCAGGCCACAGCTCCAAGCAGAAAGCAGACGCCAGGAGGAGTCTTCTTGCCCGTCCCAGAATGTGACTCAGACATCGTGACCAGGGTCCAACCGGCCTCTTCCGATGTCAGTGATGTGACTGCACGTTGTGTATGTGTGCCAGCACTCCGCATGAGACGATCGGGTCATGTCACAAAGCGCATCGCGGTTCACTCTTACCTGTACAAGCGGCTCCCCGCTGTATAACTATCTGGCGGATATCGCTCCGCCTGTGCCGCCACCTAGCTGCTGGTCGTTACACGGACGTCAATTCGCGGCCATCATGCTTGCAGCATCGATCTGAAAACTGTGACACTTGCTTCAGATTGGTGCTGCCGCTGCGCTGGTCTGGCGCGAAAGTTCGTGCATGCGACAATCATCACTACATGATTGCCCACTGTGTAACGGTGCTGAATTTGAGACAGGCAAGTATCGTCGCTGCCTGTGCATCCAACAGAGCTGGTGGGCAGACAAAACGAACCAGCAGATGACCCTGGCGGGACCGGCAGAGTCCTGGCCTCCCAGACAGCTGGCGTCAGAAACATCACACGTGTTGACACAAGGCCTCAGACAATCCCGGCTTTCGCCTGCAGTTCACTCAGCGCTTGAGTGCAATGCACCCTCTGTCAATTCCGTTGCTCAAACAGCAGCATGGGCATGTCAGCCAGGCCCATCCAGTGCCGATGGAGTAATCTCAACAAGGTCCTCGCTCACCACCCCCAATGTGGCATGGCTTGCAACTGGTAGCTGGCGCAATGCTGCTGGTCTGGGCAATGCTGCTGGTCTGGCGGCGCCTGTGCCAAGGGCTATTCCGTCAGTCCGTCAAACCCAGCGGAGATGCCCTGATGCTGCATTTGCTGTCTCACAGGCAGGCTGTCGCTGTGCGTCCTCCTGCCCCACCGCCAGGCCCTACCGCGCCGCTGCTGTCCGGGCGGCGCCGTCGCCGAGCCGGCGGCACTGCGACGTCAGCCAGGCCGACCTGTTGCGCACGCCACGCAGCCGCGCCTTGGTGCAGTTCTGCAGCACCGCCAGTGCCGCCGGCTCTGGCAGCGCAGCTAGCGTTCTGCGATCAGAATGACGTTGATGGGAAGTTATAATGAGGGGCTCGTATTAGAGGCGCCTTTGTGCAGTTCTGCAGCACCGCCAGCGCCGCCGGCTCTGGCAGCGCAGCCAGCGCTCTGCAGTCAGAACGACAGAGACCATTATGTTGTGTCACAAAGAGGGACCGATTTGGTGCAGAACTGCTGCATGGCCAACACTGTGTGCTCTGGCAGGGCGCCGAAGCTGTCTCAGACGATTGAATCAAATCCTCAGCACTTTGTGACAAAGTATGAGTGAGCATCAAGCAATCTTGCACAAAAGTTCCCTCAACACATCAACACACAGCCGAAGACTGGTCTGGGTTGCAGAAACTGCAAAGCAAACAAACAACTGCAAAGGGAGGGCTGACCTGAGGCTGTGCGAGTCGAAGTCTGTTGGGCTGACCACATTGCCGCTGACAAGCGAGCGCAGCTTGGCGTCCACCGCCACGGGCAACTGCGCAGCCCGCTGCTGTTCCCGTGTAGCGACCTGCGCCATCACCAATATTGGATCAGCTCGGTGCTGCCCAATATGTGCCACATGTGACCATCTGCCACATGCGACAATGCCAGACAATGCCACGGGTATTTGTCAGCAGTAACCATGCGGAAGCCTTCAAAAGCTCGCCTTACGCTCTGCTGCCGCCTCTGCTCTGCCCATGGAGCGCTCTGCGACTGCTACGAGCTGGTGCTCGTCGTGCTGCGGGGCTCCCAGCAGCAGGGTGCGGCCCTTGACCTGCACCAAAGTGCCACCTGGGAGCAAAAAAGCAAACAATTCGTAAGGCGTTTCTGCTCCACAGGACACAGCAGCAGTGCAGCACCAACTTTGCCATTTGCCAATGTCCGTTCTTGTACTTCAAGATCACATAAGGTTTTGAGCTGGGGTTGTGATCAGTGCACCCGGATCAGTGACAGCGCTGGGCTGACCTGTGCCATCTGCCAGCGCCTGTCCGACGGCCAACACATCTGAATTCACCGCATTCAGCTGCACCTTCACCAGCCCGTGCGCGCCCAGCAGCTCGGTGAGGGATGCGACGTGGCTCGCCTGGGTACGTGTCAGACACAAGTCTTGTTGTATCATCGATTACGGTTCGGAGATTTGCCAGATGAATGGGGCTGGCAATGTTCACCCATAAGCCGCAGGGGGCTGCGCACGACCATCCCCACCTGCACGCCGGATTTGCCGATACGCAGCAGCGGGCGCCGGATCGAGTCCCACAGCAACCGTGTGACGCGCTGAGGAAATTGAGACTCTGGCTCTGCTGCATGTGACTGTGGCGGCGCTGCGGCATTGACATCTCCTGACATGTGCAGGCTGTCCAGCTCCGCCTCTGCAAGTTCAGCAAAGATTGCTCGGATGGCCGTGCACGTGGTCAATATTCGGACAGTGCTTCTACAATCGCCAGAATTGGCACCAGTGCACAGAGCAATGCGCCGCACCTGGCGCTCCTGCCAGCATGGCAGGCACCATCTGCTGCCGCGGCCAGCTAACATCAGTCGATGTTACACGTCTGCAGGGCTGAGACCTTGAAGTAGCCCACTGTGGTGCAGTCCTGTGCCTGAAGGCTTTGCAATGGCCGCCGTGTCTTCCGACCCTTTCGACTGTAGGCCTGCCGAGGCAGCCGCAGCCAGTGCCTGTCATTTTGAGGTTCGCACCGGAATACTCAGATATACACAATGACTCAATGTCAATGAGTCGTCGGGGTGCAAGCAGCAAATGAGGCTTTGTCAGACGGCCGTCGGACACATGTCGAACACACTCGCGGTCACATGCTCACAGCGTCACATTCGACGTTCTTGCTGTTTGACGCTGGATACTGTTGCAAGTCATTGCATTGCCTGTGCTTGCGGCCCGGCGTTTCACAGTAGTCGACATCCCCAACAAGGTTGTGTGTATCGGTCTGGGGGACCTCCTGTTGAGACTGCTGCTTTCGCTTGAATACCCCTGTTGCCTGCCCTGAAGCTTTGCAGATGTCCGCAGCGGCCAACAAGCTTCACCACCTGAAGCTCTTCTTCTCCAACCGGTTCTGCCGCGCCCAAGTGGTGCGCATCACCGACGGCCACATCGTTGCGGACGCCTGCTCCTGGGAGAAGCCACTAAAGGAGGGCCTGCAGTCCACCTCCGACAAGGTGCCGATGCCTCTGCTGTTCGCCCGTGCACACATGCATTGCTGCAGCACCCACAGCAAGGGTGCCGCAAGTGCAGTGCCGCATGACCGACGGCGGGCCGACAGCCAGGCGAACATACTGCATGCAGCGAGATCGTGCTGGCGGCCTCACATCATCTGCCAGTCCGGGCTCATCATGAAGATCATGGCATTCTAACGGGGCTGCTTCAATTGAAAAGGGTCATCTTACATCTTCACGGGCAAACTCTGATGAGCCTTGTCATCTTGCCTCCCACAGATTGCAGCCGCCAAGGTGGGGCAGGTGCTCGCACAGCGCGCAGCAAGCAACGCCATCCCGGCAGTGCACTGGGAGCGCAAGCGTGGGCAGCAGTACCACGGCAAGATTGCGGCTCTGCTGCAGTCCATGCAGCAGGCGGGGCTGCCGCTGCATTGAGGCGCCATGTCTTGGCGAGATGGGCCGCCGGTGAGCTACTCTTCCGGCTTTGCTCCGTTTGTCCATCACCAATGCATGCCAGGCTTCCAACAGCAGTGCAAATGGATCTCATGCACTATGTTGTTGTGCCTGTGCTTGCACAGGTGTGCAAGTTCTTCGTGCAAGGGCGCTGCCTGGCAGGCGACAGGTGCCGCTATGCCCACCCGGCCACCTCCGCCTCGCGCGTGGAGCAGAACCAGGCCGGCGGCAGGAATGCCGTGCAGCAAAGCGGGGCCCGCCGCCTGCTGGTGCCGGCGCCACCGTCGGCGGCCGCACAGCAAAGCAGCAGCGGCGGCGGCGGCGCAGCTGGCTCGGTTAAGCAGCGGCTGGGAGGTGCGGGCGGCAGTGGTACTTGTGATGCAGCAGAGCCGGCTGGCCCACGCGCTGAAGACAAAGCGCCGCCGCGGCTTGCCTGGAAATCGGCCGGCATCAAAGCCGCTCAGCCACCCAGCTCAGCTGCAGATCAGCAGCAGGACAGCCAGAAGCAGGAGCCAGTGAAGAGCGGCTCACTGGCATCCGCATACCGCGCGGCAGACTTCGTTCCGGCATCCGCAGCCCGGCAGCAGGCAGATGATCCTTGGGACGGCAGCGCAGCAGATGCCGGCTGGGAAGCTCAGTACGAGGGCTGGTCAGCAGAGCAGGCGCCGGGTTACGGCAACTACAGCGAGTCGGCAGACTACAGCCAGTCAGCAGACTATGGCCAGCCAGGCGACCAGCAGGGCTGGTACGGCTCAGGGAATGGGGACGAAGAAGGTGGAGGCTGGTGTGAAGACGGCCAGCCCTGGTTGCCGGCAGCGGATGCGCAGGCAGGATGGGAAGAAGGCGGCTGGGGCGGCGGCCGCTCAGGCGGTGCAGAAGAGACCCTGGAGCAGTCATTGCGCGGGCTGCTGGTCGATGATGACCCGCACGCGCAGGACATCGGGCAGCATGGCGACTGGCGGCTCCTATGCGAGGCAGGCAGTCTCACTCCAACCCTCGTTGTGCTCCTGCAAGTGTTGCATGAAGAGGACAAGAGAAATGGGCTGCACTTCGGCCTGCATGCGCGATGTCTCGGATGGCATGGACTTTTGGGTCGGGTTTCAGCTGAGCTGTCGCCCAGCTGAAACAGTGGCCTTTCGGATGTGTGTCACATGCTGGTGTTTGCCTCAACTCAAGTTGACATGCTCCAGATCTGCACCAAGGTGGGACAGCATCAAATATCTGCAGCCGTGCCACTGAGCACGCCCGCCCGCCACAACAGCAACATCATACTGCTGCACAAACAGTATGGAAAAACTGTTTTACCCCTGTCGAACCGCAAATTGTGCAGACCCTCTGCAGCAAGCTTCCCTTGGAGTCCTCGCAGCGCTCAATCTTACGAGCAGTCCATGCTTACGTGCTGCAGATCTGTGGCAAGTTCGTGCTGGATCCGGAGGACGACGAACAGTGTGCAGAGCACCTGCAGCAGTGCAGCGCCCGGCACGAGAGGGTGGCTGCCCGCCAGGCCAGCGCCACCATCGAGGTGCGCCTCATCCTCTTGTCGAACAAACACTCCACAAGACCGCATGAAAGAATCTATTCTCCACCGGCAAGCTCGTTCGCTGTGCAGCGCGTGCTGTGACGAGGTGGCTGCCAGGCCAGCGCCATCATCGACGTGCCCTCCTGTCCCAACTTGTGTCCCAGAAAGGGCTCATGACACGGACGGCTCCTTTGACGGGTGTGCGGCATGCGCTGTGAGCAAGCATCTGTCTGCCAGGCTGGTGCTCACTGCCGTGACAATCTGCCCAGGCGACGCCAACTCGAAACAAGGTGGTCACCGAACGATGTTAACCTGACAGTCAATCACAAAGTAGCCGCACACGCACGTTCTGACTCCTGTTTCAAATATTAAAATTGGCATGTGACCAGAGCGAGTGATGGCCTGAAGTCAATGGTCAACTCGAAGTCCGGGCCGCTGATCCTCAAAACCTGCAACATGAGGGGCTCACCGTGAATCGCGATGCGTGTAGTGCGGCATCTGCCTTCAGCGAGTGATGGGCTAGCAGAGCCGCCAATCGTGCGCAGCGTGTCCTGTTCCTGCTCATGCAAGCACAAAGCACTTGAGGCAACACACATTGCTCTATGTGCAGTGCGCCAGCTGCTGGAACGCATGATGGGCAAGCAGCCACCCTTGGCCCGCGAGAGCTGCTGGCCCTCGTAATCCCCTCATGAAGAAATTTACTCGAGATGTACTGCTCTGTGTGCAGTGCGGCATCTGCCTGGAGCGCGTGATGGGCAAGCAGCCGCCGTCGGCGCGCAAGTTCGGGCTGCTGTCCTGCGAGCACGCGTTCTGCCTGGCCTGCATCCGCTCCTGGCGCGGCACCGGCGACAGCGCCCCCACCACCGACACGGTGCAGTAGTTTGTCAACTTCTCGAGCTTGCACAACTGCAAAGGATGAGCTTGCATGCACTCTGCCTGGCCTGCATCCAGTCTTGGCGCTGTTGTGGAAACATCGCCTCCACCACCGACATATCTCAACGTCTTCTGCTTCGACAGGGCTGCGAGGTGGTCCTTGTCAATACGATCATACGGAGTCCAGCATGAAAGTCCCTCCAAAGCGTCGTGCAAATGCACATCTGCCTCTGCGCCAGGGCGCACACAAGCCGCCTGAACAACACACCATCCATCTGCCACCCGACCGTGCGTGGAGATGTCACACCATCTCCTCCAGCGTTGTTGGCTTCGCATGCACAGGCGCGCACATGCCCGCTGTGCCGGGCGCGCAGCCATTTCGTGACGCCGTCTGCGGTGTGGCCCACCAGCGAGCAGCAGAAGGAGGACATCGTGGGCGGCTACGTGCGCCACCTGGCCTCCATTGACTGCCGCCACTTTGACTTTGGTAAGCCGAACCTCCATCGATGATCACGACCACAGTGCTGTTCTTTTGATGAGCCCTTGGATGGAGGCAATCGGCACCTCGCTCCCCTCTACTGCGCCACTTCGACTTTGGTGGGTGGTCAACTCTAGCTGATCCCTGACACGCATGAGATAGACTACTGGGTGCCCAGCAGTCCTGGATATTTGTTCGTGTGTGCAACTGCCACTTGGCTTCCACCGATTGCCGCCACTTCGACAGCCATTTCGACTGCGATGCGTGTCTGACAACTCTGTGGCTGTCGTGCAGTGTGTGAACTGCAGTGCATGGCAGCTGCTGATCAGCATCGACATGGATGTTGTACTTCTAGCTCACCGGTGTTTCACTGTAAAGTGCTGGACACATCTATTTTCATGTCTTTTCCGACAGCATTCCAACGTGGCTGTTGCTCTGGCCTGCAGGCGAGGGCAGCTGCCCCTTTGGCACCTCCTGCTTCTACCGCCACGCATTTCCGGATGGCACCCTGTGGCAGCCAACGCTGCGCAAGGTGTGCAGCTGTGGACTGCTGCACGCAATGCGATGACATCATGCCAGCTGGGCACCACTGGTGGTGACACCCGACCTGTCGTGTCACCCTGTGACACCTGCTCTGCGCTCATCGGTCGTCACCAGCGCTCGTGCTGAGCGCCCTTTGACCGGGCTGATCCTGAGGGCACTCCGTGTTGCATGTTCAGGTGGGCGACAGCGAGGGTGGCGTGAAGGTGGTGGCGCCGGTGCGGCTGTCGTCCTTCTTGGAGCGCTCGCCGGCGCTGCGGCTCTGACGGCAATGAAAGATATGCAGCAGTGGCGGCGACCAGCAGGTCTGGTCCATGTCAAGGGGTACGGGTGTCAGTGGCCCTGAGCTTAGGCAGGCTGCTGCTGAGCGAGGTTTTTGCAAGGGTTTGTGTGGTTCAGCAGACGCTTGTTTAGCAAACACAAAGGCCGTCATGCTTTAGGAAGCTGTACCGGTTCTGCAAAGTGCCATGAATGTTACGGTGTCATGCACGTCAACGTTTCCAACAAGCTCATCAAGTGCACGCATCACTCGGCTCTTACGGTCCAATCTCTTGTGGGTGTGGTCACCGCATCACTTCCATTCAAAGAATCTCCGCGCAGCTGCAAGATGAATTGCGCCCGATATCCAGCAATCAGGCCCAGCCTCAAGGGCCACTGGCCAAGAATCATGCTATTGTCTCGTGGAACGTGGCCACGCTGTCTGCATGGACGTGGAACAGGTCTATGAGCTCGTCCGCCGCCGGAAATCTGAAACCTGCCTCCTTGCCGGCTTCCTGCGCCGCCTGCACCGAAACCCAGGCCACGTTCACTCAGCATGGGCACTACTCATGTCGTTAGCAACATGAGTGCAATTTGCGGATGAGCGCGTAGCACTAAAGCATACGGCCTCGCAACAGTGACTCAGGCACTGATTGCATACCTTGATAATCTCCTGTCTCCTAAAAGGCTGGCGGTCCTCGCCGCCATCCGCTGCTGCCTTTACCCCAATCAGGATGACGTTCACCTGCAAGGCAGTTTCATGTGAGATTCTGTTTGGCTGACCTACTCAACCGCTTTCCTCCAGAACCTGGTCTCCAGTGAAAGCACCCGCACACAGGGACAGCGCCCTGGTTCGGCAGAGGGTGGTACGCCTCACCTCCTGGTTGACGGCCTTCACGCTGTAGATGCTGCCCCGTCCCATGATGGCTTGCATCTGCAGGTGTGACAGCCAGACGCCGTTGGGGACAGGCTTCCTTCCGCAGCTGAAACATGTGCATTGTAGAGAAGCATGCGCGCTGCATGCGAAGGCGCGGTGACCACATCCAGAGCCTGCACCCACCTGCACGGCGTAGTGCGCAAAGCGCAGCCGCGCGTGGGAGCCGACCTTGTTGTTGAACAGGTTTGCCAGCAGCAGCCCATCCGGCTTCAGCACCTCCACACATACGCCCAGGAAAGTCGCTCCTGTGGAAAGCATTGCCGAATCTGTCATTGGGGCCAGGTGGCAAGAGGTCCGCAATACATATATATATACTCTGACATCATGACAAACACGAGGTGTGTTGTCAAGACAGCAAATAGCGGCAGGATGCACACTTTGCGGTGTTGAAACAACACGGATACGAAGGCGTGCTCTTGACTGGAAGCGCAACCTGACAGGTCCTCAGGGATGGTGCCGCCGGCATCGTAGCAGTCCAGCATGATGACCTCTGGAGGCGCTGCCTGCATGAGAGGTGAAAGAAATCTCGAAAGATGACAACAACACGCTGAAGTCGGAATTCCTGTCGAAGCACAGACGACAACTTGGATGACCTGCATTGCATGTGCCAAAAGGTTGTGAAAGTGTCGCTCGACCGCCGCGCTCACCCCTTCCTGCAGGAGGTCCAGGATTGTGGCGCGAGCGTCGCCTTGCTGGACCAGCAGGTTCTTTTTCAGGGCCAGCATCTGCGCCCGTGGGACGCCCAGGTGTGTGTCCTCAACATGACGGAACCAGCAGCTGGCTGCAGTCATGGTCATATACCACTGCACAACACGCCCTGACTGATGTGGTCTGACGATGATTCACGCGTGCCATGGTACTCACCGGTGCTGAGAGGCTCATGTACCGCCTTGCGACATCAATGATCGCAGGATCGATCTCCACGGCCTGTGCAGAAGTCAAGCTTTGCTTTTCAGAAAGAAAGTTGGCAGCTGACACCGAAGTATACTCACTCGTCGTCAGTGATGCACTGAAGGGCAAGAAGCACGCGGCCAGTGGTCTAATCGAAAAGGCTGGTGTCAGACTACCTGAATTAATGTTTGCGGGTAGTGATGTGCCAGCAGCGCTGGCAGCGAGCCGCCGCCAACCCCGAGGCACACCGCCAAATTGCCCTGCAAGCGCCACACCAGTTCCCGTATTGATGCGACCATCTCAGATCCACAGCGCAGCTACTGCGCAGGTCCACTGCTGGACACCATGACAGCCATCGTGTGGTCATCCCATGCACTGCTGTGGGTAGCAGGCGCGTACAGCAAATCTAGAAACCCTACGTAGAGATCTTACCCTGCTGCCGGGACCGCGATCGCCCGGCCACGCGCCCGTCAGCCGCCCAAAAGCCGCGGCGGTGGCTGCCATGGTGCGGACGTATGCTGCAGCAGACGGGGCACACAAGCGGTCACAGCATGCTCGCTGCTGCCGGGTGCAGCTGTCTGAGCGCAGGCGAGAATCATGCCATGGCACAGTCAGGAGCTCGCAGCACCGGCTCGTGAGCAAAATCAGCTTAGTAGGGAGTGCTGAAGGGCAGGCGGGAAAGCACAGTGGCACGATGGCCAATTCTGCAGCATCTCTGACGCACGGCCACTCACCAAAGGGCACTTTGTCGACGACAGCAATCTTGCGCATGCTCACGTCCGGCTCCGTGATGACAAGGCTGTGCAATGTGTCATCCAGCCGCAGTGCCTGTGAGTATGCAGCACCTTCCTGTAAGCCTATGCCGAGGTGCAACAACGTGTGAGGCACCAACTCGGTCGATTGGACTCTGTCTGTTGGATCTGCACGGGTGAGCAACCTGTCATACAAAAGGCCCCACCCTGAAGTAGCCATGCTGCCGGACCGTAATCCGCGCGTTCAGGGTTGACGACTCCTCGTGGACCAGAGCGCCTGGTGTGTTGTCCACTTGCGGCTGCAAAGAGACCAATCACCGGCTTCGGACACACCAGAAAATCTAATGAACGTCGATACAGCATGGCTGCGTGCAAGATACGGCAGGCGACTATGCGGTCGCATGCCTGAACGCTGATGTCATTGATGTCATGGACCCACCTGCCAATGTGCAGGCCCCATGAAATAGCCCTGTTCATTTTGATACTTGCTCAGGTTGCTCAACCTCCTCCACCTGCACATCTTACGTGTTCACTCAACACTGGTCATTGAAGCCAGTACTTCACACGCAGGTCGGATCTGAAAATGCCATGCCAATGTGCTTCAGTGCTCACATGGTCGGCTCAAAGCCAGTGAGAGCAGACCCCATGTCTGCTCCAGGCCTGGCCTCTGGCAGGATGTCAGGGTCGGCATCCGAGACTGCTTTGCGCCGCTGCCGCTGTGGCCGCTGTACATGCTGCGATATCCGCGCTGCATGTGGGAACACGCTTGGGGCTGCGGCGGATCTCAAGATGCTGCACCTAGTGTCACGTGCTGAGATGATGCGCCCTGTACATTCACGGACGTGGTGCGGAGAAACTCGGCATTGCAACAGCATTGCATGCAGATCCTGACAGATTAGCGGCGGCATGCGCGGTGCCTCCATGACTGTAGCAACCGCCAGGCCATCGCAGGAGGTTCCTGGCTGCTTACAGAAACACTGCAACGGCTCATTGCTGCATAATGGCATCCATTCGAAACACTGCACTGTTGAGATCGATGCATCGATGCACATGCTGAAAGGCAGCTCGGAGGCAGCTGCACCTTAGGGTTTGTGCCCATGCATAGAAAGGGGCGATCGGCAGGCTGACCGCCTGAAAGGCGCTGTCAGACCACGTGCAGCCGTGAACGGCCCGAGAAGACAAACACTTGAACAGAGCGTGGTTTACCATTGAGATTGGTGCTTTGACCCAGGTTTGGAGCGGCAAGCTGGGCAGCTTGCCGCGCGTGCACATTGGCAACTCTCTGGCGGCTGTCACGCGTCACGCTGGGCGCGTCACAAAAGATGGCGCGTCTGCCGCCAGCGGCGGTACTGCTGCTTGCAGCAGTGATGGTGCTGTGCTGTCGAGCTGCTGCAACTTCGTCGGACCTGGCAGCGCAGAATACGGCCGAGATCGAGCAGGCGCAGGTGAGATGCAGAGCAACATATATGCCTTTGTATGCGCATACCGCACATATTGTCATGCCAATGCGCTCGCACATCTTTTGATGAATGCTACTGCGGCACGACAGCTGACCCAAAGCAGGCTGCTTGAGTGCATGTGGGCATATCGCTGAATGCGCGTGCGACCACTGCCCATCAACATGATACGCTTGTGTCAAGCTTCGCATGTGCATACTTCAATCCGCCTAATCCCACTGCATGCGGCTGATCCAATTCGCATCATCTCTGTGTTACAGGCGGACCCGCGCGCCGCATTTGAACAGTGGGCATGGCAGCATGGCCGCACGTATCTGGATGATCCCCAGGTAGGGCAGTGAGCCTGCGGTCACAGGTGTGATGCACCGGGCCCTGATGCGCAGACGTAGGCAGATAGCTGACATGAAGTAGCCGGGCGGCGCTGTGGATGCACACTTCTGAGAGCGCACATGCCTACGGATGGCAGGAAAAGGAGCAGCGCTTCCGCAACTGGATGGAGAGCCTGGAGCACGTGGTCCAGCACAGCAGCAAGCAGAGCTCCATGCGGGTACGCGGGCCCTGACGAGGGCAGAAGCTGTGACTGTCGCCTGCCGATGCCCCAACAATGCCCACTCTGGAAGAGGCATGAGCTGCTTACAGCTGAGCATGTTCCGGCCTGCGCATGCAGCTGGGCATCGGCGCGTTCGCCGACATGACGGACGAGGAGTTTCGTGCGGGCTACCTGGGCCAGAAGTCCAGCAGCAATCCACTGCTCAGGTCAGCGCTATCATTGATAACGCCGCTGCCTTTGCCCATGCTGCTGCTGGGGCTCACCACCACAGCATCTTATGCACGCCCTTTGACGGTTGTCGTGCACCTCAGGACAATGCTAAGCAGCAGCCCCTCACGCTGCTGGCCTGCTGTTCTGCAGGCAGGGCAGGGAGAATGAGATCGAGGAGTACCGCTACCGCCACGATGTGGACTTGCCGAAGGAGGTTGACTGGCGCAAGGCGGGCATCGTGGGCCCCATCAAGAACCAGCACATGGGCGGCGCGCCGGTGAGGCAACCGAAGCCGCTCAGCAATATGTTATCCCTCCCAATGTCAAGGCCGAGGCAAACATGTGTGCTGACACAATTCAAAGCTGCATCTGAGCAGGCATGTACATGGGTTGTGTACATGATGTTGATGTGAGATGCTTCCTTTCCGCTTTCTGCAGTGCGGCTGCTGCTGGACGTTTGCCACGACTGGCGTCACAGAATGCATCAATGCAATGTACACTGGCGAGGTCATCTCGGTGTCGGAGCAGCAGCTCATCGACTGTGACCACGCCAAGCCCTACGAGGACGCAGTGAGTGCCCCTGCCGTATGTTGCCAGCCACCAGCATTCAGAATGGATGTCTCGTGCCATTGAGAGCATGCCTGGCTTCACCACTGCGACCGCAAGGTTGCAAGGCCTGCTGCTGCACAATCTGGTGCAGGCTGCATGAAAACTGTGCTTACGACTGCCTTCCCCTGCCGCTGTAGGGCTGCGAAGGGGGAGACTTCACTGGAGGCCTGCACTACATTATCACGCACGGCGGCATTGACACCGAGGAGGACTACCCTTATGTCGCCAAGGACGCCAAATGCGACACTAAGAAGGAGGGCCGGTGCGCGTACACTTACTCTTTCCTGACCATCCGTGTGACAAGACGGACATCATTGTCAGGATCTCGGCAGCAACACCAGACCTTTGCACTAAAGTCCATCTGCATTCCGCTGCTAACGTGTGCATGCATGTGCTGCTGTGCTGCTGTGCTGCTGTACATGCAGTTGGGAGTGGCCACGCAAGCTTGCCCATGTGATTCCGTGGTTTGAATGGCTTGGCATGCATCAAGCTCACCTGCAGTGTCATGCAGATGTCAGCTCACGGTGCATAAGCCCCTGCCTGCAGACGCGTGGTGACACTGGACGCCTGGGAGACGGTGCCGCCAGGCAATGAAACCGCCCTGATGCAGGTTTGCTGCTCGCTGTAGCCACATGTGCAAGGCGGGTTTGACACCCTTGAGATGATGTTGTCACCATCTGGTGTCACTCGAGCGTAGTCATCCTGCCGACTTCGATACATCGCACCTCTTGCATGACATCGTGCCACTGCTGTGCTGGATCACAGGCAGTGGCGAGGCATCCCGTCGGGGTCGGGATGTGCGTCGGCCCCTACATCAAGGCTTGGCGCGCGTGCGTCCCAAACCTTGCCCCCCAGCTCAAAATTGCACACTGTGCAGCTTGTCGCTGGCAGCATGGCCTCTGATTTCAAGCTGATCAGCTGATCAGCTCCCACCACTGAGGCAGCAGGATCCTACAGGCAGGGCCTGAACTTTTTACTGCTTGCTGCAGGTACAAGGGCGGCATCTTTGATGGCGGCTCCTGCGAAGAGCCCATCGACCACGCCATGGTGAGGTTCATTATCCTGATTCACACTTTCTATAGAAGTTCTGCAGGGCAGCTATGCCTCGCCTGGTGCATAGAGATTGCAATGCTTCAAAATGTTGCTCAAGTGCTAAGGGCATGCAACTGCATTTCAGGTGGTTGTTGGCTATGGCAGCCAGGGTGGCCAGGACTACTGGCTGGTGAAAAACTCCTGGAACGCCAGCTTCGGAGAAGAGGTGCCCGTGAATGACTTTTACAGCCGCATTGTGTTTGCATCGTCCGTCTGTTGTCACCATGTATACCGCATACCAAATCCCATAATTCCATCGACGCTCGTCTGACACAATGTCCCCGATTACATGTTTACAACACTGCTGCAGGGCTTCATCAAGTTCCCACGGAATGCAAACAAGCTGGGCTTCGGCTATGCGTCCATTGCACACGAGCCGGCATACCCCATCAAAACCTCGCCCAACCCCAAGCCGGCGGAGGGCAGCATTGCGAGGCTGCAGCCCTTCCGCCGCGCCGACGAGCTCAGAGCCGCCGCCACTTCTGAGGCTTGAAGATATGCTTGCATAATCCATGCCGCAAGTTGCAGAGACCATGCGAAGCTGCAGTACCCCGCCTAACCCATGCCACAGAGCAGCTATGACGCCTCGGGAGCGGAGGCAGTTCTGGGGGCCGCTTGCATGGCGAAGTTGCAGCCCTGCCCCGGCGCTCGAACCTCGGAGCAGCTGTACATGTCCAGAGGGACAAGCATCAAGTATGCCAGATGGCGAGGAGGCAAACAGTCCGTGGCAATGGGCTGGTCAGTGCGGCAGCCACTTTCTGGTGACACGGTGGTCAGGGCAGCAGATGCTGCGCAGGCTGCATGAGCTGGGCTGCACATGCTCGGGCAACAATGTGTGGTTCTGACTGAGCAATCGATGTATGGACATGCTATTGGGCGCTCGACCAGCGACAGAATATCAGCACCCTACCTTATGAAGCGGCAGCCAGCATTGCCGCTGGTCGCCGTCAGCATAGATATCAGGAACATAAAAACAGTCAAAGGGGCAGCGAGAGTCTTCATTGTGAAACTCATTCTGTTGCGCTATTGAACAACAAAGTTCAGTTTCAGTTGCAAGCTTGAAAAGGCATTGTCAAATTTAAGGCATCAACCCAGGCCCATGTTGACTTATGTAGTATGCTTTGCTCAGGCGTTCCAAAGCTAAGCAAGCGAATTGTTAACGGGATTTAGCTGCAGTCGTGCTCATTGTGCCTGCTGTGCAAGCTCCTGTCTGACAGGATTGCATGCATGCAAGTGTGCTCATGATTCATCATTAACACCAGGCGGCAGACTTGGACGTTCTGAAACACGAGTGACTGGTCGAGGAAACTGCCGGTTTGCATCACAGCAGGAATCAGCTTACAAGCGAGTCTCCCGTCAAGACGCTACAAGTCAAAGCACAACGCAATGCTCCTACTCAAAGGCGCTGCACAACACAAGTGTTGATGTGTGTACCCTCGAACAAAGTCCCTGGGATGCCGCATGCGGCCAGAAAGCGGCGGCATTCCCCGGCGCAATCACCGGCGATGACACCTGAAGTTGGTGTGCACGTCTAGTACACGTAGCCCTTCTCGAAGGTACGCTGGTCTGCCGACTCGTCCTCGATGCTGGAGTCGTACCTGTGGCACGAGACAGAGAATCACAACGTTGGCAAGTGGCCAGGTTTATGTTTTGTGCTCCTGGGGCTGACGTGCACTCCGCGGGAGCTGCCATGCACTCGATCAGCAGATCGCCGCAGTGGGGCAGTATTGGACACAGAAGGAGGCCAAAGAGGCACTCACTTGCCGAGCTGCGCCATGGAGTTGGCCTTGGCGCGCTTCAGCAGCGCCTCCTGTGCCGCCTTCACGTTGGCCTCCTCACCTGCGCAATGCAGAGCAAACATAAGCCAAAAACGAAGCTTTGGAAAGTCCGCAGGATGCTCTTGCTTTGTCGTACAACATCGATATCAGCAGCAACCCTTGTGTGCTATGCACAGCAGCAAAGTGTGGAAACAGGATCATCAAGACAGCCGCGAGGATGCCGCACGCACCCTGCCATGTCTTCAGGCACGTGTTCTGCAGCGCCCGCGCATAGGAGAAGGACACGTGCCACGGGTTGGAGGACTGGTTCATGGCGTTCAGGTTCAGCGTCGCCTCCAGCTCAGACTGGCCGCCCGACAGGAACATGGCGCCTATGAATGCATCGACAGAAGGTTGTGTCAGATCCATATAACGAATCTCGAGCCCGCGAGCTCTTGCAGGCCAAGCTCTGGCACAGAGTCAGCATGCCCAACAGCATTAGCCCTGCACCCGTTGGCATTCGGCGGCAGCCGCCAAGAACGACTCCAGGCATGCAGCCATGCCACTGTGCACGTGCCGCAGCAGCACGTGTGGGCCAGCACAACACGGACGATGCTATGGGTGCAGATAGTGCACTGGACCGAGAAGGAGCTGCGCACCGGGGACAGCCGGGGGCACGCGCCGCCGCAGCAGCTTCAGGGTGTAGTCGGCAACCTCGTCGGGGGAGGCGCGCTTGTCGGACTCCGCGCCTGGCGTCACCATGGACGGCTTCAGCAGGATGCCCTCCAGCAGCACCTTCTGGTCCGCCAGGTACTTGAACACCTCGGCCCACACCGCCTGCGCAACCTGTTGTCATGGCCGGCAGAACCGGAGGGTCAGGATGTGCAAACTACACAAACTGAAGCCCGCACCCTGCACATGGCCACCATGGCACACCGCAAACTGATAGTTGCAAATGCATACTCAGGCACGGAGCAGGATCCCGCTCAGCAGGTTCTTCTCCACACACATGCATATTTCAGAGGGCGACAGTAAGCGGCACACGGCTGCATGCGCTGAGATGCGCCAGTGCAAAAGAGTCGGACGCGGCGGAGGGGCGCGCACCTCGAAGGTGCGTTCAATATCGTGGTCGCCGTCCAGCAGGATCTCGGGCTCCACGATGGGCACCAGGCCGGCGTTCTGGCTGATGGCGGCGTAGCGCGCCAGGCCGTACGCGCACTCCGTGACAGCGTGCGGGGACGGGCCCGCCGGGATGGACACCACCGCGCGCCACTTGGCAAAGCGGGCACCCTGGGGCAGAGCAATGGGAGATTTGCTTATGTTTTGCCTGTCAACTTATGCGTGTCCAGCTTGACAGGATTGGACTGCAGGATGGGCGTGCCATGAGGACACCACCATGTGACAATGCATGGCAAAGCGTGCACACTTGTGTGAGCAAACATGTGATGCAGCCTGAAAGGCCTGGCACTGCGAAGATGCTTGCAGGAAGGGCCAGAGCATTCTGGAGTTGTACTGCACATGTCAATGGAGGCGCAGACAGCGTGCGTTGACACACCACCGCACAGCCCTCAGATCGACGGGCATTGCGAGTTGACGGGTGCTGACAACATGAGGGTGCTGTAGGAAGTGAAGCTGCTCCAAGATGCAGTCAGCAGCGCGGTGGCAATGAACACCTGCTTGTAGTACTCGGCGGAGCGGTCAGCCAAGCCGGTCAGGCCCTGGGTCCAGGACTCGTTGTTGGAGTTGGACAGCGGCACCAGACCCTGCCGCCAGCACACATGTGGTCAGATGAGGAAATTCAGCACATGTCGAGTAGGCGTGGCTTCTCCCATGCGCCATCGCCTGTCGCCTGCATGCAGCTGATGTATGCTGCAGAGAACGAGGCCTACTACAGCTGTGCAACGAGCAGTGAGGCAGGCTCGCAGGCTAGGCCATATGAGCAACTGAACCGAACCTTGTCGGTCTTGATGCCCGGGATGATGCCCTGCTTCTTCATGAGCTCCACGAAGGGCTCGCCGGTGGCGGCATTGTCGTACAGCGTCTCCTCGAACAGGATGGAGCCGGAGATGTACTCCCCCAGGCCTGCGCGTGGGCAGCGCCACATGGCATGAGCACAAGACAAAGCAGCAACCATTGCTGCGGCGTATGTGTTTCCGCAGCCTTTGCCGTCAGCCCGCCCCACCTGCTGATCAAAGTAGCCATTGCCAAGCTGTCCAGAGAGGATGATTGTGCTCAGGCCCGACATCCATGTGCGCTCAGAAGCGGACAGATAGCGGTGAGGCTGTTGCCGCACAAAGTGGGCAGTCTGGTCAGGAACAGCCAGCATCCCTTCAGATGTCATGCACAACCGTCCAGAAGAGCATAGATGTTCGCTTCCACCGCCAGCAGGATCGCATCCAGTGAGCAACCACAAACTTCAGGTGGATCCCTAACTTTGAAGGTGGTCACCTGGGGCGTTCAGCAGCAGAGTGCGGTATGCGCGGCGGTTCTCCTGTGTGTTCTCAACACCGATGGAGTCCAGGCGCTTGCCTGTGAGCAAACACAGGCCGATGTCATCATGCACGAAACTTCGCAGAAGGTTGGGGTTGCACACAGGGCAAGACCGCAACTTGCTGCAGCGATTCCACTCGAAAGCTATCAGCAATCGGATCAGCATGCGCATCAGCGTCAGTAAGACCCACAATCAGCCAGAAGCTGGCACTTGCACAATGATGTGGGCACAAGTGATCCCGGGAAGAGCAGCCAAGGAACCCACACCTGCTGTGGCGTTCGACTCGTCGATGGCCAGCAGACCCTTGCCAGGCGCCGTCAGAGTTTTCTGCACAGCCAGCAGCGCCCCCGTCAGTGGGCTCCGACGGATAAGTCTCGACAGGAGTTCCCTGTCACAACCTTCCAACAGCAAACACAAGGGCGGCCAGGGCGCCGCAGCAACTGAGCTGATGATGCAGGCGGCTGCAGCGAGGAACTCACGGCTGTCTGCATCAGCTCCTCGTCATATTTGCCCGCCCGCACGATCTGCATGCGGCTGCGGCTGGGCGAGGCCTTCTGCGGCCGCACAGCCACCGGGGCGCCCACAAAGCTCTTGCTCATGGCGGTCTGCATCTTGGCGTGCTGTGCAGGTGCTGACAGCAGTCGCTGACGTGAGAGCCGCTTGCAAGGCGTGCAAAATCGAGAAGGGCGCATCAAGGTTCGATGCCAGAGGTCAGTTTGGCCGGCAGGCTGTTGCTGATAATGGGGTTTAGGCGAGCAGATGTTACGCAAACCAGACTAACTAAACCCTTGCAAACAAGGGTCGAGATTATTGTGCTGACTCCGACATCCTCGGGCTTGATCTCGCCGCGCGCCCGCATCCTCGCTCACCGCTTGCAGCCAAGCCTTACGATCATGACGATGGCAACTGCCATGCTGGCCGCGGCGCCCGTAGTCGCCAGGCTGGGCGGGGCACAACGAATCTTTGCATCGCCAGCTCGCAGCCTGTTCGCAGCAGGCAAACAGGGTGTTCGCAAAACAGCAAAGCTTCAGGTGGGTCTTCGATCTGCATGCACGTGCCTGACGACGCCCACATGCTCTGCTGCTCAAGTAATCGGTGACGGTGCTGTGCCGCTGGCGCGGAGCTTTGCGCAACCTGGTCGGCTGCTGTTCGAGCTGTCTTCGAGTCCATACAATATCAGACGCTGGCCTTCAAGCATACATTTTTCACATCGAACGGCGGAAAGACCATTGAGATGGCAGACAACTAGTGCATTCTGGCGCCAATGAGGAGGCATGCCTGGATCTGCCAGACTCCTGCCACACTAGTAGTTGTTCACGCAACTCAAGGCCTTCAATCTCAGGTGATGGCGGCCAAGGTCACGTTTATCACACCGGAGGGCGAGGAGACCATCGAGGTGGAGGAGGACCAGTACATTCTGGATGCCGCCGAGGATGCGGGGATGGATCTGCCATACTCCTGCCGAGCCGGAGCTTGCAGTAGTTGTGCTGGTGCGACTGACAGCCGACAGCATCTGAACCTTTATGGGATCCTCCAGCCGCAGTCTAGCACTGCGAGTCGTGGTGTTGCATGCAGCAGAGCTCAACCATGGGGCAGGGTGCCGACACTATCTGTGCCCAGCCTTTGATCTTGCAGTAGTACTCCATTTTAAGGTGCAGCTGAGGTGTCAAGGGCTTGTGTGCAAGTGTATCGGACACGTGTGCCACGGGCACACCCAAGGCTTGACATGCTGCAATTTGCGCACAATTTCAAGCTTGTACTGTCAGACCTCCGATGAGCGAGACCTTCCTGGACCATGACCGAATCCATCAGGAACTAGGGCGCACGCAGGTTCAACGCATATTTTATGCTTGAATGCAGGCAAGGTAGAGAAGGGCAGCATCAACCAGGACGACCAGACGTTTTTGGACGATGATCAGATTAGCGCCGGCTTTGTGCTGACATGCGTCGCCTATCCGAGGGGGTGAGCCGGCTCGAATTTGTCCAAGCTCTGCATTTCCTGGCTGCCATGTTGAGCTGTCATACATTGGGCTTTGTCGTACGATTGAATCGCCGGCATAGGCATGGGCACTGCCATGTGTTATTTGTGGTGGCTAACACACTATGTGTCGCGCTGGCAGGGATTGCACCATCTTAACGCACCAGGAGGACGATATGTGCGTGGCTTGCCCATATCTCATGTCGCACGACATCACTGCATCGCTTCAGTCTTGTCAAAACCGTTTGCGGGTCCTTACAGCGGTGTATTAACTAGTGTGTCAGTTCATGCATGTCTGCTGTATAGGTATGATTTTTGAGGTTGGCCAACATCTTTGTGCGGCGGTAAGCACCACGCAAATCAATCTGTGTCTGCACTGCATGCATGCATTTGCAACGTTGGCGCCGACGCTTGTGCCGCAGCAAGCCAAGTTCGATGCATCACCTCGCAGGATGTGCACCTGCAGCACTTTTGCACTGCAAACGGTATGGGGCCGCGAGCAGTCCGCGGGAGTCCGAAAATGCTCGCTCCGCAGCTGAGCTGAGCAAGCGAAGCGCTGCGCTACCAGCAGCAAGCAGTAGCAGCACATTGTGTCGCTGCTTCATGACGAAGGGCAGCAACGGGTGCCATGCGGCATCAACATCACTCCCCGCAGAAAGCCATGTTTTCCTGGCGAGAGTGGCCGCCATGTTGCCGGCAACACCCAGGGTTCAGACTGCAGATAGACTTGCTTCAGAATTACTGGTTTATGCGCCGCAATCCACCATCGCGGCCCAGGGCAAGCGATTTTGGTGCCTCCAGCAATGTCTTGCTCCTGTTGTCCGCGCCTGTTTGTGTGGCGGCATTGTTGGGGTTGCTATGCTATCTACGGTCGGGCAGTAGCCACTTCTTTGTCATGTGATGACGTCGTCGCTTATGAACTGGGTCGTGAGGCAGATGAGTTGAACTTTTGCTGGATTGAAATGTAATTTGGGCCTGGTGGTGCTCACCTTTTGCCCTAGTTACAGCCCCTAATACATTAGCATCGCCAGTCGCCGGTATGTTGCCGAACTGGGATGGTACTGCAAGAGCGCTGATCATGTACACCAGCCACTCCGACATGCACCTTGCACCCACTTGACCCACTTGCAAACTTTCGACAGCCGCTGAGATGAGCATCTGTGCGAGGTACCTGTGCGAGGTATATATGCCTCTGCGATTTCTCTGAAGGCCAATTGAGTCATCACACAAGTTGTCACAACCCACCGGCGGGGTGCGCGCAGAGTGCCGTTCTACATTCACTGTTGCGTACACATCCTGCAGCAGCGTGTCATGCAAGGGTTTTGAGACCTCTGGCTGACAGCACGGTGACAGCGACAGTCCTGGCCATGATCGAGCGCAAATGCCCGCTGGCAGGACCGCCGATAGATGCTAGTATAATTAATGAAAACCCTAATATCGACGCCAGTCGCCGGCCTCACAAACTCGAATGATCCTCACAAGCCATTCGTGCGTGCTCTTGTGCTTGTGACTACCCTGATCTTCTGCCCGAGCCCCTTCTGGCCACCCAGCACACCCGCAGCGATGGCGATGACCACGACAGCCCGCCTGGGCGCCCCAGTGCGCATCCAGAACCGCCCGGTGGCCCGCAGCTTCACGGCGACGCGCCACGCCGTCCGCAGCGCAGCCAAGCTGCAGGTCATGGCCGCTAAGGTCACCCTGAAGATGGAGGGCGGCGCCGAGGAGACCATCGAGGCGAGTTCTGAGCTATCCTGACCGACTTCTGACCAGCCACATGGAAGCCGCTGCTGGGCGAGTGGCCCCCTGCAGGCCTAGCCGCCGGCCGCTGGCCTTTTGGATCGGGTGGTGATGTGCTCTCAGATCGGACCTGCCCCGATCCGTTGCGATGGGCTGCTGCCGGCCGTGTCGGCGTCTGCTGTGGTGTCCCTTATCTTCGGGTGGTCAGCCCTGGCAGCCCAGCCTTCACCCTGCAGCTAGTGTGGACTGGATCCTGTAAGATCTAAAGCGCATGTCTTCTCAGTCAGGACCTTGCAGAGGTTGTTGCACAGTGCGTTTGCATGCTCTAGGGCTGAAGTGCGGACGATGGGTGCTCGAGTGTCCTGCATGCACAAGTTCTGCATAGTCGACAGGAGCATGATCTCACGAGTGGGTTGACAATCTGATCTGGCAGTCTCTGACCCACTCTTAGCCAACATGCTTGCACTTCCTGTGTGCCATCGGCGTCATCGCCTCCTCTTTGGTGCGCAGGGGCTGGTGCGGCATAGAATATTCACCGAAGTGCTGATCGATTGACGCGGAACATTGCTCCTGTGTAGGTCGACGAGGACACATACATCCTGGACGCCGCTGAGGAGGCGGGCCTGGACCTGCCATACAGCTGCCGCGCCGGCTCATGCTCGTCATGCACTGGTAAGTTCTTGCCTCCTTTCAAGATCAACACTGCGTGCGCTGCAATGTCACAACAGGAGGCCACTGCTGGCCAGCTGATCGACCGCATACTCCTGGTGAATGCCTGTGCTGTGGTGCATTTCAAACTTGCTAAGCTATGTATGCTTGCAGCTGAGACTGACACCAAGCCTCTGCTGCGGCCCCACCCGTGCGAGCTCATAGCGCATTCTGCTTGGTTGTAGGCAAGCTGGTGTCCGGCGAGATTGACCAGGAGGACCAGAGCTTCCTGGACGATGACCAGATCTCCAACGGCTTTGTGCTGACATGTGTGGCGTATGCAAAGGGGTGAGTGCAGTGATCGCACCTAGCACACCTTGTGGCAGGCAGGAATCATCCTGAGACACATGTCAGTCACCTTCTATCTTCATTGCGTGGTGTCCGATGCAATCAGTTGCGCATTTTCGTTGCAGCATGCAGTGTTCGGTTCAATCAAGCTCGACATGTTACACTTCAGCTAATGCAGATCTGACTTCATCTTGGGTGTTGCGTGTGCAGTGACTGCACCATTGAGACCCACAAGGAGGAGGACCTCTACTGGTGCGTGTCGGTTGCTTTGTCGGGAGCCGTCTCGTATGCCAACTTGAAGTTTCAAGTTGCATGCAACGGACGACAAGATATTCAGCAGCATGCTCTCCCGCTAACAATACATCCTGAACCCCTCCGTTTGCCTTGCTGCAGAGTTGGACGACCATAATGCTGCGGCTGGGCTGCCGACTGGCGGGTGCCTGGCTAGGCGACTGCCTACTCAGCAGACGGTCCGCAGCCCGCGTCGCATGATGCGCCAAATTTTGTGCCGCAGTCAGATGCAGCATGCGCCGCAGACAGGACTCAATACCATGAGAGGGTCGCGTGTCGCGGGTGTTCGCCGTGTCTTGACATGCAGCACCTGGTCCGCTTTAGTCCTTGCGTCATCAGATGTTGCCTGATCTGTCGCACTCAGCATTGGATGAAGGTTTCTGGCATGTGTTTGCCGTGCCTGTGTCATGGAAACCATCACAGAAGATGTGTTCCTTGACTCAAAGTTCCTGTTCAGCCATGCCGCGGCACTCTTAGAACCACAATGATGTAGCCAATGGACGTGGCCCCCAGACTCGCTGTATTGCGCACAAAAGCCACAGTCCTGGCTCTTGTTGGAGCTTGAGCGACTTCCATCATACCACAATGTATTCAGACCATCCGCGTTCTCACCTTTTCGCTCACCTATGTCACCTAGTGTAGGCCTCCAAGCTGGAGAGGCCCCCCCTGCCGCCGCGCCTGCAATGCTGCATGCCATGGTGTGGGGTGACCACGAGATTGGGGGTCGGCGTGTCAACTCATTTTGGCACTACTGACATTGTGCCTTTCCCTTCACGCCACCCCAGAGGACCTCACTCGGTGGTGCATCTCGAGTTTAGGCATTCTAACTGCACGATGAAAGGATGGCAGTCATGCAGATCTCCCGATCGAGATGATATCGGACGAATCGCAGATGACACCGATGGCGTGCACCTCACTCACCGCACACTGATCATCACAGATGAGCTGAGAAACGATTTCTCAAGGTTTTGGTTTGCTGGGTTCCCGTCAACAGGAGAAATTCGACCATTTCCCGAACAACTGCTGCACCTGACAACAGATCAGCTATTGAACCCCGACAGGGCCATCACCCACCGCACATCGCCATACACCGAAACGCTTTCCTTACGCTTGTCAGTCGTTGTGTTGAGTAGATATACGCCCTGCAAAGACAGTTTTGCACCAGCGGAGATGGCTGCAATGATGACAACGTGCCGCCTGGGTGCCACGGTGCGCATCCGGAGCTGCCGCCGCCCAGCAGCAGGCAGCTCCATGCAAATGCTCCGCCGCAAAACCCGTACCACGCGCTCTCGGATGCAGGTTGCTGCTGCGAACACCTTCTCGGTCAGGGTGTTCAGTGAAGCGGAAGGCCTCGATGCGACATTCGAGGTGGGTGGCGGACAACAGCAAGCGCTCATGCCTGTACCTGCTATAGTGCGACCATGCTGCGCCGTGGATCCCAAGCAGTCTTGTTCTCTCTCGACAACCATCGGTTCCAGTGCAGTGCAGTGTGTGGTTCTGCTGCGTGCATCTCAGTTTGCTCAGTGCGCTGCCGTGATGCAGATCTCTGACGACGAGTACGTCCTGGATGCCGCTGAACGGCAGGGCATCGAGCTGCCAAACAGCTGCCGGATTGGCAGTTGTGGCACGTGTGTAGGTGCGCCAATATCATGTCAACATCATGTCGCTGGCTTACATGGCACTGTCCTATAGTAAGTCCATCTTGATCAGCTGCCAGCTGCACTACTTGCATATTCCTCTGGCGGCAAGCCTTGTTCAAATTTGGTCGCGACGACAGCCAGTCATGCCATTTAATCAGCAGGCATAGCGGTTCCGACATGTCGGGAACGACGCAGCATCATATTCGTGGGCCGGCTTTACTGGTGCATGCTGATGTGGTGGCCTGCTTCGTTGCTGCAGGCAGGGTCGTTGAGGGCCAGGTGGACCAGTCTGAACTATGTGGTGGTTTGGACGAAGACCAGATCGCAGCGGGCTACATTCTGCCCTGTGTTGCGTACCCCAGGAGGTGATGAAGCACATGTGGCGCAGCTGCTTCATCTGCATGGTCCCCTCGCATGGGTCCACAGTTCACCTTCCGAACAATGGTGCACATATCTTGTGATGGATGTGATGGATGCAATGAGCACGAATGTACATCCACGGGCGGCTAACGTTTCTCATGCTTATGCATGCAGCAACCTCATCATCGAAACCCACCAGGAGCAGAATCTGTACTAAGGAGATGACAGCTTTGCTACGGCTGGGCTATAAACGGTTGAGAGGAACCCAGCCAGCTTCTTCATTTGATATATACAGGCTCTACATGGCGTTGACAACCTTGAGAAGCATGAAGTTGTGGGCAGCATTTTCAACACACGTGCGTTGCAGATTGTCAAGTCGATGCATAACTTGATGCACACATCACTTGTGCTGGGATGAGAGGGAAACATGCATCGCCGCACTTGGGTGTCTTACATCATTGCGTGCAGTTTGCTTTTGCTGACAGCTCGCAGGTCACTCTGCACAGAGCCGAAGCATAATATGAATTGTAGTGCATTTCACATGAAATTGAAACCGTGACGCTCCTCTTCCTGCTTTGTGCCTTCGCATGAGCATGCCAAACAGCATCAGCTCGATCAGAGCGCGAAGTAGATCATGGATGGCGCCTCCTGCCCATCGCTGCACGAAGTTGCTTGCTCTCCCATGTCGATCACCGCCGCGATGTGCATTCTATGATACATCGATCAGCAGCGTGACCTGCGGCGCCGCACAGCCTCGCTGTGCAGCCGCACCGCCCGCGGTGACATCGCCAGGCCGCCAGCCGTGTCCGGGCTTGGCAAGACATCAGCATCGACCAGTGGCAGCGCTCTGCCTGAAGCCACGTGGCCCGCATGTAGCGTCGTGCCGGCTGCAGCGTGGCCTGCAGCCTCGAGAGCTGCGTCTGGCGGCGGTGTTCCATCCGCTGCAGGGTAGTTGCCTGGTACCTGTGCCGCCGCCGCTGCGTCCGCCTGGAGCATGACGGTCGCCCCACGTCGGCTGTCAAGCGGCTCCGCTGCTGATGCCGTGCACTGTTCGGCTGCCCTTGGGCTCTGGGCAGGGCTGCTGTGCAGCGTCTGGACCAGGTCGCCTGCTGACGGCACCACTGGCTGCACAGGAGGCGGCAGCAGGTGCGAGGTGGGGACTGATCTGCAGCCGACAGTAGTATTTTCTGCACGCGTTGCCGGTATCGCGTCCGGCGGGCGCATCGGGAAATTGACCGTCACAACTCTGGCTGAGCTGGTGGGTGTCTGCAGGACGGCCATGGAAGGATTGCATAAAACGTCAGGGGAGCTTGGGTATACCTCGGGTATACCAAGCAGCATCGGTGCAATCAACTGCATAGGGCACACCGCATCGCGCACGATCACACTGTGGCAAGGCAGCCCAGGCAAGCCTGGCAGATAGCAGTCAATGTCCCAAGAGACACACCGCGGCTGGGTTGGATGTGGCGGGTGGCAGCAGTCGCTGGCGCTTGCTGGCTGCTGGGCGCTGTGCCACCTCCAGGTTGTAGACACTGTTCTCCCTGTGATGACGCAAATGTGGGACTGCTGTCAGACAATTTAGGTCCACTGCACAGGACATCACATTGGTGCAGAGGTTGTCTGGACAGCAGATGTCAAGGCGCAGATGTCCAATCAAGGTTCATGGATCAGCATGTCTGCCGTCAGATCCTGCACCTGTCTGACCCAGGGGCCGACCCTGGGGAGGCGCCGAATGACGAAGAGCCATGCGCCGCTGCTGCTGCCAGCTCAGCCACTTCTGCCTCCTGCTTCCGCTTTCGCGGCGTGCTGTGCGGCTCAGCGGGCGACAAATCCCCGCGGGGCTCGCTGCCGGGCCGCTGTGATACTACTGCTGCTGTTTGTGCCGCCGATCCTGCCTCCGCCACCGCTGCTGCCGGTGCTGCCGCCCAGGCCACAGCCGCTGCTCCTGCCGCAGCTGCTGCAGCTGCAACTGCAGCCATTGCCGCCGCCGCCGCCGGCGGCGCCTCTGTGGGAGCTGCAGTCCCTGCTGCAGCTGCTTCCGCTGCTGCCACTTCCGGCGCGCCCTCGTCATCAGAGTCGCTGAGCACCCGCAGCGTGCGCCGCTGGTGCGCCTGGCTCGGCTGCCGAGCCGACACGGCAGCAGGCGGCTCGTCACTGAGCTGCGAGTCGTCAAGTGGCTGCCTGGGTGCCGCGCCGGGCGCGTCGCTCCCCTGTGAACCGTCCAGCGGCTGTGCCGCTGCCCTGACAGGTGCGCAGTCACCCTGACGCAAGACATCCCGCGCCAGCCCTGCCGACGCCGCAGCAGGCGACGCAGCGAGCGACGCACCGGCCCCCTTGGAGCCGTCCAGCAACTGCGCCGGCGCAGCAGCTGCCTCGTCCTCGCTGCGGGGCTGCGAGTCGTCCAGCAGCGAGATGGCCTCCGCCGCCGCTGCGGCCACGGACGCGCCTCCTTGGCCACCCTGCCGCTGTGCTGCATCAGCTGCATCCGCTGTATCGGCCTCCTCCAAGCGCGCTGCACCTGCCGCTGCGTCACGCACGGGATTTGCCAGCCCACCCTGTGCAAATTCTGCAGAATGGTCGGCGGCGCCGCTGCGGCGGCCGCGCTCGGCGCGCAGCTGCCGCAGGGCGCGCCGCCGGTGCTCGGCGGCCGCGCCGGTCTGCGGGGCGCGCCTGCCGCCGGTGGCCGCCTGGAAGTGCGCGCCCGCCGGCTGGTCCTCCCGCAGCCTGCGCTCAGCAAGTGTTGGCTATCAACTAGCGAATCACTAGCCGGGGCGCGCCTGCCGCCGGTGGCCGCCTGGAAGTGCTCGCCCGCCGGCTGGTCCTCCCGCAGCCTGCAGATGATACAAACTTGTTGAGCAGAGCTTGAGGTGGGGTGCGCCTGCTGCCGGTGGCCGCCTGGAAGTGCTCGCCCGCCGGCTGGTCCTCCCGCAGCCTGCAGATGATACAAACTTGTTGAGCAGAGCTTGAGGTGGGGTGCGCCTGCCGCCGGTGGCCGCCTGGAAGAGCGCGCCCGCCGGCTGGTCCTCCCGCAGCCTGCAAGGGACGGAATGCAGCAGAGGTCTTGACAAAGGTCCTGACTCACCACCTGAAAGTGCGCGCCCGCCGGCTGGCGTCCTCGTGCAGCCTGCAGATACACACATCTGAAGTATATGTAGTCAGCAAGGTGGTAGGCACATACGGCCGACAGCGCCTTTGTGGCCGCCTGGAAGTGCGCGCACGCCGGCTGGTCCAAGCGCAACCGGCAATGAGAGCAGATGGCATCCGGATCTAGGAGAGGAAGTCCACAAGTGCCAGCTGCATCTGCGCAGCCTGCGATGAGGGAAGGTCCGCAAGCTCCTGCTTAGGTGAGGCCCTTGGCCTGGAAACTCAGCACAGCTGTGGTGACATCCACGCCAGGGTTTGCCGACAGCAGCTACTTGAAAGCGTTCCCCGGCCGCCCGACCACCCCGCGCCAAACTGTTGAGAACGAGCAGGCACCTCTATCAGCGCTGCATTGGTGAAGCACTTGTACATAGGATGTTTCAGTAGTTTCAGGCGACTCACAACTAAAGTTGATGCTGCACCTGTGCGCCCTGTTGGGCGCTGCTGCAGCTCATACAGTGCCTCCACGCCTGCAATCTGCAGGCAGTGCAACATGCAGCCTGCGGCGACTCTGTGTTCTTCCACATGCTCATGTGGCAGGCACCGCCCCCGGAGCTGTCTTTCTAGCTTCACAAACTCGCCAGTCCTAGCCAAAGATGCGTACATTCGGTCACGCTGTCATCATACCTTGTGTGTTGATGCGCAGCTGGGCAGCCACCTCGCGGCGTCTTTTGCATTCAGAAATTTCGGGTGACACCCAAACCAGACAGATGTCTAATGCATCCCTTTCATGTCCTCAACGATAGCTCACCGATCCCAGCCGAAGAACGTCAGGTTCGCGGGGCCGTCTGCGTCCTCCTGTGAATCAATACGCAGCTGGGCGGCCACCTCGCGGCGTCCCCGGCGCAGGGCCGCCTCGTCCTCGTGGTCGGAGGCCATGAAGCTGCCGCCGCTGCTGTCGGTGGCGCTGTCATCGGCACCGCTGCTGCCGCCGCTGCTGCCGCCTGCATGTGGCAGTGCAGTCGTTGACGGTGCATTCAACAACAACAACAACATGAAACTAGCTTGCCCATCATGAGACAGCAGCAGCGATTGTAGCGACTGCCCGCACACAGTTGCAGAGCCAGTCGGCAGCGGGAGATCAAGGGAATCATGTAACACCCAGGTCAGACAACAGCCACCCTGTGATGGCGAGCCGTTGCAGACGATGTACTCGACCTCCGGCGATGGCGACGCGCGCTTCGGCTCCGTTGCTGCCATACCACCCGCAGCCCCGGCCGCCGACACAGGATGTTGCGGACTTCCGGCAGCAGGCGCCATCCTGTTTCGGCTGCCAAAGGTGCGCCGACGAGGGCGGGCGGGGCTGGGGCTGGCAGCCAGGACGGCACTGGTGTCGAAGTCGGCCGCCCGC
The DNA here is from genome assembly GCA_036584455.1 of Tetratostichococcus sp. P1. Taxonomy (NCBI): domain Eukaryota; kingdom Viridiplantae; phylum Chlorophyta; class Trebouxiophyceae; order Prasiolales; family Stichococcaceae; genus Tetratostichococcus; species Tetratostichococcus sp. P1. The sequence continues at coordinate 2,701,257 of BTPI01000008.1, read as the reverse complement.
AGGATGTGGGCGCGCACGCGCCGCGGCGACAGCACCTCGTACACCACGCTGTCCCCCACCTTCAGGTGCTGCAGTTTGAGAAAGGAAGCTGAGCACATGCATCCGGGCGACATGGTTGAAAGTTTTGGCTGAGTGGGCTGGCTTGGGTGCGCACACGCTGCGGCGACAGCACCTCGTACACCGCGCTGTCCCCCACCTTCAGGCGCTGCAAGGCCACAGGGATACAAGACATGAGTGTTCACAACTGAGCGACAAGATCCAGCACCACTCTGCTGAGCGCGCAGAATGTGGGCGCATGCGCTGCGGCGACAGCACCTCGTACACCACGCTGTCCCCCACCTTCAGGTGCTGCAGTTCCACAGCGAAGAATGCGCGTATAAACTGTGCGACATGTATAACCTTTGATTCAGCCCGCATGGTGCGGGCGCGCATGCGCTGCAGCGACAGCACCTCGTACACCACGCTGTCCCCCACCTTCAGGTGCTGCAAGCCGATGAAGACACGATGCATCAGTATTAACGGCTGAGTCACATGCTTCAGCCCAAATGATTGATCAGGGTGTGGACATGGATTCCGCTGCGGCAACTGCACTTGATTGCTGTCCCCCACCTTCAGGTGTTGCGGCTCAAGCGCAACAATGGCACAGATCTGATTCAGATCATGGCCATTCAGATGATAGCCATTTGAGGGTGCAGGCAGAGGCCTCGAGAAATGTGCAATTGAGTTTCACGGTCCGAGCAGCCGGTTCAGCAAGCTGACAACACGCTGCTGAGAAGGCAGCGGCAAGTGTGAAGCGGCAAGATGTTGTCGCACTAAACCAGCAGATGTCTAGGCTGCACGATGGGTGCTCACCATGTCAATGGCAAAGCCGCGCCAGCCGCCTGAAAAGCCCACGCCGCCCTCTTCCCGCTGCACCAACACAGGACATGCTGACAGCTCTGCCACGAACAGTTTTTTGTGTTCATGCTCAGCAGTCAGCAGAGCCGTCAAGCACGTGCAAGGTAAGCCGATGCTTGACAAGGCAGATGTCTGAGCTGCAGACCAGCACAGGACATGCTGACAGCTCCGATACCATCAACTCTGTGTGTTACTGCCAGCAGTCAGCGGAGCTAACAAGCATGTGCAGAGTACGCAGATGCTTCATTCGGAGGAATGCATCACCCTACACATGAAGACCTTTTTGAGATGCGGATGCGGGAAGCTTTGTGGCAGACTGACCTGCAGCAGGACCACCGGCCACTCTGGAGTGGCTGAGTCCCGACTCGCATACTGGAAGCTGGAAGCAGGGAAGCGGCGGTCGGGCGTCTCGAACAGCAGGTCGCTGTCGACCGCAGGCAGGTGGGGCGCCAGGCCGGCGGGGCACTGGCACCAGTAGCCGCTGTTGACGTGGCTCTCTAGCATCACCTGCGCCATGGAGGTGCAGATTGATCCATAGTATGGATTGCAGCAATTCACTGTCCCCTGGCAGCAGGCCCGGCCTGGCGCCAGTAGCCGCCACTGACGTGGCCATTCAGCATCACCCGCGCACTGATACACAGGTGAGTTTGCGGGGTTGCAATCATGTGCAGTAAACCGATGTCCTCTTCCAGCAGGCGGCGCGCTAGGCCGGCAGTCTTTGGCGTAAGATTTCCCACCGCCGTGGCTGGTAAGCATTATCTGTTGGCAGCACAAAGTCAGCAAGCACTCACTGCAAACGCTTCAATAGCACAAACAAAGGCTGTGTGATAAAAATCATGGCCTACATGCTGCAAAGCAGAATCACAGAAAATGGTACTTTGTGGTATCATTATATTAACTGTTGAATGATGGCCGACAGCAGACATTTCGACGATCGACAACTCGGTGTGGATTGCTACCTTGCATTCTGCAGGGTGCTGCAGGCTGTCACGCAGTGCCACCCCTGCAGCATGTGCCGCCTGCACCGTCTGCCTGCTGTACTGGGGGTCCACCCCCGGCGGCAGCGGGCTGCCAAGGAGCGCGCCTTCATCGTCCTCAGCTGGCTGGGCATCGTCGTCCTGCGATGCGCTCCGAGTGAATGACCTCCCTGGCTTGCTCAGTAGCTGGCACCGCTGCTGATCTGCTGCAAGATACTCTGCACATGGAACGTCAGAACAGCAGGTACCCACAGCATCATTCTGTCAGGACGGCTGCAGCACCTTGCAAATGTTGTTCTCACCTGAGCAGGCAGGCGAGGTCCCCGGCAGCGCCGGCGGCCGAGCTGCCGTCGGCGCTGCCCTCTGCTGCCATCGCTATCATCACTGCCGTTGCCGCTGCCGTGGCCGGTGCCGTCCTCGCTGCCGCTGCCGCTGTCGCTGCCGCCCAACATTCCTGTGCCGCCGCCGCCGCCATCGCCGGGCGGCGTGCCCCACAAGCGGGATGCCTGCCGGGCCACGGACTGCCGCCGCCGGGCGGCTGGCGGCGTGCGTGGCAGCTCCGGTCGGTCCCCCAGGTACGGCGCCGGCCTGCATGGCGGGTACTGCATTTGATACTGCATCTGAGCGTCAAGACGGAAGCAACCAGAGCCACAGGTCGGCAAGCCCACACCTCACAGGCACAAAGCATGGTACATGTAGTGTGCTGACTCGCGGGGGGATAGCATTCTGAGCTCGAGCAGTACCTGTCCCGTGGGCGGTCTATGGGGGGCAGCCTTGGTGCGACATGCCCATCCATTGCAGGCTGCGAACGCTGCACTGCTCCACGAGACCTGTGTGAAGCGCCACCACTGCTTGCTGCAGCATGCACAACCACCTCTCTGCTCGCTGTTCGTCGCCGCTGGCCGCCCTCGCCGCCAGCCTCGCCTGCTGCGGCAGCAGCTGCTTTCCGCTGCTGCCGCCGCCGATCTGCTTCATTTAGCCGCAGCACCGAGCGCACATCTGCCACTGCGCCGTCAACTGGATCCTGGGCTGCCTCAATGTCATCGGCTTCATCCTCAGAAACGTCCTGCAGCCAAGCAGCCCAACTGCTTCATTGGCGGCACCAATGCAGCTAAGGACTAGAGATTTCATATGACTGCTGTGGACACCAGCCGACATGTGTGTTCCCAAATCTTGCCAGTCAAGCTCTGCCAGTGCTCTGTAGAAAGTAACACACGAGGTGATTGCACCTGCAGCTGCTGCGCCGAGTCGTCGCTGAGTGAGGAAAGCTCGGCTGGCGCCGGCATAACATGATTGTAGGGCAGCTCCTCGTCCTTCGGGCAGTCCCTGCATATGGACGACGGACAAAAGCTTCCTGCTACACCATTGCTCTGTTGGCCAAGCCTGCCGACGGGCAAGAATGCTACTCAGCTCGCCCAGGAGCTGTACCTGACCAATTGTCACTGGCATCACTGGCGGTGCTACTATACCCACTGGCATCAGCAGTGGCAGCAACACCTGATCCAGAAGCGTGTGCCGCCGTCCTTGAGGGCCTCGCTGTCCAGTACCGTGCCCTGCAGTGCCGCCCAGCCATCCTGCAGCGCAATCTGCTGCACAGCATCCAGGCCCCAGACGCACAGCGCCTCCAGGCTGTTTCTCGCCTGCATGATAGATGTCTATCTGAACATATCTGTAATGCATGTGTCAGCCTCACATGATCCACAAAGCCTGTCTGCACACCCTCAGCCCTAATGGTTATGGGCGTGGGGCCACAGTGATGTGACTCGGAGCTTGCACGGCCCTCAGAGCTTGCGCGGCCTGCATTGCAGGGCTTGCAGCTACGAAACGAAAGCAGCTCTGTAAGAGCCGCATGTCCGTGTGCTGCGGCGGCGCACCCCAAGCATTGGCAGCAGGTGCTGAGTCACGAAGCCCATGTCCAGTCGCCCGCCGGCGGGCGGCCCCAGCTTCAGCACCCGCAGCGGCGCGCTGACCCCCGGTGCCGCCACACAGGCGCACAGCCGCTGCAGCGACCCCACGCTCATGCCTGCAGGGATCAAGATGCCAGTCGTCTCTGTCTCACCAACATGAAGTGCAGGCTGTCGTGCAGGAATGCAGGCGCACAGCTGATGCAGTCACTCCACACTCATACCTGCAGAAACCCGGGCCGGCAGTTGATATTGTTGTGCAGCAGACCTTGGCCAACTGCATGAGTGCTGACCAGTGGTTGTTGACATTGCCCCTGGACCACGAATGCGACACATACATGGCATGAGAGAGCAATAAGTCAGGCTTGCCTGTGTGCTGGAGGCACAGCATGCGCAGCGGGCTGCTGCTCAGCAGCCGTGCCAGGATGCCGACCTCAGCGTCCAGCAACTCGCAGTTGCCTGTATGCAGTGCAACGCGGCTCGATAGAAGGCAAACAGAAGGAAGAGCAGCAACTGCAAGGACGGCCTCCTTCACAAAAGCGACAGCCTTGCATGCTTCAGGTCATGTAGTCACTTCATACATAATGAGTACCAGAAACAGACAGGCATCGCATGTGGGTCTACCTGACAAGTCGACCTCGCCGAGGGCGGGGTTGCGGCTCAGGTCCAGCGTGGCTACCTGATGCATCAGGGCGACGCGCCACGAGACCATTGACAGTACCTCCGGCTGCAGGCCGCAGCGGCTCAGCAGCAGGTGGCGCAGGCACGTGTTGGCCGCGTGGCCACGGGCCAGCCCCTCGAACACAGCCCGCAGCTCCAGCATCCGCCTCCAGCACAGCTGCACAGTCAACGTCGGAGCATGTTCATTCCTGAGAATTTCGGCAATTGGTCGGGCAGTGTCAATGCTGCTCGCGAGAGGTAGGGCAGGGTCCGCATGGCTGCCTGCGGCAAAGCGCACCTCATTGCCAGAGAGGTCCAGCAGGTGCGCGCGGACGATGAGGCCCTGCCTGCACTCAGGGGACGTCAACATCCAGACGTGATGGGATTTTGCCGCCACACGAGAAGGATGGTGGGTTGTTGAAGCACGATGCACAAGGTGCAGGCCACAAACAGTATCATCCCGGTCCACAGCTGTTGCAGACCTGAACACGCAGTCGACCAGCGTCACCAGCTGCTCCTTGCCCAGCCCGGGCTGCCCGTGCCTGATGCTGAAGTCCAGAGCCGCGCTGCCCGCACCTACACACGCACCGCCCCAAACTGCATACAATGTGCAACAAAGTGGTGGCAGAATGCACCTCCTGCTGCCCGTCTTTGCAGAGGTCATGTGCCACGAACCATCAGTGCCCGAAATCAGGTCGATTAGCTCGCATGGAGTCAGATGTGGGCGGCTTTTTCATAAGAGTTTCAGACCTGCGCCGAGGCCCGGTCTGAAGCGCAGCGCGTCCGGAATCAGGGCCAACCGCCGCCTGATGCCGGCGTCGATGGCTGCCAAACCGAGCTCCTGCTGCTGGCACAGCTCCTCCAGCACCTCTGACAGTGCGTCGCTGGGCATCTCATGCAAGGCGTTGTCCAGCTCAGCTGAACCCGCTGGCGAGTCCTGCTGTGAGGACGGCCTGGTGCTGGCATCCAGCTCCGTGTCTGCTGTTGCTGCGGCAGGTACCGCCTCTTCCTGCTGTTGCTGCGATGCATTGGCTGGCTGGATTGGCACCGCAGCGTCCGCATCAGCATGCCGATCACCAGCAATGGCGGTTTGGTCACTGGCACCTCCAGCCGCTGCATCAATGCTCTGGTTTGCAGCCCCAGCCAACGGCTCACAGGTCAGAGCGTCAGGCTGGCTGCTTGCAGAGCTGTTGCCGCCGACATGCTGCTCTGCTTGCTGCTCTGGTGGTGCTCCTGCCGCTGCCGGTGGCTCCGCCACCGCCGTGTCCGCCGGAGTCTTCCCGTGAGGTGCGGCAGCCGGATCGTCCATTGGTTCTGATCCCATGAGGGCTGCCAGCTCATCCAGAAGTCCAGGGCTGCCATCAGGCGGCAGTGGTCCTGCTGGCTGTGCATGTGCAGTGCCGCGCGGCGGTGTGCAAGTGGCAGACATGACGACCGCGACCAGCCAGTCATGAGACTGCCTTCAGCAGTAACATCGAACCATCCATTCCTGCTTGCCTTCTGCAATATGCTGTTGTGGTGATCGCTGGGTGTGCAAGCTGCAAAATTCAAGTTTGATTCACTTCCGGAGTCGTCTGGGTTCGCTCTTCCACTGTAGCGCGACGCAGCGATTATGCAGCAAGCTCTGATCAGAAAGAAGCCATTGCGACGAGGTGACTGCGCAAGTGGCAACGAAGGCAACTGCTGAAACTTGACGTGCTTTGCCTGCTGCATGCATGGTGAAATCCTTTCAACAGACAGTTGCTCATTGTCGCGATTGCAGATGCATTTACCATACTGCCTTGCTGCTGCCCCTCATTGGAGTTGATGCACTGGCCCCGCAGGACTGAAACAGCTGGAGATGTCGCTTACCATCTGTGCAACAATTGCACTTTCAGAAGCACATTCGAGAGAACACGCTGGCTTTGCCAAGGTCCTTCATCGTAAGCGACATCGAATTTGCAGCGTGCGGCAATGATGGGCGGATTTGTTGCTCATGCAACAAGTGTTGCTTGAGAGAGCGGCAGCGCTGGACCATAGTGCAGAGGCCGTGCTCCATGCATGCTGTCGAACCCAATTTGAAGAGGCGGTGATGCAAAGAAATGGAAACGTCGCAATCTTCTCGGTATGTGTCATCCCACACATTAATATGAAATAGCGCTGGCCAGCTGTGCACTGAGCGCAATATTACGGCGTCTTGAAATGTCACACAACATCAGTCCTGTGATGTTTTAGGAGATGTAGCATTGGTGCTTGCACAGGATTACGTCGCCCGCTTGCCAAGGCTTGCGGATCCTGCCTGGGGACAGCAGGCGGCAGCATGGGCCGCACACCTGAGGCGGCAGCTTGCCCCACCAGCATGAGGCCCACCCAGTGGCAGCTCAACGGGCGCTGAACGCTCTCTTCAGCAACAGCTGTAGCGATGCCAGCTGCGGCGGTGCACTCGGAGCGCCATGCGGTGCCAGAGCCGGGCACCTACTGGAATAAGGTCGGCCCCAATCTGCAGCGCCTCCGGCTGGAGCAGGGTACATCCAGGTAATGAACCCTACTTTGCTTGGCTTGCAGCAAGCGAATTGTCGGGCAAGTGATGCGGCTCACAGCAAGTGATGTGGCTCACGGTGAGCAGTGCTCAGATGGTTCCATGACGAGTCTAACCTGATGTCAGGCGAGGCTGTCCACCCCTTTGCGCAATGCAAGTGCCCCCTGATCTGCCGACCTGCAATCACCGCAGGGAGTACTACAACCTGGGGCACTGGGAGCGGCTGCAGGAATTTGCGGCCACGCGGGACTTCGCCATCCAGGCAAAGGGCCCCTACTGCAGCGAGGTGCATGGCCCCGACTGCAGGGAGTGCACCACCTGCCACTTCTGCAGGCGAGTGACAGCATGCAGTGGAGAGTATGGCACTGGAAGAGGAGGGTGTTGATCTGGATGTTCACTGTTGTGGCTGAAAGGTGACCACGGCCTTCAGGAAGACCACAGGATGACAGGATCAGTCGCTAGCTGCTGAGTGAGCGTGCATGTCATCTAGGCAAAAGACGGTCGATGTGAAGACGCGATGCGACTGCGAGCACTCCCGCAACCGGCGCCTCATCGGCGGCCGACACAGGGGCGCCTGGTAAGCTGCCGGTCCCTTTGCCTTCTGGTGCTTCAAACTGCGTCACTGCTGCATCTGTTTGCAGTGGCAGAGCTGCATTGGGCTTGATTCAGACCAGGGCCTGGTTGTCGACCTTACCTTGTCGGTCCTCCCCTCTTGGTCACGTGTTAGCTGCTCAACTCCGCTACACCCAATGTGCCATCTTCCTTGAACATGTGGCAAGTATGACCCATGCCTGGCGGCGCGCATGCAGGCCTGGCGGCGCGCATGCAGGAGTCATTTGCGACATGCTGTTGCAATGACATCTGCTGATGCTTGCCACACCGTTCCTTGGTGAATCCGTTCTTCATCTGTGTTCATCAAACTTGTCATCGACCTGGCAGGTGCGGCCCATGCCTGGCGGCGCGCATGGGATATTATTCTCCACCCACGATCACTAAAAATAAAAGTCGCAATCAACTCCTTCATCGACCTGACAGGTGCGGCCCGTGCCTGGCGGCGCGGATGGGGGAGGACATCCGCGACGCGCTGCGCAATCCAGTCTGGCGCTGCCCCTGCTGCCGCGGCATCTGCAACTGCTCTGGCGCGACCTGCCTGCGCAAGTCGCACGGCCTTGGCACCACCGGCCAGCTGGTCCTGGAGGCCAAGTCCCTGGGCTACCCCTCGGTATGCCTTGTGCCCATGTGTCAGATGCATCAGACTCTCTGTCGTGTAGTCTGTGCCTTTATGTTTTCATCCTCTCCTCCCTGCAAACATTCGGGCTGTCACAGCTTTGCGCCTCTCATGAGCAAGCTAGATCATCTCACACTGCAGTGATCATGTCCAAAGGACCACCACGTTTGTGAGCTGTCAGCCTTGCATGCAGCCATGGTCACTGCTCCTGTGCATGCAGGTGGCGCACTACCTGATCCTGACGCACCTGCGCGAGAGCATGCCGGAGATGCCGCTGCTTGACGCAATGGCCGTTGGCACCCGCAAGCGCGGCGCCGCGACTGCCGCTGGCGGCGAGGCCGGCGGTGAGGAGCAGCCAGCCAGCAAGCGGGCCAGGCGGGATGCGGCTGACCCTGTCCGCCTCAGGCGAGTGGCGCACTTATAGATGCTGCCACACCCTGCCAGCCATCCAATCGCATGCCAGCGACACAGTGAGCTGCCAGCTTGATGCACTGCGGATACCCCAGGTCCAGCATTTGATGGAGGGAACTGGCAGGGCATGCGATGGGCTTCAGCACCCTCCGTACTGCAGCCTTTTGATGCATGTTTCCCACCTCACATCCTGCCACGATGTGCTGCACTGCAGGCAGGAGCGGGTGCAGGCCCAGGTGGCAGCGCTGATGTCGGAGTTTGCGCTCGCCGCGCCGCCAACCGCCGTCTTCGGCGGCGGCCTGGACGACGAGCTGGGGTTCTCCTCGCTGCGCTCCTCGCTGGACGATCCCGACCAGGACGCCGACGAGGGGCTGCTGCCAGGTGTGCCTTGCATCTTGGGGTGCACAATGCTGAGGGGCCGCTGCCAGGTGTTTCCTGCATCTGGGAGTGCACAATGCTGCCGGGCTTTGTGGGCACACACATGATGTCCGCAACACTTGACACGACGACATCTTGCTGCACTGACCACTGCTGCATGGCACAACGGGCAAGGGACATCGAATGAAGGATACACAAGCTGATCCCCTCCCGGCTGCAGGTCTCAGCGTGGTGTTATCAGCAACTGCAGCGACGCCGCAGGCGTCTGGGCAGCGCAACAGCTCGGCAGCAACTCTGCCTCTGTCTTTTGGCCGCCAGCAGCACCACAGCACGCAGCCAGCCGTGACCACCCCAGACCCTGTCAGGCCTGACATGTGCAGTATGCCGCCGCCGGTAAGTTATGCTCGGCCGCCGCTCCGGGAAATTATGCCCTCAGACCGCAGCCCTGCGACAGCTCCTGCAGCCTGGGCTGCTCCCAACAGACAGCCGGCTGTTGGCGCAGCAGCAGTGACGAGTCACACAGCTCGGGGCGGCACTGGCGGCGCTGGCGGCACTGCCAGCGAGACAACAGCACATCCTCAGCACAGAACCCACAGTGGCGTCAGCAGCGGCTCCGGCCCGGTAGGCAGCACCCGTGCAGGCAATGCTGTGGCAGGGCATCCACAGCCACTGCTGCCAAATAACCACAGCCGATCCTTGCACGGAGACGATGCCTACAGCGGTATACAGAATCAGGGCACCGAAGGTATGCTGCCTTAAATTGTACTGCTGGCTGCTGCTGTGTCGCCGCACAAGGAGACAAACTGATCTCGAGCCATGTTGCTTGCCCACCATTTTGCATCCCATCAAATTTGCTGTGCAGGTCATAATGTGTCTTCAGCAGCAGCCCCAGCTCAGCAGCAACTGCCGGGCCGAGGCCAACCAGGGAATGAGGGCCCGCACAATGGACTGCCCTCCATTTCGGGTGAGTGGCGAGCATGATGTGTGGCTGCACCTATAAGGGGAAGCACGCACGGGATGTGCGCATTCCCGCAGAATCCTGGTCTGACGCTCTGATCATAATGCGTGCAATGTTGCTGCAGGTGGCGGTGGGGGAGATGTCTTCAACATGGGCTTCGCCCGTCGGCAGAAGCACGCCAGTTTGCGGCAGCCACCACTGCACAGGTGACGAGTGTTCATGTTCTCCAGCGCATTTGTGAAATTCTGTCTGTTGCCTTTTCACTGTGGACATGGTCAAAGAACACAGATGTGACCGTCTTGACCTAGACTGCGCAGGGCGGCGCCGCAGCAGCAGGCGCATTGGCGCCAGAACCCAGCATCAGTGCCTGCGATTGGGCGTCAGCCAGGCAGCAGCAGCGCTGCAGGCAGGGAGCCTGGTCAGCAGCAAGATGGCGACGCCACCATGCATGAGACGGACGCAGATTCGCAGGAGGCAGCAGACACTGCTGATGCTCAAATGCCTGACGATGACGCAGCGGCTGTGCACCACGCCGTTATGCAGCCTGAAGCGCCAGACGCTGACCCAGCCCAGCAGCAGCAACAGCAGGCAGCCGCAGCTGCCCCGCGGCTGCGCGAGCAACCTCGACCGCAGCAGCAGGAGCTGCAGCCGCAGGCTCCGCAGCCACAGGTCGTGGCCGCCGGCGCCTGGGGCTTTGCGGTGCAGGCTGCAAACCTGAGGGCGCTGCAGGGCGGCCTGGCAGCAGCCGCAGGTGACCCCTAGTGTGCAACATCTAGATGTCGCATGCGATCATGCCATCCAAGCAGGTCAATGCCGGCCTCGCTTGTCGCTCAGAGCTTGTGGACCGCAACAGTGCCTGGGAACCTGGTGGACTATGATAAGGCCTGTGTCACGCCAAGCTCCTTATCACCCTGCCGCAGGCGATGCAGTTGCTGAGGCAGCATGTCGGCGGGCTGCGTCCGCGTGCATGCGTGACATGAAGCGCTTCATCTCGGCGACCGTGCCGGAGGCGGTCACGATCTGCTTGACTGCTGGCCAGCCAAACAGCACAGGTGTGTCAGTGATTCACAAAACTCCAATGCAAGTTCTCTTGGCAATGTGTGCTGCATGTGTCAAAACAGGCTGTCTCAACGTTTGAAGGTGCACACAACTGGGGCGAATGCCTTGATTTGGGAAGTGACAGATGCTGACAAGCAACGCTGCAAATGCTGGCAGGCACCGACAATGGCCTGGATATGCAGCACGCAGAGCGGCCGCCACTGGCATCATACGAGGACCTGTTTGCCGCAACAGAGTTCTTCCTGCTCGCTGCGCAGCTGCTCCCGACAGAGCAGCTGCAGTGGGACGTCTGCCCATACCTGCTGCTGAAGGTGCGTCTCCGCCCTGCACATGCTATTGTTGTGCGTGGACGTGTTGCATTTCAGGGGAAGCATGCAGCTCATGAAGCAGACGCGAGTCTTGACTGACCAACACATCACAATGGCTGAAGATGCATGTATCTTTCGGAAGTTGATGTACACTGTTCGATCCCATCACCGAAGGAGTGCATTTGGTGCAACAGGAGCCTCTGCTGGATTTCTGGCAGTCGGATGCTTCTGCACGCGCCTATGCCATGGGCGGCATGATTGGGCTGCTGACGCAGCTGGAGCGCCGTGGGCTCGCCGGCCCCGCAGCAGAAGTCGCCCGTGATGTGAGGAATTCCCTTCTGCCACCTGGTTTGCTCCGCCAGGTCTGCATGGCGTGCAACCCTCTGCCCTCATTGAGTGGCGGTGCTTTCTCAGGTGGGACACCCTCGATTTTTGTATCTGGCTACAACGGTCGTATGGCTCTTGGTAACTGCATTCGCACTTGGTATGTGCAGCTGATGGTGTGGATGGAGCAGCTGGCAACAGAGGGCAATGCACTGAGGCAGCGGCTGGCTGCCCGAAGGCGGACCCTGCAGCATGAGTGGCGGCAGGTGCAGCTTTGAATTTGTGACGAGTTACCAACCATACGACATGAGTGAATACTGCCACGAGTCAACATCAATCTGGCTGTCTCATGCCGTGCTTGTGTCAGCTGCAGGAGACCGCCATTGGGCCTCTGCAGGCCGGCGCCAGCGCCGATGACATCGAAACCTTCGTGAAGGTTGTTGCTTCAATACGTTCACCTTCGCCTCTGCGCCTTCGCCTCTGCTCATGTCTGATGTGGCTGCGTCATGCATGGTACGTAGTAAGTGGATTGCATTTCAGCATGTTAGGCGGCTCTTCCACCAGCAAGTTCGATTGTGCTGCAGGGCGACCAACAGCTGCTGCACATGATACTGGACCACGCACTGGCGGCTGTTCGCGGCCTGGCGCCGGGGTGCCACCTGCTGTTGGGGCCGCAGCTGCTGCGCCTGTTGGTACGTGCACGCGTTGTGTGTGCCGCTTGTCAGCATCTCTGACGCAACCCTCGATTAATGTGAGACACCATCGCTCTGTGTTATCTGCAGCTCCACAGCTCTAAGCTTGTCAAAGAGTAGCAGCTGCGATTTTCCCTGCTTTCGCTGGCACATTTGTCAAGTGCAGGCAGCTGTTCACGATTGTGCTGCAGGATTCAGAGCTCGCTGTTGCATCAGCCATCCGCGAGGAGGCGCTGCGAGTGCTGCATGTCGCGATGCTGCAGGCCACACGGGTCACTGCGCAGGTAGGTGCTGCACCTGCTGGTCTCCTGTTGGCTGGTGTTGTGTCATGGGCCGACCATGCAATTGTGCAGGCCATATGTAATTCACCAGATCCGATATGTGCCTTCAAGTGGCATGAGTGTGTTGCCCTGCACTCCACATACTTGCAAATGATGCTGCATGTTCCAGGCGTCAGCAGCTGAGGCGGCAGCCAGGGCTGCCCTGCGGGAGCGTCTGACCAAGTTGCTGCAGCAGGTGACCCCGATGCTCTGACCACTCACCGCATTGAAACGAACAGCTCATGAGAGACATGCTCACTCTCCTCTTTGAGATTCACGGTTCGAACTGGTGATATCGCCAGCCTCTTTGTCATGCTCCACTGATTTCGCAGGAGGGCGGCCTGGGTGTGTTGGACGCTCTGGTTGCCGTCAGCTTTCCGGCTCGGGGTGGACCACCTCCGCGGGCGTCGACGGAGCTTGTCGGCCATGGTCAGCCGTCCTTCAGCGCCAGCTTTGGGGCTGCAGCCGGCAGTGAGGCTGCATCCGCAGGCTGCCAGCTGGCAGATGTGCCCGAGTTCATCAGGGTGCGCCTCACTCTCGTCAACACGCCATCTAGCATCTTGAGGAAACTGCAATGTTGTTCAGAGCAATGCACAGTCCTGCTTGGGACCAGATTTCTGATCAGAGTATCGACTTGGGCGTCCTGGTTGATACTTGACCAAAGACTGGTCTCAAGCATCGATCCTTCATGATCGTTCAGCATTCAACTGACTCGTGCCTTAACGCTTTTTCAGGCTGGCACCTGCGCATGGCTGCTGATGGCCACTATTGAAATGGGTGGACATAAGTCAATTCAGCTTTACTCAAGCAGCTGATGGACTCCGCCAACAGCTGCATCGGTGCTGGGAGATATTTCATCCATATGTATGCCCCAGGTCGGCACCCTGGCGACGGCGCATGGACTGCTGGTGGCCGTGGGTGCGGCTGACTGGGCGGCGGCAGAGGCGGCGGCGGCACGGCCTCACACTCTGGCCTCTGTCTGGCTGTCTGCGACCGTGCGGGAGCGCCGCTTCTACCTCGTGTTCCTCGACCATGTCCTTCGGGTGCAGTACCATCCTTGCTTCTGCAAGGGAAGGAAAGGCAGCAAAGCGAAGCAAGGCAACCATCAGAGAGATGTCCACAACCAGCTGTGCTTGCTGGCAACACTATCTGCAGACATATGGCGGCAATGACGTTTTGAATGTTGACACAATCTCAAGCAGTGGAGGTTGTGCTTGCAGGCAGCTGGTGACAGCGCGATCCGCTCGCGTCTGGAGCAGGTCAGCATGCTGCGCTGCTGGCTGCGGGCTGCGCTGGACAGCACCTGCCGTGCGGCGTTTGCAGACCTGACGCAGCAGCTGCGGACGGCCAGCGCTTTTGCCTTCCTGCCCTGGAGCGATGTCGACTTGGTATGACATGTCCACCACATCCATCCCTGGCCACATGCACGACCTATGGCTGCTTGCATCTGATGGCAGCGGCACGGACGTCTGTCGCATTGACGCGCGTCGTCATTCACATGTACACACCTCCTGTGCATTTGCAGGCTGACCTGAAGGCAGATGCCGACGGCCGGTCACGGGCGCAGCTGGTGTGGTTGGTGCTGGCGGCACTGATGGCAGATGCGGCATGGCAGTCTGGCGTCCCTGACCTCCTGACCGACTTCGACGAGGTGAAGTAATCCGCACGGCGGCAGGATGTCGTTGGCTGTCGTATCCAAATCACTTTCCAAGAATGTTGGCATGTCAGGAGCTCGCTGATTTTCAGAAGAGAGAATGCTCTTAGAGGAGAGAATGCTGTTGCCGCAAAGCGCCATCTTAGTATAAAGGGAGAGGAGTGTGCAATTGAGAAGTGAGGCACGCGGGACCTCATGATCAAAGCTTGTTCGTATTCGTCGCAGGTAGCTGGCCGCCTGGCCGCACAGCAGCCAGCCGGGCGCAAGCGCGTGGCCTGGTGCGCAGCTGGCGCGGCCGTGCTGGCGGCTGTGCTGTCGGCTTCCTGGCGCTGCCTCATGCAGATGCGACCCAGTGAGACGCCCTCACTTTTCTCATGCTGTTCTGTTCACAGTCCGTTCTCCAGGCTTGCTCTGCATTCTCCTGCTGCATTCCAGCTTTGAGCAGGTTGATGTATGAGCTCCACCTGTAACTTGCGATGAAGCAGTGTTTGCAACATGCACAGGACCATCAGGCCCGCCGCAGCCGCTGCTGCCGCAGCTGCTGCAGCGGGTGGCGGAGTGGGCGGCGGCCTCAGCGGCGGCGCTGCAGGCTGCAGCAGCGGAGGCGGCGGTGGCCAAGGCGGCCGGCCGGCCTGACAGCGTGCCGCGGGAGGCTCTGCTGCTGGACGAGGTGGGGCACGCCCGCCAGGTCGTGCAGGTAAGGATCTGAGCTCCCGCCTTGATTGTTTCATGTGAAAGGCGGCTTGGCAGCGCCGCGCAGGACTCACTGCCCCTGCGCTACGTCAGCCATGCCCTTTGTGTAGATGCATCAGCACCTGGCTGTGCATAGACCCTTCCTGGCGTGGCTGTATCCAGCTTCATGGTCGACTGGTGGATAGACTGGTCCAAAGGTATCATGAAGTCACATGCAATAACAGCCCATCGACTGCTCTTTCGGGATGCAGGCTGGTGCAATGCAGTGCGTGCCGGCTGCCGTCGCAGCCCTGGCGTCCGCGCTCCCAGTTGGCGGCCTGTCATCATCGCCGGCGCTGCATCAGGTGTTGCGGTCGCTGCTGGCAGCCGCCCTGGATGTGCCGCTTGGCGGCGTGTCACCCCTGGCGGTGGAGACTGCGGCTGCGGAGGAGTTTGCTCGGGCCCTGTCGCCAGCGAACCATGACCCTGCAGGTGAGCGAGCGCGCTTTGCAGCGGCTGTACCATGCTTGTTTCTGTAGTTGCATGCTCGAGGCTGTCGTTGCCAGAGTTGCGAGTCGGAGACTGTTGTGCGCGCAGATTGGGGATGATAAAGAAAGCGGTGACAGCGCCCTTCTCAAAGTGACCAACTTGTGACTGAGTCTGTGTATGTGCAGACCGAGATGCAGTCACACGGATGCTGGAGGCAGCGGTGGCGGGGCTGCTGCGGGGTGCGCTGCTGGACGGCCTGCAGGCGGGGAGCCTCCCTGCAGCGAAACGGCGCGCCGTGTCGGCGCTGCGACTGGTGGCGGCGCTGGCGTCTGAGACGCGGCTGCGGTTCGATGCGCCGCTGCTGCGACGTCTGCTGCCGCACCTCTTCAAGCCACTCGCCATCGAGTGCTTGTGCAGGGTGCGCACTCGAATGACGGATGTTTGAGACAATTCCCAAACTGACATTTGTCATCATACTGTAACAGTGGCCCGCCCGCCAGACCATCTTGTTCGACTGCCTATGCTCAGAGAAACAACACTGCCCGAGTACAATTTCTTTTTGTCCAGACCCACATGGTCCCTGTCAATGCATCATCACTTCAGATGCTTCACCCGCTTTACCTGCTATCTACAGGCACAAGGGGCGGAAGGTGTACAAGAAGCGGCAGCCGCTCTCATAGCTGCTCTCATCGCGGCCACTGCCGAGCACTGCCCTGGCCTTGGGCTTGTGCCGCCGCTGACTGCAGAACCAAGTGAGGATCTGTAATTGCATGTGCCAGACACCTGGTCCGCACCCTTGCAGTTTTTCGTCACCCTCCTGGTCGTTGCCTCAGTGTAAGGCATGCTTTGGACGTCGAGACTGCCTTGTGGTATTGACACTCGACACACTGCACCTCCCCGAGGCTGTTGCAAAACAAGATGGAAAGTTTAACATAGCTCTGGATGTCAGCCTTGCAACATCGGTGTGCAATGCAGACGAGGCAGCCATGCTGGGTCCCAGCTCGTTCAGCGCCCTCGAGCCTATTACTGGCTAATTTGCACACCTCCTGAGATTGGCCATTCACACTTGCTTTGCACTGCAGATGAGGCGGCCGGGCTGGGTCCCACCTCTTTCAGTGCCCTTGGGCCGCTGCAGTCGGGGGTTCCGCTGGACGCCGCCCGCTTTGCCGCCGCAGCCCGCGCCTTCCTGCAGGCGGCGCTCGCGGGGGTTGTCAGGGCAGTGCACCTTGCCGTGGCACCAGCCGCCGTGCCGGCTCCTGAAGAGGTGTTTGCTTAACACTCCGTCAGTTGCTAGTATGTGCATGGCTCTGGCTGTTGCTGGTATGTGTTTGGCCCTGGCTGTTGGGATTGATGCAGCTGAAGCTGAATGGAGTCAGCAGACACAGACCATGATGACTCGGTGCTCGCTGTGATCGCCCATCTGCGGGTTTGTCGATTGCACTGCTAGAGACAACGACTAGGCAGCACTCCAACATTCCAGCCGGTCGACTGCAGGACTGCAGTGCGGCAAACGCGCAGCTGTTCCGGGTGCTGGGGCGGCCGCGGCCTGACGAGGACGCGCGCCGCCTGCTGGCTGACAACGGCGTCGCCGTGTCGGTAGGGAGCTTACGACCTTCCGTGAAAGCAGCTGTGGTCCAAGTCTGCACGACAGCAGGCCGTGTCGGTGTTTCCCCCAGTCTGCAGATGCGCTGCACGCGTGTGTTCAACTATCTGACCAAGTGCTGATCCTGCAAGCTGCAGCTGCGATTCACATGATGTGTCTGCAGGTGGGCGGAGCCGACAGGGGCGGCTCCTTCAGGCCGGGCGGCTTCGCCTTCACGCTGGCTGAGACCTGCGTGCACCTGGTGGCTGCATTGGCCAAGGTACGTCATGCTCCCAGCACGGACAGCTGTTGACGGATCGGCCCAGAGCTGCAAGAGCACTCTGTGCAGGGCAATTAGATTGCCTGGCTGTTGGTGTGCAGGGCTACTGCTGTGGCATTTTGCGTCGCCAAGTGGAGCATACGTGTTTGCAGAGTCGAACATGGATCTTGGTGGAAAATCCCTTCTCAACAAAATTATGATCTGAGCTCCAGGTGACCCCGCACGGCGGCGACTGGGCAGCGTCAGTTCTGCCGGCCCTGCACCGTCTGCTGTCTGCACATCGGCTGCAGGTCACCTCTGGCCTGGCCGCAGCGTATGCCGATGCAGTGCAGGCGCTGTCTGACGAGGTGCGAGACAGACTCGTCGAAACTCATTCTGTTCGGAGCATATCAGGCGTTTGAGGATCGACTATCACTCCGACCTGGCTGCCGCATGCAGCGAGGCGGTACAGCCGCTGCGTTACCAGGTGCTTATACCAACTTGCACATGATAGGGCAAGCAGGGCAAGCATAATCAAAAACACCGGTACAGCAAGACACCGCGGACGTTTGCCAAATCAGATTTGAGTGATTATGTGCATGGCAGCCTGTGTTGCAGTGAAGGACCGGACGCCAAGCACCCTCATATCACCATCTTGTACTGTAACATCGGCAATATCTGCAGTGCCTGCTGTCAACAGGAGCTGCAGGAGCGGCTGGCGCTCCCCAGTCGGGCGGCGGCGGCCCCCCCACGTCCGGTGCCGCAGCAGCCAGTGGGGGCAGCACGGTCAGCGCCGCAGCAGCCGGCGGGGCCGCCTGCTGCAGCAGCGCAGCGGGCAGCGCCGCTGTCGGTGGACGCCGCCGCGCGCCTTCCAGAGGGCGCGGTGGGGGCTGCATTGCCATACCATGATTGCACCACTTTTTTTCCCTCAAACTACCACCTCCAAGCATCTGTGGCATTGACTCGTGTACAGAGTATGTTCTCTATGTGAGAGTCAACAAGTCTGATGTAGTTTGCTCAGGTTGAACCCTGAAGTGCTGCTGACTTCACACCTGCAGGCAGCATCGGTGGCGGGCCTGCTGGCTTCGGAGCCCCGGCGGCCGGCGCCCCAGGGTGGCCGTGCGGCCGCCGGTCTGCTGGTCGCGGTGCTGCGCGGCGGCGGCGGCGGCACGAGCGTCAAGGTCGCCTGCTTCGACAAGGACGGCAGCGCGCAAAGGTAAACATATCATTTGTTGGTTTGCACCTGTGAAGCAACGCAAACTCTCAGTAGCAGCCAGGGCAGCTGCGGCACTCATTGAGGTTGCCTGCTTCGACAAGGCTGGCAGCACCTAGAGGTATGCACTTGCAGCTCCTCGCTATCTTGCTCCATATAAGGCATGTAGCGTCTCTGTGCTTGTAGAAACATCTGCCTGCTAAGGCTTGCCTTTGATGTCAGCATCGTGTTCAGACTGCGTATAGCAATGATAACCCAAACAACGAAACTAAGCATACCTGGGGAGACATGCAGGCTGAAACATCAGATGGCACAGCAGCTGCCGGGTGGCGGGCAGCGAACGGCCTGCAACTCAGAGAATCGGATCTGGAGGCATCCATATGCGTTCTGAAGACTGACCTGCATATGCTGCAGGCTAGCCAGTGTGATCGCTCAGCAGCCATTGGGCTGGCAGTCAGCTGGCGGGCTGCACCTGACGGCCAGCAACCTCAGGGCTTGGAAGGCGCTCGAGCCAGGCAAGCCGCGCACACTGATGTCCTCGGTGGCCACGCAGTTCACAGCTACGGCAGCTACTTCAGCAGACAAGGCTGCGGGGCGGCAGCCTGCTGCGTCCGCTGCCAGATCGCTGGGCGGCACAGCTGACAGTGGTGGCGGTGGCAGCAGCGGCGGTGGCGGCGGCGGCGGCGGCGGCGGCCAGGGGGTTGCCAGAAGTGGTGCAGACCCCCCGCCTGTCCAGGCAGAACCGACAAGGCACAGGGCCGCTGCTGTGCCGGCAGCCAGCGTGGCAGCGTCAGCCCCCGGGCCCGACAATGCTAGTGCCGCCAGCCAGCAGGGCAGCCACATACCAACACAGCAGCGGCTGACGCAGCCTGCTGCTGCGCCGTCGTCGGCTTCAGCGAGGCCAGCTGACCCGCACCCTGCGCAGCGGGCTGCCAGTGCCGGCGGCGGCGACTCCCAGAGTGCGGTGCCGGCGTCGCAGCTGCCGCCGCAGCTGCCGCAGACGCAGCAGTCGCAGGCGCAGCCCCCAGCTCAGCGGCGGCAGCAGCCACAGCAGCAGTCCGAGCAGCAGCCTCGGCAGCGGCAGCAGCCTGCCGTGCCAGCTTCGCATCAGCGGGGCACACAAGCAGCAACGGTGACTGGCACTCCAGGGCATCTCAAGGTGGGCTGCAAGCCCTCACGCTGAGTGATACCTTGACACTTTCTGTGGATTTCGATGCTTCACCCTTCACCAAATGCATACCAAGTCAAAACATCAGTGCTGACCAGTCTTGTCGTGTTTCTGGGACAGTCATCAGGATTGCTGCCATTGTCCGCAGCTGACGATGGAGATGCGGAAGGACGTGGTGAGGCGGCTCAGGGAAGTGGGGGCTTCGGTGTCCGACAGCGTCGCGGCGCTCAAGCAGGCGGAGGGCAGCCGCCAGTGGCGCAGCCTGGAGGAGCTGCTCAACCACCTTGGGGACGAGCTGACCAGACGGACGGCTTTGGGCCGCTGATGGTCATCAGTTTGTTAAAGGGGGATATGATAACAGCAGGTTGGTCAGCGGCGGGGACGCCATGCAGATTTGGAGCTCCTGCGAGGGCACAACTCGTGATGCAGGGAACTCAGCGTGACAGACGAAGGGGAATGTGTTGAGATACGTGGTGACCAAGCTGGGTGGCATCCTTTGCTGTTGAGATACGTGGTGACCAAGCTGGGTGGCATCCTTTGCGCAGAGGATGCCACCCAGCTTGGTCACCACGTATCTCAACAGAATGCTCAGAGCTTTGGTTTCATAGGGTCTGCAGAGGGAACGGATGCCCAGAACTCAAGATCAGTCGGGGCACGTCTGCAGTCGGGAAGTGTTGATATTGGCTGCCCAATGATGCGAGACTGCACAATTATCAAACCCTAAATAGTTCCATAGCATGCCTGGCATGGAGTCGAGCACACTTGTCGACTTGTGCAGAACGCCACAATAAGCCTTCCGATCACTTTGTCAGCGCAATCCTGTACCACACTATTGACGGGCAGCGGTGGCGCAGGGTGACACCGCTTGCAGCTTTTGATACACGCAAGACAGCTTTCGTTGCCAGGTTACCAAGCGAGGAACTCCTGACTGTCTAGGGGTGCAGGTGAGGTCTTGAGCGTGGCACATAGCATATCTAGCAAGAATCAATGGCAGCGAATGGATCTTGAGTTTGTCTCTCTGGTGTCTGACCGGCATGTCCACGGGACACTGCAAACTGATTGCCATGCGTGTCAAGTGCTTCATGGCTGTGCAGACTGCATCAAATTGGAAGCAGCTGGCTGAGTTGCCGCCGCCAGGACCCTTGCTCTCGCACGTACGATGGTCGATCTGCCGCAATCTCGCACAGCTCGTGGCCCGCTAAAGTCTCATAACAATGGCCGCCTCGTGCGCAACGCTCTGGCAGCACCGTGTCCAGCTGATGGCTGAACCTTCGGAGCCATACGGGCGCTTCGATGCTGTCGGCCAGCGAAGCGAGGCACCAGCATCAGCACTGCCGCAGCATGCGGCAGCTGTCAAAGAGGCATCCGCGCCTACTGGTGTGACACTGTCAGCTGGCGGAGCGGCGACAGCAGCAGTAGCAGCAACAGAAGCAGCAGCACCGGCACGAGACTCAGCACCGCAGGATGCTGCGCTGCACCTGCGGCCTTCGCCATCTTCGCAGCCGCAGCCTGCTGCTGGAAGCGGAGAGCCCAAGGTATGCATCAATGTTGACGTCGTCTCTGCCATATTTTGTTGCCGGTCCCACCGAACAACAGTCTGACAGTCCATTTTGCAACAGCAGCCACTCCAGGGTGCCGCACTGACAGCTCACTTGCAGTGAGAGCATGTGGGAATGCCTGACATGCGGCACCATCCTGCAATCTAGGCTGCGGTGCCGGAGGCAACAGCCACGGCCACAGGCTCCGACGAGCTGAGGAGCCCCAGCCAGCCGCTTGCGGCTGTGCAGCCTGCGCCTGCGTCCCGCAAAAGGTCTCCTGCACGGTGGCAGTCCCTGAAGGCCGCCGCTGCCGGTTGCCGCAACATCCGCGCCTGGGTCAGCTCGCCGGTGACGCCTGCAAAGCGTGGTAGCCCAGAGGGTGACGGTGGCTCTGGCGGCGGTAGCGGCAGCGCAGCCGGCGGTGCGGGTGAGGAGTGGATGCCGCCAGCAAAGCGGCGGCTGTTTGATCCTGCGGAGCAGGCCGCAGCACAGTCGGGCGTCACCACGGATGCGGCAGCAGAGGAGGCGGCTATAGCAGGGGATGCGGCTCCTTTGGCAGTCAGCCGGCAGCCTGCCCATGCCATGGTGGCGCTGCCGCAGCCACCAGAATTGCTCAAACATGCACCTGCTGGGAAGGCGGTCACAGCGTCGGCGCTGGCTGCGGCTCTGTCCGGGGCTGTTGCAACGCTTGGCCTGCCATCTATGCTGCGTGCAGCGCCGACGGCGGCAGGCAGCGACGGCGATGCAGCAGCCCAGGCGTCAGGCAGCAGCAGCGGCCGCATCAGCAGCGCTTTGAATGCAGCGCCCACGCCCGACATCACTTGTGACAGTGGTGCGGCGGCAGAGCCTCCTGGCAGCGGCAGCAGCAGCAGCTGCAGCGCCATCAGCAGCTGTGCTGGCATAGAAGCGTTGCCAGAAGACGAGCAGCGGGTTTGTTTGCCGTCGCCAGCGCTGGTGCTCCAGCTGCAGCAGCTTCCGCAGCCGCAGGGAGGGCGGCCGCAGTCACCACAGTCAGGTGCTACTCAACAGCTGCAGCACCCACCGCAGAACAGCCAGCCTGCGGCTCAGCAGGGGCTGGCGGCAGCTCAAGCCCAGCAGCAGTTGCAGCAGCAGGCGCCAGCACAGGGTTCAGCAGCATCAGCGCCGCTGTCGGGCGCTCTGCACGGCACTGGCACGCAGGATGCGCCAATCGACTTGGAGCTCGAGGACGACCCTATTGCGCCTGAGCCAAGTGGTTCTGTGCAGACTCCCGACAAGCAGCCCAGTGAGCGCACTTTCTGCACACCTGATGTCTCACAATACCGTGTTAGTTCACACGAATGCGCATGTTGCGCCACACTCTGTCTCAACTGTGCCTTGTTATCCGAGTCCTACACACATGGGTTACTACTGCCACCCTCAGCTGCTGATCAGCCACATGTTGATCTGCAGGCGGTCAGGCCGTGACCCAGCTTGCTGCCAATCAGCATCAGCCTGCCCGGGTCCAAGCCAGCGGAGCATCGCCGCCTCCCACCGCTGCCACGGCAACAAGGGTGCCCACACCACCAGCCGCGCCTGCAGCTGCGCAGCGAGCAGCGGGGCTGCCGGGGCGCGCACTGCCCACGGCAGCGCAGCAGTCCCCAGAGACGGCAACTGCGGCCGGCGCCAGCGCCATCGCAGCAGGACCGGCGAAGGCGCCGGAGCCTGGGTCACTCATGGCTTTGCAGCAGGCATTTGCGGCCAGGCGCAGCGGTATGCCAGCATCAGCGGCGCCCATGGCGATTTACCAGCAGGCAAATGCTGCCAGCGGCGTGGTAACAGCAGCATCAGCAGCGCCGCCGGCGGTTGGCAGCGCGGCGGCGGCACCGGCAGCAGCATCCGCGGCGCCGCTGCCGGCCTCGGCCGCGGTCACGAGCCCGGCGGGGCGCAGCCTGCTGGCGAAACTGCACAGCATAGGCACAAGGGAGGTGCTCCGCATAAGTCCCATGCAGCTGCACTCGCTGCTGCTGGGGGCGCCGCTGCAGCGACCGCCGCTGCTCGTAGCGGAGCGCAACACGGCGTGCATGCCGGAGGTGCACAAGGGGCACCTGGTGTACCAGGAAGGCTTGCCAGCGCTGTGCAAGGCTGCTGGCGTCCTCAGGTACCAGCAAGAAGTGATTTTGTAGTAGACACCAAACATACAATTCAATTTTCGACAACTCGAATATTGCCTGATGAATATAAACATGTCCTGAACAAGCTGCGTCTGTGCTGTGTGCTGTGAGGGTTCGGAACAGTTGAGCTTGCAGACTGTCTTTTGGACAAACCGTGAAGTTCCGCACCACGTGCGGTGTAGGAATGGCATGGTCAAGCTCGTGGTGGTCTCTGCTAGCCCACCATTGCTTCGGCTGATGCCAGCTGCTGGGCAGGAGCAGCGAACAGCGCCGCCGCTGGCGCAGCCGCAGCCGCCGTCTGCCCAGCAGCAGAGGCCGACCCCCGACACACGGCAGCCCTGGCACCATGTGGTGCTGCCAGCCCCACAGCAGCAGCTGTGGCCTCCGCAACTGCAGCTGCAGCAGCAGCTGCAGCAGCAGCATGCTCAGCAGCCCCAGGACCGGCAGCGGCCGCTGCCGCAACAGCGGCCAGATCTGCAGCAATGGCAGGCACGCAAGCCGGCGCCACAGCCAACGCCGCAGCAGCGACGGCATAGCAACAGGCAGCCACAGCAGCAGCAGCAGCCGGCGGCGACGCCAGTGCCGCTGCCCGCCCCTACATCTCCGCAGCAACAGCAGACGCCGCCGCAGCAGCAACCGCAGGGGCTGCCTCAGACGGCCCCGCGCTCCGCCACAGCTGCGGCCGCAACTGCCGAAGCGTCGCCAGTCAGGCGCACTCTGGTGGTGGATCTTCAGTCGTCCATCAGCAACGACAAAACAGGAGCCCTGGACGTGGACGCGCTGTGCCTGACGCCCCCGCAGCTGAGGGCGCTGCTGCCAGGGTGGCCCGACGTCATGGCGCTGCCGACGCTCGCGTCTGCCACCGGCGTCACCTGCCGGCCGGACTGCTTTCGCGAGCACCTGTACTACTGCGCGGGCTTCCCGGCCGTACGCGCCGCCGCGAGGCTGCCGAGAGGCGGCCGCGCCAGAGTCACCGTGGTGTCCGCCGGGCCCCCGCCCCTGCTGCTGCTGGCGCCGGACGTGTTTTCGACACCGTCATCAGCACAGCCGCAGGCGCAGCCGCGGCCTCAGCAGAGTGCTCAGCGGCAGGCGTCACTGCAACCGCAGCAGGCACCTGCCAAGCAGCCACTGCCAGCGGCGCAGCAGTCGCAAGTGCCGCCGCAATCCCGGGCGCAGCCACAGCCGCTGGTCGAGGCTCGGCCGTCAGAGCCAGCTCTGCCACCACAACAGCTGCAGCCACAGCAGCAGGGTGCTCGGCAGCCAGTGCAGATCTCACAGCCGCCGCAGCAGCTGGCCAGGAAGCCGCCAGCCCTGGCAACTTCAGTGGTGCCCCAGCAGCCACTCCTGCAGTCACCCAGAGTTCTGCAGACGCCGACAGCTGCCGTGGAGCGCCAGCGGCAGCGCGGCCCCGCTGCCGGCGTTGTGCACATCAATGCCGCGGCGGGGGACTGCTGGCTGCGGCGGCAGCTGCGGGTGCAGCTGGGCCAACGCTCAGCGACAGATGGCAGCGGCCCCAGCGGCGACGTGCTGTCGGTGCCCGCCGAGCACGTGCGCGAGCTGCTGCACCCCTACGCCCGCCGGGGCAGCTACATGCTGGTCGCGGAGAACGGCGCGCGGCAGGACGTCAGCTTTGGCAAAGACGCTGCTGCAGCTGCCGGGAATGCCGCGGCTGGCGCCGCCGCTGCAGAGGGCGAGGCCCACGGTGCCATGTGCGCTAGCGGCGGCGACTTTGCCAGCTTCCGGCAGGCCGCCGGCATCCCGCCCAGCAGCTTTGTGGCCGTGGCCGCCTGCAACGACATGCGGCACCTGCACGTCTTGAAGCTGAACCAGGCGCCAGCCGCTGGTGGTGCAGCAACTGCCAGCGCTGCAGGTGGCTGTGCATGTAATGTTTGCCAAAAAGCAGCGCACTGCAGCATTGCGCTCCGCACATATTGGATGTGTGACCCTGTGCTGTGATCATCGCATCTCAAACTTTTGAGTCTACCTTCAAGCTATTCAAGACATAAATGCATATGGAAGACAGGACCCTCTGACCTGCTAGTCTTTTGCACAGGCGAGGCGCTGGGCGCGCAGCACTCTGAAAGAGCCGCGCCTGCCAGCGCGGCACCGCCGCCAAACGGCGCCAACAGCTGTGCAGCAGCCGCCAATCTGCCTGACGGCGTGCGGGAGGTCAGCGCCTCAGCGGCAGGCTGCCAGCTGGTGCGGCAGCTGGAAACCAGGCTGATTGCCACGCAGCGGGCCGATGGCCGGCGTCAGGTCAGGCTGGCTGTTCCCGAGCAGCAGGCACGTGCCCTGCTGAAAATTGCAGCGGATGTGGGAGCACGCATCGGCACCTACACCCTGGTGGCCGACAGCGGCTTCCGGAAGGAGGTCCATTTCAAGCGCGGCGTGCTGCGCTACGGCCGCGGTCTCATTGGTTTCTGCAAGGGCTGCGGCATCCCGGCTGGGGCGCGCGTCACAATAGCCACCTGCGCAGACAACCCACGGCACCTGCACGTTGCAGCCAGCCCGGCACAGCCAGCCTCCCCTGTCTCACAGTCGCGAAGAGCCTCCCTTGAAGGTGCGGCATCCCTGCATCTTGTTGCCAATTTGATATACTGTTGTGTACTGTTGTCTGATATATGAGCAGTGTGCAGCAGGCTGTGAATAGCCTTGACCTGCTGTGCTGTCCGACTGCTTTGCTGTTGCTAAATTTGCACCAGGCTGTTGCCCTCAGAACTCATACATAAGCACTGCGTGCCACTGTCTGCAGGCGAGGGTGCGGGCTCTCACGCTGAGCTAGGCTTTACGGCAGCCGCCACTTTACCAGGTGTTCTGGCAGAGGGCGTTATGGCTGTGTCCCGCATGGAAGCAGGCTGCCGGCTTGTGCGCCAGCTGGAGACCAAGCTGCTGGATGGCGAGACGGCTTCGTGCGTCAGGGATGCCCTCACGATCCCGCGAGCCCAGGCACAGAGCCTGACGGCTGCCAGCATCTTCCCCCGCAGCCTGACGTTCATCGCGCCCAGCAGGTGCCAGCCGGCAGACGCGGCTGGCAGCGTGCGGCAGGAGGTGACCCTGTGGAAGCCCGGCGTCTTCAAGACCGCCGGCGGCTTCAAGCCCTTCCGCAGGGCCGCCGGCATCAGGCATGGGGCGCGAGTGGTCGTGGCAGCGTGCGCAGACTCACCTGAGCACATGCACATCACGCCCACCTCGCCTGACGGCTGGGAGCCGGAGGCCGCCGCCGCTGCTGACGCCGCCTCGCCGTCTGACGGCTCGCCCCTGGCGCACGGCCCAGTCACTGTGGTCGTGGCGATGCGTTTGGCCGAAGAGTTTGCGCCCCCTCGCCGGGTGGTCAGGTGTGGTGCTGCTCTGCTGTCTGCAGGCCTGCAACCTTCTTTCTCATATCTTGTAGCCTGTCCTAGATGACACTGAGTGGTTGAGAACTTTCACATTCACCTGGCAGCTCACTTGGAGTAGCTTGCCTGCTGCACCAGGCTGCTGTTCCCAGAGCCGGAGGAGCAGCAGTTCAACTTCGTCCTTCCGTCTGGCGAGCGCATCCCCACTGGCCTGCCCACGCTCACGAACAAACCCTTTCGTGGCTGGAGCAAGGTCGCGGCCAAGCTGCGGCTTTGTCAGGGCAGCATCGTCGCCCTGAGCCGCATCTGCTCGCCAGCAGATGCCCAGCGGGAAGGCGCGGCAATGGCCAGCCCCGACCTGGCAGTCCGAGAGCTGAGGCGGCACCAGGGGTCCCGGGCGCTGGCTGCTGTCATCGCTGCTCTCTGCCCCTGCGGCAAACGCAGAGTCGGTGACATCGGTGGCTGGCCACTTGACGGTCTGCCGGCCGAGGTCGTGGCTGCAGCCGTGGGCAGCGTGCGCAGCGCCCTCGACCAAGCCTGGGCCAGCAAAGTTGGTGCAGCAGCTGCCGCAGCAGAACCGCCTGTGGCAACAAACATGCCTGCAGCAGCGGGCAGCCCACATGCCAAAAGCGTCAGGTTGTCGGAGCCTGCCGCCACCTCACTGCGGCCTGAGCAGCAGCATGCAGCCACCGGCAGCTTTGCGGATGCTGAGGCGGCATCCTGTCCGACGACAGTCGAGCACAGCGGCGCGGCGAACTCAGCCGGCGAAACAGCAGTTGAGTCTGCCTCAGCCTCAGGTGAGTCTGGCGCCACAGTACAGAGCCACAGCTCTGCTGACAGCTCAGCCGACAGCGGAGCAGCGCCGTCTGCCGCCAAGGCACTCGCATCGCAGCAGGGCTTAGCAGCACCCCTGGGTGACTCTGACTTTGGGCAAGTGGCGCCACAACCTGGCACGCAGCCGCCGCCGCCCCAGCCGGTGCACGCAGCTTCAGATGGCGCCATTGGCCCCGCCGCTGCAGATGCTGCAGAGCTGGGCAGGGGACCCGCGGCCCCCAAGGCTGCAAAAGCGGCAGCGACATGGAAGCGGAAGCAGCCGGAAGCAGCAATGGCCGAGCCTGGCCTGCAGCAGGGCCCGCTGGCGCACGGCCCGGTCACGGTGGTGCTGCCGGTCCGGTCGCTGAAGAAGTTGCAGCTGCCACGGAGGTTGCTCAGGTGCTGGCCGGCTTGACCACTGCTTGCCAGACTGCCAACCTTGCTACATGAAATCACTGCACCAATGGCAAGTCCCACAACCCTTGGCTCATAGTGGATGCAGATCTGTGCTGTGCACGAACACGGCTGCAGACCCTGGCACGAGTCTGTTATTGAGAAGTGCACACACTGCAGGAGCAACCTGCATTTGGGACAGGCACACCCGCCCTTGCATCTGTGAGCGTGAGCGGATTTGTATGTGCAGGCTGCTGTACCCAGGAGGGAGCACCGAAGACTTCGACCTGGCGCTCGCGCTGCCGTCCGGCGACCGGGTTTCCACCAGGTACCTGTACCACAGTGGCATGGTGAAGCGCGGCTGGCACATTGCAGTCGCGGGGCTGCAGCTGAAAGAAGGCGACCTCATCGCAATGAACCGCTTACACAGCGGCAGCAGCGGCGGCAGCAGTGGCAGCTATGTGGCGGGAGACGGCTGCCCGGACCTCGCTCTGTGCAAGCTGACCCCGGGGCAGGGCGCTGCCCTGGCGGCGTTCACGGCGGCAGCCTGCCCAACAGCACACCGGGCGCCCGGGGACCTGGCCGGCTGGCCGCTGCGGCTGGTCCCTGCAGCCGTGGCGTCGGCTGCGGTGGCGTTTAGGCTCACAACCGATGCGGCGGCCAAAGGCGCTGCGGCAGCAGGCCTCACGCCGCCGCCGGCGGCGGCGGCAGAGATGACGGCGCTCCCACCTGGCATGGGCGGCGCCCTCAGTAACTCTGCGCTGCCTCCGCCAGCGAAGCGAGTGCGACTCAGCTCAGTGACTGGCAGCGTCACCCTCAGGCTGCCGGCTGACTTTCCAGCAGACCTGCCAGCGCAGCCCTCAGCAGCGGCACCAGCCCCCGAGGCGGCTACGCCGGGCAATGACGAGCCCAATACCCTGGCTGGCGGCGCCCCACCGCAGTCGCAGACTCTGAACAGCGCCCTGCGGCCGGCGCCGTCTGCGAGCGTGGCGTCCACCGGCAACCTGCACGAGGGTGTGGCCGACACGGCGCTGTCACCAGATACACGGCCAATGGTGGCGGCGGCGCAGCAGCTGGCGAACCCCATCCCTGAGGTGCAGAGCTTCCCTGTGGCCATTCGCACTACATGCCTGTGCTCTCGCCCACATCATGTGTCATGTGACAATGGCCAGCTGGGTGTGTGGATATCCATCTGGCTCACTTGTCACTCATTTGTAAGACTGTTCCTGGTCCCAGCTCAAGAACCTCAGCAGCAGAGCGCATACAACATTCAGCCCATGTCCACAGGCGTTAGCGGCTGTGAACACCCGCTTCTGCGCTGCTGGCGAGACGCCGGAGCTTCCGCACAGCGCAGCCGCAGCGGCCACCTTCCTGGCGGGGCAGCCGGTGCTGCAGGCGGCATCGTGGCTGCAGCCGCCAAGGCCCGGCGGCGGTGGCAGCGGCGGTGGCCACCCTGGGAGGGCGCGGCGGGGCTTGGTGTCCAGGCAGGTGGAGCTGGTGGCTGGCGGCACCGCCTTTCCTGCACACCTTGAGGTGGGTCGATACTGGGGCAGCTGCATGGGCTTCTGGCACTGGGTCAAGGTTGCAGCGCTCCTGACGGCATTGTGAGGCTGCCATGGCAGCAGCAAGTGATGCAAAAGTCCTGACTGCAGCATCATCTGCGGGTAGACATCCGCGAACCTGCTTCTGATACAAACTTGTATGATCACGAGTTGCATCTGCCACTGCTTGTTGTTGTGTATCACAGCAGAGACTCCTGAGCTGAATCTTCCAGTTCTTGCTTGTGTGCCACAGATGGACTTCAGTGCTGAGGAGCCAGATGCCGGCGAGTGGTATGTGGACGATGGCTGGGCGCCGGTTGCGGCGCAGCTCGACGGCGACCCCACGGCTGACACCATGCGCTTTGCGCGCCTGTCCATTGACACAAACAGGTGCACCTTTGATTGGCTTATGTTTGAGGGCTGCATGAGCTTGAAGCTTCGGTGTCATCATTGTACGCTAATGCTTACTCTTCACTTTGAACATCGCTTTTCTCAGGGGTGATCTTGTTCGAACTGCCATGCCAACAGTGGAATCACGCAAAACTTTCAACATGTTGTGCCGCTGTTGTACCTTCAGGCTGCATGTGGCACTCATCAAGGGTGGTCAGCAGGCTGAGCGGCAATCAGCAAACGCGGAGCAGACTGCAGACGCCCGCGACAATGCTGCTCCGGGGCTGCCGCCTGACCCTACCCCGCAGCTCCCAGCCATCAGGGTATCCGCAGCACAAGCCCAGTCGCCTATCTGTATGGGTACCCAGGTGACTGCCGCACAGCAGACGGCAGGCCAAGATGCATCAGAGGATGATAAGGCGGCGGCGGCGGCGGCGGCGGCAGCTGGGATGGCCGACAGCAGTGGCGCCTCTCTTGAAGCGGAGGGCACTGCTGGCGGCCCAGTGCCAGTCATGGGGCAAGACTCTGTCCCCGCGCTGACAGGACCAGCAGCCGCTGCAGGCCCTTCCATCATGTCGCCGGCGGCGGCGGCGGCAGCTGCCGGGCCTGACAGTGAGACGCCCAGCCGAGCCGCAGCCAATGGGCAGCTGCATGCAGCCACCATGGCCGCTGCAGCTGCAGGCATTATTGCGGCGGCGGCGCCGGGCGAAAAAGGTTCGGCAGAAGCCGTCAGCGGCAGCGCGGGCAATGCGGGCGGCAGCGGGAAGACGGATGGCCAGCAGCGGCTGGGGCGGCGGTCCTCGACCTTCAGCTCGGCGCCATACAGCAGCGGCCCAGCCCCGCCGTCGTCGATGCGACCGTCAGTAACAGGAAGTGGTGTTGCCGCGCTGCGGTGCGAGTCGAAGGTGCGACTTCTGATCATATATGGCAGCACCCAACCCGGCAAATCCTCTCCTCAACAGACGCTGCCGTCGTTGATGTGGCCGTCGGTAAGCGGAAGTGGTGCCGCCGCCCTACGATGCGAGTCGAAGGTGTGGCAATTGTGCTGAGCTCAGAGAGCAGTGATGCTGGTAAATTCCTCAGTCAATCTTCAATATTAATGCCATCACTGCGGATGCGGCTGTCAGTGGTGATGGTCTGCGGCGCCATCCTGCGATGCTATCGAAAGTCCGACAATTGAGGACTGCCTAAACTGGCATTGATGCATGACTATTTTTGTCTGCCAGAGTCTGGCTGACTTTGCCCTGCATGTTCAAGGCGTGCTCTTGCGGTAAGGGTCGCCTTGTGTCAGATTCATGGGCTTCATCAACAGTACTTGACTGCAAATCGAACTGCATGTTCAAGGCGTGCTCTTGCGGTAAGGGTCGCCTTGTGTCAGATTCATGGGCTTCATCAACAGTACTTGACTGCAAATCGAACTGCTGGTCATTTGGTCTTAGTGGTACCTTGCTGGGCCCCCAAAGTGTTGACACTGCCTTCATGCAGGTGCTCTCGGCCGCCGACCTCAGGACTTGGGCTCGGTTCCTTTTCATGACGGATGGCATGGCGCGCACTGTGCTGCCAAAGTGGCAGCCTCCACTGCAGCAAGGTGCAGAGCGCACAAATGGACTCTGTTCTGGGTCCCTTATATTTGCAGTTTTGGTAGTTTTTGTCGGGACAGCAGCATGTCACATATGCATGCATCCAGTCCTGTGCATTGTGGTGCGAGTACTGGCCCCTCAGCATCTATATCCCATGTGCTCAGAGAACATGCAGACATGCCCTGCATCGACCACATGGTTGCCCACTCTGCGGGTCTGTCATCACATGTCCATTCGATCCAGAACCAATTGCCATACTCCGCACTTGTGAGCCCACAGGGGATGCGGGGCATGACCACGTAGTGCCGGGGACGCTGGACGGCGGCCCACAAGTTATGCTGAACTACCACGAGTCCTGCATGTGCGCCGCTGCCACCCAAATGCCTCAGGAGATGTTGCCATTGGTATCCCATGTTTGCATGTGCATAGGCTGCTGGTCAAGATGCTGTTCAACCTCCCCTTGTCTTGCATCTCAAGACGCAGCTGGGTCTGCACCTGAATGCTCCTGGTGCCGGCTAGCTGCAGAAGACGACATTTAGTTGTTGTTCACAAACCTGGCATGCACATGCAGCTTGGACAGGCACGCGGTGCTTGTGATCTTGAATGAGAGCCAGCCCTGTGCAGCTTTGCCAGCTGTCCAATCCAAGTATACTTCTGACAGCACTTGAACCTTGAGCAACCTCGCAGGCCGAGTCGCGGGACTCTGGGCGGGGCAGCCTGGCAGGCCTGGGCGGCGACCATCTCGCCAGCGGTCGGGGATGTGGTGACGCTGTCGCGGCAGTCGGGCCACCGCTCAGTGTGCGTCACCTTCGCACGGGGCACTGCCGCTACTGGTGCGTCCTTGTTTGTGTTTCACATGTACTGCAACACATTGTTGCCTGCGGTGGAGCACCTGCACGGTTTTGCTGGTGGTGGCTCAATTGGTTGTGCTTTACCTGATGCCGGTCGAGTTTGACACTGACGGGACCCGGGCGAGAACAACTACCATGCTGCAGGTCTCGCATGCTTCAGAAGTGGTCAACTGCCATGCTGCAGGTGAGAATGGCCGGGACGGCTCCCCGCGCTGGAGCGATGGATGCTGGATGGTCATATCGCGGATAGCAGAATCAAGTGGCATTTGGTCATATATGATCTAGTGGCATGTCAAATGCAACTCTTGATCCTGGCAAGCAGGTGAAGGCAGCCAGGATGGCTCCCCACGCTGGAGCGACGTGGAGCCGGACACCCACAACTCGGCCGCCGTGCCCAAGGTGCGTTCATTTGCAGCCCCAGTCATGACCAGCAACTTACACCTCTGCACCTGTCAGCGGCAATGGGCAGGAAGGTGAAGCCGGCAGACTCGCACGACTCGGCAGCCCTGCCTGGGTGACTGCTGCAATCTGTGTGGTCAGTCGGCAATGTCAAGTGCAGCAGATCATCCTGACCACAGGGTCCCAAAGACTGTTTGCGGAACGAAAGTCAGCTGGTATATTGCGACGAACACCAGTGCGTCGTCACTGTCAATACAACTTCAAGCAGAATTTACTACCTGGTTTTGCCTGACTGCAGGCCGCACCGGCTGTCAGCACAGCGACTGGCGCCAGCCGCCACCGCCTGGCCGGCGGCAGCGCAGCCGCCACAGCCCACAGCGGCGGCGGCAACGGCGGCCACGGCCGCGGCGGCAGCAGCGGCTGGTTCGGCAGCGCCGGCGGCGACGCCGCCACCGGCGCCAGGAATGCCGACAACAGCGGCAGCCGTGGCGGCGCTGCTGCCGGCCCCACAAACAGTGGCAGCCGCGGACGCGATGCCAGCCGCGGCGGCGGCACCCACACTGGCCCGGTGTGGGTGCCGCCGACGGCCATCCGGCAATGCCGGCAGGGGCGCCTGAGCACCGGCGGAGCCCAGGCTCCCGCCGCTGCGGCGGCGGCGGAGGCGGCGGCGGCGCCGTCGGCACCGGACCAGGGTTTGCCGCTGCTGGCGGGCGGAACTCGGCGAGGTGAGAACCGCGGCTGATGTGCTAAGTGGACAACGCGAGTTGTTGTGACGATGGCGGCGGCGCTGCTGGCTTCGGGTCAAGGGCTGCAGCAGCTAGCGGGCAAGACTCGGAGAGGTGACCGGCATAGCCTGTCAGCCATACGTGCCACATTCCATCTGGCGTGTGTGTCAGAGCCTCTTTAGTCTAGATGACTGGTGGCATGTCATCGATTCTCACCACAGGTGCAATACTTCAGGGAGCGGGTGCAATACTTCAGGGAGCGGGTGCAGGTGTATAGGGTGTGCAAGATGCATGGCAGTGCAATGACTTGAATCCAATTGCATATCGTATCTGTGTTTTGTACAATTAACCTCTGTTGTGTGTTTCAATCGTGCCAAAAGGAAGCGCGAGGAAGCATCGTTGCAGACAGCAT
This sequence comes from Tetratostichococcus sp. P1, assembly GCA_036584455.1. Lineage (NCBI taxonomy): Eukaryota > Viridiplantae > Chlorophyta > Trebouxiophyceae > Prasiolales > Stichococcaceae > Tetratostichococcus > Tetratostichococcus sp. P1. The sequence continues at coordinate 2,667,477 of BTPI01000008.1, read as the reverse complement.
GCGTGCCACCACACCGGGTGCTTCTTTTACTTTACACCCTTTTCCGCTTGTCAAGGCATTCTATGCGGCCTGCAGGTGGCATGGCGCCCGGGGCGGAGGCATGGGAGGGCACAACTGCAAACAGCCAGCGCCGAAAGTGACGTTCTGCATGGTTGCAGGGCGTTTGTACGCTCTCAACATGAGTTACTCGGCCTGCAGGTGGCATGGCGCCAGGGGAGGAGGCATGGGAGGCCGCCATCGCCGACAGCGAGCGCGCCGCCGTCAAGCTGGCCCGGGACATGCCAATTCATGCTGGTGAGGCGACATGCGCATGCGTCATTAACAGCTCCATCGTTTGTCATGTAGGTTGACCTTGCGCTGTGCATCTTCTGTGCCTGTGAATAGGCCTCTGAATAGGCATCTGTGCGGACTGGGTAGGGTTATGGGCACCCACCAGACCCAACACCAGTGTCTGATGTGCAGCGCACATGCTGGGCCACGTGGAACCCCGGCTGCAGCCGCTGCCTTCTGAGGCGCAGCTGGGGAGCCTGCCGGCGGGCCAGCGCCCGGAGACACACGCCTACTTCCAGCTGCCCTTCAACTGGCGCTACCAGGTTCTGGTGTTGAGAATCATCTGCTGGGGAACTCGTTACAGGAACATGGTTTCCAGGAGGACACACTGCCGGCGGGGCAAAGCACAGAGCTGGACAACTCTTGTCAGCTGCCCTTTCTGGCGCTACCAGGTGCGTTTGCATGTACATGCCTGGGGCTGTGATTCAACGCTTGCACGGGAATTGCATGCTGGCTGCACACTGCTCGAAGCTGTGGACCTTTTTCCAGCTGCTCTGCCATAGGCGCTGGCTTGCCAGGCAGACTGCATCGAACTGGGCATGTGCTGAGGCGCCACATACAGCTGTGCTATCCTAGCTAGCTGGGCCCGGTGCCGCTGGCATGACCTCTGAATCATCGGAAGCCTGCACTCTGCATGGCTGGGTGTCGACGCCCGTGTCCTTACCCATGACGCCGCTGGTGCCATGCCATCTCCTGCAGGCCAGGGGGTTATGACGTTGAAAGAGCTCTTCGTATCCCTCGACGCAGGCCAGCAACGCGGAGGCCAGCCTGGCAGAGTGCCCGGGCGTGCCGACGTCGGCGCTGCTGCCTCCCGGCGCCGGCAGCTGCCCACCCCGCGGCAGCCTGCGTGCTGTGCTGATGGTGCGGCCCTGTGATGCTGCCTTCACCGGTGTTCCTCTCACTCTACTTCTTCCTGCTACTCCTGAGAGGTCCAGTGAGCCTTACTGCAGAGCGAGGCCGCCAGAACCACAATCCCCTGTTGTCAGCCTGCGTGTTGGTGCGGTCAGGCTGCAAGGCCTGTGGGCGTCCTTGTCACTGCCCTCTTTGCAGATGTTGCCATCAATATGAGAGGGCGTTCACATCTCACCACAATTGCGATATGCATATCCAGATCCAGACTTGTGAGTGCAAGGCTGTGTGGCTCTCGTTGGGCTGATGCAGTCTTGCCGGGCCTGCGCTGCAGGGGGGGCTGCAGTACCGCCTGCTGGCGTGCCTGTGCACCGGCGCCCGCGCCTGCATCGGCTGGCAGGTGAGTTTCCGCAGCCTCACATCAGCCTGACACCAGCCAGACGTCAGTGTGCTGTGGGGCGATGCAATCGAATGACCTTTATTGATCTTGATACGTTTCCGCTTGCTGTCATGTAGTGCTGTAACAAGTTCTGCATGTTGAGGCACGGTGTGAAATCCTGCATCAGGTGCTCGCACTGGAGGATATCCCCAAGAGCTCGTTCATCGTGGAGTACGCCGGTGCGCTGCCTGCACCTGCTTGCACAGGCCGCGCCCCCTGCGGCAGCTTGTCTACAGTCCTTAGAGCTGTTGTGCCGACTCCGCACTGATGTTGGATCCCAATTCCTGGCTTATCTCAGCAGCATACGCATCGGCTGCATGCTTCTGATATATTTCCACTACGACTTCCTACACAATATTGTCTGATATCGCCCCAGGGGAGTATCTCACAAGTGACGAGGCCACGGAGCGGGAGGTGAAGGCCATTGCTCGCAAGGAGGCGCGCTGCTTCCTGTGGGACCTCACCTTCACCGCCGTGCGCAAGCAGAAGGTGAGTCAGCATCACCTCTGCAGACCGTGAATGTCAGCCCAGAGTGCTGCATGTGTGAGTGCACAGCCAGCCGCCCGTCAAGCAGCACGCAGGGAAAACGCTCGCAAGTGAGGGAGCGACGATCGTGCTGTCCTGGCAGAAGCAGGGCCCATCACCGACCTTCCATGATCGTGCAGGACGCACGCACGGTGCGCAGCGAAGTCAGCTCGGTCTCTGTCATCGATGCCAAACATGTCGGCAACATCAGCAAGTGCGCCTGTCCTCACCTTGCTCTCCCTCTGGAGCTCATCGGTATTCTCGAAGCGCATTGCCTGGCTACGTTCAGGCAATCATATGCTGGCGTCCGACCACAGTCCGCCCATGCACGAAACAATGCTTGCTGTCCGTCCTGCAGGCTGTTCAACCACAGCTGCAGCGCGAATGTCAAGGTGGGTGCACACAAGCCTGTTGAGCATGTCACCATCTCTCGACCTCCAGCATCCTGCTTTCACTACCATGCCTGATCCAGCCTGTCGTCGTTCCCATTTCTCAGGTTTCGCATTCGGCACGCACTCCTGTAGCAGACATTCGGTTCTCTCCTTCAGGGTACAGTACTTGAATTTCAGCAAACATGTGACATGCAGGCGGCGGAGGTGCGGCAGCGGCACGGCTACGCCCGCATCGTGATGTTTGCACTGCGCGACATCAAGCGCGGCGAGGAACTGGCCCTGGTGCGAATCTAATCCCACTCGAACTAGCAAATTGGTGTCGCTCATCGTAGATGTTGGTGTCGCTCGTCATAAATTCTGGTGTCGGTCATCATTCATTCAGGTGTCGCTCATCGTAGATTTTGGTGTCGGTCATCATAGATTGCAGTTGCTGGTGTGTTGGTTCCATTCATGCTGGTCCACTGCCAGATCGGTCTCTTGTGGTCCAACTGACACCTCATGGCCTCATACTGCAGGACTACTTTGGAGGAGAAGTGAGTCCTCCTGCAGCCCCTGCTGCTGCTGTGCTTGTGTGCGGCACTCAGCATGTGTGGTGAACGTGTCACATTTGCACGCATGAATGAGATCAGGAACCGCACGCGATGTGAATTGCGACGCTGGCCTCTGCATCTGTCAGTTTGCTGTGGGTGCGTCGCCACATCACCCGCTGTGCTGCCGCGCAGTTCACGGAGGCGCACCGCACTAGGGACGGCCTCAGGAAGTGCCTGTGCGGCGCGGCCAACTGCCGTGGCGTGACCCTGTGATTGAAGACCCGGGCTGCTGCAAAGCTGCCGGGTGTCGCGATGCCGCAGGCGGCCAGCAGCAGCATCGGGCGGCAGCTGCTGCAGCACGCCAGCGGTGTGGAGGCCTCTCTGGGCGAGGCTGCCGACACACCGCAATGTGATGCTATGGACTGGCACGATGCCGAGGGCAGCAGCACTGCTGGATGTCTGCATTGGCCGCAGCAGGGTGCCAGCGGCGATGGCAACTCCGCCTGTGCACACTGGTGCAGCGGTTCTGCAGAGCATCTCAATGGCTGAGCTCTGGTAGTGCCATGCCCTTGCCGGCGTGCTTCACAGGACACGTGGAGATGTGCCACAGCACAGGCAAGCAAGGCGCACAGCTTGCAGCTTGTCTGGCGGGCAGTGCCACTGCAGGCAGTTGCTGCACGTCTCTGGAGTGGGAGGTTTCAGCGCGTTTATCCACTGGGGTTTATGAGATACGCTGCTGTCAGATGGGTGCTTGTATCATATGCTCCCATTTGTGCAGGCTGCTTATGTACTGTTTGACCACTTGACCACGTTTTGCGTGACTTCACTGCTACATTGGTCGAGGGTTTCACGGTTGGGGTGCTTTTTGTAGTTTGAGTGGTTTGAGCTTTGACGCCGACGCATCCTTGTGCACTGTGGATGTGATGATGACACAGTCATTGTTAGATGATGCTGCATGGTCCGTGTGTTCGTGTTTCCGTTTCTCATTGACTCCCGCTTTTGTAATCGAAGCCGGTCCGATGATCATGTACTATATACTGAAGCGAGTGACGGCGGAAATCTGCATGTGCATGCCAAAGCCGTTCACACAGCAAGGGTATTGCAGGCTTCAACGTAGAGTCGATTTTCAAGTGTGCCATCACGCCTACACACACTGAAGGCAGCTGTCAACACCTGTAGCCGCCTGTAGTAGCTTGCATAGCTTGCATGCAGGAAGGTGGAAGCTCTGTTGGACCCTAGCCTGACTATTAGATTTCTCTGGAATTTCCGAACGCTGGCAATTTGGTTGTCAGAAGATGTGCAACACCTGCTGCCTGCGGTCTCACACGTATTTGCGTCGAGCCGGTCTGCTCTGCCCTAGCAACAAGCCCACCCAGCGTCGCCGTTGCAATGGTGCGAGTTGTGCTCCTGTTTGCTGGTTGTCAGTGCTGATCACGTCGCTGCATGGCCTACACCCCGCTGGCGGCAGCCTTTATAGGTTTTGAGCAGCGTGTGGTGGTGCCGAAAGCCTCTGTGATGTCCTCTCGAGCCGTCATAGAGTTCAGGAGCCTGTGCGCTGTCTATCTGTGTTCAAGTCGCAGAGATATCTTGAAGTGTCCTCTGAGCCGGCCCACTGCTGCAAGCTGTGGACTCGGATGGTTTTGGGACACCTCTGCTTAGGGATCTCAATGACGTGTCAAGTCAACCAGCAGAGGCGATTTGCAGCAACAGGGTCATCCTTCAGCGGGTGGCGTGTCATGTGGCTGCACATTCACGGCACTGACTCATGCCAACTGCGGAGTACCGTTGACGTCTGCTTTGCGCTGCGACGCAGGCTCCCAAGGAGGCCTTCAAACCGAAGCCGTCCAGCAAGGCCGTCATGAACGCGCCGAAGGGTAGGCCGCCTGCCCAGCTGCGAGCATGTGTCATGGCAACATGCATGCTCTCACCGCAGCAAGCCCACCAGCTGCTTGCGACGTCCTCTGTAAGCCTGACAATGTCCATTTCGGTAGCCTCAGATCCCTACATGGTAATGATTGGCATGTGCTTCCTATCCTGCAGGCGGTAAGGCGAAGGACGCAAAGCGGGCAGCAGCAAAGGCCAAGAAGGAGGAGAAGGCGGGCGGCCTCGCCAGCATGGTGTGCTCTTTGTGCCCACTATCCTTTCCTTGACAGGAGACCTGCGATGACTTTCCACCAACACGGCACAGTGAGACAACATGGCACGGTGACAGAGCTTCTGCCATGGCTTGCATCATCAAACCGTGCAGTGATGCAATGTTGTTGTGACCTATGCAGGGCGGAAAGAAGTGAGGCAGACATCAGAGCGATCGAACCCCTGCAGCGGCCGCTGGTGCTGGGTGGATGCGGGGGCAGCCAAACCAAACTGCGCCGGCGGGGATTGCCGTCACTGGTGGCCTCCATGAAGAAGGGCAGTCTGTTGAACGAAGGCACCGTCGCAATAAAACATACTGCGATCTTCTCCTGATCATGCTTGGGCATAACAGTGGCGGCTATTTGCTTAGCAGTTCGCTTGTATGTTGTCACATGCTTTGCCAACTCATCGCCGGATTTGACACTTTGACGCTTTGATGGCTGTCGTGGTGCTGTTTGTCTATTTTGCTTGCGCTGTCACTCAAGAGCGAGAATCCTCCAGGACTACACCTTCAGCACAGACAACCTAGGCGACGTCAGTCAAGCAAACCTTCTGATATCCGACCCGAGCATCCATTTCAAAGGTGGCAGCACCTGTGACTCTTCAGCCAAAAATTTCAAAAGAGCAACCCTCTGAACACACCACAACACTGTCCAAGTTACCAGTCGCAGCGGCAGCGCCAACCTATTGTCAGACACTCGCGCATCAAAAGCTACTTATGAGACGGTCAGGGCCGCCGATCGCTTCCTCGCCGCAGTGTTCAGCCGTCCCTGCTGTCGTCGCCCGCTGGAGTAGGCATGCCCGCAGTAGCTGCGTGCATCGCTTGGCCTGGTGACTAGTCTATGGCGGGGGCAAACCCACCAACTGAAACCGGAGGCACAACGTTGCAGGGATTTGGCGCTTTTCTCGATCCGTCACACTGGCCTTACCATGTGATTTGTGAATCATGTTTATTGACTCCACCTGTGCAGCACTCATGTCAGCCATATTGCAGGTATCGGAAACTCAGGGATGCCGGAGCTCGAGGACTGCTGCCCACCGTCTAATAGAGGCTATTCAAGGCGGAGCGACGTGCCGCAGTTATTGTCGTGGTGTCTGCGCTGGCTGTGTTGGCGGCATCAGCGGCGTCAACCACCGCTGCGCAATCTCCGCTTGGCTGCGGCACCTATGCGGTGGGACAGGCTGGTTTAATTAGGTCTGCTATGTGTCGCAGCAGACTAGATCCAAATTAGGGGCTCATGCAGTACGATCGTAGACATGTTTGGAGACGTGTGCCAACGCTCACCCAGCTGCTCCTGTGGTTCCTGCTGCCGCTTCGTGCCCGGCTTACAGGGTATTTTTGCTTGCGGCCGAAGCTTGCTGTTGGCCTCATCAGACCACGCCGCACCTTTATTCAAATTCATCCCATGCTGCGTTCTTACCATGTTCATGGCGGTCATGCTCAGCCTTGTTCCGGCGCCGCTGCTATTGAGATACATTGGACGGGTTGGTTGCATCGTTACTCTGTGGAGGCAAGTCCGTGCCGTGTCAATGCCAGAGCTTTATTCATTCTGGTTGAGCATCTCTACACCGCATCAGGCTGTCGCCGTGAACGATATGTGCATCATCATTGCGTCTCCCTTTTGTCAGCGCTGTGTGCAAAGCTTGCAAACATCTTGGTGCGGCTCTCGATGCCAATGATGTGCAGTGTAATTCGATGGTCTGCTTTGGTCTTTGCTGCCGCAAGCAAGAGAAGCTTTGCCATTGAGAAGGGAATGAAGCTATAGTGTGTCGCCAAAGTTTTTGCCGCGGTTTGGGGTCGTTCCGGAAAAATAAGTTGCACCATGCTCACAGCCAATTGCAGCACCCGCCGCCGCCAGCATGTGTTCAAAACCCATCAATGTGTTTTCTTCTACAAGCGGCGCAAACGTATCATTTGCGACAGCAGTTGCTGGATGTCGCCAAGTCGCCCCATTTCGAATGTAGCTTCATGACAGCTGGGGGTGGGTCAACTTTGGCAGCCGGCGGCGGGGCGGCAACAACGGAGCAAATGCGACGCCGGCCATTCACACTGTGATTGATGTCGAGGCTTCACGTTGAGGGTTGCGGGAGGCATGGCTTTGCACTCCACAGCTCAGACGAACGAAAGTTCCGAAACTTGCCGACAACACCTGTCAGAGTGGCGGCTGACAAGCGACACTTGCACCGCCTGCGCCGGCACCAGGCAATTAGAGTGGCTCACCGCTTAACAGCCTGCAGCATATGGTCATTGCTACACGCAAGTGAAAGAGCGGTTGCTGAGGTGGTTTGCAATTACTGTGAAAGGCCTCAAAAGTACGCCGCCGGCACACAACGTGCTCAAGTGTTGAAAAGTTCAAGGCCTAAAAGAAATTTTCAAGTCCGGAGCGCCTTGCAGGACTGCTGCACTGAATGCGCTGAAAGATTTCCTATATGGAGGAGTTACTGCTACAGGGTGGGTCGGACTTGCATCGAATCCTGGTGCACGCAAGAATTTTGCACAGTGGCGGCAAAACCTTTTGCGACACACTATACAAGCAGTTGATATAGTCATGCTGAGAGGCACCCTGGAGTGATTTGAAATCCAGTGCAAAAAGCCCGCACATCATCTCAGCAGCATGCGCACTTGCAGTCGGCCGCTGTGTCGTATCTCGAGCTGACGGCAAGCTATTGCACCGGGTGTGGATGGCCCGTTTGTCAGCGCAAGAAGTCAAATAGCGTGGTCGTCTCTGATGCCTCAGAATGAACTGAAGTACGGGGTAGCCGGCTTGCAGGTGCGGCCGGAGTTCATGCCCAACGCATGATTCACCTCAGATTGGACATCCAAGGCCGATGTGATGATGCGCAAATGCTGTTGCAATCGCATTTTCCGCGCATGTTCATCATACACCAACAATTCTCATCACGACCTTCCTGTGCCTCTGTGCGCAAAGTCGTCATGCATAAGCTTCATTCAGCATGATTGGATGTTGTGACGGCGCACGGGCCGCTTTCGGGCTGGTCAGCATATGATGTGCGCCTTGCGCTGATGCGCCGCCAGCATGTCGCTGCCTCGGCAGCCAACCGCTGTGCTCGGCGCCGGTGAAACGGTTCAGCACACTTGGGGCACCACCACATGTGCCGGCCCCACGGCCAGGACGACCGCCGCCGCTAGTGCCGCAGCTGCAGTGCAGACGCTGCCAGCCGCGGGCACATCGCACCCCGTGCGGCAGCTGCAGCGGCGGCCAACTCACGGCCATGCCCCCCACCGGCCGCCGCCTCCGAGGGTGCAGGCGCACGAGCCCCGCTCTCCAATGCGTTTCGGCAGTCACTTTGGCATAGGTGGCGACGGCGGCAGCAGCAGCAACAGCATCGGCTATGGCGTCATCTCTGGGGCAGATGCCCGCCGCAGCACCAGCATCAGGCTCCCGGCGCACTGCTTGCCGGCGGCGTGCGTCGCCGCGATGGTTGCGTGCAAGCGCTGACTCACGTGCGTTGTGCCCGGGGTGGCCGACTTTTCGGTCCGCCTCTGGTGCCAGGACGGCAGCGGCTGGTTGGCGTGCCCAGGGTCTGCGCCCCTGCCGTCAATGGTGCACACCTCATCCAACTGATGAAGTTTACGTGAAGTTCACCTTGTGGAGGGAGCATGAAGCTCATTCCCAATAACAAATTCATTGAAAGCTTTGTGTCCCTTGCCTTCTTCTGTTACTGCTCTGCACCTTGAATGCCACTTCTTCAACCTGCCAATTCTGCTGATGCTCCACATATTACGCAAGCAGACCCCATGGCGATTGCGATTGCCAGCAAGGTTGGGCGAGTGTGGCTACTGCCAGCCCGCCACGCTGCCACCGAATGGCCGGTCAGTGATGTTGCAGCTGATGCGCTGCACCTCATACAGAAGGTGATGTTGGAGATAAAATGTTCGGAATGAGCGTAAAATTATAGCCCAAGCAGTCACGGAACCAGTATGGCGGCATGCTAGCAGTCAAGGTCTGCTTTGCATGGCATCTCTTGCGTCAAGCCTGATGTTCCAGACATTGAATATCCCACAGCGCCATATTTGACAGAGCTGTGATTTTGACAGCCGGCTGACTATGCCCTTCAGGTGGTGGGCTTGGGCGGCAACGACTTGCCTAAGGACTGCGACCTGCCGCATAGGGAGCTGCTGCAAGCCGCGGCGTCATTGCAACTCTGACAGTTCCGATTACGTTTCAATAAATTCAAACAGACATGCCTGATGCAGTGCCCGGAGCACTTGGGAGAAGTCACAGATTGGTTATTTGTGCGTAAGTAAAGAGAGAGAGATTGGCGTTACACCATGTCGCAAGCCCTAGGGGGCTAAAAGGGTGCCAGCTACAGGGCCGGAGCCCCTCGTTGCGAAATCATCATCCACACTTAGAATTGTCGAAACAATAAAGTCTAGCATAGCTCGCTGGCCAATCTGGTTCATAAACTCCAGCATGGATTGCCCCTCCTAAAACAACTCGGAAAACTCGTCTTGGATATGCTGGAATGCTACGCACTCAAACACCACATGCCGCTCATCCCCCAGCTGCGCTGCGTCACATTGCTGACAGAGCCGCCTATGCTTGTCGGTGCCATTGCGCCGCCCCTGGACAATAGGCAGTTGTGAGTATCAATTGCACACCTACCCAAGTGGATGTGAAACTACCAGATCGAAGTTGCATGATTCCCCCTTAAGGAGGACTCAAGACTGGTTGTTTAATTGAGCATGCACACGAAAACCACACTGACCAAGGGGAATAGAACTCCAGTTTCTATTCCCCTTGCACTGTCAACCTTATGAGTGCGCGACTGTGTATTCATGTACAATGATGTATTTGAGAGTGAGTTTGGCACTCGTGTTGCTTTGCAACGGTAAGAGTAGCGTTTTGCTCGTCTTCCACTGCTTTGTCGACTTGAACAGAGCCGCGGCACCTGTGAAGCTTCGATGAAGCAGCAAGCTCCGAGACTTCAGGCATGCAAACGGTGAATCAAGTGCGCAAGCGTCGAGTGTACGCGAAAGACCTTGAGGGTGGTTACACCGGGCCGGCCTGGGCCCACCATGTGAGAGCACAACAGGCGGTGCATAATGCATCACACCGTGCACGGAAAAGGGCAAGGCTGGCAGCCACAGCCGCTGCGCACGAAGCAGAGAACACGACTGCTGCACGAGTGGACCGGCAGGCCAGCGACCAACAACAGGTGAAACTGTTTCATGGTGTGCACGACGCGTTGGAAGCTGCAACTGCGTTGTCGCCGCCGGCGGGGCCACAGGCCCAGGCAACTTGCACCCGATCTTCTGAATATTGCGTGACACTGAGCTGCAGCCATGCTGTGCCACCTTTCCAGTCGCAACTTGTGGTGTTTCGGTGCGCACCACAACAACTTCGGCAATTTCCATTCAAAACTCACTTGCACGATAGTCAATGTAGGCAACAGGCAACGGCGTGGACACAGCAGAACGGCCTACAATGGCGACGGCGGCGTCCAGTCCGCCGGAAGCTGCAGCTGTGCCGTTGCCGCCGGCGGGGCTGGCAGTCCAGGCAAGTGGCTCTTGATCTTCTGAGGGTATCGCTTCTGACATCCTGCAGTTGCGTCGCGTTATCATTCAGCTGCAGCTTGCGGCGCATCACCGCAGCCCATCACGGCGATTTCCATCCTCAACTCACTCTCATTGTACTCAGTGCAGGCAACAAGCAGCAATGGCGGCGGTGTGGACACAGCAGAACGGCCTGCAATGGCGACGGCGGCGTCCAGTCCGCCGGAAGCTGCAGCTGTGCCGTTGCCGCCGGCGGGGCTGGCAGTCCAGGCAAGTGGCTCTTGATCTTCTGAGGGTATCGCCTCTGACATCCTGCAGTTGCGTCGCGTTATCATTCAGCTGCAGCTTGCGGCGCATCACCGCAGCCCATCACGGCGATTTTTATCCTCAACTCACTCTCATTGTACTCAGTGCAGGCAACAAGCAGCAATGGCGGCGGTGTGGACACAGCAGAACGGCCTGCAATGGCGACGGCGGCGTCCAGTCCGCCGGAAGCTGCAGCTGTGCCGTTGCCGCCGGCGGGGCTGGCAGTCCAGGCAAGTGGCTCCTGATCTTTTGAGGGTATCGCCTCTGACATGAGCTGCAGTTGCGTCGCATAATCATTCAGTTGCAGCTTGCGGCGCATCACCGCAGCCCATCATGGCGATTTCCATCCTCAACTCACTCTCATAGTACTCAGTGCAGGCAATCAGCAGCAATGGCGACGGCGTGGACACAGCAGAACGGCCTGCAATGGCAACGGCGGCGTCCAGTCCGCCGGAAGCTGCTGCTGTTCCGTTGCCGCCGGCGGGGCTGGCATTCCAGGCAAGTGGCTCCTGATCTTCTGAGGGTATCGCCTCTGACATGAGCTGCAGTTGCGTCGCATCATCATTCAGCTGCAGCTTGCGGCGCATCACCGCAGCCCATCACGGCGATTTCCATCCTCAACTCACTCTCATAGTGCTCAGTGCAGGCAATCAACAGCAATGGCGACGGCGTGGACACAGCAGAACGGCCTGCAATGGCGACGGCGGCGTCCAGTCCGCCGGAAGCTGCAGCTGTGCCGTTGCCGCCGGCGGGGCTGGCAGTCCAGGCAAGTGGCTCCTGATCTTCTGAAGATTGTATGACAACCATCTTGCAATCCCATTCAGTCGCAGCAGCTTAGCTCTACCACAACAGCCATCTCGGCATTCTCCATCATCAGCTCACTCGCATAAATGACATCGCAAGCAACAGGCAACAATGGCGACATGGACACAGCAGAACGGCCCGCAGTGGCGGTGGCACCTGAGCAACCGCCTACGACCCGGATCACGCGTGCAGTCGTAGCCCGCGCAAAGGTGAACGATGTCCCCAATCCTTGGTGTGATGCGCACTCCCGCAATGCTTGACTCTTTACTCCTGAGACTCCTGGTCCGCTTAGCAAGCGTTGTTGTGTAGAGAAAGTTCGGCTTCTGATCCACAATTGCAAACACAATCCTGCATAGGTCTCCAACATCAGGTCCAGATACCTGAACGTCTGCCGGGCGCACCTCGTGGAGGCACCAGCGTTGGAGAGCGAGATTTCCTTCCTGGAGTCGGTGGCAGAGGCTGCATTTGGGACCCGAGCCTTGTAGCCAAGGCCGAGGCTGCAACCAACACAACACTAGCTCAGGTGTGCTCACTAACCGACTCTGACACCGCTGGAGTTCCATGCCCTTCAGGTGGTAGGCATGGGCGGGAACGACCTGCCTGAGGAGTGCGATGTGCCGCACAAGGAGCTGCTGCACGCCGCGGCTGAGGTGCTGCTGCGTTCGCTGCACCCCTCCCAGGCGCCCGCTGCCGCCGGCACCGCAGCGATGCAGCTGGTGGTGCGTGTGCTGCAGCGGCTCGAAGACGCCTGTGCGGCCGCCGCAGCAGCAGCCGCCGTGGACCTCACCGCGGACGAGGATGGGGGACAGCAGCTGGCCATGCAGCCTGCGGCGCAAACAGCTATGCAAGTGGCGGCGCAGCCCGCATCGTCACTTGCGGCGCTAATTGTAGCACAATTTCCGGCGCAGGCAGCCCAGACAGCTGCACAAACAGCCGCGCAGACAGCGTCACAGACAGCGGCACTGATGGCAGCACATCCAGCACCGCCGGCAGCACAATCGATGGCGCAGCCGACGCCGCGGCCGGCGCCGAAGCCACCAGCGCAGCCGCCCGTGCCATCCGATGGCGCGCAGGCTGACTCAGCACGGCAGCCAGCATTGGAAGCAGCAGCACCAGCGGGTGATGCTGGCAGCGCGAACAGCAGCGGCATCGCCATTGACCTCATGGACAGCGATGATGACACGGCGGCAGCTGAGGCGGCTGCGGTCCCGCGGCATGTAGTCTACCCCGGCACAGGCCTCGAAGGATCTCCGCTCGACCTGGTCAGCAGCGATACGGGCTCCAGCCTGCCTGATGACGACAGCCTGCTGGTCGACGATGCCAGCAGCGGCGGCGTCTGCAGCGGCAGCGGCATCGGTGGCAGGGCCAATGGCAACTGCGGCAGTGATGAGGTGACTGGCATTGACACTGGCGCAGCATCGGACTCCCCTCCAGACGCAGCAAGCGCCCAGCAGCTTGTGTCTGCGGAGACAAGGGAGCCGCCGCACAGGCAGCTTGTCGCAGCTGCAGCGCCGGCAGCAGCAGCAGCCACAGCAGCGCTGACGGCAGACCCTGCGGCAACGGCAGCATGTGCACGGGAACCTATGTCCTTGGACGCGGCGCCAAAGCCACCAGCGCAGCCTATAGCCACTGCGGCGGCGGCGGCGGCGCTGGGGCCCAACGCAGCGGTTTCCGGCACAGCTTTGCAATCCCAGCAACCCCCGCAGCCGTCTGGCCATGCGCCGCCAGCACCCGCCACGCCAGCGAGCCACCACAGCGATAAGGCGGCACAGTTGGCAGCGCAGCCGGCGGCGCGGCTTGCTGCAGATACACAGCATCCCTCGCCCGCCTCGCCGCCGTCGGCCAAGCGCCGGAAGGTCGTCATGCGCAAGGACATCGACGATGCACGACGTGGTGGCGACCCGGAGGTCCTGCTTAGCAAGGAGGGCCGGCGGCAGCAGCTGCAGCAGCAGCAGCAGCAGCAGCAGCAGCAGCAGCAGCAGCAGCAGCAGCAGCAGCAGCAGCCACGGCAGCGGATGGAAACCCAGTCAGCGGCAGAGCGCAAGGCTGTGGCGAGGCATCTGGCGCCACTGATGGATCTGGCGGCGACATTGCCGGCAACCCTGCCAGCGGCGTCGCCAGCAGCTTTGCCGGCAATCCCAGCGGCGACTTCGTCCGCCAGAATGGCGACCACGGCCCGCAAAACATTCCGCCCCACTGCCGGCGCAGCACCTGCAGTGGCACCCGCGGCCCTGGGTGAGTCATTGGAGAATTGGCAAATCTGGTCACGGTGCCAAGTTGGCACCTGCCAACTATGATACGCACAGGCATGGTGGAGTGCCAGCATTGCCATGCGACATGTGGCTTCCAATCCTGTCTTCATACAGCGTATCGCAGCCGTGAGGTCTTATGCAGGGTTGTTGGTCAAACTTGCCACATGTACACGCCTGCAAACGATCTGAATGATCACGTGCAAGCTGGATCTGCAGCTGCTGCGCTGGTTGCTGGCCTGGCCAACACCGTCCCTTCCAACGAGGAGCTGCGGTTGCTGCTGCAGCCGGACACGTTCACCTGGGCGACCAGCATCGAGGCCGGCTTCAAGTGGAAGGTGCGCCTCTGCTGTCATGCGGGATACTTGCATGTGTCTCAGACGAGTGAAGCTTGCAGCCATAAGGCAATGGGGCCCAGGCATCAGAGATGCAGCCTCTGGATAGCTGCAACTGTCCTGGGTGGCCTCCAGATGGCATACAGTTGCAGATCAGTGGCGCAATGAGGGTCATAACACAGATTCAGGAAAGCCTGATTGCAGGGACACGATTTGAGGAAGAAACGCCGCTACCAACCAGTCCATCACCCACATGCTGTGTGAGATGAAAGAAGAAGTGTCAGGAGATGCAGGAAGCGTCCCAGATTACTCACTACTGTAATGTCACTGTACAGGAGACCATGCACCAGACAGCGGGTACTGACATCAGGAGCTTCCGACTCGGATCCCAGCAGTCTGTTCTGAAGGTGATTGCCAGCATTGCGATGCCAGTGACAGCGATGACCTTGACTAGGTGCCAGACTTTGGTGCATGCACAACGAACGTACACTGTTTGCAGTTAAAAGGCTCATCGTCAGGGAGCTGCTCCACCCAGGGTTTCTGGTCAGAACCGCTGCCGCCTGGGATGCACTTGGCTGGTTGTCGAGGCATTCTCCCTGTGCACAGAATGGGCCCAAGTTCCGGCTGTACATCAGCGAGTGCACCGGCGCGCGTGCAGTGCTGGGTCGGCAAGTGCAGGTGTGCGGCAAGGTTGACTGTTGGTGAAGACTCCATCATTGGCAACACACTGCTGAACTTGCCACGTCAGTGGTGTATCCAGCCCCCAGCAAGTGGCTCTGCGCTGCACCGGTGCACTCACCATGGTTTGGCTCTGCCTGCAGACCCTGGATGACATCTCATGGGGCAAATACATCGGCGAGTACACAGGTGCGGCTGGCTCTTCAAGATCAGGGACTTCAGATGACCCCTCTGTCATGTTGCCTGACTGCATGCACACCAGTTGGTTGCAGACATGCATTTCAAATCCGTTTCGTCCCTGATCACAGCACCCTCATCTAGACCTTGTCTCTGTTTGCACCTCAGGCAAGCTGCTGACCCAGGCGAGAAGGAACAAGCAGGAGAAGCTGCACAGAGGCGCGGACCGCTGCTACATGTTCGGCATCGAAGAGCCAGTACCGCTGGGTGGCGAGACCAAGAAAGAGATGAAGGTTGCCATTGACGCCCGCCGCCAAGGCAATGCAATGCGGTAAGTGAGCGTCCAATTCGGTCGACCATGGGTCTGCTGCCAAATCCAGCCAGTGGCTGGGATGGTGCATTATTGTGATTTGTAACAGCTACCTTACGAGCCACATTGTACAATCAAATACACGAATGGCTGGTGCGGTAAATGTGGTAAAGAGGAGTTTACACCTCCAGCCTCACTCAGGCTGATTAGGGATACATGACCGGCGACATGCTTGCAGATGGGGAGCACATGACAACAAGTACAGACTACTGTGTGGTGTGTTGCAGACTTCTACATTTACCACATTTAGACTTCTACAGTATGCTGTCGTGGCTCGTGCAGCTACCTCGCAATGCGAGTTGATGTACACGATCGCTTTGCAATGTGGCAGCTGACTTGCAATCTGTCGACCTGCAGCTACCTCAACCACTCGTGCGAGGCGAACGTGGGGGTGGAGCAGGTCGAGGGGGAGGGCCGCCCCCCGCGCCTGCTCTTTCACGCATGCCGCGACATCCGGCGCGGGGAGGAGCTGACACTAGTAGGGCCGTTGACGACTGCTGATGACGACTACTGATGATGGCGCTCTCGAAGTTTCTGAAGTGCAGCGTCCTGCGCAGTGTGCAGTTCTGCGAAATGAGCGCCATGTAATCTGTCGTCGCAATTGCTGGCATTGTCAATGGAAATCCAGAACCCTGTCGTATGGAGTTTCAGACCAGCACATGTGTGGCAGAAACATGACACTGCAGCATGTGCACGTGCAGGACTACATGCCGGAGTTCCAGGACCACGAACCAGACAAGGCCAAAGAAGCGATCAAGAAGAAGTACAAAGGCCTCCACGATTGCCTGTGCGGAGCTGCACGCTGCCGCGAGGTTACACTGTAGACAGCAATTTGGGCAGCGCTGCAGCCACACTGTAGGTTGTCACCAAAAAGCTTCAGGCAGTTTGCCGTCAGGACTTGCTGTGAGAGCGGTATAGGAAACAACTGAATCACATTGTTGGGAGCACGTTGAGAACTGTCATCTTGGCTGAACATGAGCATTAAGGCAGCATGTGAGGGTGAGAGGGAGTGGAGCAATCCAGCTCGACTGCGGGATGTCATACCCTATCTGACCAGCAATCTTGCTGACATCAATCGTGGTGCCACCCGAAGCCGCCGAAGGCGTCTTGTGTGCAAAAGAGCTGCTGGACAACCACGATCCCTCTGTCATGCAGCGGAAGAATTGTGCTGACTTGTATGTCAATCAATCAAAGCCGCAACTGCAAAGCACAACTTCTGCAGTCTCATGGCCCTCCACGATCCTATAACCACCACAGGTGCCGTCCTCAGAACTCCCACACTCTGCCTCAGTCCTCTGCAAATTCCACCTGCTTGATGTCTGGAAACTTGTCCTTGATGGCCGCCTGCATGCACTCCACACAGACGGCTGAACATGGGCCCAACGCAGGACTGTGCCCAGCACCAATCCAGGCTCACACTCGAGACAACAGGCAGTACGCAGCGCCTGAAGACATGTGCTCATAGCATTGAAGCTGGCTGCAGAGGCTAGGTGTTTCACCTTCACGCCCATGGCAATGGGCGGCGGGCCATCATACTTGACCGTGCAGATGCCGCCCTTCACCTCCCGCACCTGTGCATCATGTTGCATATGCTTGACAAGGAATCGTGTGAGATGCAGCTTTGCGACGCGGCTTTGACATGAACGCTGCCATGACTTCATGGCATATCCTGCGGCTGAGCAGCAGAGCAGCACACGCAACAACATAACAACAGATCAGGCGTGGCAGGCGTCTGGCAAGCCATCGGCAACACAGAACATGTCAACTGCGATGCTTCGATATGAGACACCAGAGCAATACCAATGGCAAAGTGCAGTCCGCTCAGGTGTGCAACGACAGCGCCAACGTGACAAAGGGGTAGTCTCTGCACAACAGCAAGCGGCACATGTCCCTCACCACGACAGAGCCGCCGTAGTTGCTGATTGCGGGGCGTAGCATGTCGAGGTGCGCATCCACCGAGGCAAGGGTGGCGGAGGTGTCCACTGCCCCCACCTGCTGCACTCCTTTCAGGGCCTCCCCGAATGCGCTCTGCAGCATCACACAGAATGGAGTTTGAACCTCAGCACCTGTTTCAGCGGGTCGTGTCAAGCTGGACAACACATGCGCACAGACCAACAATCTGCAATGAGGAATTCACAAGGGTTGATGCGCATGCAGCAGCAGCTGCAATGCCCCCTCTGCGTTTAACTCTCTGTAGGTAAGAGGCCTCGGATCAGGAGTGGTCGCACCCGCAGCGCGCGCTCAATGCCCATCTTCATGGTGGCGGTGGACGATGCACACGTCCCGCACGCACCCTGTGGCACAGTCACAATGCTACCTCAATTTGCAAGGTTCTGAGACAGAGACGAGTTCAAACAGGAAACTGCAAGGTCTACCACGGCAAACACTGCTCCGGCAGGCTTGCAATGGAACACATCAGATTCAATCTATGCACCGCCACATTCATCCAACAGTTGCCAGCCGCTTCCAGGTTGGAAGCCATGTCATGGCACCGTTGACTTCACATAGCAGCATTGACAAGCACTCGTGGTGCACTCACGTCCAGCTGCAGCATGACAGTGCCGTCAACCACGTCCAGCACCGTGACATTGCCGCCGTCTGCAATGAGGTACGGCCGAACCTCATCCAGTGCTCTATCCACAGCCTCCACGGTCATGGCCACTGATGGCGCCGCCTCCGCATTGCCTGCACGTGGGAACCAGCACTGCATGTCGGATTCCTTCGGCCTGCTGATCCTGGATGTTGAAGACCCATCAGCATGATGATCTTGTGAAGGCGCAGCCCACATGACATCGGAAACGAAGTTTGTCTGCGGAGCAGTCTACATTGCTGCTTGAGTTTCACCTATGGAGCGGTGCACATTCACGCGCGAGAAGGGGCTCTCAATAGGCGACGCGGGGGCGGCCGCCGCTGCGGAGGCGTCTGCATCTGCAGTCGGACCAGCTCCAGGTGCGGCCATGGTCTCCGCCGTCTGAGCGTCAATGACGGCGGACCAGTCGTCGCCCTCCACCGCGCGGATGAGGTCCAACCTGTACGAGGGGCACAAAAACGCCGGACTGTGAGGTGACAGGTATCTTCCAAGAGCCCACAAGCTTTGTACTTGATCGTGCCGGTACCGGGCTGCAGACACAGACTTGGTGGCAGTATGCACAGGCTCCTCAAATGACACCGACAATCATGCAACTGCTCAAGGCTGCAGGCCGCACCTGCGCTGCTTGCTGTCCTGGGTTTCCCCAGCCACAGCGTCGCCCAGGTTCTCGCCCATCGCCTTGCGCATCTTCAGCTTCTTCTCCTCGTACGCAGCACGCTCGGCGGGCGACATCACCGCGCCGTTCAGGCCGCCACTGTTGCCCCACAGCTCCGCCTCCACACCTGCCAAAAGCGAGCAATCAAATGGGTTTTATCTCAGCAGACACTTCGCGACATGTGTATGCGACATCGCCGCGCCATTCAAGCTGCCACTGTTGCCCCACAGCTCCGCCTCCACACCTGCCGCATTATGAGCGATTAGCTGTGATTTAAATCGAAAGGTGAGCTGCGGGAGCTGCGTTCGACATCACCGCGCCGTGAAAGGCCGCCGCTGTTGCCCCACAGCTCCGCCTCCACGCTTGCCGCAGGATGAGCAACCAACTGTGGTGTACATGGGAAAGCAATCTGCGTGCCGCTCAGCAGGTGAAACCACCGTGCCGTTCAGGCCGCCGCTGCTGCCCTGCAACTCCGCCTCCACACCTGCCCGACGAGGAGCTGTCGACTGTGGTTTATGGATTGCCTCGGCAGACAATTTCCAGACAGTGTTTGAGACACCCCCGCGCCGTCCAGCCATCACTGCTGCCATATAGCCCCACTTGTACTTCTGTAAAGAAGGTTGCTTGAAAGACAGCGCTCCACGCAGGTCTCCTCACAGACCCGCTGAGGCCTGTACCATGGGACCAGACCGTGGCTTGCACACCGACGAAGCTTTGAGCATTCTACCAGACGCAGTCAATGTGAGTCCAGCGGATCTAGGGCAACCTGCTGGCGACCATTGTGCATCATCTTGAAGAGCGGCAAGGAGTGCAACAAAGCTGTAACCACACAGGCTTTACAGAGCTCACCATTGCCAGGCGGCGTGGTGCCGGCCTCCCGCACCCAATTCTGGGCTTCCCGCTCCAGGTTGGCCCTTGTCGCCATGGAGCGGTTGGCGAACACCATCGCGCGCACGAATGCGCAGCGCTCGTCGCCCACCACCTCCAGATGACCCTGCATGAACAACAGCCTGCTGGGAGTGCCTAGCGGAAACCTCAACTAGACTCTCGATGCCAGATGCTGCCCTGCAAACAACGGTTGATTTGAGCTGCCAATGAGGCTGATCTCCCATGGCGACTGCAAGCTGCAGCTCGCGATGTCTTCGGTTGTTTGTGGTGTCTCACCTTGACGGCGAGCACCATGTTGCGGGAGTAGCCTACATATTGCAGGTCCCGCTTGAGATCATACAAAGCGTACACGCCGATCGGCTTCTCGCCGTCCCGCTGGTCCAGGTAGGTATCCACCGGCAGCAGCGTCTGCCCATCATCCTCGCCCTGCAGCTCAAGCAGCCTGATCAGCACCATGCTAGATAAAGCAGTGACTGCAACCACATGACATACATTTTCTGCGTCAATGCCCATAGGTCCCAGCGTTGAGGGCGTGCTGCTACAAGGCAAGCGGCGCTGACGCAAGCGCTATCTGCAAACATCTTGCAGGTGATTTGTCACAGGGAGACAGTGCTTCACGAACACAGGATGTCAGCGCACACGCACATGTCTGATGCTGTAGCCGCGAGAGTCGTGCTCCTCTGCTCCGCCGTCGCCATACAGGAAGCCGTGCAGGCCCTTGTGGCCCTCAGGCACCGCGTCGTCCGTCACGACGCCGCCGAGGGAGGCCAGGCGGGCCTTCTCCTCTTCGCCAGGCGGCGCCGCCGCTGCATTGGTGCGGCCTGCTCGCAGTATGCCCACCTCGCACCGTCTGGATGCTGCATGATCACGGCTGTGGCGCACAAGCTGAGCTGCCGGGATGTGCGGGGCCGCAGGCGTCCTGCCTGAGGTGCTGCACGTGCTGCCCGATGCCAATCTTGCAGCCAGCGGCCCAGCTACAAACTGCGCTGACATGAAGGCTGTGCAAGTGATGTTGAAAGAGTGTGGAAGGTCTATAAGACTCGCAGAAGCTGCGAAAACAGTCTGCACCTTGTGCACTTTGGCGTTGAATCTGTAGATCGCGAGTCGATCACTTTTGCAGCGTTGACGACCCTCTGAGAAACTTCCACGACTTCCTCTGCGGAAGTAGATGAGTGATTTTGGCTAGGTTGAGCAGCGACACTAGCCTGTAGTTGTTCCGGCGACTTGCAACAAAGCGGTGAGTTGCGAGAGGTCCCACGCACAGCTTCAACGCCACAGATGGTTCAGGCCATGGCTTCTCCGGCTGTGGCGGCCGCAAGCGGCCTGGCCGCCGCTCGGTGCAGCAAGGCATGCTCCAGCCCAGTTCCTGCACCGCGACCAGTGCAGCTGCGCCGCAGCGTGCTGCACGGCCAGACGCTGCGTGCAGCTGCTCAGCAGGCCAGCCGCTCAAGGATCAACACCATGTGCAGGGTGAGGGCCCCGATTGTATCACCCAGGGCGTATGCATGCAGGAAGTGCTCATTTCTCTATCTTCTTATTGCGGTCTACACATGGGGTTCCATGCAGCCACACGGCAATTGCAGATTCAGGAAGGTTCTCCAAATGGGCCTGCATACTTGATCATCTGTTGCGCCTGCAAAAATGGATGATGCTTCCAGCATCATGTGGGTGTCCTCTCACATCGAGAGCACACGTAGCAAGCTCTTGCGCGCCAGCAGAAGGGTGATACGCCTCTGGCAACACTGGTGCAGGCGGGCGAGGGCATTGTGGGCGGCTCCCCGTCGCCGCCGCTGGTGGGCAACATCGCGCCTGACTTCAGTGCGCAGGCAGTGTACGACCAGGAGTTCATCGACATCACGCTGTCGCAGTACCGGGGGTGAGCGTGTGGCTCGGCAAGCTGCCTGCAACATCTGTTGTATGCCGATTATTGGATGTCATTTCTTAGATGTACAGTCTTGCCCGTCATGGCATTCGGTTCTGGTCCACCTGTGGCTTCGCTGTGCAGGAAGTATGTGATCCTCTTCTTCTACCCACTGGTGCGTCGTCGAGTTGGATGCAAATGATTTCACGTGTAAATCAGATTGAAGTCTTGGAGTTCCTTTAGAATTGCACCATTGCTGTTTCGTCTGATTTGGCTGAATCACTTGACACAGGACTTCACATTCGTGTGCCCAACGGAGATCACAGCGTTCTCTGACCGCTATGACGGCTTCAAGGAGCTGGACTGCGAGGTGCACCCTGCCATCCTTGTCCATGAATCGTGCCGTTCTCTGCAGCATGCCAATACCCTTCAACCTTTGGTGTGTGTAGCTGAAGCGCCAACACCGTGCCGGCTGCTTGTGCAGGTGCTGGGCGTCTCGGTCGACTCGCAGTTCTCGCACCTGGCCTGGATCCAGACAGGTGGGCGTCACATAGTCTCAGTCTCGCATCCGCAATTGCCGCTTAAGTCGTTGATTGCCCTCTGGACACTCAATGATGCATGGCCATTGATTGCCTGCAGAGCGCAAGGAGGGCGGCGTTGGTGACCTCACCTACCCGCTGGTGAGCATGCTGTGCATGGACGACAGGAAGCGGGGGGTTGCCTGGTGCCGCTGTGGATGTGGCCACTGCAGTGCATCAAGCAGCTGGAGCTCCTTAGAGATTGTTCATGCATCTGCTGATGCAACTCGTTTGGCAGGCTGTTCAAAGTCGCTTTTGAACTTGCACAGGTGTCGGACCTGAAGCGGGAGATTAGCCTGAAGTATGGCGTGCTCAGTGAGGACGGCGTGGCACTGCGTGGCCTGTTCCTCATTGACCGTGAGGTAGGCCTGCCCTGGCTGACCTGAGCAACACAGCAGCTTGTCTGCAGCGGGGAACCTTGCACCATGCATGCCAGCTCGCAGGAGACTGCGGGGGCGTCAGAAGCCTGCGGTGATTGGGCAGCTTATTGCCAGAGGACGGGGGGCCGGGGCTGATGGCGCTTTCGCTGCATGTCACAGGGTGTCATCCAGCACTCGACCATCAACAACCTAGCATTCGGCCGCAACATCGACGAGACCCTGCGGGTGCTGCAGGCGCTGAAGTATGTGCAGGTGAGCTGCCACAGCAACGCTGCTATCCAGGCACCGTGTATAGCACTACAAATGCAAATGTTGTCCTGCACATAATGATCCGTAGAGCTGTCAACAGGGGTGCGAACCACAGCATCTGTCAGCAGCAACACACTGCAGCGGTTTTGCACATGAGAGCACATGGCTGGCTGATCACCCTGCCGTCCTGTCACCACAGGAGAACCCCGATGAGGTGTGCCCAGCTGGCTGGAAGCCGGGAGAGGAGACCATGAAGCCCGACCCGAAGGTACATTTCCACCTGTGAACATTCTGCTAACTCATGTATGCTGTGCTTGTCAATATGACGCGCTGGCTGCTAATGCCAAGGCAGATGCTTTTGGCATGTCATACCTACCTTGGAAGGTGTGCTGACCGCCTTGCCAGGAGCTAAGTCTTCCTTTCTTCTCCCGTCACACAGGGCAAGCTGGACTACTTTGCGGCACTGTAAGCAGGATGTCCCCAAGCAGGAGTGGAAGCTGAGTAGGGAATCTGCTTGCTGGCGATGGACACGGATGGCAAGACATGGGGGAGGGAGTGCCGCAAGTGGGAGCTCATGTTGTTGACATTGCTGCACCCACTGTGGTCCGATACTCGGGTAGTGTAGCCCTGAACTGCATTTGGAGCAGTCCATCTCCAAACTGTCGGTCTTTATTGCGTCTGCTAGCATTTGCACATGTCGAGTGGTACTCCCAACCTTCTACACAGTCGTTTGAGCTTGATTTTTCCCAACACCTGTTCAGCCTTACGCAGGCTTCTGATGTGATGAGCATCAGAGTCAGGCTAGCTTGCACCCTCCCATCCTGCTGTGTGACGACGCCGACGTCAAGACCGCCGCATACCCTTGCTGGGCTTTGATGGCTTGCTGGGCTTCGAAGGCTTGCTGGGCTTGGTCGGCGTGGTTGGCGTGCTGCTGCCAGATGAAGACGAGGAGGATGCCGCTGCACTGCTGCCGCCGCTGCTGGGGGCTGCCGCCACACCGCTCACCAGCTCCGCGATCTGGTATGTTACCGGGTCACCGCCCTGCACCGTCTTGCTGGTTCCATTGCCGAATGTCTGCACGTAAGCGCACTGCGTATCCTGCATCACATCACCAGGGCTATGTCAATCAATTTTGTAAGCTTTGTGGAGTCAAATGAGTCATGGAATAGAAGCCAAGGTGAAACAAACTGCTCATTGTGATGTGTGTGGGGAGCGGCGCAGTGCAGCGCAGCACAGACTCAGCCAGACTCCGACCTGGATCTGTGTTGCCGTTTGGAACTTGAGGTTGCAGTATGCAGCGTCTGTGTTCAGCGTGATCTTGGGCGCCGAGCATGTCACAGGGCCGTCTTGTCCCTGGATGACGCAGGTCCCGCCACTGATGGTGTACATGAACGATGACCCCACGCACTGCGTTGGCACCTGCATGCACAACGGGAGCGAGCCTTCAGAAGCATGATTGTGACTCCTGTAATATTTGCACGTCAACACTTGGCAGCATGGTTCAATGGCATGCGTCCCACGAGAGCACATCACAATCGAACACCGCACCCTACCAGAGCGCACCTCTGTGGGAGGCACATATGTGGGCGGCGTGCATGTCGTCTGCTGCGACGCGTCGGTCAGTATTGCGTATTGGCTGCTGCCGTCAGCGATCAGCTGCGACGCCTCCGTCTTCAGGTTCAGGATGCCGCTTGGCAGGCCGCTGACCACTGTACTGACTTGGGAGCCCCAGTTGGACTGCAGATCGGTCAACTGCGTCTGCAGCGCGCTGACGAATCCTGCAGCGCTAATTCAGAGACGCTTGAGTATCAAAGATTTTTGCTGGATGAGTCTCATGTGGCCATGTGCACCTCGAAACCATCGACCGAGCATGCACGTCAATCAGCGGCAGACCTGAGTAAGCAGTCGGATCGAAGATCGCCCAGCTGGACACCGGCTGAGCCGGCGAGGAAGTCGCTGCGACTGACGAACTTGTAGTGCTGGACTGCGCGAATGCCCCCGAGGCTGCAACCAGCAGCAGTGTGGCGAATGCCACCGCGCAGCGCGCCATGCTGTCAACCTCTGCTGCACAGGTACGACAACAGGCCGACAATCCAGCACCCAGCAACGACCGACCTGATCACATGCAGGCTGATTGTGGCTGCTGGGCCTGTAGATCTGTGTCGTCGCAAGGGGGCAGTTGGGTCGGACCTCCGATGCGGCAGCAATCTCGCCATCGCCCCTCGCGGGGTACAAAGCCCTAAAATAGATACGCGCCCAAGGAAATTATTTGCCACCTCAGCAGGAAAATTACATTTTGGTCGCTACCACCCTCACTTCGCTGCGTGCATCGCCATCGGGTTCAAGCTTCACGCCATCTACACACTTGCGCCTGCGTAGTTGTGAGCATGCTGCACAGCGTGCTTGGCGCCCTGCGATCGCGTGCCTTTTCAGCTGCGTCCACTGCAGTGCAGCAGGCCTGCCGATCGCAAGCCTCGGCAGGCCAGTCAGCGGCCAGAGCATTTGCGGCTCTTCCTTGCGAACACGACGACGCAGCGCTTTTCACATATTCCGCTGCATTCGACCTGCCTGAGCCCAGGTTTTCGGGCCTGCTTTTAGATGCAGCAGGCACACTGCTGACGCCGTCTGAGCCCGCAGCGGAGGTACTCGCATGATTGCATGCGATGGCTGTGCATATTATGCACGTTGCAGCATACACATCAGGCACACGTCGAGTGCCAAGCACCAGATGTTGGTGCTTGCAAATATCTTGTGCAAAAGCGCCAAGCTGCGATACGCTTTTGTGCTGGATCATCTCCTCGATTCGCACATGATGTCCGTTTCACAGGTGTACCTGCGGTATGCGAAGGACTACGGCTGCCAACTGACGGAGAGGGAAATCCTGCGCCGCTTCCGCAGGTGGACAGGGCTCAAATCTGGCCTATCTATACTTCTGTGAAACATACTATGTAATTGCGCCAGATGCGCCACACAGCAAGCAGGGGGTTGTATGATGTCGCACCTATCATCTTGCTGCAGGGCGTACAATGCGCCATGGGGCAAGACTGGCCGGAGATACATTGACGACGGCCGCGATTTTTGGTGAGTGCCAACAACATGCTCAGTGCGCCTTCTCTTGTGAAACTCACTCAGCATGCAGCTGTGGCTCTTGAGAGAGCAAGGTTATACACTCGACCCAGCAGTGCTCAGCTCGAGTTCAACGGCTGAAGCTCAATAGCTCACAGCTGCGTCGCTCGCTGCTGCCAGGCGCCACATTGTCGGCGAGTCCACCGGCTGCACTGATGCGGCGCTCGCGGAGGAGGTGTACCAGTACTTTGCCAGGGCCGAAGCCTGGCGCGCCGCCCCGCAAGCAGTGGCGGCGCTGAGCCGCCTGCGTGATGCACGTGAGCAAATGCAACCATCATGCCCCGTTCATCTGTGCCATCCACATCACTAATCATGATTATCTGGTGCACACAAAATGCGAACACAGCAGGTTGTCAATCCTTGTCTTCACATTGGTGGATGTTGCCCACAGGTGTGAAGCTGGCGGTGGTCTCCAATTTTGACACGCGGCTGCGGCCGCTGCTGTCCGCCATGCAACTGGACTCACTTTTTGATGCCATTGTCGTCTCTGCGGTGAGATGTGCATGCTGCGTACCAACCCAGCAATGAGATCCTTTACACGGCATGGCCTTCAAACATCGCAGTGCTTGACGCTGTTGACACCCAGCTTTGTTGTGCAAACAGGAGGTGGGCGCTGAGAAGCCAAACCCCGTCATCTTCGAGGTTGCATGCGAGGCACTGGGTGTGCAGCCGAACGAAGCAGTGCACGTTGGTGATGACCGCCGGTGAGCTCTGCTATGCTGCATTCCTTTGTTACTTCTAGTGTTTGCTGGCTGGCTGGCTGTGCTGGCGAAGCTTTGGGTGTGGAAGAGTGCCTAATTGTGTTGTGATCGTGCCCGCAGGAATGACGTGTTTGGGGCCAGAGACGCAGGCTGCTTCGCCTGGCTGTACGGCCTGGACGTGCTGTCAATGGAGGAACTTGCGGACCGCGTGCTGTGGGGCAGCGAAGACGATGACATGCTGCGGGCCGTTGCCCAGTGAGCCAGCGTCACCGCAAGTTTCAACGCGCAGCATTCGAAAAGTCAGATGCCAGCAGGTGGTGACATGGTCAGTCCACGGTCTTCATAGCTACGTTGAGCTATGATTGTTGCAGTCGAGGCCTCCTAGCAGGAGTTTTAGCAGGAGTCCCAGTATTCATCATGCCGCCAATTCGCGGCATCAAATTGCGCAAATTTTGTAGGCTGTGGCTATAGCGCCACAACATTTTTGTGTCACCGGACGGTAGCCTGCTTTGATGCGCGGGCCAGATGTCAGAGCACTTGCACAACACATTGCTGAGGTGTTGTACAATTACTGAGGATGTTTGTAAATTTAACTGCTGATGTGCTGAGAGTCCTTCTGTCTAGATTCCATGCGCAGCACAGCATGCTTCTCTGGCATGCTTTGCCAAGGCACCCAAGCAAACATCCCGCTTTCTGCAGCATGCGCACAATCGAAGTTGCTGCTACAAAGTAACTTGTTGTGCAAGTCTCGCCAAGCGACAGCGCCTTGGATTTGAGCAGGCCCTCGGCAAAAAGTTTGTAGGATCGCCTCTATTTTCCAAGAACGCCACAACTGGCTCTTACTGGCGTCTCCTTCGGTCGTCAAGCTGCGTCCGGCCCCCATGGACTACCAGCTGGACCCGGGCAGCGCCCACCGGCTGGTGGCCGGCGACCAAAGCTTCAATCCGACGATGCAGTGTGTAGGTGAGCATTCTTCCTTGCTCTCTGTTGCCCCAGCGCACCACCGAGCAACCTCGCCCAAACCTCAATAGTAGCGCTGGGGCACCTGCTGGCTTTTGCAGGACTCGTGCGGGTGCCACTCTCTGGTTCATGTTTGCATCGTCCGCTTTGGAGCGGGGCTTCCCTCACACTTGGCCAATTGGTCCTGTTTGAGCTATGCCACGAGGCTGTGAACAGTTTTGAAATGCCTCGAACTGTCCCGCAATCTCCTCGCATTCACCTGCCGACGAGCGCGACTCTGACGATGGACTGCCGTCATGCGCGCACCTACTGCTGTGCCAGGTCACATGCTGCATAACATTGAATGCTGCGACGGCTCAGAGATGCTGCCTCTCCATGCAGGTGTCAAGCGACTCAACCCTAATGCGGGCACCACGACCCCACGTTTCCGCCTGGCATTCTCGGATGGCCAATACTATGTGCAGGTGTGCTGCTTGAGACTTGTAACAGTTGGTAAGTGCATCCTTTCTTGGTGGTTCATTTGCATGTAAAGTCACACTAGTCGACTTGCCTGACTTGAGGGCGTCCTCTACAGGTCATGATGGCAACACAGCTGAGTGACCGGATCCAGAATGGGGAGATTCAGAATGGCACGGTGGTCAGGATCGATGAGGTCCTCACAAACGCTGTTGGCGGCAGCAGGTGTGCCTGCACTGTGCCTGCATGGCACTTCGCTTCTGCCACCAGGAACAATCAACCATTCAAAAGTTCGAGCCACATTCCTGCTGTGTGGTCTGCAGGATGCTCATCGTGCTCAATGTGACGGTGCTCGGCCAATATGATATTGGCAACCCAAATCCCCAGAAAGTCACGGACGCAGGAGCTCCAGGCAATGGTATGTCAGTACCAGGATGCTGTGGCTGCATATGCTCAGCTGCTTGGGCATGCAGCTGTGAGCTAGTGCAATGCCATGGACCTGTTGCTGTGCAATACAAGATGCTAGTGCTGCCTCTTCAGTAACAGCACCACAGGCTGTATGAACATGCTGTACTCATGCCAGAATCGGTGCTGACCTTGCAGGCGGCGGTGCGCCGCAGCAGCAGCAGCAGCAGCAGCAGCAGCAGCAGCAGCAGCAGCAGCAGCAGCAGCAGCAGCAGCAGCAGCAGGCGGGCGCATTCGGCAATGCGGGCCCGCCGCCCGGGGGCATGTACGGCGCGCCACCGGCCGTGCAGCCGGCGTTCGGACCCCCGCAGCCCGCTGGCAACGGCGCGCCCAATGCCATGCAGAACAGCGGCGGCATGCAGAATGTTGGTGGCGGCATGCAGAATGGCGGCGCCGGCGGCTATGGCCAGAATGGTGCGGCTCCTGGCGGTGTTGGCGGCAGCGGCTACGGCCAGAACCAAGGCGGCGGTGGGTATGGGCAGGGTGGCGGGGGCTACGGCAACCACAACGGTGTCGCTCCAGGCGGGCCTGGAGGCTTCGGCCAGGGCGGCCAGGCGAATGGTGCTGGCGCCGGCGGTGGCGGGTACGGCCAGAATGCCGGCGGCGGCCCCGGCGGCTATGGCCAGCCTGGCGGCGCGCAGGGACCCGGCGGCTATGGTCAAGGCCCCAACTTCAGGCAAGCCACACTTTGCTAATAATGAGATCAGCACGGAATGCGGCAGTAGGCATGAAGCAGGCGTGGGCTGCAGCGGAAGGCTGGCTGGATGACGGAGACCATTTCACTCTGTGCGTGTCAACAGAGCATATGTTGAACTGTTGGCGTACAGAGCAGCATCAAAGCATTGTGAGGCTTTGGGAGGGCAGCCCTGCACACCAAAGACTTGCTTTATCGCTGCAGGGCCACCAACTCAGCGGTGGCGCACGACCAGGCGCCGCCGCGCATCGTGCCCATCAACTCGCTGAACCACTACCAATCGCGATGGACCATCAAGGCGCGCGTCACACAAAAATCGGCCAAGCGGCCCTGGAGCAACGCCCGCGGCGAGGGCCGTGTGTTTGGTGAGCGCTCGCCCTGCAACATGTGCAATGGTCCGTCATGCCGCTGACTGCATGCAAGCTCCCTGGTTGCAGGGGTCGGCATGCATCAGTGCTCACGACCTCTGCTGCTTCCTCGTCTCTGCTGCTTGATTAGCCACAGAGCTGGCAGATCCTCCCCCGCAGCACAATCATGGCTTATGTGCACAGCAATCTGACCAGGTTTTGCTCATATGACACAGTAAATCTGCCTAACCTGGATTACATACTGAGTTACCTGATGGAATGGAAGGTCCCACATCAAACCATGCAACCACCATGGTGACTGCGGGTGTCTGTGATTGCCAGATAATCCCCCCTGTTTGCATTCGCAGGCTTCACACTGCTGGACTCGGATGGAGGCGAAATCATGTGCACTGGCTTCAACGAGACGGCAGACAAGTGGGACCCCGTCATCCAGGTCGGCGCCATCATCACCATGTCCAAGGCCAGCCTCAAGCCCAAGCGCAAGACGGTGAGTGCCCCGCGCATGTACACCTCGGCGCAGTGCGCTCTGACGGTTGCGCAACTGTGAATTTACGAGGTGCTGCTGTGCATCATGCACTTGGTGTGTTGCTGGACACTGCATGTGCCCCCGCATAGTGTCGTTTGACATCAGGCAGCATGGGCAGACTCTGCACCCCGCACCATGAGCTCCTTCGGCACATGTGTGCCTTTGGTGTGCAGCAATTCAACACGACGCGGCACGACTTTGAGATCACGCTGGAGAACCAGACGCAGATCGAGGTGGTCGGTGAGGACGCGCAGACGCAGGCCATCCCCAAGATCCAGTACCACGTGCGTCCGCTTCCCATTGGCTGGCGACAGCATCCATTTGCCTGCTGCTGCCTCTCGAGTATGCAATCCGGCTGCCTGTGCAGCTGTCAGTGCCGAGTGGCTCAGGCCCATGGTTGTACGAGCTAGGCAGAGCCTGTGAGGCTCGTTGCGGTAGCATATAATTTGGCTGGAAAAGCCATCGCGGCATGATCGGCTGAGAACACGATGTGCCTGGAGCTGTGATCAGAAAGCATTTGCTGAACACTCTCACTTATGCACTGCGCAGTTCCGGCGCATTGAGGAGATCGAGAACTTGCCGTCCTCCACCGTCGTGGACGTGCTGGGCGTTGTGCACAGCTGCGAGGCGCCGTACAAGCTGCAGCTCCGCAACGGCACTGATGCACAGAAGCGCTCCCTCATCCTCAAGGACACCTCCAACAAGACC
This sequence comes from Tetratostichococcus sp. P1, assembly GCA_036584455.1. NCBI lineage: Eukaryota > Viridiplantae > Chlorophyta > Trebouxiophyceae > Prasiolales > Stichococcaceae > Tetratostichococcus > Tetratostichococcus sp. P1. The sequence goes on along the minus strand of BTPI01000008.1, from coordinate 2,636,637 downwards.
GTCGAGGTGTGTCTGCTGACGTTGCCCTTGAACACATCAAGAACTCCGTCTCCATCGCGGTGTTAGATCCACTTGCACTTTGTAATGACTGCGGCATCTGCTGCTGCTGGAGTGCTGCATGTGAGTGGTGCTTGCAAATGGTCTGACTTTAGAACTGCTGTTGGCAATACTCGGACGCGGCACCCTGCTGACAGCAGTGATGATGATGATGATGATGTCACTGCAGCTGACGCTCTGGGGAGACTTTGTTCACACCCCCGGCAACACGATTCACCAGGAAGTGGAGCAAGGGCAGCACCCCATCATTGCAGTGAGCGTCTCAACATCGCGCATGCTTACCTGCGGTGTGTCCTCCGGAGATTGTTGCCAGCTGCTGTGCTTTCTCGGAGGCCTTGCACTTGCCAGATGGTCAGCGGGTGTCGTCGCCTCTGCAGGTGAAAGACTGTCGGATCGGGGACTATAACGGCAAAACGCTGTCCACGCTGAACATGTCGACCGTGAACGTGGACCCCGATGTGCCTGAGGCCGGCGCGCTGCGCTCCTGGTGGGTACTGGGGCTGAGCCTGCCCTGAAGTGTGGCTGCCATGAGCTTTTTCGAGATGGCACCCTCTGTAGTGCGGTGATGCCAGACACCAGTCATCTGCTGCGGATCTGGTGTTGGCAGGCAAGCGACGTCATTGGCTCAAATGGGCATCCCTACCTCTGTATTGCTGTTCCCAGGTGCTTGTTGTTGCTACAGCATCAGTCACTAATGTGTGAATTGGTTGACAGTACTTGCATTTTCGTTCTGCAACCCCAATCACCACACGAATTAGCAAGAGGTGGTGGCGCTGTCTGATGGCATTCCCGAACGTTTTCCTCCTCAATTGCTGCATTCTTCACGCACTTTGGCTTTGTGCACTCCCGCAGGTACGACAGTGGTGGCAGGGTCAGGAGGCAGTGTTGCCGTCGCAGAACACTTTCCATTTCAATTTCATCCCGTTCTTCTTTTTCTCTCCTTAACCACTGCTGTGTTTTCAAAACCTCTCCCGCAGGTACGACAGCGGCGGGAAGGACCAAGAGGCGGTGGCGCTGTCCAATGACCGCGGCAGCGGCGGCAGCCGCCGCGACCGCCGCTGCGTGTTTGGCACCATCAAGGACGAGAACCTGGGTGTAGGCCAGGCCGCCTTCATTGCGGTGGGTGGTACAACAACTCGACAGCGCACCAATGACTGTGGTGGTAGTTGCAAATACTGGCGCACCAGGGGGCCAAGCCAGTGCTATCATGCACATGGCGGCACGATGCATGCATTGCTGATGCGTGCTACACACAACAGGCTCTACAAGCGAACACGTCAAGGTCAGCGTTCTCGTGACCATGTGCAGGTCAATGGCACCATCACGTTCGTGCGCAACGAGAACATGTCATACCCTGCCTGCACGCTGAACTACGCCGGCAAGACCTGCTTGAAGAAGTGTGCCGACAACGGCAGCGGCTGGTGCGTCCTTCCACTGTGTGCTCAGCAGGGCAGCCACATCTTGGCATTTCAGGCTGTGATACACTGCATACTCCCTGTGACCCTGGACGCCCCCAACAATTCCGGTTCTTTTCGTTCTGCCCGTGTCAGATAGACCTTGGAATATTGTTCTCGAGTGTGTGGCAGGTGGTGCGAGCGGTGCCAGAGTGTTTGCCAGCCACAGTGGCGCTACGTCCTGTCTGTCACCGCCCAGGTATGCACTGGCCCACATGACGTCATCCGCTGCTGCCATTGGAGTTGTCTCGCCGCCAGACCTGCTCGGGTGGATTGACAATTAATCTGCAGCTTGTGTCAGTAGCTGGTGGCTTTTCGAAGAGTTGGGCGTCAAGATCATGGACAGCCTCATCCCATACTTGCATGGTCGTTTGTCTCATGTAAACAGCCTTCCCTTGTAGTTACAGGACCACACGGGGCAACAGAGGCTGACGGCATTCGAGGAGTCGGGCGCCAAGATCATGGGCAGCCTTGTTACATAGTTTTTCCCTCCAATTCGATGGTCGGCAATCTCAATTTTGGTCATGACAGGACCACACGGGGCAGCAGTGGCTGACGGCGTTTGAGGAGTCGGGCGCCAAGATCATGGGCAAGTCCGCGCACGAGCTCAAGCAGCTGGAGGGCCAGGAGGAGTTCGAGCGCCTCGTCCAGGTGCGGCTTTTCCATTTATATAGCATAATTTAGCAGGTCTGGCTGGAGGTTCAGGGTAGAGCACATGATCGTCTTGCTGTGTGCTATTCTGTGTGTCTGAACATATGCTCAGGGTGTGGCATGCAGCATGTTGCGTCGTGATGATCACCTTCAGATGCTGCAGCTGATGACAGCTTGACGACCAATGTCGTCCGCAGACATTGTCCGTGCTTCTGGTGCCACTGAGACTCAAGGACTGACAGGCTCTGCACTGTGTCAGGGAGGAGACACATGTAAACTTTGTGACCATGGCCTGTTGAAATGTCTGACTCTTTCCACTTATCTCATGCAGGCCGCCAACTTCCAGCAGCGTGTGTTCCGCCTCAAGGTGGCGGAGGACTCGTACAATGATGAGACGCGCATCAAGGTGTCCATCCGCGACACCGAGCCCATCGACCATGTCGAGGAGAGCGCGGTGCGCGCAGCCTTTCCCCGTTTGCCAGGCTCTTCAAACCTGTCACATGTCTTTGCGTTCCGTCCACTCGTGCAGGGACGGCCCTGGTGTGCATCTGTGCTGCACATCCTTCATGGGCATCTCGCCAATGTTGCCTGCTTGTCTTGACATGCCGGTGAGCTGCAGCTGGCAACCTATAGTGCTGTTGCTGAATTGGCATCGACAAGACAGAGCAGAACGGAAATTCATAGACACTGTTGTGCTTTCTGTTTCCGAATCACACGCTGCTGTCAAGCCGCTCACACCGGGGATTTTCAGCTGACCTGCTTCCGCTACTCTCGCAGATGCTGCTGGACTACATTGGCAAGCTGCAGCGGGGGGAGCCCATCATGCTGCCGCTGCCCGCGGCGCCCGTGCGCCCCGCACAGCCCTCCTTCGGCGGCGGCGGCGGCGGCTTTGCGGCGGGCGGCGCCGCCGGCCCGGCCAACCCAGGCGGCGCAGGTGCCATGCTGCATTGCAAAGTGTTTGGCCATGGTGTTCAGACAGATGCTGTAGACACTGTCAATGTAAGCCGATGCTGTGGACACTTGTCAATGTGTTTGTCGCTGTGCATGCATCTGGTCCCTGACACGGGTTGGATATGCACGCTCGGGATGCCACTGCAGGTCCGAGTGGGTATGGCGGCGGTGGCGGTGGCGGTGGCTTTGCTGGTGGAGCAGGTAAGGGGCGCAATCCCAGGTTGAGTGCAGTTGTATGCTGCTGGCACCGCTGTGAAGGCAATGCACAGCCGCTTGGAGAGTGTTGTGACCCGGTCAGACCCTTGCCTGTCTCCGGGTTTAGGTCCCAGCAATTTTGGCGGCGGCGCCGGTGGCAATGCGGGCGGTGGCGGCGGGGACGCCTGCTTCAAGTGCGGGCAGACCGGGCACTGGAGCAGGGTAAGCTTGTGGCACCCCTTGCAGTCACAGTCTGCACGCCGCAGCTGTCAACAGTTTGTCGCATGCGCCTGCATGTGTGCCAACCTGGCGTGGCCAGGTCGGCCAGGCGAACGTCATTGCTGACTCGCTGGTATCATACTTGCAGGACTGCCCCAACACAGGCGGCCAGGTGGGTCCATATTGCTGCTGTCTAAATGCCAATTCATGATGTGACTTGATTGGGTGCTGCTCCTTCCCTTCGTATACTAATGCTGCATCTGCTCTGTATCTTCTCAGGCCAATGTGGGTCAATATCAAGGCGGCGGTGCTGGCGGCGGCGGGGGGGGCAACGACAAGTGCTTCAAGTGCGGCGAGACCGGCCACTGGTCCCGGGACTGCCCCAACGCCGGCGGCGGCGGCGGCGGCAACTTCGGTGGCGGCGGCTATGGCGGCGGTGGCGGCGGCTACGGAGGCGGCGGCGGCGGCGGCGGTTTTGGCGGTGCGGCCCCGCCGAATGGCACCCCCGCATGCCTGCCCAAGCGGTTGCGCTTCACACAGATGTGACATGTGCCAGGTTGGCGCTGGCGCGCGCCCCTGTTGGACCCTGTGCCAGAAGCTGGACGAATGGTTTTACCCTCCGGACGGGCATCAGGCATTATGTCATCAAGAGCTACAACAATATGTGCCAGTCTTGAGGGTCTCCCTGCACGTTGTGTTGCAGGTGGGGGCGGCGGTGGCGGCGGCGGCGGCCGGGGCAACACTTGCTTCAAATGCGGGCAGCCGGGCCACTACGCCAGCAATTGCCCCACAGCCGGTGGCGGGGGCGGCGGCCGCAACTACGGCGGGGGCGGCGGAGGCTACGGAGGTGGCGGCGGCGGTTACGGCGGGGGCGGGTTCTGAGAGTTGCAAAGATGGATGTGGGTCCGCGGCGGCAGTTGGGCATGAGTCAGCCATAGTGTGTTCAATCATCCAACATCTGATGTCGTTTCCTGTCTCCATGACATGGACCGCATCAGGCTCTATATGAACAGCTCGTTTTAGAGGGCCATCAGATGTTCATGGTGGACCTCCTGCACCTCGCCAGCGGTGCCAAGGCATGCAGTGATGATGTAGTCTCGGCAATACCAAACTTCTTCCCTGTGTATATAATATTGCCCGGCACAGGGAATGGATGCGGCTACTCAAACTTGGTTCTTGGTCTGTGAGAGACAGAGAGAGAGCCGATGCAACGTAACTAGCAGACATACGTAGATTGCATGCCTGTGCGTTCAAAACCCAATTGACACGTCAGCGTGTCTACCTGGGCACCAGCTTTGCAGGCACAGACCGAAACCAGCCAAGAGGCCGGGTCCTCATCTTGACGCACGCGGCAGGTCGATGAAGCGCATACGCTGTACGATTTGCAAGTGTGTCACAGGGTCGGGCACAGCAGGACAGCCAATACGGCCGAGAGAACCGGATTAGTCAACTCTTCCCTGGGCTGGCAATTCCGGCCAGCCGTCCACCCCCTTGGGGTCCACACTCACTCACTCACTCACTCACTCAGACAGTTTCTGTAAGCACCCCAGTGGTCAGAGGTTGCGGATCAGGGGCCTTGGAGGTATTTTGGTACATTTTGGCAACCACTGCATTGAGTGCCGCATCGGCAGCTGCAGTCATCCTGCACTGCAGCAAGTTGCCAAGCATGTTGAAGGCCTCGAAAGATACGCTGGCTCTCCGCAGCGTTCAATGTTGCCAGCCTTATGCTTCGAGCAGGACTGGCTGTGTGTTGTTGCGCGCTGCACCTCAAAGACGGCCGCGGCATCGGCAGCAGTGCGCCCTAGCAGAGGCGAAGCCGCAGAGGCAGGGAGAGCCTGCCTGGCGGTAGGCGTCTTGCATCATTTTGGTTATTGGCGATGATGTCTTGCTGAATGTTAGCTGAGAGCCCTTTCACGGGAGTGCGTCAAAACCACTGACAAGCTCATGATCATTGCGGGAGCAGAGATGGTCAAGGAGAAGCCCATTGACAGCACCATGCACGAACACGTAGATCCGCAGTCAAGTCTTCCAAAGTTTTTCCTAGCAGGCCTCACGACGAGAAGAAAGTCGCCGAAAAAAAGCTTGCCATTCTGCGGGAACATGAGCGCAAGCATCGCCGCATGCAAAATCCTTTGAGTGCAGCAGTGGAGATCACGGTGAGGTTCAGAAAGCAATACCGGCACCGGGTTTCTGTTGCAGGCACGCTGTGCAATTGTTTGCGGCTCGCTCTTCACAATCAGCTGACCACCCCTTGCGATGGTGCAGAATGACTTCTGGAGAGAACACAGCGACAAGATTACCTGGCTGGCCATCATCTACTGCTTAGCAACATGGGTCTTTGGACCTCTGGCGTGAGGGGAGAGCTCCAAGGGTCCTTCAAGCATCTGGCCAGAGGCAACAGTAGGAGTAATGGCAATACATGCTGTGGTCCCTGCCATATTATGCGGGCCCAGCGTGCAAGTTGCGGCATCATCAGCCTTGCAAATCACGATGCGCTTACTTCACCGGAGCTCAGGCAGTGAGTGTTCTGCCTGCCGCTACCGTTGCATCTGTGATAACGTTTTCCAACAAATGCAACTGCCGTAAGCATTGTCGATCATGCAGAGCCTGACTTGGCATCTGGTCCTTGATGGTCAAGCAGCTTTCCAAGCAAGTTGGACGGCGGACTTCATTTGTAGCAGTCATTCACGAGAATGCTGGCAGCTCAGTAACATTGTACTGTATTGCACATGGTGTTTTCTGGCAATGAGGTGGGAAGCACTTTGACGTGGTATACAGCCCACGGCACACAACTAGCTGTGTAAATGTACATCCTCTTAAAGACGTGCAAATGCTCATCGTCCACCCAACCCTGGCAGGCAGCCCTGCGTCTGCGTGCCGAGCCGCCGCCGCATCCGTGGGCCAAACAGCAGCTCTCACACCAGGCTGCTGCGTTTGTTGGCGCCGCCAGACAGCCGCTTGCGGAAGCGCTCCTCTGCATGCACCTCCCGCTCCACCCTGCACAGAGCCAGAATGCAACTTCCATTTCTCATATCGTTGTGAGTAATTATGTGAAATATGCTTACGGCTGCCGCTGCTCGTGACATTTTGACACAAGCTGTCGCAGCAGGGCAGCTGAAACCTCACCGCTCAGCAAAAGGCGTGAGGCGCGGCGCCAACTGCCGGTCCTCCCTGTAGCGGGCCAACTTGTTGTCGACACCCGCCACCTGCAGCAGGGGCACCACAGCTGAGTCAAAGCTTGACACAGCCCTCCTGTCCAACAAAGTATTCTCCACCTGAATGTAAACGCAGCAGCGGGCATGTGCAAAAATGATCCAAGCAGATCATTTGGCGCAGCGCTTGACAGCCGGTCGTGGCCACACCTGTGGGGTGTGTAGCCCAGTGGGTGTGGCAGCCAGCAGGAATGAAAGACTGCAGGACACCTCCGACGTTGCGCAGCTCGACAACAGCGAGGCTGCGGGTGTGGTGCCAGAGTTTGCCATTGTGACTGCGGCTGGAGACGGCGACGCTGCTGCTGCTGCTGCTGCTGGTGGTGGTGGTGGGGCGGAAGGTGTGGAAGCTGCAAAGGCTGCAGTAGCAGGCTTTGCTGCAGGTGTCAAAGCGCGGAGTGCGGACCCCTGCGGCTGCAGCGGTGAGCCCGCCATCGACATCACACGCATGCTGGGGGCTTGCGGTTTTGGGGTCGAGCTATCTTCGCTTTGCCGCTGCACCCTGACGGGCATCGCCGAGGCATTCTCTTTGCCGGTTGCACTGCTGCCCGTTGACGCCATCGCTGCTGCTGCCGCCATCTCCCTCTCCAATCTATGGAATGGACATACGCAAGTTCAGGCATGCTATCATCACCTGCTGGGCTCAACACGGCATCATGCTATACAGCACCGCTGGTCTGGAGACACCAGTACCACCTGACTTCAAAGGGCGTCGTGCTGAATCTGACGACCCTGTCCTGCGGCGCGGCAGCGGCAGCGGGGCTGGGCGTGTGCAGCGCCGGCGCTGGCGATGCTGCATGGCTGCCCGGCGCAGGCAATGACGACTGCTGAGGGAACTGCGACTGCTGGGCGATGACCGCACTGGAGGCGAACTGCTGTCGCGCCGCAGCAGCTGCCTCAGGGGCTGTGGCTGCAGCGGCTGTTGCGGCAGTGGCCGGGCTCGCACTCGACTCGCCCCACTGCACTGCGATGCTGGAGATGGTGAGCAACTCGCCGTCGCCGTCATCTGGCTCTTGGATGCACAGCGGTTGCAGCAGCGGGGACGTCTTGCTGAAGCTGTCCTGCGCCTGCTGCTGTTGTCTACCATTGTGCGCTGGCGGCGATGCGGACGCGGCTGGCGATGTTGCGGTGCTGGACAGCACCTTCGCGCAGAATGACGGTCGTTCCGTGCAGGTGAGAAATTTCGACGTTCGAACTGCAATATACGGCTCAGCACCCTGCACTGTGAGCAGCGGCCAAGTGTTGAAGCATGCCAACATGCCTGATAATCGGGCTGCTTGACGGCGACTGCTGGACTGCCAGCCGGCTTGCGCTTGCTGCGCCTGAAGCAGTTGAGCAAGCCGAGCAGCCCCATGCCGCTGGAAACCAGCAGCACGGTCCTCAGGGCTATGTTGCGATTCAGGATGGCAGGCTCTCACAAGAAGACTGATACAGCCACTGCGCGTTCTGCAGGTATCCACACAATGCCACTCAGTGCTCACTCATAACACTCTGAGCGCCTACAACCGGCATTGTGCGCTGCAGCTGGCTGCTACGCCGTAAAGCTGCACACCACAGCTGGAATTTGCAATTTGAGCAGCGGCGGCACGTGCGGCACCTTCCGAAAGCAGCTGCGACGCTGATCGCCGCCACTTTCAATGATAGACATGCTCGTGCAGCTTTAATGGCTACTGCGGACGAGGCTGACGTCCTAGAGGCGCTGGTCGCCTCCGAAAGGGTCGAGGAATGGCTCGATGCAATCCGTCAGTCTGCGAGTCATGCCAGGTGCAGGCCTCACACTCTATATGATGCACCCTTACTGCGGACTGCTTACAATGACGTTCTCAGCAATATTGAAGCTGCATGCGTCAGTGCATTGCTATGTTGCTGTTGCGCATCTGCATGCTCTGCGTCACATGATGGATGGCTGGAGCTTGTGATGACTTGAAATGCTAGGCAGCGATCGGCACTTGCGCAGCTTGAACGCTGGGTGACTGAGCGGGACTCGTACGCAGAGGAGGTGTGCACATTTGTGATGCTGAGCTGATCATCCGTCCTGCCCCCATGCATCCTGGTCAGCCATCGTGAGCATTGCTGTCACTAAATTCCTCATGCTCTCAAAGGCTCGCAAGGCAGGAGCCGTTCGCATATTGACTCAACTGCTCAAGAAGCTCGGTGCGGCGGATCCCATGCCTTGCCGCCCCTGCACACATGCTTGCCAGCCCTACCACAGCTCTCACAGGCAACTGCTTACGTGAGCAACAAAGACAGAGCCGGTGTGCCTCACCTGCGCAGGTGAAGACGAGCAGGCCAAGGCAGCACGCGTCATAGCCGCCTGCAGCGGCCCGGCCGCCGCGCCCTCACAGGTGGGCTTGCAATGCTGAACACCAGCTGGCAGCATGAGGCTTGCTGAGGCATCATTCTCTGGCAGTTGCCAGACTAGGGCAACCGGCGCGGGCTCATATGGTAGTGCTGTGCTTGCTATGCTTTGATCAGCAGCAGCTTTGCTGTGCAGACGCGGGTGCTCCGCTACGGGGAGGGCGTGGCCGTCGCCGTGTGCGAGGGCTTCCTGGGCGATGGCCTCGGCGCCCGCGTGTGGCTCGCAGCCCAGGTGCAGTCTACGATGACCACCAGCACTGAACCTCTGAACAAACTACCGAGGAATGACAGCATAGATGGCATCTTGCATGCATGTGTCCAAGCTGAGTGCATGCACCACCCAGTGCCGCACACCCAGTGAGCGCCCTCAGCCACCAGACGCGCGAATCTATGCGCACCAACTCACGTGGCATGCACGAGCAGGCACTGGCACGCACGCTGGTCGCAGCGCCGCAGCTGGTCACCGGGCAGCGGGTGCTGGAGGTCGGCGCCGGCGTGGGCCTCATTGGACTGCTGGCAGCGCGCCTGGGCGCCTCTCAGGTTGTGACACACCTTGTCTGGCAAACCTTCGGTATCAGCCAATGTCTCAGGTTGTGTCAGAGCGGTGCCTGACAGTTGGTCTTCAGCATGGAGCGATGCCATCGGACATCAGAAGTTTGTTTGCCAGCAGAGCGGCGCCGTTGCCTGAGTCCCCTGCTGTCTAAATACGCACGGCGGTTGACACCATGTACATGGGCGCCGCGCAGGTGACCATGACGGACAATGACGCAGTGGTGCTGCGGCAGCTACGGCGCTCTGTGGAGGCGACGCTCGCCCTGCATGGCAGCAAAGCGCAGCCAGGGTCAGCAGCACAGCAGAAGCAGCAATATGATGCAGCCGGACATGGCACTCCAGCCACAGCAGCGGCATGCACAGCCTCCAGGACAGATGGCGGCCCTCCAGCAGCGGCAGCAGGCGCAGCTGATGCAAATGGCAGTGCTTCAGCAGTGGTGGCGGGCGCAGCTACTGAGGCAGACGCCAACTCGGATGCAGCATGGGACCCCGAGGATGCAGACAGCTGCGACGATCTGGACGACTTTCTGGCAGCCAGCGACGGTGGTCATTTGCACAATGCTGGCGGCAGCAGCAGCTGGCACGGGAGTCCTGCAGACGGCGGCAGTGCCTGGGACTGGGTATGTCCCCTGCATCCAGCATGCTGTATGCAATCAGATCTGCAATTGCCCGATGACATAGCTGCAGCCTCAGCGCGGACCACTGCAGGACTGGCAGCGCTGATGCATGATCTGTTGTTGTGTGCAGGACGGCTTGGCGGTGAGGTCTCTCGAATGGTGCGACGCCCTGCCAGCTGCTACCACTGCCGCAACAGCAGACGGCGAGGCCACTGGCAGCACAGCAGATGCAGATGCAGCAGGCAGCAGCGGCGCGGGTGCTGGTGCTGCGGCCAGGCAGCCCTCTGCTGATGTGCCACCACAGCTTCCTGACAGTGCACAGTTTCAGGTGCAGTGGCCTCAATGTTTGCAGGCTGCCTGCAAGCTCATAGGAACAACACACGATGACCTGTCTGCAAAAGCTTGTTCCGAGGTGTCACACACACGAGGAAGAACGAGCATGTGTGATGCTGTCCATCGCAGGTCGTGCTGGGCAGCGATGTGGTGTATGAGGCGCCCCAGGCGGAGGCGCTGGCGGCCACCCTGCAGCGGCGGCTGGCAGCGGGCGGCAGGGCACTGCTGTGCTGCCCCATCCGCGACCAGGTGTGACTCTCACTGTCGCTGCCAGCCATTTGCCTGGCGACATGGTCGACTGACGCGACTGCTGCAGTGGGGTGAGGAGAAGCGGCGGGGTGCTGTTGTGCTGCCCCACACGACGTCTCACATGTGGATCGATGTCGCCGCGCACCTTCCATGCAATTTGAGGTTGGGACATTCAAGCTGTGGTGTCTGATGGCATACATAGTCTGTACTTGGACACTAACACTTCATTGCAGTCTGCAATCCCAGCACAGCACACCCAGGGCAGTCTAAGCCCTCCGCCGGGCCAGAGGAGTGCTCGCCACGCCCGAATCCCTAATCGGTGTTGTCTCCTGGTGCAGGCCATCTTCGAGACCTTCGAGGAGCAGCTGGCACTGCAAGGGCTCGCCTTTTGGAGCCAGACTGTGGTGCCGCTGCCCTGCGACGCCGGCATTGCAGACCAAGCCCGAGGCTACGAGGTGCGCTGCATTCCCACAACTGGCAAACTGGCGCACAGCAGTGTCGAAACTCCACTGCGAACCTCCTGCAGGTTCAGGCATCTCCGCAACTCAGTTAGGCTTGATGTCGGCAGAAGTGCCACGGCGAGCGCAGAGGTGTTGTTGCAGGGGGGCTTCCGGCTGTTGGCGCTTCAGCATGGAAAGGCTGCGGCGGCAGGGGGTGGCTGCGACGAATGGCCGTGGGACGCGATGCTCAGTTGGCAGGAGCCTTAGCAGGGCAGACTCTGCAGACATGCTATGCATCATCAGGGAGTGTCGCTGCCAATTGAGTCGCCTTTCAGTTTGAAAACTCAGACGCCCTCCAGTGTGGTCACACTCTGGTCTCAGTGCCAAATGACTCGGTTCAAAGTGAATTGTATTGCAATTTATAAGGTGTGGGACGTCAACGTTTCGACGCCGACCTTTACGGTAATTCATGGTGCCTCACAGCAGTCTACCACGAGTACAGGGTGAGCATCAAGTCAAGAAAATCAAACGATTCACAGACAGTGTGCGGCATCAATGTGCAGCATCGGGTTCCTCTTAACGGGTTCTCCGGTTCAAGAATACAGGGTGTGCAGTTGCTGCTCGCCCGCAGTCCGCAGCAGCACCCCTCCTACCAGGTGGCTCCTAAGCAAAGCAGCAGCGCCCCCAGCAGCACCTGCAAGACATTGTGGGGCAAGTGTCTGGCAGCTTCGTTGCGCTTTTGCACACCAGCTCCTGCATCGACTCGCCGAGGCTGGCCCGCGTCTCAGTCGATAAGCACAGCAGATGCACTTTGCAATGGGATGCTCCCACTGCTGGTCAGCCATCAGAGACACGCAGGCCGGCGGCTCCGCACCTGCAGCCACAGCCCCAGGGTGGGCGCCGCGCCGGGCGCGGCAGCCCCCGTGGTCTGCATGGTGAGCCTGCCGTCCGGCGGCGGCGGCGCGGGCGTCGCTCCGGCCGCCGCGCTGTCGGCCGCCAGCGAGGTGGCAGCGGCAGCCGCCTCGCTGCTGACGTTGCACGCATCGAACAGCATCGCGCTGCAGGGGCAACACGACAGGACCAATGTCATGAGGGGTGCCACCAGCTGTCGGCCGGCGGGGTCTTGACACACTGACACGGGTTGATCAGGCACTTTTGGTGACGATGCAGCACGACAGCGCGGCGGCCATGGCGGCACTGACAATGTGCCAGGTGGTACAGGGTGTGATCGAGGGAGTTGCACTGCCGGGGGAGGGAGCCTCACAATTGGCCGCCGTAGAGCGCATTGCCCTCGATGCTGGCTCTGCAGGTGCTCGGTATCTGCAGACATGGGCAATGACAGCCTATTAGCGAACCAAGCATTTGCAGGAACCAAGCATCTGCAGGAGCCATGCAGCAGAGTGCGCGAACGAAGGATCCACTACAGATGTGTGCCAGTGACATGACGGCAGGCGCGAGTGTGAGGCAAGGTCTTGCCCTTCTACTGGACCAACACAGTGAGCCTGAGACAGAAGGCAGGGCAGCTGGATCACGAAAGCCCTTCCAGGCAGGCCTTGATGATGATGTTTGAGACACGATCAATATTGCAATCGCTGTGAAATTTACATTCACAAGCGCACCGGATGGTTTAGCTCTACAAAGAAATGGACGGATGAACCCATTCTGATGTAAATCCATGAGCGCACCAAGCCCAGCAGGCTGCCGCAGGAGGCGGGGCAGCTGGTAGTGGACGCCCCCGCGAGGCATGACTCTGCGGCGCTGGAGTTGTACGTCACGTTGGACAGGCACCCCAGGTCCGTCTCCACATCTGCGAGCATGACGAGTGCCGAATGAGTCTGCATTCAGCTGAGACGGCTGATGCCGCCTTTTCAACAGCTACAGCCGACAGTGTGTGACCAGATGCCCTGGAGCGTGCCGCTTGCAGACAGATGGCAGGGGCTCCAGCACATCTGGGCCGTGAGCGGGCTATCCTGCCATGGCATGCCCGCACCTGTCTGATAGCTACCACTGAGCTCTGTAGCATTGTTCCCCACCGCCCGGGCGTTGCAAGTGTCCGTCAAGTTGAGCAGCGCCTGCAGATGCCGAAGCGCCTTGGGTCATGGCTGGAAGACGGTTGCAGGCAGGTTTGGGTTTCCAGCATATCACGCTACGACACTGTAACATTGTGTTGTGCAACGTACTGACCTGCGTGGCTGTGTCATTCCCGGACAGCTGTAGACACTCTGCAAGCATGCCCGCGACGGGTGTCAAGTCGGAGCTTGGTATGATGCTGGACAACTGCAGCATGTGTGCACACTATACACTGCCATCGATGCTGGCATAGCAATTGCACCAACAACATCGCTGCTGCCCCAGGCGCTGCGGCACACGCTGCCGCAGTACTGCATCCACAGTAAGCAAATAACTTGAGATGCCGTGAGGATCTCGCAAGGCAGCTCTGCAGTCATCGGCGGCGCTGCGGCGCATGCCTTGACATTGTTGGCCTTTTCTTTGAAAGAACCTCGACTACTGGCAGACTTGCACTGATGCAGCCTCTGGTGCATCGTTCAGCAGGGCCAACCTCACCGCTGCATCGCCGGAGGCTGTGCAATTGCATGAAGTGGTGAAATTTCCGAGGCACCGCCCGTCATAGCTGCACAGTACTGCTGCATTCTGAGCCGTGCTGTTCTGAAGTGACAGTGCCAGCAGAGCTACTGCAAACAACAAGCTGTAAGTCCTAGGCTTCATCGCTGTATGCTGCACCTTACGAAAGCAGATCTTGGTCAACAGGAGGCTGCTTTCAAGCTACACGCAGCACCCCCTCCATGTCACATCATTCTCATGCATTTCAATCAGGTGTATTCACACTGCTGCAAATGCAAGCCAAATCCGTGACGCCGAGAAGGTAAATCGCCAGCTGTTGTCGCACAGCGAGTTGCTAGACGTCATGTCCAGGTTAGTCATCCTACATCCTACTTCCTGTTTGCAGCTGTGCCTCTGCTGTACCTCAACTGTACCAGCTGTGCACTTCAAGCAAGCAACATGTGCCAGTGTGATGCCAACGGCAGTCGTGTATGTACATGGATGGTAAGAGAAGGTTGATGCTGCAGTTTACGATAGTTGATTGGCAAGTGCTCTGCATTTGCATGGCGCCGCCGCCGGTTTTCAGTAGCAGTTGCAGTTACAGGGAAAGCACCAGAACACAGCTTCAAACAGACCGAATTGCGACGTCGAGTCGAAAAGGTGTCTCAAGCCCGTTGTGGCGCCTCATAGAAACTGACAGCCACGTGCTATACGTGCAGTCCCTCAGCATGCGACAAGCGCATCTGCGAAAGAAGCATGGGGTCGCCCTGGCTGTGCAGGTTTCCGCCAGATGCTGCCCCCCACTCCCCATATGCTGGCACGAGGGACGTGCCGTGCAAATCGAACACCGACACTGGCGCACTCGAAACCAAAGCGCACTCGTCGCAAACCAGTGGCAGACGCCACGTATGCAATAAATGGACCGAAAGTGCGCAAAGAAGAAACCACTTGCGGGCAGGGTTCCAACGGAAACCAGCTTAGTAATACTGCGCCGCCGGCGCTGCGCGGTTGGGCAAGGTTGCCATTGGTGGCAGCGCATGATCACGAAGTCCGCCTGGCCGCTGCCAGCAGTGGGGTTGCTCTGCCGGCAGTGGGTGTTTGACCGCCGCGGCTTGAGCTGGAAGTGGTATTTTGAGGCGCCACCAAAAATACATATATATTGCCAATGCCCGAAGGACATGTGGCACTGCAGCAGCCGCCCACGCTACCCACAGTCTCACAGGATGCACTTCCGTGAAGAGAAGGTCCTGCTGCTGAATTGTGCGGGCGGCGCCACTGTGACCTGCTGGGGCAGGCTATGGGACAAAATGCCTGGGCCCCGGCCGCTGCAGAGAAATCTCAGCCGTTACTCGTCGCCGCCGCTGCTCGCTGCCTCCTGCTTGCCGCTGCCGCTCCTGACACAAATTCGTTTGCATGTGCATGCTGAATTGACAGCCGTGCCGCGCCGGGATGCCACGCCGCAGGTCGTGCAGGATCTCTGCTCGCTGCGGGGCTGCATCCCGGGCGCTCCTGCTGTGCTGAGCCCGCCATGGGGATGGCGGGGTTGCGGCGGCACGCCGCTCTAGGCCAACAAAAGCAAAGCGGCTGCAGCTGACAGCAGCGGGATGGCGCTCAGCGCCTGCAACGGGAACAAGCACTATATCAGCCGACTGACGAGCAACATGCTTGGCAGCAGGGCGCTCTGCGCATCTGCTGTTCAGAGGTGGCATTTGCAACACATCATGTCACACTTGTATGGAACAGTAGCACGTGCAAAGAGGCTAGTGAATTCTGATAGATCATGGCTCCTGTTCACACGGAGCCCACCATGCTGCTGGTGGCTGACTGCATGTCGGCGGCGCTGGGCGCAACTGCGTCGAGCAGCGGCTGGTTGCCGGTGCTGGACGCCTGCGTTGCGGCTGCCGTGGTGACCACCGTCCCGCCCGACAGGTCTGCAGCAGTGTCCACCACCTGTGGTCGGGTTTGACGGACGACCTCAGTGAGTAGCCACTGTTTCGAGCTCGAGCAAACTGCATAACTGAAGGGCGAAACTGCGAAATGGGATCACTGGACAACACAAAAGGATGTCATGCACTGTCACCGGTTTAAGAGGCCACGACTAGACGCTACGACACACCTTCTGGCCATTGGGGTCATATGCGATGCTGCACGTCTTGAACAGCGCTGCCCATGTTTTGCCATAGAAGGAGTCCGCCGCCATGAGGTTGCGGCAAGGCTCTGTGAACTGCACAAACAGACCAGGACACGACTCTTGCCGAGAGGTCACGGCCAATCGTTTGTCTGGGCGCCGGCAGCAAGTTCATCGTCAGCAAGCCATTGTGATATGCAAACATGTGTGCAACAGCCGTCAGTTGGCATTGCAGGGATGTGCACATCCAGCATGCGGAGCGCACCAGAGCAAACTGCCCCTGGCACGACTGTGTGCAGGAGTTGCTCTCGGCAACAGAGGTGACGCAGCCGCTGGCGACCGCCATGTTCAGCTTTGGCGCGTTGGTGGCGCAGCCAAATGTGGCAATGGCGGCTGCAGACGAATGGCGACAAATCTGTCAGCTTCCAGGGAGAACCCTACATGTGTGGTGATGTGTATCGTGCAATGATGCTTGCACATGACAACATCAGGTCGTACCAGAGGAGCAGAGGGAAGATACACAAGGAGGTAGAAGGCAGAGTTACTGCCTGGACTTACATGAGACGGCGCCCTGTGTGTCGATTGCGGTGCCGGTGCTGCCGGCGCCACCCGTGATGGAGATCGTCTGCGACACAGTGCCGCCTGGCGTGGTGACCACCGCGGCAGATGCAGAGGTGTCTGCAGCCGCGGCGCTGGTGTCCGGCGTGGCCACGCTCGCCGCGCCCGTGCTGACGGGCGTGACGCTGGTGCCAACGCCGACAGTCGCTGTCGAGGCGCCGCTACCGATGGCTGTGGCGGCGACGGGGGTCGCCGCTGCTGCGGTGCCGAAGGCGGGGCTCGAGCCGGAGCCTGACAGGCTCTCTGCCGGCGCCGTGCTGACCTGCACCGGCAGCGACTGCGCCGGCGCCGCGGCTGTGGTGCTGTCTGGCACGGCGCCGAGGCCGCCGCCCGCGGAGCTGCCAGAGTTGGGAATGGGTGGCAGCCCGCACTTGACGTTGAGCGACTGTACGTTCTGCAAGGGAAACAATGAAACATGTTTCACAACATACCTACACAAATTGCCCACATGCTGTCCAGCCAAATGGCTGAACGTGAGGACGGATGCGGCCACAGCAGACTGAGCGCAGCACTCACGTTCAGCCAGTAGGTGTTGCCCGCCTGGCCCAGGCAGGTGATGGCGTCCAGGCTGCCCCACGACGGCTGGCACGGAGACTTGCAGAACTGCAACGCAGGTAATGAAGGGATTACAGCAAGTACAAGACCCCTGATGGCCAGCACCTGAAACAGCAGCAGACCGACACCAGCAGCGGTCGGACGCGGTCGCCTTTCAGAACGTTCAAAGGCTTCACGAGAGCCCGAATCGTATGCGATCAGGCGCTGGACAGCGTCCTTGCGGCCAAACTTTGTACGCACTCAGCTGAGGGTCAAGTAGTGTGGACTGACCGGCCGCTGACGGCTGGACGGCTGTGAGTGGTGGACGCGTTTGGCATAGTCGATGCGAAGAAGAGATCATCCGATGACTGCTGTGAGCGCATGTTTGCCCAGTCTGCCTGGCGGCAGCTCTGCCGCAGCTGCAGTGCTTACTGTGATAGGCAGACACTGTGGGTGCAGCTGATGCTGTTCGGCTCGTTGGGCCCGCGCAGCTCATGGAGACCAGCTCTGCATGCGACTTGATCATGTGCATGATGCGGTGCGCGCACAGGCTGCGCGACCGCTCTGAAATTCTCTGACCCAGAATTTCAGAGGTGAAGACAATGAGTCAGCGGGCCCCTTATGGATAGCCAGCCTGCACAGCCTGATGGCAACTTGATCGGCAGCGCGACGTAACTGTGACATAGTCAGCCGCATGAGGAGTCGGACGACATGCATGACCGCCTGGGACGCCAGCATGGCGACCGTGACGAGCAGCAGAGAGGCGCGACCCCCACAGCCGTCACGTGGGTGGCCTGTTACAGGCGCAGCCTGCCACAGGCGAACGACAGCCTACGCGAGAACATGCTTCGAAGCACGACGCACTTCATGAGCAGAGGAATGCAAAGCAGACACCGAAAACCCCACAGCCAGCTGCCATGCTGCCCGCCCAGCGCCCCCAGCAGGTGGTGCTAACCACAAGCGGGCTGCACGAAATTTGGAGCATCCGACTGCATCATGCAACCCCAATCAAGCCTGGCTGAATCTCAGACCGGCGGCTCATCGCGGCCCGGCCGCACCTAGACGGTCGCCGCTGCACAGCTCACAAACCTCTGGAGCTCCAACACCAGAGCCCTCGCATGAAGTTGCAATGGGACCCAGACCAGTGCCATCGCCACTTGCACGGTAGCAGTATGCCCTTATGCCCCGGTGCACCCACAGAGCCACCGCAGAAGCAGCGTCTCGCGGCACCTGGCACCAAACTTCTGGCGCCTGTTCATGCACGCGAAACTCGAGGCGTTTTCTGCTGCCGTTGGACCGCGCTGCAGCACGGCCCGTGGCGTCAGGCCCGGCATGCTGGTACTCTTGCGATGTTGGGTGGATCAAGGCCCGAAGCGTTGCGCGACCGCGCTAATCGGGGGTCAAACCATCGCCTTGTGTGCAGGTCGCTGGACCGAACAGAGGCGTGCAGAGGGCCGGCTCACCGATGCAGCCTGCGTTGGGAAGCAGCTGCCGCAGGATGCGACCACTGTGGAGAAGCACGACACCTCCGCGCACGCCTGCGCCACGGAAACGCCCGAGACTGCCTCCGGTCCGACCAGGAGGCTAGCCAAGACGCCCAGCGTCAACACAGCCGCGGCGCCCGCTCCACTGCGCCACGCCATGGCGCCAGGGCGACTCCTTCACCTTCAGCTGCACGGAACCGACTCTTGGCGCGCGTCTCAACAGTACAACTGTTCAGTGCACTTCCGGTCAAGGGTTCCGGGGGCTCCAGCTGCTCACCCCAGGGCGGCTTTCTGGCAGCGTCACGTAATCTTTGCCTGAACGTTTGTGTTGGTTTGGTCGATAGTCTGGGTGAGCATTACTCCCTTTTCGACTGTCGTCATGACAAGAAGCTGCATCCATCCACTTTGTGAGAAGATCAGCGGCAGTGGCGGTGCCGGCGGATTAGACTTTGCATGACCAGAATGGCCCACTGAGCTGACCACATCATGGACGCCCAGCAGACGCTCAAGGCGCTCAACACCAGCCGGCCAGCGCCGGTGCTGCATGAGCTGGGGTGGTTCGCGGACACGCCGCTGGTGCGCGCTGCGGACCGCGTCTTCGGCGAGCATGCGGACATCGGGCTGGCGCTGGCAATTGCCGTGGCGCTGCCGTTCCTGCGGGGCGCGCTGGACCACTTCCTGTTCAAGGTTGGACGCTTGACCACGCCTGGTCTGTTGTCGCCGTGGCTCTGTACCACTGCTCGTGTGACAGCGAGGCATTGCTGCGCCGCCGGCGGCCATGTACGCGGTTGATGCGGATGTGCTCTCAGGTGGCGGTGTGTTTTGTGTTCATTGAGTGGCTTCGCGGTTGAAATCTCGATATTTGGCTCAAAAAGAGTTGATGCACTGACTGAGCGTGTGCTGTGCTGCTCGTGCATGCAGCCTGTGGGCAGGCTGATGATCTGCGGCAGCAGGAAACAGCCATCGTCAGCGCAGAGATCGCTTATCTACAAATGGAAGGGTGCGTGCTGATAATGATGCGCCAACAGTCTGATGCTCTCGCTGACCATGAGTGGACAGTTTGACAGTCCACCAAGCTACTGCATACTCCACATGGTTTAGAGCACGTCACTACGGACCTGACGCCTCTTTTGAAAGAGCTGTGCAGAGTCCAGCTGGAAGGCGGTGGTGTACTTCTCCATGGCCATGGCGGCCTACTTATCAAGCCGCAACCAGCAGTGAGTGGTGCTCTTGCCTGACTTGGGTGTGCACAATTTCAGCTGCATCTGCATTGGGTGTTGCACCAGGCAGCTCACGGTCTTCAATGCTTGTGATCCCAGTCAGCACCCGGGCGGGTCGTCCATCCCCACCCTGACATGCTGCCTGACAGTGCTGCCTTCCTCAAGACCTCTTTCCTCAAGCCCTCTTTCCTCAAGACCTCTGCCTTCCTCAAAACCTCTGTCTGCCTCAAAAACTCTGCCTTCCTCAAGATCTCTGCCTTCCTCAAAACCTCTGCCTTGCTCAAGATCTATGCCTTACCCAAAACCTCTGCCTTGTTCAAGACCCCTGTGCAATGTCTGCAACATCTAAACGCTGCACCGCAGGTGGTTCACGAACAGCCTTGCGATGTGGGAGGGCTGCACCCGCATCCCGTGCGACTACGATGTGCCGAAGGGCGTGCGGCTGGTGTACTGCCTGGAGATGGGGCACTACATGCAGGTGAGACAGCTGCTCGCAACATCAGACAGGATGGATGAGTTTGTGAAACCGTACCATTCAGCTGAGCAGCCTGCAGACGGGTTATTTGCATGGGGATAGGGCTCCGCCTGCACGTGCAACGCAAGCTGTCAGCACTTCAGCAAAGCTCTGCAGCTTTTTGTGCACAATCGCATCGCGATGCACAGTTGCATTCCAACAATGCGATTGCGGTCATAGACCTACGACCCAGTAGATGCAATGCAGTCGGTGCAAGACTACAGCGCCGTCATCCAGCGTCAGGAGTCCACATCGACAGTGGGAAGCTGCTGTCAAGAAGGCACGACAAGCGGTTGAAAGAAAATCCTAGTTGCTGGTGCATACGGTGCAGGCAATTCCCACGCTGCTGTTCTGGGAGGTGCGGCGAAAGGATTTTGCGGAGTCGCTCGCACACCACGTGGCGACCCTCATCCTCATCGTCTACTCCTATTATATCAAGTGAGGGCAGTTCTGCTCCCACAAAGAACTTGCCTTACCTGTCTGTTCTTCTGCATGCCTACACATGCACCTGGCAGCGTCCTGCAGCACGTCGCAGCCACCTGTCCCACAAATGACGGCAGCCACCACATCTTCCCCGAGTTCAATGCCACATGGATGAGCATTCTCAGCATCCGGAGCTCTGCGCCGATAAGTCTCGTGTCTTTGCATGTCCCCTGTGCAGCGTGACGAAGGTGGGCGCAGTGGTGTTCATGCTGCACGACATCAACGACATCTTCCTGGAGATGGCCAAGATGTTCCGCTACGCCAGGGTGCCGGCGCTGCCCAACATCGCCTTCGCCGTCTTCGTGGTGTCCTGGATCGTCACGCGGCTGGCCATCTTCCCCAACTGGGTCATCCGCTCCACGCTCATTGACACCCTGGTGCGGCTCAGGGCATGATCAGCGTGTCTGGGACACGGAGATTGCGTGGCACTGTGTAGGCACGTTCTGTTCGCAGATGTAGCAGCTACCATGTGGGAAACTGGCTTGTCATGTATCAAGGGTGGCAACTCCCGCAGCCTCGAAATGCTGTCACGTGAGGGCTCACGTGAACACAGGCGATGGCGCGGGCAGTGGGCGTGGATGTGCACCCGCACTACGAGATCTTCAACGGCCTGCTCCTGCTGCTGCTGGCCCTCCACATCTATTGGTGCGCATGGGTGTCAACTCTCAGCAGCTAGGGCCGTCTCTGAGCTGGTTCAATATACCGTCCCAGATCGTGGATGCTGCGCATGCTGTGCACCTGTTCTCGTGTCGCTTAGAGTATTTGCCACACAATAGATTCATGTGAGGCATCAACGCTGAGGCATCCGACTGGCGCTCTGCCTAGTGCGTGCTTGCTGACAACAGATCCGTCTGCATATGTGTGCAGGACGTGGCTCATCATCAAGGTGCTGACCAAGGTGCTGAAGGGGTCCACGGCGGCGGACGTGCGGGAGGAGGACGACGACAGCGATGAGGAGCTCATGAAGCAGAGCGATGCCGACGACCTCACCGCCGCCAAGGAGGACTGAGTTGGCATGCGCTGCCCCTAGCCTGGCGCGGCTGCCGTTGGTGAACGCAGCATCTAACGCATGGGCAGTGGATGACGACACCGACGAGGAGCTCTTGAAGCAGAGCGATGCATATGACCTCAGCGCTGCCAAGGAGGACTGATTTGGATATGCACCTCTGAGCCCAGGAGGATCGATTCGGCATGCACCTCCCCAGGCGCGCCTGCCGTGGGGGGACGCAGGTCGGCGGAAATTCCGTTGGCGGCTCTGCTCAGCAGCTCCCCCTGGACTCGGTGCCCGACAGTGGTGAGGCTGATTGTACCCGGTGCACGGGCAGACGATGACGACGGCAGCGATGGGGAGGTGCTCAGCGATGCCAAGGAGACCGATCGAGGGGAGGGCAGAGTGCTGTGCTTTCGCAAACCGCCTCCGGCGCAGCCGTTCTCGTGCCGGCGAGGGCTGCGGGCTGTGGACGGCTGCGGCAGGAGCTTCCTTGAGAAGAGTCACTTGGCACATGATGCCAGGCAGCATATGGTGTACATGCAGCCGGCCTCCGGGTAGCCCAGACTGTGGCCTTGGGATCGCCTCAGCGTACTCTGGCTGTGCAGCTGCTTGCGCCATCAGCAGGGATCGGCGATGGAAGGCGGCAAAGCTGCACAGGCGTGCAAGTCGAGGGTGGTGCTGCCTCAGCCGGGGGGATGAACTAGTGCAGACATCAGCCAGGCAGTAGCGCTGTCTGAACATGCATGCAACCATGGTACAGGATGCTAGCTCTCAGCATGTGTGTCGAGTCATGCTGTGCTCTGAAGGGGCCAGGAACGTCTTGCATTCCATCGGCTTCATACATTGCGGCATCTTGTCGGTTTGTCCTATCCTGCCACCTCTGTCCGCAAGAGTTCAGCAACCGGAGCATGATACAGGACATCTGGGCGATAGACTGTCAGCGATTTGCGACTGCACCGCAGTGCTGTTCTGAATGCGCCACTGCACCTGCTTTCAAAAGGCTTCCGTTATAATGAGTGCCATGTCGTCAGACAGGCATCACGGACACTTTGTCAAATCAATGCCTTGTAACAGCAAAGCAATTGTTGGCGCCATCACTGTATGTAGCAAAGATTATACACTAAGCTGAATTGCGGCATTTCTCACTAATGACATTTGCATTTCCCACTCACGACACATCCTCGCCGCAGAAAGATTCTTTGAATACTGCTGAAGAAGGCTGAGCGAGTCGGTGGAGGTTTCTGAAGGGAGCCTATTTCCAACACCAACTGGTTGTCTCGTGCTTCAAAACATCGTGTACCTGCATGCATTAAGATTCACGCTGAAGGGCTTTGCAGTAAATCCACCCCCGCCAAACTTGGGTGCTCAGAATGTTCAACGACATGGGCAAGGCCCAACAGCCATTGCACCGCGAAAAAGCATGAGCGTGGCCTTGATTCGTGGTGTGACCACGAAACGAACATGCTGAGTCGCTGGTGTGCACAACAGATGCTGGATGTGGCGCATGCGAGGGCGAGAACCTTGGCGGTGCCGCTCTCAGAACCAGCAGACAACAGAGGAAGCCGCACAGAGACTGGACCGATCAGCGCACGTGTAGGTGGAGGCATTGACGGGGGTGACCTCAGGTGTTTTAAGCAACAGCAGGCATCAGAGGTGAAGTCACAAGGTCAGCGCACGTGTAGGTGGAGGCCTTGGCGGGGGTGGCCATGGGCTTGAGGCCCGTCTCCAGGTCCGCCAGCGTGGGGCAGCTGCCCTCCTCTTCTTCCGCATCCGGATCTGCACAGGGACACACAGGCTGGCTGAGTTGTGGCACTCGCATACACTAAGCATGTCCTCGAAACCGTCAGTGTGGGGCAGCTGCCCTCCTCTTCTGCGTCCGGATCTGCTCAGGCAGCTCATGCTAAGTGAGCTGTGACATTTGCGACAGGGTGCCTAGCGAGCAGTGGGCAATATCAGCAGCTCTGGAGCTACCGAGATGATCCCAAATGACACAAGCTTGACCTCAAGTTGGGCACGATTCACACCTAGTTTATACAGGGTGCCCGGGTGCAGGGGGCGGCATATAAACAACTGGACCTGTACATCATGGGCATCAGCAGACACAAGAATCAAATGGAATTAGCATATAAAAACCTGGCTGGTACAGGGTGCCCGAGTGCAGGGGCCGGCGCGGCAGCACCGGCAGCACGTGCGGCTGCAGCGGGTCCAGGGAGAAGGGGTCGTAGTTGGCGCCTGCCGAAAACTGCACGTCCACCAAAAAGCGCTGCGGGCTGTCCACAGGCACCCTGTAGCACAAAATATAAAAAGACGGAAATAACATGACCATGCGGAAGGGGGTTGCAGGATGGCCTGCAGAAAAGCTGATCTGCCAACTAGTGTCTCAGAATATTGTGCTCACATGAAGAGGTTGTGACATTGTGCGGTGACCTGGCTCACAGTAACACGCTCCAAAGGCTGCACGGTCCAGCCTCATCACACTGTGGCATGAAGCGCGTGAGGTGAAAGGAGACGCACTGCTTGTTTTCGTACAGCCGCATGACGATGTGGGTGAGGTAATCCAGCTCCGGCGTCTCCCGCAGCGCGTCCTGCGCCTGCTGCGACACCAGCGGCTTGCCACCGCCCCCCTTCGCCTCCTTGCCTGCAGACGTGCAACTTCTCAGCTCGATGCCGAAAGCTGAGCGAATGCCGCCTGTGCCTTCTTGCGGGTGGGTGAGCACAGTGGCTCCGACACATTGCTCGGAGTCTGAGCTGACGCCCCCTTGCTATGTTGTCTTCTTGCTTGCATGCCACGAAGCAGACACGGCAGCAGCCAGCATCTCCTGCAACCCGGAGTGCCCTGCCATGATGGCTCGAGCCATGCTTGCAGGCGCTGGCTTTGCAGTCTCCGAGGGCACAGGCTTCAAATCAACATACTGCAGTCGATGTGGGAGTTGCGACGCACCCAGCTGACAGTAACGCAGCACGTTGATGAGTGAGTGCACATGCGACTCAGAGGTGAAGTAGATGCGCGTTCGCACGTGCCGCAGCGGGCTGTTGATGTCCGTCGCGTATGTGGGACACAGCCTGCAGTGCACAGCAGGCACCTCGGCACACAATGAATTGCTCCACCTCAACGTGAGAATCTCAGCAATGTGCATTGGGACACTGCCAGAAGGCTGTGCAATGCGCCCCTTCTCTGTATCGCTTGCAAGTGCATCACTGTGCAACTTGCCTGTGCATGGTCTCGGTGCCATCGTCGCTGTCGCTGGTGGGGCTGCGGGGGCTCTCCCCGGCCGGCCGACCACCGTCGCCGCTGGGGTCGTACGCTTTTCCTGCATGATTTTGCGCGGTTGCAGAGAGTCAGTCGAGACAGTGCTTGAGGTCTGCAAACTCTGCCTCGTGAGCACAACACCCTCTGCCGCTGTCGCTGCTGAGATCCGTATGCCTTGCCTGCGCTTCGAGGAGCTGCTCATCTACTGGGAGAGTGTCCCAGCGAAAGCCAGTTGCGCAACAGCATGTCTGGCCGCTGTCGCCCTCAACCTTGCACACTTCTGCTCTGGAGTCCAAGTGTGACTGTGAATGGAAAGACCTGCTGCCGAAGGCTGCGAAGGAGCAACATCATGGCCCACTGCGGCGGGGCTGGGATCTGCTCACCAGGTGAGTCGCTGCCGCCTGTGGATCGCGGCTCTTGCTCCCTGGCGGCTGTGACAACTGAGAAGGGTGCTGCCGCGGTCACCGCCCCACCTGTGAGGAACGCAGGAGCACCTCCTGAGATGATGCAAATTCCAAACAGTGAAAGGCTGCCTGCTGGCCAGCCTTCCACACGTTAGCCATCCGCTTAGCATTTCATCCCGCTTGCGGTTGGCTTGGGCATCCGGCTCAAGCACAATCTGAGTTCTGAGGCAATGGTCTTCGGACGAGCACCTGAGCCGACGCTGCTGGCGGTTGCGGCTGTGCTGAAGCCTGCGGAGGGCGGCACGCTGCTGGTGTCGCTGCTGCCAGAGCCCACTGGCGGCCCTGTAGTAGAAACTTGTGCGGCCTCATGAAGTGAGCATCACAACTGCTGTCGAGACGACACTGTCTGCTCGGTGCGACACGTACATCTTTGGCATTTTTGCACAGGCACGACACAGCAGCATGTACGTCAGCTATGCTGACCGATGCACAGGTGTCACAAGGAGCACAATGCAAAATGGTTGTACCACCAGAGGCTTTGGGGCTGCCGAGAGCGTCCAGGCTGCTGGCGTCGCCGCTGGGGGGCTTGCCCTCCCGGAGCGGCGTCGCGGGCCCCGGCGCGCTGCCGTCGGTGCTGCCGGGCTGGCTGTGCGTGATCTCGTGCGTGGTGTCCGGGTAAGCATCAAATGGCGACAGCTCCGGCGCCTCCTGCGGGAATTACGTGCGACTTGTCATCCAGGTCGGCCAGGATCTTGCCCATAGTCACGACAACTTCGCACATTTGCCGCAGAACCTCGACCCGGAACGTGTTGTTGCAAGATGTCCAGGTCATCAAAAGCGTGCCTGGACGTTTGCCGTGGCGATGGGCTCCTGCCGCATGTTGCCCCAGGTCGGCCAGTATCTTGCCCAGTGGCGCAGATCTACACGACATCCTCCAGCAGTCGCATCGATGAATGGTTTTCCAGCAAATGAAAGCAGACAAGCGTGCCTGAACGTTTGCCGTGGCGATGGACTCCTCCCGCATGTTGCCCAGGTCGGCCAGGATCTTGCCCAGTAGCGCGGCGCAGATCTTGGAGCCGATGCGCAGCTTGCCACTGGGGTCGATGCCATACTCGTTGGGGATGACCGCGTTCGCCAGCACCCTCGCTGTCTGCAGCATTGTGAATGAAAATGAGCATACTGAACAGCAGCGTGCGCATGCAAGCATCGTCATACGCACCACTACCACTTGCAAACAGCAGCGACTGATCTGTGCACGAAGTTCCGAAAGTGCACACACCACAACATCCGTCGGCATCTAAGGCAAAAGCCAGCACCTCGTAGAGCTCCTCGAAACGCAAGCCCAGGTGCCGGTTGTGGATGCTGTCGTACTTGGCGCTGTCATAGATGTCCGGCACCTGTACACATCGACAACATTGCTTGCCAAGCTATGGACATGACAACGCAGATGCACTGACCTGCGCAGACACAGTGGTCCGTGACTGCAGTTGTGTACCTTGCTGATGTCGAACACGCCGCGCTTCTCGCTGTAGAAGGCCTTGCCCAGCTTGCGCCACCGGTCGAACATCAGCAGCAGCCGCTCCCCGCCGCAAGGCTGTCCCGGCTGCATGTCCACAAATAAAACAAAGTTGATGGTGCGACAAGACCACAGTGCAGCCGACAGACAGTCTCCATGGTGTCCAGGAAGCTGTGCGAGCTTGCAGATCATGCACTGATGTCAACTCGATGCCTCAACGTGCCAAGCACGTATGCAACTCGATGCTAGAATGTTTCAAGCACGTATGCATCGTCGTTCAAGGCGAGGATGCGCAGCCCAGGCCCTCAAGGGGTAAGTGGATCGTTTCAGCATGAACTCGGAATTGCCCCGCCTCGGAGGTGGCCTGGGTGAGGGTGGAGGATGTGCCTTGACAGAATCAGGCCATTGACACCCGAAGAACACGAACCAGAATCCCAGCATTAGCAGAGGCGCACCACTTCCTCCCACTCGGAGGTGGCCTGGGTGAGGGCGGAGTAGGAGGAGCGAGCCTCCGCGCTGGCCGCGCCCCGCTCCTGCAGGCACATCTGCCGCAGCCCCTCCACCAGCACCTGCACCTCATGAAACTGATTTCAGCTGCATGCGGTATACAGCTTGCATGAAAGTGCCTAATCTGCCACAGCCCGTCCACCAGCACCTGCACCCCATTCCAGTGTTTGACGCTATTTTGCAAGTGTTGTTTGGTGTCAAGTGCATGCCCTTTTGGCATCGAATTGCCCGCATGAGGGGCATCAGCCTGCAGCTGCATGAGGGGTACACGATAATGGCTTCTCATTTCAGGTTTCGTGCTCACATGGTGTTCGTTAGGGAAAAAAGAACAGTCAGCCAAGATGTGAAGTCAGCCAAGATGTGAAGCACACCTTGATGTGGCCCATGAGCTTTTTGAGCAGCTCCAGCGGCTGGGCGGGCATGCCCAGAATGTCCGGCCGCTCTGCTGACGCCTTCGCCTCGCCGGGTGCGGCTTCACCGCCGCCGGCTGCGGACGGTGCTGTAACAGTGGGCACGGGCGACCCCAGGCTGCCGCTGCCAGTCCTACTGCCTGCTCTGATTTCTGCTTCCACAACGCCGCCGTCAGCAGTGCTAAGATTGCCCGTGGCTGTCGGCGGCGTCGTGGGGTTGACAGCAGTGTTCCCGGCGGCAGCCGGCGCTGCAGTTTCGGAGGCCTTTGCCAACTGCTGAGCCGCCAGAGACGCCGGCGGCTCATCGCCGAGCACGCTCGGCAGTGAGTCCTGTGTCGCCAGGGCAGCCAGAGCATGGCTGACAAGGGCGCTGGCGCCTGCACCTGCATTGAATATTTCATGTATGAAGCACTGCTTGAAATGACTGTTGGTGCTTGCGAAGTCAGCAGCGAGCTGCGCCGCCAGATCCAATGTAGTTGACCAGCACGCTGGCTCCTGCGCCTGCAGCAGCGTACAGAGCAACATCAGGACCGTCTGCAGCCTGCAGACCAATACAGATTGAGGGGGCCCGCCACAGTTGCGCGTCCGCTGCACCAAGCACATGACACGGGTATGACCAACACGCCTTCGACGGACATAGCACCATGCTCTGACCTTCCTCGGAGCTGTGATCTGTCGCCGGCCGTGACGGCATTGGCGCTGGGCTGGGCGGCGGGCTGGGTAGCGGTGTGCCGCCCATTGGCCGCGCCCTCGCCGAGGAGCCCGCCGCCGCGTCCCACGTCATCTGCAGCCGAGGACGTACAGGTCGACACGAGCAATCAACTCTGGGTGCGTCCCATGGGCCTCGACCTGCGCAAGTTCCTCCGCGCAGGTTTGACATGGTATTCGCACCTGGTTGACTGTATGTGCTGGCCAGATGCATAAGAGATAGCAGGGCATTCGGACTGTCAAGAACTGCAGTGTGAGTCTCTCCTGCTGGCGGCATGATGCGGATAGACAGCCACCGCAGGATGTCATTTGCATGTCTGCAAGGTTGCGATCAGAGGCTGACCTGATTGTACAGCTCCTCCTTCGCGGCGCGAATGTCGTCTGAGGCGCCCTTTCCGAATGCGTCCAGCATGTGCGCGTCCTTCTTCACCAGGCTGCATGAAGCAGCACCAGAACTGATTCGTGCGACGCTTGTCAGAAGCGGCCTCAAAGCCACATGCGTGAGCAGCTGACTCTTGATACTGTACAGAGCCTGGGCGAGCGTACAGAGCCTGGGCGAGAGTGAAGCTGCCTTGCTGAAACCTACTACATACCACAGCCAGCAGCAGACCAACGACAGTCACCTGACCAGGATGGGCGTGAGGGAGTGGCCCTCCAGGTCCAGCAGGCCCTGTGTGAAGGCGGCGGCCGACATCTGCACGCGGCCCTCGTCCGAGGAGTAGATCTTCAGGTCATGGCGGTACGTGGAGTGCAGCCGCAGCAGGCCGCCGCCGGCGGGGCCGTACCGCGGGTACATCACCGTGCGGAAGTGCCGCCCCAGCTCCTCCGACTGTTTCAAATAGCATACCATCTTTGCACACATTCCTTCGACTGCGGGTGACACAGGACTGTCTTCATCCATAACCTTCTACAAGTCCCAGTCGACCATTTGTGGACCCATGAACCGCTTCTGGTACATCTGGCCAATACAGGTACGGAACCTTTGATGGTGACGCTCGGCCTGACGGTTCAAGCTGCAAATCCTTGCAATATTCTGACTCTTACCTGTGCGCGACCGGCGTACCCTTGCAAACTGTTGACACTCACCTTTGCGCAGCCGGCATGGGTGAGCACGTTGTTGAGCTTGGCAATGAGCAGCGACTCCGTCACGTGGGGGCTACAAGGCTGATGAGGCTCAGGTCTCCCCTGATTTAGGGCAAAAGCTGACCACATGACTTGCTACCTGTGCGCGACCGGCGTGGGTGAGCATGCCGCCATGCTTCAGGATGAGCAGCGCCTCCGTCATGCGGGTTTTATGGGCATCAGTATTTACGAGGCTCAGATTCTCCCTCAGGGATTCTTCCTACAAAGTCATTCTCTACCTGTGCGCGACCGGCATGTGTGAGCACACCGCCGTGCTTCAGGATGAGCAGCGCCTCGGTGACGCGGGGCTTGGGGGCGTCGGGGTCGGCGTCGCGGGGCCCGCTCCACCGCAGCGCCTTGAGCTGCACCTTGCGGTTGATGCCCGCAAATTGGCCGCCCTGCTCCAGCACCGTCTGCATGCACAGCAGGGCTGACTTCGATCACTTGAGTGGAAAATTCGAAGTTGATAACAGAGGAGTGGCGCCAGACGAGCGTCTGCTCTGTATGCAGAGACAACACTCGTATGGTTGGTGGTCCGGGGATGATGGATGTCCAAGAACGCTGTGGCACTTCCATCGTGTCAACGAAACTTGCAGTCCCATTCAGAACACATGAGCATTGCACCAGCAAACCCATGTACTGCACAAGGAAGAAGGACTCTTTCCGAACAACGGGCACCTTGACGATGCGGAACTTCTCTCGCAGCTCGTCTGTCTCGGGGGTGCTGGGCTGCGCATCCAGCTCCTTCAGCAGCTCCCGCGTCACATCCAGTAACTCCTGTATAGCAGTGATAGAACTGGAACGTTTGCAGGAGTCCAGAATGGGTACAGGAGGGTGTGCCCACTACGTTGCACCATGCTGCTGCACCGAGATTTGGGGGAAATTATCAGTCAAATCCTCTCGGCACTCGAACTAATGACACCTCATCGCAGCTGCAAAGGTTACCTGCAGCTCCGCGGGGCTCTTCAGCTTCGCCTGCTTGCCTTTGACGTCCATGTGCTTGTGCATCAGCTCCAGCATCGGCTCCTGCATAGACGGCGATTGACATGTCGACTGATTTTGGCCATGCAGAAACATATCACCAAACTGCTGTGGAGGACCCACTCACACGAAGGCACGACAGGTCGTGCCCAAGCACATCCTTCCGGCAGCACATGACAGCCAGCCAAGGACTCGCATGAAGCTTGCTGGTGCGAGTGCTGTACACTCACCTGGGTGACAGTCATCTTCATCTTTTGCTTGGGCGTACGGTCGCCGTGGCGCACCACCGCCAGCACACACCGCAGCTCCATGCTCTCCGCCGCCGCCGCCAACTCATCCTGTCACAGTATGTCATGACACATGGTGGTGTCATGGTCTTCACAGCTCTGCCAGTGGACAGAGTGCTGCACTCACGGACAAGTTACGCAGCTGTCGAATGGTCACTCCTGCCAGCAAGCATCCATTCTTGGTGACAATTTGCGTGCAGTGCATGCAGCAGAGTGCATGAACACAGATGCTGCTGGTGCGCACCATGGAGTCCTCGTACACGGCGCCCTCGTGCTCCGCCATGGCCATGCCCGCCACCAGGTCCTCCGGCCTCGGCAGCGCCTGCAGCAACCAAAGGGCAAAGTCTCGCGAGGTCATGCCGAGCACATGAAATGGGAGGATTTGCTTTTCCCCGCCTGGCCTGGCATGCAAGAGCAGGTGAATGGGGTGCATGTGGCACAAGTCACGTACTGCCAGACTACTCGTCCCGGTGTTGTCATTGCCATAGCTGCCCAAACTTTGCGAGCAACTTCAGCAGGGCACCTGGTCGGGTGTGACCGAGAAGGCGGGCAGGGGCGCATGCGGCATGGACAGCCGGTGCGGCGCGATGGCGCTCAGGATGATGCTGCGCAGAATGCCCGCCGCATCATCATAGTACTGCAACGTGCATAGATGAGCTTCATCAACATCCAAATTGCAAACTCTAAAACCAGTAGGATTTGCATTGATAGTAACGGACGTCAAAGACTATGCACACATCGAGTTTCTGGCGCCACAGTACCATGCAGAGGCGTCACAACGAGATTGGCTGCTGGCTGCAAACCTTGTGCGAGTTCTTGACGAAGGACCAGCCATTGACGTCGCACACGAACGAGCGTGCCCGCTCGGAGCGCAGCAGGTCGAAGCCGCACACCTTCTGCCCAAAGGCCAGCGTCACCATGCGTGCAATCTCCTTCTCCTGCAGCCGACCGAACAATGCAGTTTGCTAATTGTACTTGTGGCGATATGTGAGAACATGGGGACTCAACAACAGTCTGTATAATCAGTCTCTTGATATCCCATTCTGCTTCTTGTGGCGGTCTCCAATTGACATGTGGCATGTGAAGCAACACGCGGCCGGAGAGGGTGCCAAAGACCCTCGAGAGCGTCAAAATCCCCTGCACCTGGGGGCTGAGCAGCACGGGGAAGCGCAGCTCCTTGCCGTCGGCGGAGCGCACCACCTTGCCATCCACCACGGGGCTCTTCCGCGCCTCCGCGTGCGCATAGCGCGGGCCGATGGTGTACACCTGTGCATGCAAAGGTAGCTTCCTGTGATGTCACAACCTCCAGAGAGCTCATGCTGGTAACAGTGGATATCGGGTTTTCCCGTGAGAGTACGCTGTGCCAATCACAGGAATGTCTACCTTGACATCCGTGCCGCCGGTGGCCAGGAACTCCTCGTAGATGTAGGAGCCGTCCCGTCGCACCGTGCCTACATTGGTCGCCACAGAAGGGTTACTGCAGGCTGCAATGCTGTCCATATCTCATGTGTCGCGCACGCATGACGACAGTCGAGCTCTGCTAGCTGCATTGCGTAGGTGCTGCACTGCATTGGAACCAGGCCTGACACACCTGGGTGGTCCGCGTCGTAGTCTGCGGACTTGTTGTCCACTTTGCGGAACAAGCGCTTCACACCGCCGCCCATGGAGTGCGGGTAGTAGATATGGATGTTGTGGTTCTCCGCATCCGCCGGCTTCTCCACGAAGGGCTTGCTGATCTTCGTGCCTGCACATATACATGCTCAGTATATGTCACGGCAGTAGACAAGCGACAATGTCGTGTTGTCTGCCGAACAGCTGTTGTTCACCAGTTGCGCAGTGCTGTCACAACAGCTGCACAACAGTGTTGGCCGCGACGCTGGCCATGTGCTCAGACATCATTGCCAGGAGTTGCACACCGTTGAGGGAGACGTAGTCCTCGGTCTCCTCAAAGCCGGGCGGGTCCTGGCCATTTTCATCCCGGTTCACGATGATGTGGTTTGGTACCGGGATGCCACTTTCCTGTTGATGCAAGTTGGTGACGATAATCTCACGCTCATCAGGCACTCTAGACACCATCACTGAGGAACTGAAGCTTGCATGCATGTATGCTATTGCTGCCACACAAGGCAGAAGCTGAAGCATATGTTGTACCTGGAGGCGCCGGTACACATTGCGCCGGTCCAACAGCGTGTTGGACTCCAGGATGTCGTTGATTAGGTAGGGCTTCCTCAGCGCAGCGTACTGCTGTGCCTGCAGGTCACGAACGATGAGCTTTGGAGGGCATCACCACGATTTCGTCTGCCAAATGACCTAGTGCTGCAGCAAGCACAGGCTTGCCCGCCTGCTGAGGCAGCATGTGAGAATGCACCATTTCACCTGTGCGATATCAGCAATCAGCCCATAGTAGATGAATCCCATTGTTTCGGTTTGCAGCGGCGCATTACACAGCAGCCAATCAATGAACTGCTTGTTCAGGTGTTGGAAATGCCAAGATATATATCTTCTGAATTGACAACGAAATGTGGTCCTACACCTTGCCCACATGCTCATTGGGGAGCCCTCAACGTGCCAGGCCAGAAGCGCCTGGCAAAGCAACCCCGTTCAGCCCCACAGACACCATTCGAAGACCTTGACGAGCTCGCTCACCTTCTTCAGCGGGAAGCCCTCGGAATGCCAGGACAGCAGCGCATCGCACAGGGGCCACTCGTCCACCGGCTTGTTCAGGATGATGTCATCGCCAAAGATGGCCAGCTCGAACTCGCCAAACGCCAAGAGCCGCTTGCAGATGTTCTCCATTGGCTTGGACCGCGCCTGCCGCATGTGCGACAGAACTGTCAGCATCTGCCACAAGGCTGCTGTGGCATACGAAGTGAAATCATGCTGCCAGCTGACAGCTTTTGCGGCTGCAAATTGAGGCGCCGCTGCGGCTCCCGCCTCCTGGCCATTCAAGATTGCCCACCTTGCGGTCCATGGCACACACGCCAACGATGATCTTGGGCAGCTCCCCATGATTGCTGCCGTCATCTGCCAATCCGGGCGCCTGCAACAGGCATTGCAATGATGTCAGGAGCGGCTAGTTCTTGGTACACGACACCCTGTCGACAGCTTCTGCGGTATGATGATGTCATTGCATTCGCGGCTCAGGATGATGTCACTGATCCAACTCCATTCGACGCCACAGCTGCATGCCATTTGGGCCAGTGTGCAGCTTGCCAACAGATGCACGGCAAGGCCATGGCCGGCATTAGGGTCTGCGCCGGGGGACAACTGTGATGATCTTCCATCCAGCAGCAATTCCCATGCATGCTGGCAATGATGGTATTGTTTCGTATATTGTATTGACGAAGTACTTGCCGAATGAGTGCGCTTCATGATGCGCTCGCCCGCAGCACGCTGTTGCCGCGCTTGCGCCTGCCTCTGCCTGTTCATGGCCAGCCCGCGCTTCACATCGGCCGCATGGCCCATGCTGGCTGCTCGAGCAGGGTAGGAGCCCGTCGGAGTGCCCACAGGCGGTGAACCCTGCAGCTCGCTGGTGGATGATGGCCTGTAGATAGGTCGCCCATCCCTGAGGCTGGCTGACGCAAAGGACGACGCGAGCTCTACTGTGTCCTCTGACGATCCTGTGTCGCCGCCTTCCTCTTTGATGCGTCTGGGGATCGCCAACGGCTCGGAGATTGGCTTTGAGGCCATTCAACAGCCGCTGCGGATGCCTCTCACACTGCTTGCCGGCATGCGAACAGTTTCCAGCTCCAATAAACGTGGTTTACAGATGTTGAGTGCATTCGTGCTTATTCTGAGCGGGCATTTCCCCGCTGGCCATCAGATGCTCGTTCTTAGTCATCGCTTCCGAGGGCCGCCCTGGGGCACCGAAGCATGCATAGTCAAGGGGTCAGTTCGGACGATCTGAACACATCAGTTCACCAGATCCTGACCAGCCTTGAGCGTGCAGGCTGGCGAGTGCACATCCTCCGATATAAGCTCAGATTCTCCGACAGCAACCAGTAAGACAGTGTCATTTGAGAAAGTTGTAGTGGCTGACCTTGAGAGATTGCTGCCACCCGCCCTGCATCGAGAGGATGAGCAGTTCATTGGGAAGTAGTTGCACTGCTTCCTTCAGCCACGGGCATATCGAAGCCCAACCTGTGGCGACAATCGTGTTTGCATGTTGTGCTCTGTGGCATGCATCTGTGAGAGATCAATGAACTCACCAAGGTATATTATGGCTGTGAATGTTCGGTGTGGGATCATGCGTGCTCGCTAGACAGTATGTAGCGCTGTTTGTGAAAAGATAACACAACGAGGACCTGGCGACGAACAGTACCTTCGCCTTTGTTGGCTGTAGTGATCACTTGTTGTGCAGCACAATGTTATTTCCTTCATTGGCTTGCACACTTGCACATGGCGCACAGGGGCACGCATAACATCGGATGCGACAGTGGCCTTTCGGGCCATACAGTGCGTTGGCATTGATTTCCTGCAAGCGATGCAGCAGTGTCCAACATTGCCTGCAAGCAACCACTGTGTGGGCTTGCACACCGCAGGCGGAGAGCTGCAGGGCGGGCTCGGCTACTCCTCGAAGCCTGAGGAGTATTCAAGATTCCCTTGCAGTACATCGTACTGCACACGCGGTGCAAGACATCATGCAGCAACGATCGAGTGTCGATGCAACGCTGTCGATGCACACGAGATCCGATCATTGAAGTCATCCGCAGGCGCTTTGGATCAGTGATTGCAACGGCCAGGCGCAAAATGTGCTCATGACGTGTTTGACTTGTGCCTGAGGAGTAGCCGAGTTCAGGGGACAACATGCGGCATCAGCGGATCCTGGCGTTTGTGCCTCTGACCGTGCTGTTTCTTTTGCTGTGTCTTCACCGTCGAGATGCCATGCTTAGCCCCTGGACCAGCCAAGTCGCGCAATTTCTCGAGTCTGCATCTGCGCTGCACAGCAGCTTTGTGCAGCCGCGCTGCGGGCGACTAGCATGCAATCAGAACTCATGCGAGCGGCTGGCTGGCAACAAAACGCTGCAGTGGTCCCCAGAGTACGCAAAGTGCGAACCTGATTTCTGCGGCGGTGCTGCACTGCCTGACATCCCGGGATTTGAAGGCGGCAGGGTGCCTGCGAAGTTGGCCTGCAGCCTGCGGCACGGCCTGCTGGACACCCGGCGCGCCCGGCAGTGCCTTGCCAACAAGCGGGTGCTGCTGCTGGGCGACTCCACGATGGTGGAGATGGCGCACGATCTGAACATGCTGTTGGCCGGGGTGGGCGGCAATGCATCCGCAGTGGACGGTGCGCAGCTGCTGGCTGTGGACCGTGATGGGTGTGTCGTTGCTGTTGCGTTCCTTTGCGTGCCCGGCGTTTCAGCTGTGTGACGAACATGCAAACATCAGCCCTGCTCTGCTGCACTGCAGAATACTGTTTGCAGGGGACACGAATGCCATACACGGAGGTGACGCACCTGCAAATTGGTGGTCCCACAGCGCTGGGTCTCAACATCACATTCCTGAACGCGCACTTCCACATGCTCGTCGCCACTGCTCACGACAACATCCACATCATCAACAAATTCACGGGTGCGGCTTGAATAGACTGGGCTGAGACTTGCCACATGCGGCAATGGCGTTTCACATGTGCTGTCTGATGTCAGGTCGACGCTCATGTTGTGATTCGTATGTGCTCGGTCATGCTGGTCACTGACGGTTGCACTTCTGTTTGTACCAGGCTACTGGGACGCCCCTACCATCGATGGCCACAGGCACCTCAGCAATGAGACTGATGCAAGTTTTGGGGTGGCAGCCTTTGCTGATCCGGGCTTCCAGCCACAGCTGGCCTGCCTTCTGGGGGAAGATCCAGCTTGCCCGGCGCCGGACGTCGTGCTGGTCAACTCCGGCATCTGGGATCAGGTGATCCACGTACCCCGTTCAAGTCTTGCTTGCGGCATATCTGCAGCTGTGACCGCCCTGGCGTAATGACCAAGGCTGCTGCATGTATGGGCACTGTATGCTGCCAAAACCCAGTCACGGGGTCTCTCAGCTAACGATACATGCACGAGCTGCTGACCCAGGTGCACCACCGGAACACGAAAAAAACGAACACGTTCGAGCCAATTGCGGCAGCGCTAGGGCGGCGGCTGGCGGCGTTGCCTGTAAAAGCCTACTGGGTGGGCACTCGTGTTGTTCATGCCTGGCGGCCAGATTTTCAAGGTAACAGCATGGCAGGTTCTGCTCTTTTGTCATCGAGCAAGGTCCTGGCTGAGTGAATCACCATGTGTCAAGCTGGTCGCAATGCAGCTCAGCCCCCACTTGCTGAAAGCGCCGCCAAGACCAGAAGCGTCGTGGTGCAGGCTTCCTCGGCTTCGATGCCATTGCGGCGGCGGTGCTGCCAGCGGCCGGCGTGCCATTCATCAGCATTGCGCCCACCATGCGCATCTTCATGCCGGAGGCGGGCGACATAAGCGACTCACGCCCGTGAACCTTTTTGCGACAGTCTGGCTGTGACATCTGTGGCGTTGTGCAACAACATCATGCTCCTCTGTGCCTGCTGCTGCCGTACACCATGTCGCGATGTTGCAGTGACAGCTGCATCTCGTGGCTTTACATGCATATTGCGTCCTGTGATGCACCTGAACACTTGCATTTGCAGGGGTTGAACATCTTGAATACCTTGCACCAGATGTGCTGCCAGCTGCAAGATTGACGTGTGCCCTCCCTTGATCTCAGGTGGAGTGCTGACGGCGTGCACTATGGCGCCACCGCACGCTATGACGGATATAACAACAGCCTGGCACTATCCAGCGCCATACTGCAGACCGTGCTCAATGCGGTGTGCTGACGGCTGCTTGCAGCCGGCGGTTACAGCAGGCATGTGGCACCGAGGCAGCGCACCTGTGCATATGCCGACGAAGCTGCTGGCGACTTTGTTGCCTAGCGAATACATAACTACTGCCATGGGCCCCGCGACAGTCAGAATGCTTACTTGGCACGCACTGGTTGCGGTAGCGCGATGTGCAATTGCAGCGGGATCACCCTTTGCTACACAAGCAGATTATATTGATTTCTGACATATCAAACTAGTTTGGGGTATTTTTTAGCCTTGCTGGCTGCAATAGTGTGCAACAATTTCACGCGAGCGAATTCCATTTTGGCACTGGGCGTGTCTACAAACAGAGGCGGCCGAGTGCCTTGCGGCAAGCACCTGCAAGCTGGACAGTGCAAGCAGACTTGCTGCAAGCCCCGTTAAAATGTAGAACGTGCCTTCCAAGCAAGAGCACCCACCGCTCGTTGCCCCAGCTCATAGCTGCTGCAGGGCGGGCTAAGATGTTTCGTCTGGTAAGCATGCCCTTTAGTGAGCGGCCTCGGTACAAGCGCGACGCTGCACACTCATCCTGCGGCGATACTTGCCGGCAGGCTCCAATTTCACACTTTAAGACTCTGAAAGTATCCGCCCAGCTGCTTCTTGTGGCACCCAGGCTCATCTGCGGCTTATGACGTGTGCAGTTCGTGTGTGAGCAGCCACCTGCGGGATCGACATGCGATATCAGCAAACTCTGGCGCTTGTGCCGTTGGTGCTGCTGTGTGTGATTCTGCTGCTGGAACAACGCACGTTCTTCTTTGGCTATTGTTTCGGGCAGGCTGTGCTATTCCTGGAGTCTGCTTCTGCGCGGCACATTCGCACGGCTCATCTGCAGCACTGCGAGCGGCTGGCTGGCGATGAGACGCTGCAGTGGTCAGCGGAGTCCTCGAAGTGCGCTCCGGACGTCTGCAACGGTGCAGCGTTGCCAGACATCCCGGACTTCCCCGGCGGCGTGCCGGCAGCATTTGTGTGTAGCCTGCGGCTCGGCCTGTTTGACACGCAGCGCACGCGGCGGTGCCTGACCAGCAAGCGGCTGGTGCTGCTAGGTAAGGAGCGGTTACTGCTGAAGAGCGGTGACTCTGCTGCTGTGCTGCAATGACGCCAGGTGCCTGCCAGCCCTGCCTGCGCCCAAACCTGCTGCTATCTATTGCTGCTGCTCTTCGCCAAACCCACGATTGACGGACGTGGCAGGTGACTCCACCATGGTGGACATGGCGCATGATTTGATCATGCTGCTGGCCGGGCTGGGCGGCAACTCGTCCGCAGTGGATGGTGCGGCGCTGGCTGCAGCATGCGCATGCACTTGTTGCGCTACCGATATTGCACTTGTTTGCATACGGAGCAGGCACAACCGTACGACGTCAAAGAACGTGCCGAACGCTTGTGCTGCCTTTCAGGGTACTGCCTCCAGGGGACGCTGCAGCCTTTAAAGGAGATCATGCATCTACAAGTCGGTTCCGCAGCGCTGGGCTTGAACATCACATTCCTGAATGCTCAGTATCACATGCGCATCGATGCTGTACACGACAACATACATGTTGTCAACAAATTCACGGGTGCGGCTTCAGCCTCTCTATCTCTTCGCCATGATGCGGCACTGACAATGAAGGAGTGTACATAGGTATTCGTTTCTGATGTCAATGGCAGCATGCCCGTGCCGCAGTCTGTGACCCCTTTGCTTGGTCATCGCCAATAGTGACACTTGCACTGCTGCTTCTGTTCAGGCTATTTCAGCCTTGATGGCGTTGACTTGAACAGGTTTCAGACAAACGAGACTGATGCAACTGTTGGCATTGCGGCATTTGCCGATCCGCGCTTTCAGCCACAGCTGGCCTGTCTGTTGGGGGAGGACCCAGCTTGTCCTGCACCGGACCTCGTGCTGGTGAACTCCGGCTTCTGGGACCAGGTGATGCGCTTGCTTGCCCTCGATATCTGTTTCGCCCATAATATGCTTGCCACTGTGACCGCCTTGGCTCAGCGATGACGCAAGGAAGTTGCCCAGACGGCTCATGCTGATGTGATTATCAATGATCAACGATTGTGATCAGACATCGCCTCAGGTGCACATCCAAAACACGGAGGATGCGAAGAGTTTTGAGCCCATCGCGTCAGCTCTTGGGCGGCGGCTGGCGGCACTGCCAGGAAAAGCCTACTGGGTGGGCACACGCGCCATACATGCATGGCTGCCGTTTTTCCTAGGTAACAGTGTTCGAACTGCCGCTTGTTGTTGAGGAACCTCCTAGAGCGGTGCATTTTGCCCCCATCGAGTTGCTTGAAGTGCAATGACGGCTCCGCCCACCTTCTGTGGTCACCACCAAGATGGGAAGCGTTTTGGTGCAGGCGCAATGGGTGTTGATGCCATTGCGGCCGTGGTGCTGCCAGCGGCCGGCATTCCCTTCATCAGCATTGCGCCCACCATGCGCATGTTTATGCCCGAGCCAGGCGACAATGACTACCTCATGTGGGTTCTTTGCATCCGCCTGGCTGTCATGCCCCGAACTTGTGCAGCGACTTGCCCCTTCTGTGCCCATGCATGCGCCTATATGGGGACGCAGCCGCCATCAGTCGTGCATTGCAAGGTCGCCACCCTGTGGTGCTTTTGTACACACCACTTTGCAGTCAATGGTATTGAGAAATAGCCTGTGTCAGCTACATGCCAGCTGCGCTGCAATGCAATCACACGACTGACCTGTGCCTGCGTGCGTAATTCAGGTGGAGTCCTGACCGCCTGCACTATGGCGCCATCGGACGTCATGATGGGTACAACAGCAGCCTGGCGCTGTCCAGCGCCATCCTGCAGACGGTGCTGAATGCGGTGTGTTGACGGCTGCTTGCCTGCTGTCAAGCAGTGCGGAACGGGTGCGGCTGCCCGCCGGCACCCCTGCGCCTGCTGGTGATACGATGCCGCGATCTGCGTCATACCGGCGCCATTTTCTGGGCAGGGAGACTGTGTGTTCCGATAGCACTCTGTATCTGTTGCTGCATCCTGCATTGAGAATTGTGAGACCTGCCCACACATGCTGTGTGACCGAGACTGCTGCAGGTTCAGCGCATTTTCAGACGTCGAAGTACGCGTATCCTTGTGCAATTTTAACACATCTGGCGCCGCCAACATGCTGGCTAGTTTGCTGCGGCACTGTTGAGACCAAGCTCGTTCAATATCTCATGAATAGCGTGTCGCTGGTACGCAATCGCGAGGTTGTCTCATCCAATACATGTTGGCATGTCAATGGGGAAAGGTATTGGGGAAAGGTATTTTATTTCTCTATCACCAAAATCACGTTTGGTAAGCACCTGCGGCAGTGCTTCACATCGTCTGCAATCTGTCGGCGCTCTTGCTGCGCCACATGCCGCTACAACCCAGCTTCAAGGTCAGTGTGGTATGCGAATTGGGGCTGTGAGAGATAGTGGAAACCGATCATTCGGGTCATCTGATCAGTGTTGGTGGGTACTGCCTGTACCGCAAATCCAGGTTTTTACCCAGGCTCTCAGCGTTCTATGCGTACGCACCGATTCAAAAACTTCCTGTCAAGACGTTCAAGCTGCACGGCTGCATCGGGTGGCCTTCGGCCGGCGCCACGCTCCGAGCGAACTTTGGTGTGATGGACCACGTGCGATGAGCACATTTCGGCAGCATAGGTCACTTGCGCTGATTGCCTTGGCCACATTCCTACTCGTGCTGTGCCTGAGGCACTTCGCATCCTGTATCGGGCGAGGCACGCTTGTGCTGGGACCGTCCTCAACAGCCCGGACCTGCAAGCGCCGCGCACGTGACGAGACGCTGCGCTGGTCAGCACAGCGCT
This sequence comes from Tetratostichococcus sp. P1, assembly GCA_036584455.1. Lineage (NCBI taxonomy): Eukaryota > Viridiplantae > Chlorophyta > Trebouxiophyceae > Prasiolales > Stichococcaceae > Tetratostichococcus > Tetratostichococcus sp. P1. The sequence goes on along the minus strand of BTPI01000008.1, from coordinate 2,594,980 downwards.
CGCAGTGCGACCCAGATGTCTGCGGTGGCGCCAGGCTGTCGGACATCCCCGGCTTTCTGGGCGGAGTGCCCGCGCAGCTGGCGTGCAGCCTGCAGCATGGCCTGTTTGACACACAGCGCGCCCGGCGGTGCCTGGCCGGCAAGCGGCTGCTGATGCTGGGCGACTCGACATTCGTGGAGCAGATGCACGACCTGGTCATGCTGCTGGGCGGCCTGGGCGGCGACCAGGCGGCCCTGGATGGTGTGCAGCCCATGCTGCATGCACATGTGCAGGCGGCTGTGCTGCATTTGCACCACCGGGCGCCTGCCTGCCTGCCTGCCTGCCTGCCTGCCTGCCTGCCTGCCTGCTTGCCTGCCAGCAGACTTCAACCGTGAGCGACACCGCATAGCCCGACCCTGGTGCGCTTTGTTTTGCAGAGTACTGCCTCAAGGGGACGAAGCAGCCTTTTGACCAGAAGCGGCGCATGCAAGTGGGAGCAGCGGCCCTCGGGCTCAATGTCACATTTCTGAACGCGCACTACTACTCGCGCATCGACACAGCGGCGGACAACATTCATATCGTCACCAGATTCACGGGTGAGGCACCTGGCTTGACATGCGCTGCGAATGTGCCCTCAAGTCTGTTATTCAGAGAGTTTGTGTCGTGCCTGTGGTTTGCAGCAACAGCGATTGAGGGGTTGATCTGCCCCAGAGAACCGCCTTTATGCCACTGCGCACCCCAGCACTGCAGCGAAACACAGCAGAATGCTTCAGCGAACAAGGAGGCACAGCCTTTGCCGAATACATTGCAGGGTACTGGAGCCCCAATGGCGTGGAGGCCAACAGGCCGCTGATGGAGTCGCCGGACGCGGTATTCGGCATCGCCGCCCTCGCCGAGCCGCGGGCCCAGGCGCAGCTGGCCTGCCTGCTGGGCGAGGACCCCGCCTGCCCCGCGCCGGACATCGTGCTGGCAAACTCTGGCTACTGGGACCAGGTGCAGGCTGTTTCTGTTGTCTCACGCCTCTGAAACTCCCGCATGTGTGCGCTGGCCTGCCTGCTGGGGGAGGACCCCGCCTGCCCGGCACCGGATATTGTGCTTGTAGCTTCGGGCTACTGGGACCAGGTGCATTCCTTCTTCCCGCCCCTGTCAGGTGCAGTTTGGTTGACAGCCCCATGATGATGTTTCACATGAGTAATGCTTCTGAAATGCCCAGCGCCGGACATCGCGCCGGCCAATTCCGATCACTGGGACCAGGTGCAGGCTTTGTTCATGCCCCTGATGATGTGTTTTACATGTGCTATACCTCTCAAATTAGCCGGCGCCGGACGTCGCGCTGGCTGACTCCGGCTACTGGGATCAGGTGCAGGCTGTCTTCACGCCCCTGCCAGGTGCAGCTTTGTTACGGCCCTCTGATGATGTTTGAGATGTGTCATGCCTCTGACTGCCCGACGCCGGACATTGTGCTGGCCCACTCTGGCTACTGGATTAGGTGCAGGCTGGTTGCAGGCTTTGACGCATCTTTCAGAACATTTCTTAGAGTGCGCTGCGCACCAGCCTGCCGGATGAGGACGAGCAGCAGTCCAGCTTGTTGGAGGGTGATGTCGTCAGCGTGCTGCAGCAGCATGTGAGGTGCTGCTGCAGGCTGCGCCTTCTCACGCCTCTGATCATGTTTCACATTTTCCATGCCTCTAGAATTGCCTCATGCGTGCTTTGATGGAACATCACATGCGTGCTGGCAGACAGCTGACGCGCAGGCCAGGCATGCTGTTGGAACCTCAGCATGGGCTGAGTTGATTGCCGTGTGACATGGCAATCCCATCGCCGGCCTAGTAGCAGAGCCTGCAACCTGGCTGCGGTGCCTCTGGCGGTGCAGACCCCTTATGTGCTGCTTCTCTTTGTGCAGGTGCACTACCAGAACACAGGGGACACGGGCAGTTTCGAGTCCATCGCGGCAGGGTTTGGGCGGCGGCTCGCTGCGGTGCCCGGCAAGGCCTACTGGGTGGGCTCGCGCGCTTTTCGCGCCTGGCAGCCCCAGTTTCTCGGTGAGGCCCAACAACACTCTGTGCGGAGAGCAGGTGCATGGAAGGAGCCGCAGATGATCTCAGCCTCAGAAAGGTGACATAGAGTGTTGCAGTTCTTTTTCACCTGATGTGAGCCGGTCGGAGATTGAACAAAAAGCATATGCATTCTGCCGTCTAGGATACTGACATGCTCTCAACAAAGAGCATGTTGAGACACAGGCACCATGGGCTTCGACGCCGTCGCGGCGGCGGCGATGCGGGCGGCCGGCGTGCCGTTCATCGACATCGCGCCCACCATGCGGCTGTTCATGCCTGACCCAGACAACGTCGACGCCGTTCAGAGGTGATATCGGGCCAGATGTGCACATCCTTTGCTGCTCACTCTAATTTCGCTGCTCATTTCAAAGCAACGTCAGAGGCTGGAGATGCGGCAGGGCCGATGCCTACTATCACATGCCAGCATGTGCTCAAGCGCAGCACTTGTAGATGAGCAAAAAGAGTGACATACATGCAGAATGCAGCGCGCTGCTCTGCCCCCAATGCGTTCACGTCAGATGCGTATGACAATTTTACGTTTGTTACGCCTGTCCTGACTATCATGCTCGTGTGTCCATACGTTTTCACCTGAGCGCCGGCGTTTGCCAGGTGGAGTGGCGACGGCGTGCATTACGGCGCCATTGCGCGGTACCAGGGCCACAGCAACAGCCTGGCGGTGTCCAGCGCCATCCTACAGACGATCCTCAACGCCATCTGCTGACGACCGGCATGCGAGCAGAACATTCTTGCGGCATGACCATTCATCCACCATTGATGCGCTGCTGCCTTCAGATGCGGATCAGCAGCACTGCAGTATCGTGAGAACATTGACGAGTGTGTGGGATTGGGTTATTCAGGAAAATGATATGTTGAGCCTGTCGGATTGTTTTGATCAGGCCAATTTGCTGAGCCTGTGGGATTTCTTGCTCTTTTAGTCGCACCGCCGAACAAATGTGATTGATATGTCGGCGGCCGGTGATTTGTGCGAGAGATTGTGTGTGCGCATTTCCAGCGATCTAACTTTCCTTATTGGCAGCAACACCGGCTTTGTCGTGCTGCGGTCGCTGTCCATAGAACAGCACAGACAGCGCTGTCGCCGTGACACTGTTGACTCGATAACATGACATCTGGTCAATGCCGAACTGAATATTCCGTTGTCGCTTGGGCCAACGTATAACACCAACCACGTGTAGTGCACGGCTAACATGGTGTCGACACCATGTACTGTGGCGCTGGTGCTACTGTGCGCATTCCCTGCGGTGCAAGCAGACACATTCTTCTACCTCGTCAGGTGCGCCGCTGCAACGTTTGAATCTCTGCGCCTGGATCTTTGCTGCGTGTCCAGGCGTCGGATGGGGATGATCCCCACAGTCATGTCAACTAGGGGCGCGCCACTGCATCTGACGCTGATGTTTTTGCGCCGCAGGCAGTGGCCTTTCACGCCGTGCGGCACACCGGGCACCTGCTACTATACACCGAGGCGGTGCGTCACGCATCGCTTCATCGTCACAGTAGCACTGCAATGCTGGTGACTCGCAGCAATGCACATCAGGCCCTGCCAGGGTACCCTGTGCAGGCCTGCGGGCCCCCAGCGTCAATTTCTGATATTTCAAACCCTTGTCAGCTGCACAGGACCAGTACTCGCTTGCCTTGCAGGTCGCGCTTCACGATCCACGGGCTGTGGAAGAACTTCGACAGCGGCCGCTGGCCGCAGTTCTGCCACCACGAGCGCTTTGATGCAGCGGCGCTGGCGCCGCTCCGCAGCGAATTGGATGCTCGATGGCCCTCCTACTGCGGAGCCAACGAGAAGTTCTGGGTGCGCCCTCGCGGTTCTGATTGTTTCGTACAGCATTATAACACAGCACCAACCAGCCAGGCTTTGACCTTGCGGCGCCAGTGCCGCTGGACATTGTGAAGGTGCCCTCTACCAGGCATACAGTTGTGGGTGAGCAGTCCGGCCGAACGCGAGGCAGCTTTATGCTGCAGCATCTGCCAATTTTGGTGTTTCGAGCCCCGGCGCTTGCATGGCTACGACCTGAGGTGCACCACTATGGGCCCGATGTGCCCTCTGGCATGTACGTGATGCACATCCAGAGGCTATCGCATCATCTAGAGCAATGCCAACATTCATGTAAGGTGCCTTCACACCATGAATGGCACCATGATAGTCTGCAGAGTTGTACACTGCTGCCTTTCACTCAGAAACCAGATGACAGCACCAGTGAGGCGTGCATGCTGTGGCCGCTGCAGTCGCACGAGTGGGAGAAGCACGGCACGTGCGCGGAGGAGCTATTCCCGCGGGAGGTCGACTACTTCAACGCCACGCTGCAGCTCGACGAGAAGGCGAATCTGGAGGTGAGCGTGGTCTCGCTGCAGGGTACACGCGCCTTGTAGCTGTGAACACGCGCAATCGGATGTTGAAGGGGAGCAGTTGCTGCAGAGTCGGGCGCCTTGAAATGCCGCACTGCATTCCGGCAGAATCTAAAAGTCTAGGTGATCTAATTGCCAGGCGCTCCCATGCTGAGTTGGCAGGGAGCCACGGTATCAGTCCTGCTCAGCTGGTCACAGTACATCTGAAGGTCTGCTGCACAGATTCGGACGTGGGGCTTGCTCCCCTTTGAGCAGCCTGCAGAAGGCACTGATGCGACTGGACATGCAGCTGGATGACCATGCCCTGCAGTGCACGGCGGGCAGCCCGGTATACAGCATGGATGCAGGTGACAGACGGTGTTGCGATGCTGTTTTGACACTATGCAGGATGCACTGGTGGGGGCGGGCATACAGCCGGACGAGCACATCCGGTACAGCTCGGCGGACATCGTGGCTGCCATCGAGGAGCAGCTCGGCTCGCAGCCGCTCGTGCACTGCATCAAGGGGTCACTATCAGAGGTGCGCTGTCAGCCAGGCTGACGCTGTTGTGCGAGCACCTTGTTGCTGCAGGGCATCAGCACAACAGATAGCGCAGCTGTGCTCGCGGCCGCTCGTGCACTGCTCGAGTGGCTCCCTCGTGGAGGTGATGCAGTTCGTCGACAGCCCCTGTGTTTCAGCATTCACAGTAGGAGCTGAGATACGGCGTGCACATATGCTGCGCTGGGTCAGTTGAGATGGTGTTGTCATGCTTTCGTCATCCGTCACATCAGCTCATGAGAAAGTCCTGCAGCTGCCCATTTGATGTGTCCTACGAGAGGCTGGTGTTTGACGCTGTCACGGTTGTTTGCGGCTGTAGAACCTTTGCACCTGAGCAGACTTTCTGATCCTGCCCATCTACTGACTGGCCTCTGCTGCTGTATTCTGGATGCGTGCCGATGAGCTGCTGGACCTCGAGGACTGCAAGCAGGCGTCCAAGGCGCGGCTCCTGCAGCGCAGCTGAGCCCGATTTCATTGATTTCCACTGGGCCAAATGCGTTGGGCTGAACACATCATAGCCTCCTGTGGCTGCAGCATTGGCTGAGCGTCGACGAGAGGCGGGAGGCCGAGCTCGTCATGGTGGAGTGCAGCTGTGGCAGCACACGCACCATGTATGCACACCGTCGCCTGCCCCTCAGCTTGGGATGAAGATGCTGACGTCATTTATCATGCTCGTGGCTGCAGATCTGGATGTGCGTCAATGAGAAGCTGGAGTTCGAGGACTGCGACCAGGCGTGCCCGGGGCGCGGCTGCCACAATGCCAACTGCGCGCACCCAATGCTGTTCCCCCCGCCGCGGCCACACAGCGAGGATTAAGGGCTAGCGCCCAAGGGTGACCAGTCGGCATTGGCGCTCACTGTGGGTCGAGGGGTTCCTTGCTGCTGTTGCGGGTGTACAAGTCAGTTTTGGAGTCGCCATCTTGCGCGGCATCGGTGTCACAGGCATACAGAGACAGCACTGCCTGTGTTTATCAATATGTGTAGCAGCTGACTGCCATTACAGTGTGCAGTCCTTGTATCATTAGCTTCAGCTCAGGACCTTTGCGTGATCGGAGGGTTGTGTTCATGTTCTTGGGGTATGTAGCACATCAGGGTGCGATTGCACCACTATTTGGATGCTGTCAGCATGAAGACCTGGCGCCGCTGCCGAGGGTGCTATCTGATGGACATACAGCATTTCCAAAAAATTGTCTGTCTGCAGACTTTGGAAACCTTGAATATCATGCCAAACGACTGTGCTTGTGCCATGCATCAAGCCATCATCAAGCACAACACTGTGCGAAGACTCCCTCACTCGCTCAAACTAAGCCTGCTCTCTGCACAGGCCGCGGTATTCTGTGGCCCCGCCCGGCAAGCGCATCAGCAGCTGTATTTTCACCAATAGACGATGCTTGCTCAGCGGCGACCTCAGAAGCTGATGAGTCTCCGTCCGAGCTCGATGCAGCCTGTTGCAACGACTGCTTGTGGGCCAACGCAATGCCGGGGGCTTTGAAGTAGAAGCTCGGCGCCTTGCGCCCTTTCATGGGGCCCCCACCGTTTTTTGCGATTAGATGATCCAACATATGAGACAATGTCCGGAACCACAGCAAGCGTTGCTGCATGTCATCGCTACAGGGCAGTCCACAATATGCGCGAGGATGAAACGGACTTTCGGCTGCCAATTCGTGACCACTTTGTGTGGGTTCTCAACGGCGACAGGTCAGCCACCCTCAAACCGTGCCGGATATGATGGCCCGCACCCCCTGGTGCAGGCTGCCGGTCAGTCTCACCGCACTATGCCAGCTGCCCCTTCCGCTTCAGCTCAGCACAGTCGCGGCAGTACCAGGCGCCCTTCGGCTGCGTGCCCGGCTTGATGCCCACGCACACCTGCTCGTCATGGGTGAAGAACCCTTCGCACATATGCGTTTAGTCTACATTGCGCCGTAACGCCGATTTGTGTCAAATATTAGTATGGTGTATAGCAGAAATACATTGGCACCCATGCCAGGCAAGCACATCGCATGGGGTTGCAGGGACGCACATTGTGAAACCACTCGATGGCGCAGTCGGGGTTGTCGCATGCGATCATGTCGCCAAAAGACACCTGGTTGCGGAAGACAGCAGGTCAGACCATGACCAACCCGCAGATGGGTGCACTTACGAGGAAATTGGGCCCTGCCAAGCACTACTGATGCAGCACTGTGTCGCCAAAATGACCAGCTGAGGCTGATCTTCCACTCGATGTCAACAACTGTATAGCACTGAGGTACGCCGCTCTGCACACCTTGCCGCAATAGCAGTATGTCGGCTCGCCATTTGTGGCCTCCGGTATGTGCGCGTCCGGGTGCTCTGGGTCGAATGCTGGCAACCCCGCGCCCCCTGCGAGTTGGTGTGCCATGTGGTCGGCATCATGCTTCACAATCATGGTAGCTGGCGGCAGGCAACAGGCCACAATGCAACAACAAAGGATTCCTCCGCAATCTGGCTCTCGATCAATCCCTGGCAGCGCCAGCATGGGCTGCAGCGTCACCACGGCCTGGCACTCTTTCAGACAAGGTCTCGGGGCATAGGTGTGCATCCAGCGCAGCAATGCTGCGAGGCTGGCAGGTGTGCCAACGCCAATGCAGCTGCGTTTGCCACCGCAAACCTTGCTCAAGTGGGACCGGCATTTGACAAGCTGCAGAAGTGCACCTGGCACAGGCAAGGCTGCGAGTCCAGCGGGGCTGTCTGCGCCATCCGGCGGCACCGCAGCCGCTGCAGCCGCCGCCGCTGCAGCGGCCTCCCGCTTCCGCTTCCGCTGCTGCTTCCCCAGCTTCCTGTCATTAGCGGTGGCACCAGCTGTTGCTATCTGATCCCGCTCCTGCATTGATGCAATGCACAGCATGAGCCACGTGCTTACGATTGACAAGTGTGACATCTGGAGCTCACTTAGACACAAGGTCGGCATTATATTGATGTCTGGAGCTCCAACACAAGGTCGGCATTATTTGATGCCTTGAACAGACATGGTGTCAACGACCGCAGATCCAAGTCAACCTCAGGAGTATGTGCGCACGTCTGCTGCTGGGCACCTCCACCGTTGCAAGCAGTGAACTCTGCTGAAAACCATCCTTTGGAAGTTCATGTTGGGCAAGAAGCTCACACTTGCTAGTGGCAGGTCGATCTTCTTACGCTTCCAGTCTAAAATCATAGTTGTTCTGCTGGCATCATCTCACGAGATATCCCAACCTGCCTGTTGGGCAAAACACAGAACGCAGTGCACCTTGCTGGTGGGCAGCCCAAGCTTCTTTCGCTCCCTGTCCAGCTCGGCATCGAAGTGCTTGATGTCCACATCGGTCTGGGAGATCCGGCGGTCCACGAAGTCGTACAGCCGCCGCGACAGCGTCACCTGCACACAGCATGCAGTTTTTTCGTCATGACACTCTGTCCTACATCACCACCTGTCAGCTTCAGGACTTGGTTCAGCATTGAGGCATCATCGTTCAGAGTCTGCAGGCATGCGCCACCTGCAGTCTGCAGAGCCTTTGAGCCTGCGTCGATCAGGCCGTGGCAAATACCATAACTTCCTTCACCTTGTCACACACCACAGCCATCAGCCGCCTGACATTGGCCGCATTCTCGTCGAATAGCTTGCGGCCCTCGACTGAAACGGCTCAGACGCTCAACTCCAAGGCTGCTGTGTCCTCACCTTGTCATGTGCCACAGCCATGAGCCGCTTAATGTCGTCAGCCAGCTTGTCGTCCAGCTTGAGGGGCGCCACCGGGCGCGGCGCCGCCTTGTTGCGCTTTGAGCGGTGCGCCGCTGCAGTTTTGGCCTGCAGTCAAGATAGACAAGGTTGGTTGAGGCTTCGTTGATGGAATCATATCGGGGACCTGAGGGTCTGCACACTGGCCATGGCGCCGCCTTGTTGCGCTTCGAGCGGTGCGCCGCCGCCGTCTTGGCCTGCAATGCGATTCACGACACTGGAGTGGTCTGTCGGCATGAGGGCAGCTGCGATGCCGCCCGGTTGTGATTCGGCTGGTATGCCACTGCCGCTCTTGCCCGCGCAGGAGGCAGTGCAGCTCGCAGCAGTCGTGCATTGGGATGGTGACAGGGAGGGTGTGCAGCTGAGGTGTGTAGCTGAGAGTGGGAGGGCAGACACAGTCCCGCCATCAAGCCTGACCCACCTTCTGGGCGGCGGTGAGGACTTTGGCGCGCACTGCCTCATCGATGCCCGCCTGCAGCCGCACCGCTTCCTCGTCCAGCTCCCGCATCTGTCGCAGCGACCGCGCCAGCTCATCGGGCAGCGAGCCCGAGTCTGCATGGAGAAAGAACCAAAGCAATACTGAGAAAAGAGAGTCACATGCGGAGCGCATTTCTGCATGTAACATGTTCACTGCTACCCACTGCGCTGTACAAATGGTAGCCTCAGAGCGAGACGTTATGCATTGTCGGCAATAGATTACCTTGCACGAACTTCTCCAGGTAGTTTTGCATGCTGCGGCCGGCTGGCGCGCCGCTTGCAAGGTGCGCGCTCAATGCCTCAGCATGCCTGCTGCTGTCGGCGCAGTGGAGCCACTTGCCTGATCTCAGGCTTGCTGCATCTGGGCACTTGACCTTGCAAAATGTCTTAGTGCTGCGGGGTACACAAGCTGCGTCGAACCCCAGGGGCTGGCCGTGTTGTATGGAACCAAAGCGCATGCACTGTCCGCAGTGGTGAGGCCTACGGAATCAGAAACGCGTCCAGCAAAAGCCTGCAGGAAGTGCTGCCTGTGATTGCTCGTCTGAATGTGATCCCCAACTGATATGATCAAGAGCTTGCATGCAAAATGAGCACTGGGTGACACCCGGGACGCGCTCTGATTTGCTCAATTGGACGCAACAGCTCCCTGAGGCAATGCAATTCAATCTGAAGGACCTCAATTGAGATGAAGGATGGTGATAAGGCGGCTCTGAGGTCAGCTGCGGCGTGTTAACTTGCTAAATTGCCAAAGGCAAGAGCACGGCCTTTGAAATTGATGAAGTGCTGAACCCTGAAGCTGGTCAGCACTCGGCTCGCTTCAAGCCAGTCATGCTCATCCTGCAGCTTTGCGTGGAGCAGGCGTCAGCAAGACATCGTACTGGAAGTAGAGAACCTCTGCGCAAATTGACAAGAAGCTCTGTGCTGGATTGTGACGGTGAGATTTATGTATTGCAATCAATTCGTTTGGCACTTCGCAACAGCATTTCGCAGCCTATCGTCCAGTGCTCCAGACAGCCATGATTTCCCCTTCACTGGAACATCAGATTTGATCCCGTCCGTCAGCTAGGATGACGAATGACGGTGATGTGAATGAGGTGTGGGAAAACCAGCGCTACTATGGCATCGGCTGGTGCGCACCATCTGAACCTTGCATGACATCAGATCAAAGCTGCGTACCTTGCCGTGTGCACGCACGGTGAATCTGGCTTGTGCAGCGTGCTTCAATTGGTGTGATTCCGGCAATGGCAGCAATGGTCTGGGGCTGAGTGCCACAACGCCATGCAGCCATCAGCATATGTTGATATGCGATAGGCTATCGCAACGTCTGCATGTAATCATGCACAGCTCAGTGGCGTATCAAGGGACTTGATGGCGTCACGTCGCTGGAACCCTTGGCATCACAGACCCGGCACCCCGGGCGCAACATGCAAAGAAATATAGGCGCGACACGTGAAGAACTTCGAGGGCATGCCTCGTCCACTGACGAGTTTTCCTCACTCCAGATGCACAGGGGCCGCCAGGGCTGCTGCAACAGCCGGCGTGAAGCGACATGCAACCCTGTAGCACTTGAGTAGCTGCTCAGCAAAGACGTTCACAAGCAGATCCTTGCTGATGTGGCTCCATCATTGCGTAGGGGTGCGCCTGGCCTGCTGGAGCGGCCGGCGTGGAGCGACGAGGATGGCAACCCTGTAGCACTCGAGCAGCCGCCCAGCGGGAGCCGGCACCTGGGCTGGCGCCTGGCTGCCTCCACCGCCACCGCGGCTGACGGCTGGCAATATGCCAGCGTCTTCAAGTGAGCATCAGCAGCAGAAGGACGTCACAGATGGAAAAATGGGTCTGTGATCAATGACTGGCTGCGGATGGCCACAAGCCTGCATGCAGCAGAGCTGCTTGTAAATGTTGCACGCCTTACCCACCAGAACCCCCGAAACAAGAGGGGCCTCAGTGTCGTTTGTCAGATACCTGGAATACATGCAGTCCAGCTGGACTTTGCAGCAGGCCAAGGCAACACATGCGCAGCCTTCTGCATGCTTGCTCACGAGGAGCATCTCGAAGGCATGTGTCAATTGTGAGCAGGCACTTCGAGTACATGCGGCCTGGAGGGCGGGCCTCGCAGCGGGCCACAGACTTGGTGAGGCGTCGCTGCTGGCGGCGGAGCACCGCGCCTTCTGGAGCCCTCAGCGCCGCCGCTGCTCGTGCTGCCGGCCGCCCCGGCACGTAAGTCAACTGTGAAGACACTACCTCGTTGAAAGTCGTCGCACGTGCAGGCCGGCCGTCGAGTCGAAGTCCTTATGCATGCTGCTGGTTGTGTGGCTTGCCCTGACGTCGACACATGCATGCTGACGGTGTGGCCCCTGTGCAGCCTCAGCTGCTGGTGACCTTGAACTGCTGCTTTTGGCGACGCAGTGGCGAGAGCCCTCGGCCCGCTCAATTTGAAGGAGGGGCAGAACAGCAGGGTGGCGGCATGGACAGCAGCACAGCCGCAGGAGGTTCTGACGAGGCAGCCAATGGCGGCGAGGCGAGGGTCGTGTCGCTTGTCAGCCCAGCTACCGAGATGGATGGCCACAGGCAAGCAGTCGACAGCCGCAAATCTGTATGCTGTGCTGCTCTCGGCAGCGTGCTGCCCATGCAGATATCGAGGTCAGCTATGCATGCACATGGATGCCCCGCAACTTGATGGGGGCGTCTATCGCGCCCCGTGTGTGAGAACAACCCACATCTGATGCACAGTTTCGCTTCTGTTGATTGTGCAAATGAAGACCGACACTGTTACAACTGCAAGCAGGATTCGGCGAGAGACGGAGTCAGACAGGCGGCGCACGGTGCTGAAACTGTTCATTGGCATGGTCAGCGCCACCATCAAGCGCTGGCAGGTGCCGATCGAGCTGACCACTGCATGCGTATCTGCCCAGTGTCTTCCATGACAAAATTCGCTTAAGTAACATGCAAGGCACCTATATCGGAATGTGTCAGCGCATTTCCATCTGTCTTTTAAGATGTGAGTGATCGCGTAGGTGTGGAACCTGATGCCGCTGGACCCAGTGGCCTGGCTGGTCATGTACAACGAGCACCAGACGGCGCTGGCAGAGCTCATCGCCGCCAACATGCGAAACCGGCTGCCACTGGAGGCTGTGCGGGATGCGCAGCCACAGCAGCAGGGGGTGTGTCACTTGTTTAATAGACACGTCCATAGGATGGAACCATCGGATGACATGTTTCGTCGAAGAATCTGTTCGAGCTGGTTGCAGTAGGCGTTGCGGCATCAGCTACTGCTGAGCAGCAGAGGGTCTCAGGATGTGCGCAATGTGTCTGCTGCCATGTGTAACAGCATTGAATAAGCAGCGTGATCAGCCTCAAATGTTGCAGAGCTGTACATGCATAATTTGTTGGCCCTCTACACAGGCAGCCAAGGACGCTGGTCTTGTACGAGAGCTGCTGGCAGCTGCAATGCACTCGCGGGCAGCGTATGGCTATGCCATGCAGGTGCGCGCTTTTTATTGTTCTCGTGTGTTTGCAGGTCAATAATCATGAACAAAGGTGCAAGGTCGTCGAGGATGCTATCATATGCCACTGGCATCCTGCATGCTAATACCTGTGCAATCCTTTGCATCACTCATTGATACTACTGCGTGCTCTGCTGCTGCAGGCAGGCCACTTGACCTCCGTCATGAACTTTGCGCTGCTGCACACAGTGCACTCCTTCAGGTATGGCCGCCTCTGAGCTGACAGAGAGCGCATCGGCACATCACAGTGGCACATTCTGCAGTTGTTTCATCCGCCTCAGCCATCGCAATATGCTACACTTGCCTGTGATCGTTTGTTCGATACAAAAGGGCACATGTGCTAAAGCTCCTGAATCACCTGCAGCTTTGACGCTGCTGGCGGGGCGTCAGGAGACGCCAACAATGAGGCAGTGGCAATGCTGGCTGGTGTGCGGGCAGAGGACATCATCATGGCGGAGTGGCACAACAGCATCGGGCGGCCGTGCCACTATGTTGCGGTGGACCGCGCCAACCACAGCATCGTGCTGTCCATCAGGTGGGTCGAAGGACTGGGTCACTTACATGCAGTGCCTCAGCTGCTGCGCTTAATTGATCACCAACACGCCACAACTCTTGCGAATTTCCCAAGCAAGACCGGCTGGCATGCATCTCGCAGACCTGGGGGTCTTGTGCACGATGTCCAGAGTCCATTCTGGTGCTACAGGGGCTCCCTGGAGGCCGGCGACGTCTTCTCAGACATCAGTGCGTCGCCCCTCGAGATGCACTTCATGGGCACCACAGGCAGCGTGCACGAAGGTGCACACGGCCACAGCACCAAAGCAGTTTCTGAGCAAGTAAATCTGTGGTCAATGATCGAACTGCAAGCAAGCAACAGCTTCATCACATCCAATACACAGCAATTTCCTGCATGTTGCTTCGGTGCGGCATTGATATACCTCGCTGCAACCAGTTTCCCACATCATGTGAACGCTCTCAGATGATCATTTGAGCATTGGATGCTGCAGGTCTCATGGCCGCAGCAACATATGTGCACTCAAATACGGCGGGTGCGCTGGTGGCCGCGGGTCATGACTTTCCCGGCTGGCCGCTATTCCTGACTGGACACTCCATGGGCGGTGAGTCCAGGGGTTTGAAGGCCAGAGTGTACTGATGGGGAAAACAATGATTTGCATGCCAGCCGCTTTCCACTGCCAAGGCTCATGTTCTCAGGAGTGATAATGCTCCATGCCATTGTTACACAGATGATCATCTCAATGGACGTACCATGCAATGTCTCTGACACGCAAGAAAACTCGTGTGCAGGCGCAGTGGCGTCGCTGGTCACACTGCTGCTGCACGAGCATGGGCTGCCGGAGGGTCTGGGTCAGCCGCGATGTGTCGCAATTGGCCCGGCCGCCGTGATGTCGGCCGATCTGGCAGAGGCAGCAGCGCCGCTCATCACCTCGGTCTGCCTGCGGTGGGCACTGTTACATGCATACCCACTTTGACTGCTGGGTACTGCTGCCACCCAGATGTCATCCTTCTGGTCTCGTTGCTGATCTACGGCCTCTGCAAGTCTGCCAAGTATGATCAGATATCTCAGCAAGCAGATCAGTTGAACATGCATACTATGTCAGGTCGGACTTCGTGCCGCGGCTGACATATGCGGGCGTTGAGGGTCTGCTGCTGGAACTGGCAGACTGCAGCCCCGTGCGCAGGTAGCCTGTGCATGCTGTAGTTGCCTTTTGACCTTTTGCACCCCGCACCTGTCCACCGTGACCTGCAGGCAGCTGGTCGTCATCACAAGCTGCTGCTTGCAACATGCCACTGTCATGCTGACGGAACCGCATCCTGTGTCTGGCCGTCGCAGGGCTGCCAAGGGGGTTGGCAGGAAGATGTCAGCGGCACTGGAGAGCCTCAAGGTGGGCTGGGGCGGTGGCGGCGGCAGCGGCAGCGGAAGGGGCTCTCCCTGCACTAGCGAGCCGCCCAGCCCCAAAGGTTGGCTCTCCTTACTGACATGGGCAGCTGCTGGTGCCGACGCTATCTGTGCTCACTGGATGCCATATGTGAGGAGGTCCCAGTGTCCACATCAAGCAGTTTATGATGTATGCCCCATCTGGATGCTGAAGTGACGAATGCATCACCCATGCAACAGGGCTGGAGGGCATTGCAGACTTGGCGGAGGGCTCGAAAGGCGTCGCTGAGGCTGCAGCGCGGGATGCAGCAGCAAAGGTGTGTGCTTTCTCGGCCGGTGGATGCCCCTGCAAGATCACCTGCAAACACTGCAGCGTGTTGAGCAGAAGGGCCTGCGTCAGCTGGCCAGCATTTGAGCTTGGCAGCAGGGTTGGCATGTGATCTGAGGCATTACTGCCTGAATGATAGACACGGTTGCATGTTTTGCACTGCGTGCAGGTGCGCCGCTCCGTGGCGGCAGCAGCAGCATCAGCGGGTGCCCGCGTGCCTGCTGAAGCATCAGGCGACAGCGCTGACAGCACAGCCAAGTGCCGTGCCGGTGAGGGCACCGACCCTCGATTGCATGTCTTGACGCGCGATGCGAGCACCGGCAAAGGGTGCGCTGCACTGCAAAGGCTCTTTTTATGATCGTATACATGTAGATGCTTTGCTGACTGCAGGCAACGCAGACAGCAGTGCAGAGGTCAGCAGCAGGTCCATAGCAGCACATGCAGTCAAAATCAGGCGCACCGGCAGTCCAAAGAGCAGCAACAGCCCACAACGAGAAGCTCAGCAGCAATTGGCCAGCGACAGCCCCTGTAGCAGCCCTGCCGCCAGCCCCATGGCGTCTGCCCAGCGGATGCTGGAAACAGCAGCGCCAGGCGCAGGCAGCGAGCTCGGTGCAGCGGCAGGAGGTGACCCGGGCCACATAGAGTCGCCCAAGGCTGCAGCACTGCCTCGCGTCGAGAGTGCCGCTGACTATGTGCTTGCGCATAGCTCTGAGGCTGACGCTGATGCTGTTGCCATCAACGGCACCGGCGGCGGCGAGGGCAACGACTGCGATGGTGATGGTGCAGCGGCACAGCCTTTAGCGCAGCCGCAGGACCATAGCAGTGCGCCAGACAGCCAGCACTGCAGCAGCACGACTGCCGCTGACCAGCCACAGCGTGATGACGGCGCCGCGGGTGACAGGCAGCAACATGGCAGCGCAGAGGGAAGGATGCCCAGCGCCAGGGCAGCCCCAGACGACATTCAAGGTATGAAACTGCAAGCATGCTGTGCGATGCTCAGCATGATTGCTGGATGGTTGTCGAATGTGCAGAAGCTCGTCTTGTCTGCCCACTCAAAGACTACTTGCCAGCACTTACGACAGCCGGGCCGAAGCAGACTGGATCCATTCGAAACCCTTAAACTCTCATTGCGTAGGGGCTTCGCAGGGCGGTGCGCGGCGAGCGCAGCGCGCGAGCACTGAGGAGCGGGCCACCGCCGCCGAGATGCTGCCCGGTGACAAGGGCGGCACCGACCGACCAGAGATGTTGTTCCCTGCCGGTAGGGCGCATACCCTTTTGCCATGGGGAAATGATCTGCCATTCTGACTTTGAATCCAGAGGGGCCTTCTCTGCTGTGCGCTCTCGCCTCAGATCTGGCAGGTTGCGGCCACCAGAGGGCATATACCTGGCTCTTGACGCGCGCCCACCTTTCACGACAGGGCGGGTGCTGTGGATCATTCCTCAGGACGAGCCGGCAGTGGTGGCTAACGATGCAGCAGCCGATGCCGCAGCTGACGAGGTAATTGTTTTCACTCTGCTGGCTGGCGGACGGACCAGGTGTTGCAAGCTTTGGGATGCTCTATGTTCGTCGTCACTAAGTCGGACGATTCTCAGTATAGCAGAGCGGCAGGGCCCCGGAGATGTAGTTGGCACCAGCATCGATCTAGATCACCTGTATTCCTGCACATTGCAGGAGGGGCTGTTTCAGTCGGGCGGCGCATTGCCGCGATTGTGTCGCAATGATGCCACCCCTGCCAGCCCACCTTGTGGCGGCGGCAGCAAGGCAGGCAGCCCTGCTGGCAGCCCCACCGCCGAACCCACAGCTCCGGTGCGGAGTGTCAGCTCTGCACTTCACAAGCTTCAAGATGCGGAAGCTGAAGTGTCTGCTGCTCTGCCGAAATCTTGGAGTCATTGCTCATCGTGCTTTACCCAAAAGCGCATGTAAGGAATATACCACATGTGCAGATGGCCGGCATCGTTGCAGAATGTCTTTGGAGTGATCGAGTCCCCGCTGGCAATGCAGTTGCTCGGCCACATGACCTGCATTGAAAAGCAGATGCACACATGTCATGTCATGCGTCACCAAAGCAGTACTTCACGCCGCAGGTGGCTGGCATCGCAGCGAGTGTTACCGGTGTGTCGACCTCGCCGCCCAGCAAGGCGCCGCCCGGCCGCATCACGGGCTTCGGCGGCGGCGGCGGCGGCGGCTTCGGCCCGGAGTCCTCATCCCCAGACGCCGCGGCCGCCACCGCGGCGGCGGCGGCACAGAAGCAGCGGCAGGGCGGCTTCAACCCTGGCGGGACCCTAGCCGCGGGGAAGGCGCCGTCGCCGACGGTGCTGGACGTAGACCGCCGCGTGTTCTCCCGCATCCTGGTCTCGCCAGACGTGATGTCGGATCACCTGCCCGACTCGTACCTGGCGTTCATCCAGCAGCTGTAGGCAGCAGCGGAGTGCGGTAGGCGTAGATGGCAAGCTGCGGTAGTGGTGGGGAGTTTGAGCTGTGAATGCAGCATTATTTTACGCATCTTGGTGATGCCATGTGTGATGTTGGACCACCTGTTCGACTCCTGGCTGGCGTGACATTCAGCAGCCATTATCCGTTTGAGCTATGCTTGAACCGCTTTTGCTTGAGCGTCATACTTTGGTTCCTGGCTAGCTGATGCGCCATGCAGTATATTGTGCCAGCATACTGCAAGTTTGGACGCACGTTTGCATGTCTTCCTTTGTCTGCAGTCATTCGGGACATCAGCTGTGTACATTGCCTTGCCTGCTTGATAACAATGTAACAGACCGTCTGTGACTCATTCCCAGCGCCGGACCAACCTGAGGGGTTTCAAGACCCTCCCCCCTGATCCACCAGCCCGACCCTCCTGTTGCATCTCTCAGCTGTTTGGACAGGACTGAGGGTCACCAAACCCTCCCCCGCACCCACCATCTCAGGACCCCCCTCTCGCACATGGCGGTGGTGCCAAAACCTTCGTTCAGTGGACTGTGGCGCACCTCCTTGACTGGTGCCAGCATTCAAATGTCCCACAACGACATCAGCTTTTCAGGCAGACGGATGTCTCACAGGGTGGCATTTGGTATCATTTGGAGTAAATGTCACACCGCAGCACGATCTACCCAGCCCGCAAGGGGGTCATGGAAGGGGGCCAGGGTCAGGACAGAAACCCCCTCCCCTCTACCACCGCCGACACCCCCCCGCAGGGGTATCATTTGCAAGCAACAGGGGGGTCTGTGACCCTCCCCCTTGACCCAGCCCGACCCTGTACCCTGGTCCGGTTGGTCCAGCGCGGGGAATAAGTCATGGATGGTCTGGTAATTCTTTCTGCCGACCCTGTTCCAGTGCTACTGCTGTGAATGCGACACATGTGATGCTGCCATCTGCAACCATAAGCCCAGAGCTAGAGACACAGCAGTTAATTGGCAGACTGCCGCCCCTCCAAACAGTGGTCCAAAACATGCCAGCGGTGGCAAAATGATATGACGGTGTGAGCTGATTCAACCGCACACAAGCTTGTCCGAAGCCCAGCCTTGCTCCCGCTGCCGATACTGTACAAGTGAAGCGCTGTCGCTGCTTCGTATGGCTTGATAGTGTGCTCTACGGTCATCTACAGCAGCTTGTCGAAGGTGGTGCCCCGCCATCCCCAGTCGGACGCTGCGATGTCGTGGAACTGCGCAGAAACAATGGAGCAATGTGTGCAGCTACTGCTGCTGTCCATCACATGTCAGCTCAGCTCCTTCATGAGTATGTTGGTATGTCAAGCTTGTGTCAGCAATTCAGTTTCCAGGCTGCCTTGCATGGCAACATGATCAAGCCACCCTAACTTCGCATCCTGTCCAAACAGACCAGTGCAACTCACCTTAACATAGAACCTGTCAGTGGGGATGCTCAGGTGCGTTTCCGCCACGGCAGAGATGGCCTCCACAATCTTGGCGTTCTTGTCTCCGCCGATGGCGCCAATGGAGGAGATCTCGGTGTACGCTGCCGGCGTGTCGGGGTCGCCGCCAAACGCCAATGCCGTGTCGAAGTGGATGATGACGACGAAGTACTGCAGCAGCACCGTGAAGATTAAGAACTAACTATGATGATCATGACATTCTCGAATGGATAAGTTTGTAAGGCAGAGTGGCGTATTCACTAGAGGCATGCAACTGCGGCATGAGGCATCACGAGGCAGGTCAGGCGTGCGTGCTCACCTTCTCGGGCTTGCCGATGCTCTGAGACGCTGTTGTGGTGAGCACCCTCAAAATCCGCCCCACGTCCGTCAGATCGGCCTTGCTGACTGCGTTGCATGCATGCCGATATGACAGAGCATCACACCGCACAGGTCACCGCAGCATGTCAAATCCAGGTGGTCGAGCACGCGCTTTGGAAGCCATGCTGCACTCAAGTAGCTCGTAAGTGCTCAAATGGGTGGTGTCACGCCTGATCAAGGTCGTGGTCAGCCGCTGCACATACAGTGCAGCGGGGCGCGCGAGTCTCACCGTTGGTGTTGATGTTGACCGTCGGCATGGTGACTTCGGCCCCGCCTAGAAGCACTTCACGACGCGGATGTCAGGAAAGTGATGCTACAAAAGTTGCTGAAGCGGCGAGTGTCGTTGAAGTGCCACATTACAACATGGCACGTGCAGAGATCTTCCCATGCAGCACCACTTGCAAGTGTTGTGCACTTCTCGATTCTCGCGGTGTGATCGGCAAGGAAAGAATTGAAACGTCTGAGAGGACGGTCGGCCTCGCCAGCAGCTGATAGGGAGGCACTGCGGCGCTGCCGCTGCAGCGCCGCCGCAGCCATGCTGCTCCATTTGCCTCGCCAGCTGGTCGATCTCTCACAGCTGAGCACGCCAGGTCTCAGAGCTTGCTATCAAGCTGGTTCGCACGCTCGATGCGCACGTCTTCGCAGTGGTCGAGGTGTCAGATGCGCAGATGGTGGGCCGTCTGCCCAGACGGCCCCACGCAGCCGACGACATCCTCAACCGCAGCCACAGAGAAACCAGCGCAGCCAGCGGCAGACCACCGAAAGCAACAGTCCTGCTCCCGCAGGTGGCGGCGTGATCTCGCTGGCAGCACAAATGTGCCAGCAGACTGCCCAGGCGGATCCACTGCCGCCATCTTCAGTGGTCAGGTGGCGGTGCCCCACGTGCAGTCAGCCCCTGCTGCCCAAGCAGACCAGCAGTGGCCGCACCACTCGCAGCAAAGGCGGCGACAGCAGCAGCGCCACCGCCACCGGCGGCGGCGGTGGCGGCGGCGGCGGCTATGTGCAGATGCTGCAGTGCCGAAATGCTCACACCATAGCCGCCGCAAAGCAGGGCCACGTCAACCTACTGCCGGCAGGGAGGCTGCAGCCCAAAACCGCATCCTCGGCTGGCGACGACGAAGCCATGGTGCGGCTGAAGTAACGCCTCCGTCATCCATCTGTACTGGCACACTTCTCATGTTTAGCAAGTGCGTCGCAACTATATGGAGGCAGCAGCTGCACATGTTTAGGAAGTGCATCGCAATTATACGGAGGCAGTAGCTGCACCTGTTCGGGAGTAAGTAACTATATGAGCAAGCGCCCATCGTGGTAAGGATGCGAAGGTTCGTATAACACGCTTACCCGCAGATTCTGCTGCAGGTGCGAGCTCGGCGAGCCTTCCTGGACAGCGGCCACTACTGCCCAGTGGCCGATGCCGTGGCAGCGGCGGTAGCGGCAGGGCTGCAGGAGTGTGGTGCCCATGCAGCTTCACCGGCCGCAGACGAAGTGTCGGCGGCTTTGGCAGGCACTGGCACCGGTCCCGCGGATAGCAGGTCGTGCAGCCCACCACGGACGGCGCGGACGCTGCACGTTCTGGACGCGGGCTGCGGTAGGTGTAGGGAGTCGGTTTACAAAGAGTGTCATTGGGCGGACTGATGCGCTTGACATGGTGGCAGCTGCCTTTTGCCTGGCAGCGTACAACTTTGTAGCAAGTCTGCTTGAAGCAATGCCGCTTGGTGATCGCCTCTGGTGACTTGCACGGTAGCCAGCAGCTTTGTCACGCATGCGCTGCACCCACTGTAGGTCAGTGTAAGCTCACATCCAAACGTCAGCAGATGTCATCACGCATGCCCTGCACCCCACGGTAGATGAAAATTCGACGTCATCGATCGCGAGCAGACGTCTTCTGACATACGCTGCGCAACTGCAGGGGAGGGGCACTACCTGGGCCACCTGCTGCAGCGGCTGCACGGCGACGGCGTGATAGCACACGGCTACGGGGTGGACGTGTCGAAGCTGGCGGTGCGGCTGGCGGCGGCACGCCACAAGGGAGCGGCGTTTGCGGTCGCCAGCTCCTACCGGCTTCCCTTCGATGACCAGGTGCAGCTGTGAGGGATGTTGCCACCAGCATTGTGTGCGCCAGCACATGAGATGAATGCTGTTGGCAGTGGTGCTGCACAAGAGAGCAGCATCTGCGAAGGCCAGGTGACAATGCTTGCTGTTCGACTTTTGGGCACTTGCTCGAGCCTGAGGAGCCTCCTTATGCATAGTAGGATTGCAGTTTGGTTCCCAGCTGCTCTTCCACAAGCGGCGCTGTGCATCGCAGCTTGCTTGCAATGTGTTTCAGCTGAAGAGTGGTCCAAGTTCTGCACATGGGTGCAGGACCTGACAAACCCTCGTGTGCGTTCGGTGCTGCGCAGGTGTTTGATGCGGTCCTGAGCGTCTTTGCGCCCTGCCCGGCTGGGGAGATTTGCCGCGTGCTGCGCCCTGGCGTCGGGGCTCTGGTAAATAGTTGATGTGTCTCTATATTGCATACTCGTACATTGCATGTCTTGCAGACTGAGGTTACAGCTCACAATGGTTGTCTCATGTCCCTTTTACCCCAAGCGCAGTCGTGAGCAGCTCATCCATAGCATGCATCACTGCTGCCTCATGCACCGCAGATCGTCGCCTCGCCTGGGCCACGTCACCTGGCGGAGTTTCGTGAGATGCTATACGACTCGCCCCAGCCGCTGCCGCCGCGCGCTGCGACCGACCCCGACATGCAGGTGCAGAGTGGCAACCCCCCGTCTGCCACAAGTGGTTGAGAGCCATCCATTGCTGGAGCGAAAGACTGTCAGCTGCTCAAATCCCACTGGTGGGTTGGTTTTGTGATGCACCGTTCTGTCTTCTGGCACTGGAAGCAATATACGCTTCACCTGCCTGGGTCTTTCCAGGGATGGAAGTGCAGAGCCGCTGGCCAAGATTAGGTGTCCAATTCTGATGCAGGGCCTCCCACCTCCAGTGTCAGAAACGACAGTGCAATACACGTTGCAGCTGCCAGGGACAGAAGCGGCACAGCTGCTGGCGATGACGCCCTATGCGCACCACAGGGCCTCCACACAGTGGCAGCGAGCCATGCAAGAAAGCGGCAGCAGCGTCAGCGTGACGGTGGACATCGTGGTGGCGCGCTACGTGCTTGGCTGAGCTCAGCATTGGCAGCATCTACATCGTGTTCGTGTGTGCTATCAGCCGTGCTGAGCTTGACGGTTGTCCAGCATGTGACGAGCAGACACACCGCAGTGAACACCACCGCAAAAAGTCGGCAGCTGGGGAAGCACGGCAGCCTCAACATTGCGGCAGGCTGCCTCTGGATGTCGCATGGATGGCTCACCCGGTGCAAGGCGCAGACGACTTGTGGTTCCATCGCCACCGGCAACACCCGGTTCTTTTTGTATTGATGCTCCGGCCTCAGGGTGAGTTGCTGGTTACTACGGTGTTTCCCGGGACCCATGCCTCACATCGACATGTCTGCATGACCCGCCACATTGGTAAATTGTACAAATAAAACACTATCACACTGTCTTGGCTTGCAGGCATTGACACAGCCAAGTAGCTCGCTGCAGGATGGTTCACACAGAAGCGGTGGTGGGTGTCGAAGCAGCTGAGGTGGCAACCCGTCAGAAACTGGGGCAGGTATTGCTGGACATGTACGATGAGCTACATGCAGTTTTCGATGTGGCATGCTGGCCACGAATTCTGAAACCCTAACCCAGCGGCGGCGCCCTGAACTTCTACTTGTTGAGGGCCTCGTTTGTCGTCCCTGCAGAACACCAGATGCATCAGGGCTATGTCGTCATTACAACAGCATGCATGTGGGACATCCGTCTTTGCAATTTGCCAATCTGCCGTAGCCAACGTTCAGATAGACTCACCTTTTACGCCCCAGTCGGAGGGCTTGATGTCGAAGAACTACAGGCAACACAGAGCACCTGAGTCAACTCAGCCGCCGCCGCCAGTACGGCGGGTGCATGTCAGAGGCACATCGAATTGTCCGCCGGTCACATCGAGAGGGTAGAGCAGCGCTGCGACGCGCTTGACCGGTGACATCCCCAAGGCAGACACCGAAAGACTGATGAGAAGTGTTGTGCAAGAGCTTCTCACGTTGACATACACCCGCGCCGGCGGGATGCTGAGGTGCTTCTCCACAACCCCCGACAGCTGGCTGACGATGCTGGCATTCTTGTCGCCGCCAATGGCACCGATGGAGCTGACCTGCGAAAACATCACGCTGAGGGTCATCGTGGTGCAAGCACCCCGCAGCAGCCAGCGCTGCCTGACCATGCGGCATGGCAGACATAGAGCTGTTGAAAACGCCGGCATGTGGCACACCTCAAGGAAGGCGGCTGGCTCCTCCGAACCGGCGTAGTAGATCGGTGTGTCCGGATGAACCAGGTTCATAAATTTCTGCAGTTCATGTCAAGGACGCGCTGATATATGCGTGGATCTGCCAGGTGGCCAGGTGGATGCCGCACTGGCCAGCAAGGCTTTCGTGAACGGGCAACGACCAGCGCAGCACCCTCACCGATTCATCCTTGCCAATGCTCGTGGCTGCGGCTGCTGTCAGATCCTTGAGAAGCGCTGTCGCGTTGATCTTGGATGCAGCCACTGCATGACGGTGCGAGCGCGTACCTCAATTGTGCAAGTAGGGCTCGTTGCACGTGCATCCACGGCATGAGCCACTTCAGGATCAAGCGCCATGCATGCGATATGCTGCTGGGTCGCACCATTGGTGAACAGGCTGACGCGAGGCATGGCTGCACCTATCCCGGACAGGGCTGAAGATTGACTGGAATATTTAGTAATGGCAGAGTAGCACTGGCCGGCCGTGCAGGACGTCACAGCAGTACTTCCAGCACCTTTGAACACATACAATCAAAAGTGTGCAAAGTGAGCATCGGCGACACGAATTTCGTGCTGTGTAATCTGACGTCAACATTACTAATCTCAAACCACATTTTCAGAAAACAGTATGGCTTTTTGCTGAGGCGTTGTTGATCTGCTTTCGATGTCAATTCAGGCTTCTGCAGGCCGACCACTGTGTGACATGCTCGACGTCGGGGACCACAAGAATTGCACAGACATGCGCGAGTGCGGCACGGCTAGCGTCAATTCCGTAGGGTTGAATCCTGGATGCTTGGCGGTGCATTCAGTCGTCGTCTCCCATGTTTGCTTCACAAGGTGCTGCCCTCATTGATCTTCATGGCCTCCCAGAACTTCTCCGCCGTTGTGCCTGCAGTGACCCACACTGTGTGGTCAATGTTCATGCAGGAATGGCAATGCTGCAAGGATTGCTTGATCACTAGGCAGCAGCTGTTTGAAGTCTCGAGAATCAGCCAGAAGTACGGGCGAACATTCCAATGCGGTGAGATGCACGTGCGCTCACCGTGGCTGCCCCACATGTCCGCACTCAAGTCAAAGAACTACAAAGGGAGGAGGCAGCAGCGTCATCGTCGTCGGCAACACATCATATTACGCCAACGAGTCTCAGCATCAATACAGCAGAATCGTGCACTGTGCTTGGGAAGACACAGCCCGTCATCCACCTGGAAAGTGCATATGAGAGAGGCGGCGTGTATACATAGAGAACAGTAGTTCTACTTGCGCCTCACATTGATGTAAACCCGTTCCGCCGGGATGCTGAGATTCTGTGCCACAGCCGCTGACAGCTCGGCCACGATGCTGACGTTCTTGTTGCCGCCGATGGCACCTATGGAGGTGACCTGTGTCGGCAAAGTAAAGGGCACATTGACGGTGCCGTATAGGTCTCGAGATGTAACACTTTACGTCTCAGGATATCTCGATGTTGGTGTGCCCCGGTGAGCCGCAATCAGAGTACAAAGTACGCCAACCTCAAGAAATGCCGCAGGCTCCTCTGTGCCCGCATACAAAATATGTGTGTCCGGGTGCACCAGGATCATGAAGCGCTGCATTAAACGGCACTCCTGCTGTCAGGTTGACATCTGATGCTTCACAATATGATTCGTCCCAGTCTTCGCTGCAGCTTATGATGCAGCATGCATCATGCCGCATTTCGTTGCACACGTAGGCACTGTAACACAGCTCACCGCTGCGTCCTTGCCAATGCTGCGGGCTGCAGCATCTGCGATGCTCTTTGAAAGTGTGGAAGCGTTGATGTGAGATGCTGGAATTGCAGGCAGCACAACAATTGTGAAATACACATCAGCGCCTGTGATGCCGCTGCATGTGGGCCATGGAGGTCCTCTCACCAGCAACACTGCATCATCGACGGGCAGCCTCACAGATCAGGAAGACTCTGTGCATATGCATGCACACTTTCACCCTCACCATTTGTGTAGAGGCTTACGCGCGGCATGATTGCGCCTGTTGACGATCGATGTTGCAAAGCCGTCAAACGAGAGATACGCCGATGCAAGGCCGCGAGGCTCTGCCGAGTGCAACCAGATGCATCAAGTATCGAATGAGGATGACTCGAAAGGTCAACCAGACTATTACGCAGGCTGCACCTCGAATCTGTTACACGCATGACGTCAGTCGCCTCGCTTGGTGCAGCAGCTACATAGGCACTTAGCGCTTCTCTTTCGGACGCCGGTTACTTCGGGTTATTGGCTTTTGGAGGGGCTCATGTGTTACAGAGGATATAAAGCATCACCCAAAGACCGCAGACCAAACTTCTCAGTAGAGATAGCACTGGCGGCGTTGAGCACATGCACCTGTGATTCTACCCCCCGGATATACAAGTGCGACCAGGTCTGCTCCATGTGTGTGGCGTGCATGGGCTCCTCCGCTCGCTCACGTATACAACGACGACGTCGAAGCAGCCCTGTAGGCCCGGTCCGCCTTGATCCCAGCGGTTCTCAGCGCTGCCGCATCCACCCGCCATGGCACCGCGGTGCCTACACAGCGCAGAGTTGCTCGCTCTGAGTACCTATGCCCTCATACTGCGTCTGCCAGTGCGAAACTAGCAGAGCATCAAGTCTGTGCGTGTCGCTACGCCCACCTGCTGGTGCAGTGCTGGACAGCAGCAGCCGCTGCACCGCCGTGGCCAGGCCCCGCAGGTAGGCAGCATCCGGCACCGGCGCCGTCTGCACGCCCACCAGGGAAGTCGCCCGCTGCTGCTGCATCTGCGCACAGCAGTCATAGGGATAGCCGGCTCGGTTTCACTGAACTTTAGCAGTCTTCACAGCGGCACAAGCATTCCCTATACGGCTCCCACATTGTGGATCAACCTTGACGTTGACTCTGAGAAGGCCAATTGGCAGAGGCTGATGACAGCGGTGGCCAGCTCAAAAATCAGTGTGCTGATGACTCAGTGGCCGCGGCAGTGGTGGTGGCTCAAACACTCGAATTTGCAGGCACCCATGTGGACCATCCGGAAGCAGCAGCTCCTGCCTGAGTGTGGCTGATGACGGCAGCCGCCAGCCCCGAGATCAGCGTGCCGGAGGGCAATGAAGGCGGCAGCTCTGGGCCCGGCGTTCCTGCAGCCGCTGCCGCTGCTGAGGTCGCCACAGTGAACAGCAGCACATCGTTGGCCGCATCCCCGCTGCCTCGGAACTGGTGTGCCTGCAGGCCGAACACCCACGCACAGGCTGCGCTCAGCCTGTCGATGCATCATTGTATCGCCTGGTCCTTGACCCCCATGAGACGTACTCGCCCTGCAGCTGGGGCTGCGGGGCTCACTGATCAGCAAGTACGCAGCCAGGGTGCACGCTTGCTGCCTCGCTCCCACCAGACAAGCACAGCAGGCTCTGAGACCATGACCAGGGCGTCGACAGCTCACCGGCATGGACGATAACACGAGGGTGTTTTGCGGCTGCAGCGCATCAAACACCCCCCGCACCCATGCTCCTGCACGCTCCGGCAGCACCTGTGACATACACACACAGCGCCCGTCGTCCAACTTTATGAGAACAAGGCCACGTGCACGCCTTGCTCGGGGCAGCATGCCAGCTCTGTTGCCAGGCATGGAGACAGTGTAGTGCTCTGCTTTTCGTCGGGCGCCGCTGCAGCGCGTGAGACAGACTCTCTGGTCCAGCCCACCTCTGTGCTGCAGGCGATCAGTAGCACATCGCCATCTTCGCCGCTGCCATTTCTGCCGCCGCTGCTGCCGCCATTAACCGCGCTGTCGGCACCCACGGCGTCACCGCTGCCAGCGCCGCTGTCCCCAGGCGCCAGGCGGTAGACATTCGCACCGTGGGCATCAAACTCCTTGCGGCGGAGCGACCCCTCCGCTGCGGGCATGGTCGCCAGCTGCACGCTGCCAATCGCCTGTTGCACCAGACATGGAATGTATGCTGCCAATTGCTTGTTTTATCAAACACGTTACGTGGGGCACAGCAGAGCATGACCAGTGAAGCACGCGTGCCACGGTGCTGCAGCTCACCACTTTCTCACCTGCTTGCCTGGGAGGCAGGACTCGCACAGCATGGCTGCTGCAGGCCCCTCCGCAATGATCTGCATATGGTGACCAAAAGGCGCCATTGGCGGCAATCGTAGCCAGGTGCGCTTGATACAGCGTCCCTCTGGAGCTTTCAACACCGCACTCTTCTGCAGCTTGCTGACGACGTTGATCAGCATCGACCGGATTGCCATCCGACTTGAGAATTATACGCTCACCAACAGGGATGGCCGCGCCGCATCCTGAGGCACGTTGACCTCCGGCAGCTGCGTGAATGCTGTGCCCAGCCCAAGCGCTACTGCATCTTGTTCTTCAGCCTCCACGGAGCCTCTGAGAGCGTCCTCGCCGGTGATTGGATCCTCCATCAGGGGCAGCCGCACGGCGTGGCTGCTGGTTGGATTGCCTCAGCACATGAGCACGACCTGCAACTGAGAAGCAGCAAACCCTGCGACCAGACTTATGCTGCTGACAGAAATAGAATGCACGCGCGCTTGCGAGGCAATGCGCAAGTGTGACATTGGTGATGCTGTGAATGGTTTGGCAGCAGCTGCGGCAGCACCTGAGCACCATCCAACCCTCTCAGCTGACAGTTTGGGAGCTTTCGATCGAGTGGATCTCATGTCTTGCAAACCAATATAGGCTAGCATAAATGGAGAATCTTGATTAGGATTGGGCGTGATGTGTATCAACTGGACCAACAATTGACATCAGCGGCATTCACATCTAATGCAGAAGACAGCCATGCAGCAAACTCCAGGTACAGCAATCAATCCCGAATAATCAATTTCAACATGTCCACACCTAACAATAACAAACGATTCTGTTGGAGTCTGCGATACGCAGCTGAGAGCATCATGCACCACCATGCTTCCCAGTGCGGCAGCACTCACTGTTTGCCGCCCTCAGCCTTCTTGATCTCTTTTTGAAGATCCTGCAGATCACTCAGTTAGCAAGCATATCAGCACTTGATGGTGGCGACTTAGAACTGCATGCTATTCAACCATATTCCGAGCTGTGCTGTTGCCCAAACACTACTGGCGGAGATTGTCAACCACTTGCTGTTGACAGCCCATCCAGGCAGCTGTGGTTCCACTCGCACAAGGGCCTCTGAGGTCGTCTTTTGCACATCATCACCTCGAAGGACGCTGTGGCGGTGCCGCGGCGGGCGGCACGCTGCTGCGACGAGTGCGGCGCCCACCCTGTAAGGTATATCACCTGTGCGCGCACAGACCCCCCAACATAGATGAGAGATGCTTTGCGGACGCATTTTTCAAATCACAAATCAGAAAGCAGTGCACGTGGGTGTACACTACGAATTCGCATCTGCACAAGTGCACACATGCTGTACCTGCTGCAGCACCTGTGCTTAGCTGAGCAGTCGCATAAAGCAGTGGTAGCACCTGGAATGTGGCGGGAATGGTGTCGTCGGGCTCACTGAACATCTCCCTGTACTTGTGTGCGGTCAGAAGGGCCGTCTCCCTCCTGCGGCGACCGTAGCTGACATGATGGACTTGTAAGTGAATGCATGAAAGACCACAAGTGCAAAATGTGCATGTGGTAGTGTTAAATAGCCAAGTGTTTTGGTGTACTTCATTGGCCTCATGGTTGGCACCTGATGCTGCGCCGTGCCTTCCTCACGGCATTCTGCTCGCCCATGGCCTGTCAGGAAGCACAAAATTTCGTGTCACCTCCTGCTTGCATCATCACGCAGTCACCATATCACCGGTGAAATAACATGTCCAGGGCACAACCCCCGAGAAGCTGAGATTTGGATTGCCTTGATATGCGTGCAAGGGCGGCTGATCATGACAGTGGTTGATGGAACTGATGCAACTTCCCGTGCGGTATCCATGCACCACGATTGGCACGTGCCACCCACCCTGAGGTGCGCGATCAGGCGGGCTGGGTCGCTGTACCGGATGACGACCTCGTCAACGTCCACTGCCGGGATGGACAGGCCTGCGCGTGTGAGCAGATTACCAGCGTCCCGCACCTACACCGAAAATCACACAGAGTCCAAAAGCTCCATCCATCAACTCAACAGGCGGCAGTCAGCTCAACTGCTGCAAGGCATAAGATCGCCAGCCTGGTAGCTCAAGGCAGGCGCGGACACCGGCTGCTCCCGCCGCTGCAAGAGAGTGTGCCCCTACAGGCTGGCAAAGATGTGGCGAGAAGGCATTGGGACAATGAAACTTTGCTGCACCTGGGCCAGGGGGGAGATGCGGGGTGACACGCCGCCCTCGACCTCCTGTTCCGCCAGCGCACATGCGATGCGCAGCTCCTGCAAACAAGGTGGGAATGAGGTAGGTAACCCCTAAACCCTCAACATCAAATGTACCTGAATGCGACTCAGCAGCATTGACCGCGCACTTTCAAAAGCTGCTACAGGGCTGAAATGGCACGCTCTGCATCGTCAGCATTGTACGCTGTGACGGCCAGGTGCTGAAGATATGAGCCAGCCTCAGCCAGACATGTACCCAAAGGAAAACAGGCCAGAGCGAGTGGGGATCGGCCTGTGGACGATTGCAGCTCAGCATACACCATGTTCACCTGCAGGCTGTCTCCGCCGAGGAGGGCTCCCAGGAACAGGCCGTCCGGCTTCAGCGCCCGCCGGCACTGCGTCAGCGCCCCCTGCACCCAGTTGGATAGTAGCCCGAATGTCCATGCAACCTTGAGATGTCGATCGACCCGTTTCTGCTAGGCCAGCGTCGATATCCTATCGAGACCTGATTGAAAAACTGGAATGGGTGCAGAAATTTCTGAGCGTGCAGCTCGGTGGGCGCTGCAGCGCGTGGCACTGCTGGCCATGGTGGCCATGGTGGCTGGCTCAGCACATGCATATCAGATCGTCCAACGGCTAGCTTTGATATTGCCAACTGCTGCTGGCTGTCATGTGGTCCGCTGACAGGAACCTTCCTGACGGGCAGGACCTTCCCGACACAGGCAGCAACGCAACCCCCCTTGGCATGCTGTTGCGAGAGCAGGGTTGCTGCGGAGTGCTGTCGGCCCGCTTGTAGCTCCCCGCCAGGAGCCTTGCGGACGGGAAACTGTTCAGCGGGCCGCCCCCCATGTGAACACACGGCTTTCGCTGTCCTTCCGGGTTTACGCCGCGCGCACGATGTCTCGCGTGCCGCACCAAGAATACGGAAGGCTTCACAAGTTGAAACAATCGTGACTCCCCAGAGTTGCCCTAGAACATGGATATGAAGAGAAGGCAGACATGAAGCTCTTCTGCTCACCGGCAGGTCGTTGATCCAGTGCAGGCCCAGCGGACAGATGATCACTGCAACAGCGGCACATACTCTGCGGCTCAGCAGTCAGCAGTCGGAGTGCTGTCCACATGTGCAACCTGCTGTTGACCGCCTCAGAGCACGGTTCACAAGATGCACTTGATCAGACGCTTGTCACCATCAACACTCTGCGCCTGTAGTGGGAGGGCCTCCTCATCCGCCTGAACGTACTGGATCTGCAGCCACCCGCAACATAGCGTGAGGGCAAAACAATGGGGTGCACGAGTGCAACAAGAGAGCTTGAGATCGTGTCTTTCTACGCTCTGGGGGCTGCAGACCGCGACTTGCTTGCGCACCTTCGGCAAAGATGTGCTGGGGTCCCCTTGTCTGAGCTCTGCCTGTTTGGCCAGGCCAGTGAATAGCTGTCAATGCTGTTTCAAGCACTGTTTTGAGCTCACTTGCATGCACACATGCAGTGTACCTATGCTTGCATCCGGCGTCATCACCCTGCCACAGCCCAGGGCCAAACAAGCGCTGCAACATCGGCATGCTGGGCAATCTCGTGGTGCCACACAACTGTGCCTAAACCCTCACCTCCAGCCGCTGCGCCCGGCGCAGCATCTCCTCCGATGTGTCCAGCAGCAGCACAGTCTCAATGCCCGAGCGCCCGCCAGACAGCCGCCTCATCACATTCTCGCCTGCGGTCGAGTGCAGCCGTCATCAAATCGGCATGGTGTGGCTGCCACACCTGTGTGTCAATGTCAGCGACCAAGGTACAACAATGTTGTTCGATCAGCAAGGGACCAACACGCTCTCCCAACCTGCGCCATTGATGACGACCGCTACAGGGAATTCCCGCTTGCAGTCCGCCAGCCGATCCACCAAACCCTCCGCCACAGCCTCCTGCAAATGCACAAATACTCTCCAGTATCCAAATATTGCACCACTTCAGACGCATCACAGAAGATGATCATTTTTCAGCACCGCATCTGCCACAGCACATCAGAGCAGGCACATACATGCAGTGCTGACTGTGTTTGCATACCAGCAAGGGGTCTTCAGGCGATTGCAGGCGTGCCGCACGGTCCCGATGCGCCCGCTTCAGTTCTCTGCAATTAGAGCAGGCACAGTGGGGTCAGCCAGCAAGATTACATGTACAAGTTGCCAGAACTCTAGAATGTGTGAACATGCACGGTTTTGTAGCTCTGATACAACTTCATCATCAGCAGCAGCAGCAGCAGCAC
The DNA here is from genome assembly GCA_036584455.1 of Tetratostichococcus sp. P1. Lineage (NCBI taxonomy): Eukaryota > Viridiplantae > Chlorophyta > Trebouxiophyceae > Prasiolales > Stichococcaceae > Tetratostichococcus > Tetratostichococcus sp. P1. Next base: position 2,563,002 of record BTPI01000008.1, on the reverse strand, counting down.
CAACATCATCATCAAGCTCGGATTGCCTACCTGTCGAAGATCTCCGCCGCCGCTGTGTCTAGCGATGTCAGTGCGGCAAAGCCACGACTGCTGTACGCCCTGCTCGTGGCTGTGCCAGCCCCGAAGGCAGTACTGGCTGCATCGCTCGTTGTAGTGTGCACTGGTGTTGTCAGATTGCTGAGCCGTGTCAACGGTTGCACGCCGCTACAGCATGGCGCGGCATCTTTGCAACTATGTGCGTCGATCGTCGATTGCAGCGCAGAAGCTGCAAGATAGAAGCTGCTTGTTGATCCCTGAGAGAAGTAGCCTGGCAGTCGAAGAAACAACATTGCAGTGCACACGAGTAGCCTGCTGACAAGTGGGGATTGGCACTGCTGTGCTCCGTTCAGTACCGTGATGACGAGGTGCGACTGGCAAAACCGCTCATCAGCTGACTTGATTCTCGCTTGCACATGTTCAAAATCGCAAACGTGCAAGTATGGCGTGGGAAGCAGCAAGCAGGGCAAATTGGCCTGCATCATGCAACAGCACATCGCAGGCAGTGTACATGTGCAGCTTTAGTACACAATTTCGTGATCTCGCAATCCTGATTGGCACACAAGCGCAATTTATACATCACAGGCTTGATATCGTGGCATGTCCAGTCGCCCTGCTTCAGAAGGCGAGCCGCGCGCATCAGTCTCAGCGGGAGAAGCGCCCGCAAAGACAAAGGAGCAAGCGCTGGAGGCCTGTGTCGTCCAGCACAGTGAAGACTGCACATCTTGCCACATTGCACATGCATCTTTCAGGCTCCTGTCACGGCATTGCCGTGGCCTGCGCCGACTGACATGCATGCTGCCGGATGCATGACCTCTGCCAGACATCTTCTTCTGAACACACATTTTGCGACTGCGTATGGTGCGCTGTCAATGCTCACGCTCGCCTGCGCTGCGAACATGCAGAGGCGCTGGTGGACTGCTTCCGGACGTGCAACTTCATGGGCATCTGCTGCAAGGAGGAGCACCACGCCTTCTGGGACTGCTATGCGCGCGAGCGGGTGCGGGACCAGAGCATCAGTGATTGTGGATGGATGCGTGCCAAGTTGATGGTGCATGCTGCAGCTTGAGCGGCTCCAGACTGCATCTGGCAGCAGCGCATGCAGCGCATCTTCAGAAGTGTACATCTACGCTGCTGCGCAGGGCACAGGCGAGACGAAGGTGACGTCCACAATCAACAAGTGGTTCAGCCGCGGGTGACGCGGTCGGCGCCAGCAAGGCAGTCTCAGCTTGGCTGGCGGCGTCAGCCATAAAAAGGGTGGACACTGGGCACTGGGCTGCCGTGTTGGAAGTGGGCTGGTGGCTGCAAAGCCTTGCACCGCCGCTGCACCGCAGCCGGCACACACAGCATACGCTATGGATACGCTATTGCATGCACTCTGAAGTGGCTGCTGAGGCCCAGAAGGTCTACATTCTGTGAGGATTGAGACCCCCAAGCGGGGCTGTAGAACGGCAGCAGTCCACATGGCGGCAAAGGAGCGGTTACTTCAGCTGATTGGCGCCAATGCGCCGGTGTTCTACATGCATCCGCGCGATCACTTCATGCCGTGCTCCGTCGACTGGTTCAGTGAGTGCAGCTTCCCCACCTGCTGTTCGTCTGCGATCGTGTCAACTCATGTGCTGTGCACACCAATGCAAGCAGCTTGTCGACCGGCATCTTCACACTCTGGTGCAGATGTTGAAATATGTTCCTGGTCAGCTCAGCCCATGCTGTCTCTGCAGTGCACCACAGTGAGCTGCAGCAGGCGCTGCCGGAGGGCAAGCACACAGTGGTCCTTGAGCGGGGCCAGGTCAATGCGGCGGCGCTAGCGGCGGCACACGCGGCAGCCGGCGCCGCTGGCGGGCAGCTGCAGCTTTCGCTGGATGTGGAGGGACGCTTGGGCTATCCCAAGGTGAGTCGCTGACGTGCAGAGGACGTGCAGAGTGTCCGCTTGCCGGCGCAAGCGGCGGCACATGAGGTGCCGGCGCTGCTGATGGCCACTGATTCGAGACAGAGTTGCAGTTCTGGTACAAGAAACAGTTGCAGATATGGCATGGTCCAATGGAAGCACGTGCCTGCTGCGCAGGACCTGATCGACGATGTGCCGCTGTACGTGAATGCCAAGGAGGTGGTCGGCGCCGATGGCCGGGCGGAGGCCCTGGAACTGAATTATCTCACCTTCTTCGCACACAATGGTCCCTACTCCGTCGCCGGCTTCAAGGTGCCTGTCGTCTCTCCTGATCCTGGGCGTCAGCTGCTGGACGATCTCCCCGCACTTGTGTGTACCACCTGAAAGTGTGTGTTTGAGGCCCCATGGCCGCTTGCAGCATGTACAAGCGACCAGCTGCTGACAGTGCGCACCACTAAGACATTGAAGTGTCAGGTCAAACCCTCATATTCACTGTGCAGGTCGGAGCACACGATGGCGACTGGGAGCACATCACTGCGAGGTGCTCGCAGTCGCATCCTGTGGTCAACATGTTGCTCCTGTTAACATCATGTCGGGATGCACACTTAGACCCGGCTTACTGAACAAGCCACGTGCCAGCTCTGCTGTAAGCACAAGAACATGTAATATGCAGGCTGGATGCCGCGACAGGGGCCACACTCGGAATGTACTTCCATGCGCATCGCAACCATGATGGAATGTGGGTGGCGGGGACCGAGCTGCCGCGTGACCGGGATGGCAGCGGCAGACCCGCGGCTTTTGTGGCACTACACGGTAAGACCATGTCACAGCAGCTCATTGTTGCAATGTCATCAGTCGGGACACCGGCAACAGTCTATGGATCTTTAGAGCCGAGCCGATGTGCAGTTGATGTGGTGGCAGTCCATCTCCGCCGTGGCTACTGGGCTGCTGAGTGACGGCGAGACATGTTTGATATGCAGGGCATGGCACCTACCCGGCGGCGGGGCGGCAGCTGCGCGCGATGCTGTTCGCCAACGACCTGTGCTCGGACAGGGGCCCTGTGTGGCGGCCGCGGCGGTGCGTGCTGCTGCCGCACATTGTTGAGACGGATGGCTCCCCTGCAAAGCCCGGTGAGAGAGTCACGATGGACCTCACGTGCATGTACAGCAGCAAGATCTGCATGCACGTGTGTCTCTCCAGATGCTTGGGCTGTACACTTCACGTGCAGCTCGAAGCACATGTGCCACGTCCACATGTATATACATGCCAGCGGTGCTTCAGCAGTGCAGCGGATCACCCAGGGCCATGCAGTGGCCTAGATGTGGTGGCAGCACGAGGGCTGCACAGCAGCAGTGCAACAGAATGCACACCTGCATCCTGATGACTGCTGCAAAGAAGCTCAAGGAATGCACTCCTTCCATCTGCAGGGCCAGCGCAGCCTGCTGGCGCCAGGCGCCTGATGCGGGTGCCCAGCCGCGGCACCTGCCTCAGCGGTGCAGCTGGGCACGAATGGCATGCGAATGCGTGCTCAGCTGTGTTCATTAACAACTATGATCCTCTACCTGCAGGGCCAGCACAGCCCGACGGCGCCAGGCGCCTGATGCGGGTGCCCAGCCGCGGCACCTCCCTCAATAGCGCAGCAGCAGCGGCGGCCATCTCGGCGGCGGCGGCGGTGGCGCGGCCAGCCGGCCGGCCCGCTGCAAACAGCCTCCGAGCGCAGCCGGCTTCACATGTTGACACGGCTGGCGGCAAAGGAGGCATGTCGGCGCCTTCGTCAGCGGCGGCAGCTGCACAGCCAGCTGGTCGGCTTGCCACGAATGGCGCCTGGCGCGAAGGTTATGGCAGCGGCAGCGGCGGGGCAGTGGCGGCTCTGCAGACAAATGACGGGCCGGCAATGGCCAGCAGTGCTGCGACAGGTGCATGCTGAGGAAGACGCCTCACTCAAGCATTACGGCAACCCTGACAGCAGCATGAGCGCACTCAGCCTGGTGGGAGCTTGATGACTATGAGGCTGATCGTCAGCCTGAGATGGGCGCGTGATGGGCACAGCTGTACACTCTGCATAGAGTCACGCTTCTCTCAGCGATGGGCGTGCGCCTACCCTGCAGGCGTCGAGGTCGTGGAGGACGCGGCGGAGTGGCTGGCGTTCACGGGGCGGTGGGGCACGCTGGGCGGCGGCACGCCCAGCCCGGTGACGCAGCGCTGGTTCCGCGCGGCGGAGCCCCCCGTCAGCCGCTCGCTCCTCCGCCGCGTGCTGCACTTCCCGCCGGAGCAGCGGCTGGGGAGCCGGACCTGCTGAGGGGCCCCCATGTGTGGCATGAGAAGACCAGTCGTGATTTGCGTCCATGCGGCGGCGGCGCCGGTCAGTCGGTTTCTGCTGCGGCGGGTGCTGCACTTCCCCCTGGAGAATTGGCTGGAGAGCCGGACGTGCTAAGAGGCCGCCATGTGGGCGGTGCAAGTCCTGCACGGCTCCGCGCTGTCCAGATGCAAGTCTGCTGCTTGATGCTGCACCGCGCGCCGCATGTTCCACCCGAGCAGCGGCTGCGGAGCCGGACACGCTGAGGCCTTTCTGCACGGCGTCGTAAGACTTCCGGTGTGCCCTGCGCTGTCAATCCGCCTGCAGGCTGCCCGCTGCTGCGGCGCTTGCTGTGCGTCCCGCCATACCAGCGGCTTGGGATAGAGGCTGCTGCATGCCGGTTATGGTGAGATGCTGCATTGTGTGAGCAGTGCCCGTGCAGTTGCTGGTTTTTGACCGCTTGCCACGTTTCACAAGGGTGGCGCCTCAGCAGATTCCTCACTGACATGGCGTGAAGGACGAGTTGCAGTTTTGGTTGCGTGACTGTGTTGGTGCGGTACATATCGTTTGGTTCGACTCTCTGTGTGGTGGCAGCGCAGTCTATGCCGTCTGAGGTTCATCAAATCATGACACGCAACGACACCAAAGTGAAAACGTGACGAAAGGATGGCAATTCGAGTGCAAAGTCAAACCACAAGCATCAGTATCGTGCGCACGCCATACCCGACCAATCCCACAGTGCAGGTGTGTGAAACATGTCAGGCACCGGCAGCAACATCACCGCCGCTGCTAACAGCAGCCGCCTCAACATCCGAAGCAGCACCCCGTCCTGGCACCAATCGCCTTGCTTCTGACAGCTCGGCCAATGTCAATGCCAGCGCCTGCAACATACCAGCAGTACCATACGAAGTTGAAGTGGTAATGCACGCCGAAAGTCCTCACAACAGCAATGCATATCGGATGGTGGCCGGCCCCGTGGTTGCCAATCATCGGCTGGAGCTGACGCTTCTGCAGCGGCCCATCTGACAGCTGAGATGTCGGATCCTTTTGTGCATGATGTGAGGCCCACCTGCACACCACGTTCCATGTCGGCCGGAGATGCGTACTCGTCTGGGCGGTGACTGACGCCTTTGCGGCAGGGGATGAACAGCATGGCCGTCGGCGCCACCTGCGCGCACACATGCAAGGAAAATATATCACCCTGGGCAATGCTGTTCTACATGCTGATCGTGATCTTCACAAAACGAAGAGCGAGCATCACACGGAGCAAATGCAATGCAGCGTTTGTGAGGGCATTCATTACATGGGTGCTGCGTGCAAGGCGGCACAATGTCGTTCGGTGCGTCAAAACCGACTGGCAGTCATGCGAACGTGCCGAAAAGTTGAAGCACAGCTTGCCTTGGCCATGAACAGCGAGTCGTGGTACGCGCGGCTGACCATCTTCTGCCACTTCAGGCCCAGCGCCTTGGCTGCTGCCATCCCCGCGTCCACCACCTTGTTGGTAGCAAATGACACAGCAGTTACATACGGCTTTGCACTCATTGTTACGGCACTACATAGCGTGGTGGTGTGCGCAGCACACCTACGGTGCACAGCACATCGACCTCCACTGGCTGCGCGGCAACAGCAAGTCGAGCAATGCATGGCAGGCCGCTGACCTGGGGGCTGCAGGTAGCGGGGTCGTCCTGATTGATCATCTGCAGCTCCAGGCCCACCTTGCGCCTCGCGGCAATCTCCTTCGCCTGCAGTGCAATCCTTGCCACATGTGAAGGTGATGCATGACGTGCCATACGCCGCGCACGCCCAGAATGTCTAACTTTGCAGCAGCAGGCTTCTTTACCGCTGCCGTTTGCTCAGCCATGATGGCCTGACATCTGCGGAGCCAGGTCAGCCCAAGTCTTGTTGACTGATATGAGGGCTCCAAGTTTCACCTTCTGCTTGATGGACGCCACTGTCGCATCCCGTCGCGCCCCGTCGATGTCCCGCACATCGATCTCCAGCCTCGCCCCCCGCGGCACACTATTGACGGCATTCGGCGAAATCTCCCAGAACCCTGTCGTCCCCACTGCATCCACGGCACCTGCAGGGCAGCAGTGCACACCCTGCCTGTCATGGCAGCCCGCCTTGTGCAGCATGCAAACCTTAGTGCCGCCAGTCCACTGGCAGTCGAGCAACGCAGGCTCAACAACAGGTGAGGACCCATTGCCATAGATGAAGACAAAGGGGTGACAGTGTCATGCAATGACAGTTGTGTACACACCATGGGCCAGTGTGGCCTCCTCCACATGCAGGGCCAGCTCAGCCGCCGCCAGGGCCGCATCCGCGCGGCGGTGCATCAGCAGCGCCCCCGCGTGGCCGCCGCCGCCGGCAAAGCTCACCCGCAGCGCCGCCGGCGCCGCGATCGCCGTCACCACCCCCAGCTGCAGGCCCTATCGCATAGCACAGCAAGCATGTCGATGACTGTGCACAGCAGCTTCTGCAGAGTGTCAAGATGCAGTTGGATTGAGGTTGCAGCAGCTCCAGGGCCCTTGGAAATGGTGCTGGCTGAAGACCATGTACAACATTTGCTGTAAACGATGGCAAGCCGCAGGGAAGGGAGATTGCTGAGTACTCCACCTTTTCCTCGAGTTCGGGCCCCTGCTCGATGTGCAGCTCCACAAATGCGTGCACCTTGCCAGCGCCAACTAGCTTGGTGCGTGCCAGTATGTCCTGCAGGTGCACCAATGTTTGAATACTTCTTCCTCATGCGTCATCTCTGCAGGTGCACTGACAGCCCTGCTGCAGCTACTGGCAAATGTCCACTGCTTCTGCAGACCTCAGCTGGTGCTATACGCAGTCACCCTTGCTGATCATGCATGTCCAAGACGCCCACCTGCACGCTGCTGCTGGGGTAGCCCGCCGCTGTTGCAGCCTCTCGGAAGCCGGTGCCATTCTCGTCCTTGGCTGCCGCCAGAGCCGCCGCCGTCAGTGTGCCGGCCATGCCACGACTGCAGACCGCCGCAATCATCAGGCTGTCAGGTGTGCGCGATGTGCAATGACATGACCTTGAATGCTTCCAGCATGCAGGCGGCAGTACAGCTGTCTCGTGAGCGCGTTTTCCGGGTCACAATATCAGACACTATGCCAGCTTATCACAATCTTCGATTTTGCTGAATCTATTGGTCAAACCTGCCGATGCAGCCCAGCCCGAAGCGTGTGGGCTCCTCTGATGTGAACATGACCACGTCTATGGGCCGGCGTGGCCTGTAGCCGCTGGCATTGAGCGCCCTCACCGCCTCTATGCCTGGGGATGACAGAGAACCCGAGCTTCAGCAAAGAGTGCAACCAGGTACTGCCTGAGGTGCTAGCACGCCACGGGATACTGCACCTTCCAGCAAGCAGCAGGCACACACTTCCAGTAGCTCTGCTGCTTCACTACCGATACATCAAGTCAAGCTGCGAGAAGCTTAGGGGTTTCTGTTTGCCTCAATGTCCGAATGAGACATCGACTCGCACCTCCAATGATGCCCAGAGTGCCATCGTATGCGCCCGCCAGCGGAATGGCGTCGGCGTGCGACCCCGTCATGACCGCCGCTGCGAGCACACGATGCGTGTTCGGTGAGACATCACCGCTTCACTGCTGAGCCGGCTTCTGACGCAGAGCAAGTATCACAGTGGTCGAAAACTGGGGGCTGATGGTGTGCACAGCGCCGCAGAGGGACCAGCCGATGCTCTTTGTCTCAGGTTCACTGGTCACAGGTAACAGCGCGGACTGACAGTCATGCGCTGCATTCACAAAAGCAGTCCGACCTGCATTCGGATTGCTGCCATGCCACCGCCCAAAGATGTTGCCCATGCCGTCCTCTCGCACGCTCAGGCCCGCCTCCGCCATGAGACCTTTCACATACCTACAACCCATGGATTATTGCATTATACATCCCCTGTAGCGATGAGAAACAAGAGTCCTGAATGTTAAGCCAAATGTTTGCTGCAGGCAACTGCACATGTCCTCACCGGCGTGCGTCTAGGTCAGCAGGTGTAAACAGCACCCGAGTGACTGCGGGCCACGGGTCCACGGAGAAGGACGCCAGCTCCCTCAGCTGCATGCACAAGCAGATCAATCAGTCCCTGGCTGCAGCAATTTTGCCTGCATCATACGCTTTTGTCATGCGCATGTGCAACGCCACATGCTGACCTGTGCTGCCACGCGTTTGCCGTCCGCCTGAACTGTGTTGACGCTGTAGTTATTCGCAACGGACATCAGCAAAGCACCAAGGCATGCTACGAGAAGTGCAGGTGCCGCTGCTGTTGTGACCAACAGTCGGAGCTGCTCAGCGAAGCTCTGCTGGGGCTGCGGTTGTCTCGGCGGCATGGTCACTTCAGCCAAAGTCCAGTGCGAATGCTCTGTCAGCACACGTTTCAAATTGTTTGATCGCCATCTGATTCAGCCTTTACTGATTCATCCCAGCCTTCTACACCTTGCGCTGTACGGGCAGATGTACCGGCAATCAGGATTCACAGGGCAGCTGCTGTGACGGGGCGAGGTTGCAAGTTGACAGTCTCTCGTTACTTGCAATAGTGAGCTGCCGAGAGCTCTGTTCACTTGCTGCCTATCAGCGGCGGCATCAGGAAAGCATTGACTTGCATACTTACCCATACTGTGGATTGCCCAGTCCTTCAGACACCTTGCAGTTGTGCTCACAGCAGCAGAACATGAGAGTCGACATTGCGCTACCTGATGCACAGGCTGACAGAAGGGGCCCGCCACTCCGCAGGTTCCCGCTGTTGGGGTGACCGCTAGATGCGGCGCCTCTGTGGCATTGCTTCCAACCTTGCATCGGCCTTTATACAAACTGCTGCGGCTCAGGACAGCGTCGTACTGCTGGCCATGCCGTCACTCAGCCGCTGTGGTTGGCTGCCACAGCTGTCGCCCTGCGCAGCATCAGCGCGGGGAGTATCACATGTGCAGCCGTCTCTGCCACCGCTGCGGCCAGAGAAGCTGTGGCACGGCTCGCACGGCCTTCGACAGGGGCTATACAGCAGCGCTGCGATTATTGATCACAGGTGTCAGTTGAGCAGCTTGCGGCATGCGGCACACCTCGCCGCTCTTCGGTCAGCAAGCGCCGGCCAGCAGCGATGTCTCAGTGGCGACACAGGCAAACACTCTGTGCAGCGCTGCAGCGCCTTGCAGCGGCGTCAACCATGGCAGCACACAGACAGGCAACGTCTCGCCTTCAGCGGCAGACCTGCAGCGGCCGCTGATGGTGAAGCAAGTGGTACAGCCGAGCAGCGGCGTGAGTCGAAGCCAGCTCAGCAGTCGCTGGCCGAACGGCTCGCCAATGCAGCGGTGCCCAGCACTCTGTCAGTGGACAGCAGCCTGGACGTCAGCATCGACAGCAGCCTCGATGGCGGCGGTGTTATCGGCGATGGCCATGACAGCCATGATGGCAGCGGTGCCAATGGCAGCTCAGCAAAACCTATTGACAGCCTAGCGAGGCGTAGGAACAGCCTGCAGCGGCAGCTGAGCGCCGCTGTGCAGCAGGGCCACAGCGAGAATAAGGAGTCGGGCTCGCACACCCTCGGCAGCCGCATCAGCCAGGTCAGTGGCACTTACATTGTACTCTCATGAGACCATGCTATCACGCTCTTGTCTGAATGCAGCAGAACGTTGGTATCTTGCAATGTATGTGACGAGTCTTCCCAGTACTGATGGCGCTCTCGGCGGCTTGATCATGCTGCAACAGACGCTTCGGGGCGCCTTCCAGACATACTACACCGTGGTGTTCTACAACACTGTGGTGAGTCACCTCTTGACATGTGAGCCTTTGAAGTAGACACGCTGCACGCGTACACCTTGATGTTGCAAACTGCATTGAAAGCTGCAGGTCTCTGCTGCAACAATCGTGAGCCCAAAGCACCGCTCTGACAACTGTTGCATGTTATGATCCCCAGATACGGCTGCTGAGGGCCATTGGAGCAGATACGTTTGCGTCGTGGGCTGCGCCACGGCTGGAGATAGCCTATGCTCTCCTGGCAGGTGGTCACAGTGATGCGCGCTGTCATGATTACACTGTCAAAGACAGCAACACTTCTGCCCAACAGAAGCACGTTCAGACATGCAGTCTTGTCGGCAATAGTAAGTCAATGATGCACTCAAGTCAGTGAGTCGTTGAGGTTGCTGGTGTGGGCTTGCCAGGGTCGTGGCACGTCTTCAAGGATGGCAGGAGACGGCCCTTTTCGCTGGCCAACAACTACGACCCGGACTTCAGCATCCCGCCAGCGTATCACGCTCGGGTGAGACGCACTTATGCGGTTGCAGATGCAACCATGTCAGTGCTGCAGTCGCATGCTGTGCTGCTGCCTGCTCTGCATGTCATAACACAAACGATAGGTCCTGCACGTTTGTTCTGCGCCTGTTGAGCCACAGTGTTGCGTCACTTTTAAGTCATGAGGAAGTCCACTATGTGGTGCAGGACTTTCCATTTGGCCGCGTGGACCTTACCGAGCCTGTGCAATTCCAACCACGGATTGCGCACTTGCTCAGCCTGGGTGCGTGCATGGGAAGCATAGGTTGCGCTTGATGCCTGATGACACCTCCCGACAATGTCATGCGCAGCTATGACGGCGCTTTGCTATTTTGCAGCCATGAAGATTGTGTATGAGCACAATGATGTCATTGAGGACATCGTCAGCCGCAGCTGGGGCCTGGAGTGCCTGGCAATCATCGAGACTCAGTCCATGGTGAGCTCAACACGAGATCATGTTAGGGACCATAGCACTTCCGTAGGCCCTGATGCACATCCGCATGATGTTGTGCAGCCGGAGTGCTCGTTAGCAGAGTCTCCTGCTGAGTTGGGCCCTGTGTGCATCCGCCTGACGTCATAGCAGAAGTGCCTGTCAGTAGGGGTTGCCTGGTGAAGAATGGTTTGTGCACGAGTGCATGAGGCTTCTCAGGACTTGCCATTTCCACATGTGAATTGATTTCATCGATTCCATGGATCCAGCAGCATGACGCAACTTGGAGTGGCAACGGCATTGCATGACGCAGGCCGCCTCCCAGCCGGACGGCTCCGTAGACGGCAGCAGCGACAGCAGCGAGGACAGCGGGCAGCAGCGCCTGGACACCGTGCCAGGCTCCGAGGGGCGGAAGCAGACGGAGCACGATATCAAGCAGGGCAGGAAGGCGGCGCCGGAGCATGACCAGAAGCGCAGCGGCGAGGCCTCCTTCCTGCCGTCCAGCAAAGGCATTGTGCTCAGGTCCCCTGGTGAGGGTCTTTGGCTGTGGGTTACTAACTTCCGCATGTTAGTCGGGTCACTGCAGCGGTGTCTGTGAGTGCAACTGCATGCTGAGATTCATCACTTACATTTGCTTCAATTTCTCCCAGGGGGTATGATCATTGCCTTCCGTGGTACAGAAGCCTTCAACCTGCTGAACTGGTGGGCACATGGCGTCAGTGGCGCATTTCCTGCATGCTCGGGTTCTTGACTTTGCCTGATGGTGCCGAAGTCAGCCTTACGATGGAAACCTCGCTGACAGAAATACACACTGAGCTTGGTCTTGCAACGTTATGCCAGGCGCACAAACTTCACGATCAACATGACACGGCACAGGCGCCTGGGCGGCGTGCATGACGGCTTCTACAGTGAGTTTACTGCAGCCTCTGCACCACATGATGTAATGACATGAGACATGACGGACGTGAACACGTAAACATCAGCAAGCCACGTCTCGTTGTCTGCTTGTCTGACAGCACAAACCCTAAATAGTGATGTCGTGGGCAGGTGCTCTCTTTCACCGCCCTGCTGCCGGCGGCTCGTCTCTGTTTGAGGATGTTGTTGACATTCTGCGGGATGCGGCCCAAGATGTCGAGGTGAGCCAGGAGTACGCATCACATGCTCACGTGCCGCTCACGATATGCGAGGCTTGCGCACATGTCAGACTGCTGGAAAGGCGTGTTGCTGTGCTGCAGGATGGCCAGGGGCAGTCGCAGCAGCCTGTGTACATCACAGGGCATAGCCTAGGTATGTCTGCTGCCCTACGCACTGACGCATCGTGGCATGGGCCACACTGTCCTGCTTCCTACTGGCAAAAGTGTTGAACATCACAATGACTTGACCCTTTGCAGGCGGTGCGCTGGCATCTTTGTTTGCTGCAGCATTGGCCATCCAGGTGAGCATGTCAGGGGCTCCTGTTGTGCCTGTTGGATTCAACCTGAGATCTTGATGCAATAGCAAGCAGATAAGATCTCTGAGCACCCCAAGTAGTTGCTGTGATGTAGTTGCTCCCTGAGGATGTAGTTGCTCCCTGAGGATGCAATTTGCGCATGGTTACATTCTGCCCCCGGAGCGTGCGCATGACATCTCAGCTTGCAGAAAAGTTGAGAATTTTCTTGTTTCAAATTTTGGCAGGAGCCAGATCTGGCAGCTCGGGTGGCGGCAGTGTACACCTGGGGTGAGCCGCGGGTCGGAGACTCCAAGTTCCGAGATGTCTTCAATGCGGCTTATGGTGACCGCTGCTTCCGCATCCGCAATGCAGGTGCACCCTGAGTGTGTCCCTCCCATATGTGGCATTGCTGACTTTCCTGCTGACATCCTGCTTACAACGGCGCCTGTTTTTTGCCTGATTACATGATAGTCATTGAGCTGCAGTGCCTCCTTTTGCAGGCGACATCGTGCCGTTTCTGCTGCCACAGTGGCTGGGATACAGGTGCACACTCCTGCCTCTGCACATTCCTTACAGCTTTCCGCTCTACACCAGTGAACGACTGCTTTGAATGCAGTCGACGGCCACTGCTCCTCGCAACACAGGCATCGTGGCAGGGAGCTGTTTCTGACGTCCTTCAACGGCATGGTGACAGAGGAGGATGGCATCCGGCGTGCCGCACTGCTGGAAAACCTTGGTGCGCTTTTAGTACAGGCTGCTGCTGCTGCTGCTGCTGCTGCTGCTGCTGCTGCTGCTGCCCCTTGCCAGATGTGCTGCTGTTGATGCTGGTCGGGCGGACCTCGATGTGAGCTCTTAAGACAGCGCGTGTTGCATGCATGCGGTGCACGAGAGTCGGGCAGCGTGCGAATGTCCTGCTGTTTCATGTAGGCTTTCCGGTGCTGTACCTGTACAAGATTGTGGCGGGGCGGTTGTGGCGGCGCGAGTCCTGGCTGCGCACCCTGTACCGCATCTCATTCCTCCTGGGCTTCCCAGGGTTCACCGAGCACTTCCCCAGCAACTACGAGATCAAGATGCGGGCGGCCCTGGAAGAAGCGCGCACAAAGTAGAAGCGGAAGACTGCTGCCCCAACAGCACGTCCTCGCCAAGTAGGTCATCAGCAGGGGCTGCTGCTAACGTAGCGCAATCGAGCCACAATGCCATCCAGCATTCGAAGGCAGACATCGAATGATGGCAACCACCAGTAGAAGGCCATGCCTGCGTGCGCAAGCGGCGCCAGTTGTTCTCGTCCCCCGGTCGCCGTGCTGTGGGCACCTGGTATCGTGCAGCTTGCGTTGAGCTGCACGTCCTCCAGCAAGGGACTCGTGTAGCCAGCGACTGAAAAATATATATTTGGTTGGCGGTCCATGATATATGGTGTCATGCACTGCTGAAGCACCTATCACATGGAGGCGTATTCACACCCAGAGTGGGTCATCGCGCGACGGCTGAACAACTCTGAAAGTTCAGCAGAAAGGTACTGCATGTGGCAAGACCGCGTGCCACGCAGCATAGATATTTGCCTTGCACCGCTTAGTCATAGCGAGAGTTGTCGGTGAAGCTCCGCGGACTGCCTGCCTGGCAGTGGCGAGTCAGCGCTGCAACCGTGATCATTGCAGGTCACATTTCTCAGCTTTAGAAGCATACTGTGCAGCCGACAAAGCTTTCGTACAGCGTTGCCACCACTGTGAGCTGGCGCCGCGGTTTGCGACAGTGCACCTTCGTCAACAGTCTCGTGAGGTCGGTCTCCGGTGGTCGCTCACAGATTGGCCAACGTTCCGCCACCATTGGTAGCACCGCGCTATCTTTTGCACCTCAAAAGTCAGACAACAGCCGCCATACAGCTGTGTACTCGTTGCGCACCCTCAGGTGCACGACGCTGCCTTGCGATATCTTTGACTTGCCTTGTAAGCAGCGACACCGTGCGACTCATGAGGCTGGAACCATGAAAGGCACAGACGTAGCACAGTCTGTTCAGCTGGCTGTTTGCGGCCCCGCTCGTGCCCGCAAAGGCTAACACCTGCCCGCAGGATACCAGTACAGCAGCAGCAGCTCCTTGCAAACTGTTTCACCGCGGTCACCGTGGCTAGCCCCTGACCTCACACTTCTGGTGCGCAGGGCGTTCAATGGTGGCAGCAGAAGAGCGGCAGCACCTATAAGAGGTGGCTGCTGGCCTGCTTGCCCCTGCGTGTACCGCAGCGCCACACACAGCAGGCACAGCTGCAGCCCTCGCCCTCCCTGCATCTCGAGCTGCCTCGGCGCGATGGAAAACGTCTCGGTGGCTTAGCGGCAGGCGGCCTGCCCGCCTTTACAGCATGCAGCCGTTCCAAAACGCACCAAGGCAGCAGGGCCGCGTGTGCCCGAGCATGCATGGCTGCGCGCAGTGTGGCGGCCGCCGGGCAGCGCCAGCAGCGGAACAAAGATCGGTGGCTAAGCGAAGGGGCATGTCGAAGTCCGTGCCGCTGGCCCTGCCGCCGCTGCTGCTGCTGCTGCTGACGGCGGCTGCACTTTTGGCGCCAGCAGCGGCGACCGGGCCAGCCTGGGGTCACAGACGCCGCGGCAATGGCCGCACGGCAGCGCATCAGCCTCGCCACAGTGCAGCTGCGGCATCAGCGTCAGCCGCAGCGCGCACTGACTCGTTTGTCAGTGATCTGAATGCGACGCTCGGCACCACATCTTCTTCAGCATCTGCGGCAGCGGCCAGCGGCGGGCAGGATGCCGCTCCCCAGGTCAGGGTCTACAGCCTGGACGACGGCAGGGCGGGTGCTGCAGAGCCGCAGCTGCGGCGGTCGCTGCTGGCGGCAAGTGGCAACAACGGCGGCGGCGGTGGCGGGCACGGCGAATCACTACATGAGGAGGCCGCGTGGGCGGCTCTCGCCGCAATGGACGCTGGCGCTGCGCACGCGCACCAGCAACTGCTGCAGGGTGGCCGTCATGGGCGGGCATTGCTGGCGCGCGGCGTCAACAGCATTGCAAAGTGAGTGAACCATATGTCAGCAGCGAAGTGGTACTGTCTGCCAGTGAATCAGCCACGCCTGCTCACGCAGGATACATGGGCGCACGGCAGCAGGACAACATCCGCATGCGTGGCATGCAGTGGCACGATATGTGCTCTTCCAACAGCAGTGGGCATGAGTCTGCCCCATGGTTTATGAATCTTTAAGATCACGGAGGGTCTGGGTGCACTGTGCAGGGGCGCAAACATCACGCTGTACTCGCCACTGCAGCGCGTGAACCAGCTGCCGACGCAGTTCTACAGCATAAACTTCCATGGGCTCACGACCGAGAAGAACCCCATCTACCTGTTCAACCTCACGGGCGCCAAGCAGTAAGACTGCCTTTTATCAGACAGAGATTGATTCCCCACTGGGGCAGAAGACAAGTGAAGCTGTCCAACCGGCTCACATGTATGAGGCAGTATCAGCTGACATGCATTACTTATGCATCCGAGACCTTCCTGCTGTCTGCAGGATCAATGTGGTGTTTGCGGTGAACGAGGGCATTGTGTACATGAGCGCCACGGCACCCCGCGCAAAGCACCAGGCCGATTTCGTGCTGACGGTGGGGAAAGATGCGCAAGGTAGGTGCTGATTGCATTGTAAAAGTAATTCTTATTTGCTCCAACAAGTCAGCCGCGTGCTGCAATGCATGGGCTGTTCCCTCATAACCCTTCTAGGTCAGCGCCCCAGCATCTGCCGTGTGCAGCAATGAGTAGAGGCATCGACTGGGACTGACTGCAGCTTCACCCTGCACAGGGAACCCACTGCAACAGCCAGTGGCGCTGGAGACTTTCTATGTCCCGCCGAACCCAGCGCTGCAGTTCTTTGGCAAGGTGAGAGCAGCTGCCTCATCAGATCAGCGGCTGGCGCAATGGCCTCTGTATGAAGGTGTCTGGTGTGAAGCAACTGCGTGGCCGATTGCTTGTTGAAGTGTGGAAATCTCGTTCACTGTGCAATGCAGTTCACGGCTATCTTCCTGGTGGCGACGTGTGCTCTGGGGGGCATCTTGTCGGTGGTTGGCAGCGGTGCCGGCGGCGGCGGCGGCTTTGATGCCGCTGGCAACCCTGTGCCGGGTAAGTATTGACGACGGATGATTTGCTGTTTATGAAGGTTGAGTGTGTCTCCTGCTTGGGTCTGACATGCGCACAGCAAGATGTTAGGCAATTCAGCGCCAGTTTCATCTTTGAGAGAAGTGGTGCACACAAACTGGTGCAAGATGACACAGTCTTGGTGCAACCTGCAGGCGGTGTGCACGGAGTTGGCCCTGCCGCAAACGCTGGCGGCGGCGGCGCCTTTGGCATTGGCGGCCTGGCAATGGTGCTGGCCGCACAAACCGTGTATGTGAGCGTGTACCTGCCCGCGGCGCCGCCCAACTTCAAGGACATGGCCAGCCAGTTCAACGCCTTCTCCGGCAACTTCAGGTGAAATTGTTCACCCAAAGGCTTAGCTGCAGGCCCCAACCTCCGGTCAGGCTGCATACGAGGAACCGTCAGCTCTCAGCCGTGTCTGTTGCCGCACCACAGGATCGATGCACATCTGCCAGCCTTGAGCTCTGTCTCACTGCAGCAGATGGGCATGAGCTGATGTTCACAAGTACACAACTGCTGCTGCATTGGCAGACCGCTAGCAGTCAGCGTGCAGCGGCTCTGAATCACTGCTTATGCAAGACTTGCATGCTCAGCAACTTTGTGCGCGATATCTGTCTGAGTAGGGCTCGTCATCAATCGCGTGTCGCCTTACAGGGTCCCGATCTTCCAGAGCAAGTCCGACTTTGACACGCCGCTCACGCCTGGCGAGGATGCAAACTTCGTTAGCCGCACAGGGTTTGCTGTGCCGGGGCTGCTGTTCGCGGGCATCGGCACCAACGTCAGCGAGTTCCATCGTGAGTCTAAGTCCGGGAGCTGATGCATCTTCTTGGCAACGACGCTGTTCATCGGTGATCGCCCTCCTTGCCAACGATCTACTCTCACATATACTCTGACGGTTGTGCTTGTGGCCACCCTGCAGCATTGCCAGAAGGGTCTACCACGCAGCAGCAGTCGACCCAGAATGGTCCAATCCAAGTTGGTGTGGTCTTGGCTGATTCTCCCTGCGTTCACCAAGGGATGATTTGCAAGTGGGTGCTGCAAGCTCAGGAAAGATGCGGAACTGTGGTTGCTGCTGTGCTGCAGTGACCGAAGCTGCCGCCAATGTCACAGCAGCCCCGACGTCTGCCGCTGATGCGCCAACGATGGATGCGCCGACCACAGCTGCACCAATCACAGCTGCGCCATCCACCAGTGCGCCGACCACCGATGCACCCACTACAGAAGCGCGAATCGAAGCTGCGCCCACCACAGATGCCCCCACTATCAACCCCACTACACATGCGCCGACAACAGACGCGCCCACAACAGACGCGCCCACCACTGATGCTCCCACAACAGGACCACCGAACACAGATGCGCCCACGACAGACGCGCCGACAACAGTTGCCCCCACCACAGATGCGCCGTCCACTAATGCGCCTACCACTGATGCGCCTACCACCAATGCTCCGACCACTGACGCGCCTACCACCAACGCACCGACCACGGACGCCCCGACCACAGACGCGCCAACGACAGATGCTCCCACAACAGATGCGCCGATAACAGACGCTCCCACGACAGAAGCCCCGACAACAGATGCCCCCACCACAGATGCGCCGTCCACTGACGCTCCCATCACGGACGCGCCAACAACAGAAGCTCCCAATACAGATGCTCCCACCACCAATGCACCGACAACCGACGCTCCCACCACAGATGCGCCAACTACAGACACGCCAACCACAGATGCACCGACCACCGGGGCGCCCACCCCATCAGCCGCTCCAACACCGTCAGCGGCACCGACGCCAACTGCGCCGACACCTGCGGCTGTCCCGACACCAGCTCCGACACCCATCCCCAATGGGCGCACTACCGCTGGTGCGCATGTGTGCAGATGCTGCTGTGCCCATGCCACGGCACATCCCATCCCATTCCTGATGTTACACTGCTTGATACATTCTGCTGCCTCAGGCCGACTAGTCGTATTTGAGCATGAACTGAGTGTGAACTGCTGCTGTTGGGATTGTGCAGGCCAGGTCACCGGGTATGACAACGTGGGCAATTCTGCGCCCGGCTTTTCAGCCGTGCCGGCGCTCGTCAACATGACCGCCACAGGCGCCACATTTGGTGCGCGGAGGAAGCTGCTGGCGGATGGCGACTTCCTGTCTATCACCACCTCCGCTGCCGATGGTTTCGACATCTCGGCCTCCAGTCTGGACGGCATCGAGTTCCTATTCGACTCCGCCGATGGGAGCACCGGCTACATCTACCTCACCGGGTCAGCAGACGCGACGCCGGGCAGTGTCGGCCGCATCGCCCAGCGAGTCGCTGCAGAGAAAGTCACCACCAGCGGCGGCACAGAGGCGGTGCTTGCCAAGGAGACAAGCCCTGTGGTCCGTGAGACGGCGGCGCCGTTTCCCACTGCTGGCACGACACAGTCATCGGCCCGGCCAACAGAACGGCCCACAGCGCGGCCCACAGCACAGCCCACAGCAAAGCCTGCGGCAGCTGCCTCAGCAGCACAGGAAGCTGTTGTCCGAAAGTCGCCAACAGCACAGCCGGCGGCCGCTCGATCAGCACCGACAGCGCGGCTCTCAAAGGCGCCCACAGCAGCGCCGACGGCGGCGCAGGCAGCGCAGAGAGTGGCGGCGCCCACGGCGGCGCCCACGGCGGCGCCCACCAATGCACCGACGCCCGCGGTCCAGCACTTTGACCGTGCCGCACGTGCTCCCACGCCTGACAGCAGCTCAGATGCGGACACGGCCTCCCAGCGGGCAGCTACAGTTGATACACCCCCCACTGTGCCAACTCCAGCAAGCCCCCCGCCCAGACCGCCGCCAAGCCCGCCGCCAAGCCCGCCTCCTCATCCACCGCCGCATCCACCATCTCACCCGCCCCACCACCCACCGCCGGGACACCCGCCCCCGGGCGAGGCTGCTGCCGCCACACGGCGGCTGCTGGAGGGAACTTACACGTACAACCTGACAGCGTACGCAGGCGGCTCCGCAGAACTGGACACCATCGAGCTGACGCTGATGGATAGCACTGGCACCATCGTGTGGCAGCTGTCTGGTGAGTCCACATGCTGCGGACGTGTTGTAATCCTCAGCACAGATTACACCAGCTGATCAGCATCAAAAGGTGGATGGACGACCTGATCCACGCTCTGCAATTTCCTGTATGTGACACGATGCATATTCAAACTGACACAGATGCTATATGGTCCTACAGGCAATGGCACAGCAGGGGCGCCGGGACTCACCATTTCACGCCACCGCGAGTCATCGCCGCCACCGTCGCCACCGACGCCAGTGCCCAGCGATGCTCCGACCAACAGTCCCACCGACAGCCCGACCGCCAGCCCGGCGCCCACTGACAGCCCGACCGACAGCCCGACCAGCAGCCCGACTGACAGCCCAACTGGCAGCCCGACGCCGACTCCTTTGCTGAGCCCGCAGCCACCTGCAGAGTTGCCACCATTGCCGCCACCGCCGGATACGCCGCCACCGCCGCCGGTGGCGGGGCCTCCGGCGCAACTGGTCGGCACCGCGCCGCTGGCAGAAGCCTTTGGCTTCGTGCAGACGGGGAGTCGGCCAATGGCTGCGCTGTCAGTGCTGCAGGTGAGGCAACACTGCCTCTGACTGAAGCGCTGCGCACAGCTGCATCTCGACGAGGCAACGAACACAGGATCTCGCACCTGACATGCCGTGGCCTTGACAGGACACCTCTTCGCATGTGCAGCCACTGTGGCATGCGGCACAGCTTGACTGCTCATTGTAACATTGTTCATGGCGGCTGTGGCCATCTGCCAGCACCAGCCGACCAGACACATTGTCACCTTTTTGCACTTGAGTTTTTATATGGATGTCAAGTGACAGACATTAGTAGATGGGGAAGGGACAGGCCATGCCTGAAGGCGCTGCTGGTGGCCTCCAAAGAAGTGTGGACGCGCTGTGTCTGACAACATGCACTGAGTGTGCAGGGCACTGCCGGCAATCTGCCATCTTTGCCTCCTGTGCGCCGCCGCCTGCTGGCTTCTGCACCCGCAGATCAACAGCGGCAGGACGGACCTGGCAGCCCACTGGCAGCAGATAGTGTTACAAACTTGCAAGGTGAAGTCAGGCCCACGTGAGGCTGAATGCAGTAGCCCACGTTGTCTGAGGACATATGGCCTTTTGACATGCTTACGGGTGGGGGGATAGTGACAAATCTTCATTTTGAACAAACAGACATGCACATACACTTTGCAATGTGCAGGCCGCAGCCTGCAGGGCGGGGTCCCAACAGGCCCTCAGCCACAGACGGCTGTGTACAATGTGTTCAAGATGACAGGCTTCACTGGCGAATTCACCACCGATGTGCCCAACAATGGCATGAAGGCCATCAGCTTCTCGGAGGTGAGGCGGGCTGATGCACATGGCACGGCTAAGGTTTCGTTGCAAGGTATATTTGAGGTTCTGCTTGGCAGGCAATGGCAATGGATTGATGCGAGATCATCCTCTGAGAGATAACGTCGCACTCTCAAAGTTGTCAGCCACCAATGTCCGCAGGTGGTGATGGATGCATTGCCAGACGGTGGCGCGCAAGTCAGCTTCTCGGGTACATTTGTGCCCTTCCTCGACGACAGCACATCCTTTTTTCAGGCTCCATTCAATGTGGCGGCCATCGTTGGTGCGCACACTGCTCTTTGCAGCACTAATGATTGTGATTGACATCTACCTTGCAGCACTGATGTTCATGACTGGGGTCTGATGTTCATGGTAGGTCTGGCTTGCTTGCAGCTATGCTGTTGTTCATGTGCAATGGAGCGAGCACCATGCTGGCAACAGACAATGGTGAACCTCTGCTTCAGCACCTGGAGTTGACTTGTGAGGATTGTCACAGGCTCGTCTACGGGCGGCAATTCCATGAACGTGACGGTGCAATACAGCAGCTACCCAGACCCGGTGCTTTACGAGGTCGCGACTGGCTCGGAGGCCGCCCTCAGCTTCTACAATGGGACCCAGGCCCCGGACGGCACTGGGGGATGTGCTGCGGTAAGCATGGATCAGGTTCCCGGTGCCTTGTGGGTGCTTGCCCAGCAAGGCCTGCGTCATTTACCATGTATGTGGCACCACCACATGCATTGTGTTCCATTGCATCCCTCAGCCACCCCATGAACGTTGACCAAGGAAGCCCTGAATCAACACCTGGAGATGTGCACGGCAGGGCGTCTTCGACTGCACCGACTGCACTGGGGACGCATTTACCTGCGCGGCTCCGGCATACTGCGCCTGCGGCACAACGTGGGACGCCATCACTGGCATCTGTGTTGCCGACCCCGGCACAAATGCCTGCCGGCAGTGTGTCGATCAGCAGACATGTGGGGACTGCAACTGCGGGTGAGGCCTCCCTCCAGTGCACGCCACCTGTTGCTGATATGCGCAACAGCTGTGGACTGCATGAGGCACCATGCTTCGTGCACAGCAACTGACTGTGCCGCAGTCCCACTTCAGCATCTCGTGCAGAGCATCAAGCCGCACTGTGGGTTGCATCAGTTGCAGGGTTTGCACCGTGAGCTGACGCTGCAAACCCACTCTGCGCTGCAGGCTTTACGTCGACCCCTCGCAGCCAAAGCAGTGCTATCAGCCTGACCCTTCGGACCCCAACTACTTGCTGACCTGCGAGGACTGCTCGGCGGGGTATGGCTATGAGTGCGACGCCTGCTTCTGCGGGCACATCGCGGACCCAGGCTACTTCGTGTGCCATGTGGACGATTCGGGCAGCAACCTGTGCCCAGTGCCCAGCCCCTCGCCGCCTCCTGCCCCACCTCCCAGCCCGCCGCCACAGCCACCTCCCCCCAGCCCCCCGCCAGAGTCGCCTCCCCCCAGCCCCCCGCCACAGCCGCCTCCCGCCCCGCCTCCCAGCCCGCCGCCGCAGCCGCCTCCTACCCCGCCTCCCAGCCCGCCGCCGCAGCCGCCTCCCGCCCCGCCTCCCAGCCCGCCGCCGCAGCCGCCCCCTGCCCCGCCTCCCAGCCCGCCGCCGCAGCCGCCTCCGCAGCCATCGCTGCCGGTGGAGCCGACGGTCATTGGCGTGAACCGCTTCACAAACCCCGACGAATCCTTGTCGGAGGTGTCCATGGCGGTGTTCCCACAGGTAGGCACGCATGCATGCCAGCTGTCCTGGCTAGTCAGGCTGAGAGCGGACGTTGCCCCAAATCTCACTGCAACCCTTGCGCAGCACATGTACCAAGAGCTGTACACCTGTTCGTTACCTGTGTGCCATCTCATTGTCGCTTGCGGTGTTGCTGGCGTACAGGCGTCTGCAGACAGGCGGCGCCTGATGGCCATCTACCCGCTCAACATTCTGCTGATCACTGGGTCCACCGTAGTGCCGGACCTTGAATCTATCACTTTCAACTACATCGACATCACGCCAGCGTAGGTTGCACCACACAAACATGCTTGACAGCTGCATGTGAGGAGTGTGATCGGTTCCTGATTTGATCGTGGTCAAACGTGACTGAGACATGTATCCCGTGGGCGAGTAAGGGCATGGCCATGGTGTTGTTGCTGCTTACACATCATCGTCTATTTGCAGGCCCGATGTCAGTGCTCTGGCAGCAAACATATCAATGAGTGGCATCATGGTGCTCGCCGGTGCCGACCCGTCTTCAGGGCCCTTCTACTCCTTCAGTGCAATCATCACCTGCGGTGAGCATTGCCACCCTGGTGTGACCTGCATGCAGGCCGTGCAGCATCAGTCTGCCGCTGCCTTGACTGCGCTTGTTGTCACGCAAGTGCAAACGGCACGGCTGGCTGGATTTGAGAAAAACCAGCCTTCTACTGAGGTCGCCGCTCTGCTGGCAGCCAGCGTCTGCTTTCGACCCTGCCAATGAAGTCTCTCTAGGCTCGTCTCTTCCGTCTTCCTGCAGTGGGCGGCGCATACTCCAATGGAAGCGAGGGGCCGTTTGATATCTACAGCCTGCAAGTATCCCAAATCCCCAGTGGCGACGGTCCAGTGGACCTGGGCCAACCGACGCCCTATGGCCAGCTGGGTAACGGCCTGCAGTTCTACCCCAATGGCACAGGGTTTGTCGGCAACCCTCCCGCCTGCGCTCCGGTGAGCTGTGATAGTGCGGCCTGCACATTTGGTATCTGTAACCTCAGGATGCATGCCCGATGGCACAGGGTATGATGGCTGAGATTGACACAGTGGCAGCCTGCCTTGTCATGCCATTTGCCACTCGGCTGATTGCTGTGCCTTCTGATGCCTTGCAAATCGTACGTTGGCATTGCCAAGAGTTGGCCAGCGAGTGCGTTGCCTGTCATGTCAAACAGGCACAACATGGCTTGTAGGCTCTTGCCGACTGTCTGCAATGTGCCGCATCACTTGCATTCGCGAGGCGTGCCAATGGTTTCTCGAATGTGTTGTGCAGGGCGTGTTCAACTGCCGCAGCTGCGACAGTGACTCGACCGTGTGCAGCGTGTGCGCATGTGGATACACTCTGGTGAGCCAGCGCTGTGCCGCATCTTCTTGGTGTCAATTTGACAGCATTCCGGCAGGGCAAACACGACCCTGTGCTGACGTTCTTTAACCACTGTGCCTGACGTTGTGGCTGCCTGCATTGCAACCCTGCTGCATACAACCTTGTGCAGTCTCAAGCTGATGAAGCTGCACTGCTGCATGACGTGCAGGACACATACTCCAGCATCTGCATACCAGACCATTCAGAGACCGCCTGCCAGTTCTGCTACCCCCTGAACGATCCCACTGCCAGCTGTGTGGGGTGCAACTGCGGGTGCGCAAAGACACCACATACGAGTTTGGCCCCAAAGTATTGTGAACAATGAAACAGGCTTGTGATGACAGCAGACTCTGCCTCCTATGTCCAGCTGCATGCATGCTGCGCTGGGTCAGCACATGCGGCCACCACTTGACGCTGCCAACGTTTATGTGTTTCGCAGTCTGTTGTCGTCTTAGATACTGCAGCTCAACACCAACATCGTGGTTCCTGCCCACCTGTGCAGGCTCATCCCTGGCATCTCAATACTGATGTCGGTGTTCTTGCCCACTTACAGGCTCATTCCTGACAATACCACAGCAACGCCCACCTGCTACAAGCCGACCCCCGACGACCCCAACTACCCTCTGGTGGGCTGCTACAACCCTGCTGTGTCAGCACGCAAGTGGTTCGAGTGAGTCGATGTGACTCCTGACCACTCCAGCGACAGGCCATGCGCTGTGCTGTTTTCCTGCAGCTGTGAACGACCATGCGTGTGGACTCGCACTGAGAGCTGCCTGCACCGGGATGCCAGTGGAAACGACTCGAGAAGTGTTGCGTTCTCACCTCGCAGGCCTGCGAGCAATGCGCACCTGGGCCTCCTGCGTACTGCAACAGCTGCGCCTGCGGCTATGTGAAGTCCTACGTGGACGGCTTCGAGGTCGCGCCGCAGAGCACGCGCAACTTCTGCATGCCCGATGACCCATCAGGCCCGCAGAACTCGTGCCCGTCCGCGCCGTGCTCCAATGCCAATTCCGAAGACTTCGAATGTGAGCCAGTCACCTTTTGTCTATTCACCTGGAGTCGCTGCTAATCCCGAGTCAGCTACAGCTGCCCCATCACCACTGCCCGCGCCTGGCCGTACTTGTGTACGTGAATCTGACAGAGATTGCAGCGCCCGTCCACCAGCCTGTAGCTTCTCATGCCCCAGAGATCCACTTAGGCCCCACCCTGCAGCCTTGGGGCTGACTGTGGAACCCTGTGTCACCGGTCGGCGCTGCTGGCGCTGTGTGCCTCAATTTCCACCCTCTCCACCGCCGCAACCTTGATACCATCACCCCCCGTGCTGCTGATAGTGTGCTCCGCCCTGACTTTGCAGCGACAGGACTGCTGGAAAACGTGTACGACTGGTCGGCACTGCTGGCGGCGTATGACGCGAATGGCACCGGCTCCAACGCCGCCGCCCTCAACGTCGCTGGCCAGCCGAGCTGGGAGGATCTGGCGGCTGTTAACGGCCCCAGCGCATCGCAGTATGTCCAGGACCTGATTGCCTATCAGGTAACATATCTGGTCATGCAAATTTAGGCATTTCAAAGATGTGCATGCTGCAGGCGAGTTTGTGCAGGCCAGTCTGCAAGGCGGTAGGTTGCTGCACAGCAGATGCAGGACTTTGTTTGCCTGCCTGGTACCTCTAGCTCATCTATGTCAAAGCTGCACATGTTGCGCACGAGCCGATCTGAGCCAGTTTGCAGGGCGGCGGGACATATTGCCATCTACCAGCAGATAATAGCTCTGACGGCCTGCCGGACCATGCCTTGTGAATTCTAACCATATGCACCTTCGGCTTGGAAGTGAAGCCGTCCCCAAGCGATTTACATAGGACCGCAAATGTTCAACCTATTGGCGTGCTGCAGAATTGCTGCGCTCTACTGATGGCTGTGAGCCCGCGTATTTGTGGCTAACCACAATTCCGAAACCCGATTCATGTTTCGGCACCTGACCATCATATGCTTGGTGGGGTCCCTGCAGGCGCTCACCACATGCCCAACCGGAAACCAGGGCTTCCCGCAGGAGGTCCCCTGGAACATGGCCTTCACTGCGACATGGTACTCCGTGTTCAACGGGTGCGCAGCACTTCCTCTGGGTTCTGTCAGCCCTCACAAAGCGTGATATATTCTTTGCCATGGCGGCCTCCGTCGCAAACGCTCTGGGGTGCAGGCCCTGTTGCCGCAAGAACCCCCCAATCGGCAGCTGGAAAGTGTTATGTCTTCGCATTGCAGTGCTCGACAAACACTTCGGTTTATAAGTCACCAGATGCTGCATCTGGTGTTTCCGACATGTGATACCTCAGGCGTGACATCATCATGGCCTGTTCTGCGTGGTGCCATCAATGCATTCATGGTGCAAAGTGGGTGGTTCATTGGTGCTGCTGAACTGCCCCAATTGCCCCGGCAGCACATGCTTTGCAGGTTACCAGTTGTGGGTGTTCATAGATAGCTCTTGTTTGCTGAAAATCCCAACCTCTGTTCGCTGGCAAGCTCAGTCGATGTGGACGCTGATGCTCAAGCTTCTGGTGTTGCTTGCAGGGGTATTTACCTTCCGCAGCCGCCTGATTACAGTGAAATAGGCTGCGAGTGGCAATTCCAGATCGACGTGGGCGCTAGGGCGCCGTCTGATGGGTTCCGTGTGACGGTTGGCCAGGCATCGGCAGGCGGCGATGCATCCGGCAATGTGCAATTCGGAGACCAGAGTGAGTCTTGATTGTAGCAGTAGGCTGATGCCTTCCCAAATTTATTCACAGCAATTCATGTGGCAGTGTGAGTGTCACTTTAGAGTCGTATTTGTGGCATTGGCTGTGCCATGTGCGGCAGTCTGCAATCACATGCTGCAGCATGGCCCGCCTGCTGTGCGCTGGAGCGTAGCGTAATCAGTGTTGGATCACTTTCGACACTTGTGCAGCCAAATGATACTGTCACTGTGGTCTGCATGTTGCAAGAGCTTGACGCAATCAAGCTGACTGAGAGTGGTGCACATGCATGTCAGCAATTGCTGCACGTTCCTACTTCTTGTGACGCGCTGATATGATTGATGGGAAACCTTTTCATTGCAGGCAATGTCGAGGGGAACCACTCCACACCACTTGTCGGCCCATCAAACAGCTATTACTTGTGAGTGCCTGACCGCATGCTTGCTGTCTTCACGACTGGCCAGCCTGCTGTCCCCGTCGCTGCCCGAGTGTTGGGCAGGTGACAGCAGGTCTGTTCTGCTTGACGGGCTGCACCAGTGAGTGCATAGCTGCAGCATGTAGTGCTTACACTTGCTGCTAACTGGTGTGGCTGCCAGTGACCACCCGCTACATCGATTGTAAACACCTGACGCATTTGCCCTTTTGCTGTCACCAGCGCTGGGTGGCACCCCATCGCGGTGGAGTACTACCGCGGCTACGCAGCGGAGCCGCTGCCGACGCTGACGCTGTCAATGCGCAGCGGGCCAGACGACCCAGACACCTCCTTCTGGCCCATCGACACTCGGCTGTTCATGGTGAGCGCCCTCCATCCACTCTGTTAGTAGGTGTGTCTTCGCTCGTGCTGTCAGTCTGCTGCTGGCCGGAGGACTTCGACACCTCCTTCTGGCCTCTCGAACTGCCGACACACTGCAAGCGTCCCTCTGATGCAAATTCTGACAGCATTCTCAAAGTTGTGCAGTGACCCCTTTTGCAACCAGTGGCTTAAATACAATCACATTATGCAGCTGCTCGGGTGGTCTTGTGCTAGACCATGGTTGCTTTTTGGCCCGATCACCATGACTTTCATATCCTCTGGAGCAGAGCCAGTGCTGTGCGCTGCTGTGTCAGTCCGCGTTTGCTGCTTATGGCTGACTGACTTGTGCTGAGGCACTGTGTTGCTCTGCCATGCAGCCCACATTCACCAGTGACGCACCAATGCCGTCGATCTTCACATTGGGCTCTGGGGCCATCGTTGCCACTGGCGACCCAACCTTCGATTCGCTGGGGTGGCAGTGCTCACAGCCGGTGCGTTGTTCCTCCTCATTGGGCGTCCATGACCTACAAGACGACCCCCTCCAGCAGTATCTGAGCAGCTGTTCATTACTCCTCATTGGGTGTCCATGACCTTGACACTGCAATCCCCTTCAGCAGCAACTGAGCAACCTGTCGTGCAGTACCTCCTCAATGTTTGGCGCTGCAATGCCACATGTAACCCTGCAGATTGCATGACATCCAACTGCATGCAAGCTGCCGAGCAGCTTGTGCCAAGAAGGCTTCCTTATGCGGCTCAACACACCCGCAACTTGGTCTGTGTCTTCCCGCAGGCTGGCAAGCGCCGGCGCCTCACGGTTCACGAGCCCCTGACAGAGGAGCACTCGGCATTGTATGGCAGTCGACACGCCAGCGACAGGCTGGGCCCGCAGTCCCCAGTCGCTGAAGACTCTGTGGGCCCAGATCCCGACGCCAAGCTGCGCGAGGCCGCGGCGACGCACTTGACCGGGCCGCAGCCGCTGCAGGGCTTGGTGCCTGGGCCGGGGTTTAGTAGCCAGGGACGGGTGCTTCTGCAGGCTGCAGCGGCTGCGCCGTCATCAGATGCGCAGCTGCCGGTGCGCGACCATCACCCCATGCAATTTGGCATGCATGTCCTGTATTCTGCAGTTGTAGTTGCCGTTCGGCTCGGCGGCACCTGGCTGGCAGGACCTGGCAAGAGGCAGTGCTGGCCCCAAAACAAGTAGCCTGTGCTGCTCCGTTGCTGACCACATGATTGCCATGACGAGCCTGGGCGTCAGTTTGCCCGCTGAGGGCATGGGCCATGCTGGTGGCTGCTGTCGGCTGACATCCTCATTCTCTTCCTCAGCATTCGCGGACGATGGTCACCATCATCAGCCTGGGCATCAGCGCCACCGTGCCGAGCTACGCGCACAAGACGTACGTGGTGCTGTCAGTTATTGGCTGCTATAATCATATTCCTTGTCGTGCAGGACGTGGTCACCATCACTAGCCTCGGCATCAACGCCACCGCGCCAAGCTACCCGCACAAGACGTACATTGTGCTGTCCGCGGTACCAAGCGCCACCGGCATGAACCTGACGGTGGTCCGTGATCCAACTCCGGCAGCACCACCGTCCGCAGGTAGGAAACAGTACTCATATCGCTTTTTTAACATCCCTTGTAGTCTGTTGATTTTGCAAATGTTGCCACTAGCATCAACCTGACGGTGAGGCACATTCCGCTCCCCACTGGATTGCCAGATGCAGGTGAGACGACCTAAACTTGCCCATGCTGTCATGTGGTGTTCATTTGTGTCCACGGCTGTGGCAAAAGCCTTTCTACCAGCATGAATCCAATTGCGCATGACCCTGCAGTTGAAATGGAGGCAGAGACACCAGACATACACATATGGTTTGGAGTATTTTTGTGTCGAGGTTGCCCGCACTACTTGTGCCCATCTGCATTGCCAGCTTGATTGTGCTTCATCTGCAGCTGCGCCGGCGCCGGGCCCCTCAGCAAGCAGTGCTGACGGTGAAAGCGAGGGCAGTGTTGCGCAGCAGGCCATTGGCGCCGGCGCCCTCAACTCGGTCGGCGACCTGCTGAACGTGTTCAACAGCAACTCCGTCAATTCCTTCCTGGCCAAGTGGGTGCTGGTGTGCTTGCCCCATGGGACTCTGCTGCCGTGATGCGGCATCTTGCGTGACGGGAGATGGACCCTCCAGACCATTCGCAGCTTCTTGCCCACTTCACAGCTGCAGAGGTTCTCGTGGCAATGTGAGATCAGACAGGCTCCACAGGCGAGCCCGCTGCGTTTCTGTGTCATTTGTAAAGCAGACTGCCGACGCCAACTGGCATGATGTTACCACGACTATTCAACCCTGCTGACTGTCGGGCCACACATGTTGCAGTGTGGTATTTGTGGGGCGAGTGTCGCCTGCTCGCTGTGCTGACCTTGCAAGCCACCCCATGTGACGAGACCCTTTTGGCTTCCCACAGGGCTGCCAGCATCGCATTCTGGGCGGCGATCGTTGTGGGCGTCACCTGCGTGCTGCACGCGATCCTCATCCTGCTGTGCCGCTACTGGCACCGCACCCCGCCGCCGCTGCTGGAGTTTCCGCGCCTGGAGCTGTTCCTGTTCATGTTCGTCACCCAGCCGGTCGGCCAGCTGGCAGGACGTGAGCTTTGCTCCGACTTCTGTGACTCCACTATCTGGGATGTACTGCTGAGAAGGCCGCATGAGCTCAGGGCTGCGCCTGAACTGCTCATCATTGGTCACATGCAAACCTCAAGATGCTGCAACATGACGCAAAATGGTCTGGCAAAGCTGTTAAGCCACTGCTGTGATCGTTGGGTCCTAGTTGCCTGCCTTCCTCTCCATCATGCCCTGTGTCAAATGTTGCGGCTGCTTAATGTCTGTCACCCTGTGCTGCTGCAGAGATGATTGCGTCGGGGTCAGGCGCTGCCCGCGCGGGCGGCATCGCGATCTTCGTTGTCGGCTGCGCCGGCTTCGTGCTGCTGTGCATGTACATTGTGTACCGCTCGGTGCACCGCCATGACACCCGCAAGGCCCGCTGGGTGCTGCCGGCAGTGGAGGAAGAACAGGTACTGCTTTGGGCTCTTTAGTTTTACTGTCTGCCCGCCTGTAGCATTGCTGCTGCACAAGATGCTGCTGGGATTGACAGTCTGACACGATGCCTTATCTGTCGCACAAGCCAAGGGCTGGTGGGGCCTGCGGCTGTATGAGAGCAGTGCGTGGCGCGCCCCATCTGCTATGTAGACTGCATAATGCAGGAGTTATAGGATTTTGTCTCCTTGACACGCAGAGGCCAAGGGTTTGGTGGGGCGCGTCTCTGATTGCCGCAAAATCAACTGCAGCGCGCAGGAGTGTCAAAGCGCAGTCCTTCCTCCACGCAGGCAAAGGGCTGGTGGGGGTCACGGCTGTGGGAGCGGTGCGTGGCGCGCCCCGTCTGCGGGCCACCGCTGCCTGAGGCGGAGTGGGTCACCATCGGCGAGCACGCGCGCCTGCGCTTCATCCAGCGCCACGGCGTGCTTTTCGAAGACAACAGAGGTGGGGTTCACCGCTCGTGCCTGAAACAGATGACGAAACACAAGATGACAAGACGACTGCATGCGGCTTGCGTGTGAGAGGGGTGCCCCTCACATGCACACGACTATGTCATTGTCATTTCCAGCGGCAATCAAACTGTGCAAAGCGTGCTCATGATGACATGTGCGCTTGCAGCCTGCTGAGTGCTGCATCCTATACTGACGTGCAGGGCCGCCATACCGCTTTGTGGCGGCCCCAGAGGAGGGCAGCACCCCGTCAGCATCAGGGTCGTCATTCTCAGATGACCCCAAGCGCGCGGTCGCGGCGCAGGAGAGCATTCATACCGCCCGCAATGGCAGCTCCAGGGATGCCCAGGCAGATACACCCCAGGCAGCCGGCATGCCAGCAACACTCGAGGAGGCGCTGAAGTTGGCGACTACGGAGGGGGAGAAGGTCGAGTGGCGGCAGCACTTTGCCGCGCAGGCGGCTGCGCAGATTTCATCGCACCGGCCAGGGCGGGATGCAGCGCAAGGGACCCCTGGGGCGCAGCAGGGACAGGGAGCAGCAGCAGGCACAGAGAACGCCGCCGGGCGGACTCCGGACGAGCTCCGGACGTCGCACCTGCTGGGCAGCGAGGCGAACTCGCCGCAGCCAGGCCAGAGCAATGCTCGGCCTGCGGCACCAGATGCGGGCGCCCAGAGCATGAAAGACATGTGAGTTCCTGGGCATCACTGCCAACGTGAGCATTCCAAGGCGTCCATCTGGCAGCCGAAGGTCGACGGGTTCTGAAGCATACTGCAGACAGAATGCTGCAGATGCTGACATTCATACTGTCATGAGCAACTGTGCAACCGCTGCCAGTCCTGCGGATCAAGGCCATCTGCTCAAGTGGGCGGCGCGCATCGGTCAGGTTACACTCAGGTCTGATGAGTTGATTCTGCGGTGATTACAAACATATTGGTGGCCGCTGTTACAGGGACGCGGTTGTTCCTGTGGACCGGGGGCAGCTGCTGCAGGTGGCCGGCGCGCACCTCGGCCGCGCGGAGTTCCGCACCTACGCCACGCTGCTGTGGATCGCCAAGACGCTGGTCATTGGCTACGTGCTGGTGTCGCTGCAGACCAAGGGCGGCCTCGCGGGGGTGAGTGCTGCGCTGTGCATCACGTCCTGCCGGCAGCATCGCTGATGGCAGCTTGTCATTGGCATTGAGGTCCGCTCTCAACACAGATGCAAGAATCTGGCCAAGGGCCAGGAAATGGAGCTTCACACCTTGCCCAGTGACAGCAGCTCGTGCCAGCACACCCATCAGACACGTGAGCTTGCTGCTTTGCCAGGTGGTGACGGTGGTCGTGCTGGCGCTGTTCTGGGTGGTGTACTCGCGCTACCTGCTGCCGATGGCGGACCGCCTGGAGCAGGTGTGGCTGCCGATTGATGTCCATATAGACTATCCAGCACCGCCTCAAGAATGCATTGAAGTGCCATATGCTGATGTGATTGCTGCAACCAGTGCATCAAACATCCTTATATTGATTGGCGCTTGCAAGGTGTCTGTTGCTTGGCCGTGTATTTATAGTGTTTTGGAAGACGCAAGCAGAATAGAATGGTTTACAAAAATTTCTGGCAGGCATTGGCAAAGTTGGGCATTCTGCCTGCGCGCGGTGCCACCATTTCTGCTGAGCAGTGTGCTTGTCTCTGCAGGGGTTGGAGATTATCGCGGGCATTGGCGACTTTGTGACCTTCTGCTGCGCTCTGGCGCTGGTACTGTCGCCGCTGGCGAGCGCCAACTACAGCATCATCGTCGGCGACATCATGATCGCCAATCAGGTATGGCCACACAGGAACACAATTAAGTTTTCCACTTGACCGTCTTGATGCATCGGGTATGGTTGAGTGCGTCCTTGGCACTGGCGAAATCGCCAGTCGCAGCCTCAACATAGGCAACTTCATGATTGCCAGAAGGTATGCAATTCTACAGCACTGTCACATTGTCATTGTTTCGGCAGAGAACAAATTGAGCATGGCACCGCCACTATGCCATCATGTGACTAGTGACTCCTTCATGCCATCCAACACTGGTACATTTGCTGCTGTATGTGCTGCACAATACTTGCGTGTGCAGCGCATCTGGGGTGTTCATCTGCTTTCTGCAGGGCAATGCGGCTGTACATGCCATAGCATGTGCCGTTAGCCCAGCATGCAAGTCAAAAGGGTGCTATGCTGTATCAGATTTCCCATCCTTCCCCTGGTGATCCGACTCTGCAGGGCGGCGCCATCTGGCTGTACATGCTGAGCCGGCCCTTCGCCTGGTGGCCCAGCCTGAAGGTCAACAGGATACTGTACTGCATCAGCATTCGTGCTTTTTCCCATCGCGGATGTCTGCGCTGTGCAGGGTGGCGCAGTCTGGCTGTACATGCTGAGCCGGCCCTTCGCCTGGTGGCCCAGCATGAAGGTCAGCGTGCTGCCGCGGCTGCGCTTCGCCGCGACTTCGCTGCGGCTGCTGCGCGGCAAGGGCGGCGCCCACGCGGCGGCCGGCGCCGGCGGCATCGCCGGCGTGCTGGCCTCCGCGGACGCAACTGGCGTGTTCGGCAGCAGCCACCCTGCCGGCGGCGGCGGCAGCACTGCGAGTGGCGGCTCGTCGCAGGGCGGGAAGGCGGCCGGCACCCCCGGCGGCAGCACCGCTGGCGCTGCCAGCGGCAGGGGTGGCAATGGCGGCGGTGACGGCGGGGCAGCGTCGTTCAAGCGCTTCGTGCGCGCGCTGTCCCGCGCCAACACGGGCATCCATGGCAGCAGCCACAGCGCCCACGGCGGCGTGCCCGCCAGCCCCTTTGCCGCGGCCGCCGCAACGGCAGTCGCGGACGGCGGCGAGGCTGGCAGCCCTGTAGCGGATCACGCCCTGCACCGCGGCGACGCCCTGGCGGCAACCAAATCTAGGTGAGGCCTTATCTACATTCGATAGTCTTAAATAAGGCGTGCAGCTGCATCAGCCATCAAGCTGCGGTCAACGGCTTGCTGCCATACATTATCATGCACCTGCAGCAGCAACACTGCAGCTCTGACTGCAAGCACCACATGTCATTTGGCTGAGTTTCGACTGCTTGCAGGTGGCCGACGTTCATGCGGGGCTCGCTGTCCTTCTTCAACCGGCAGGCGGCGGATGCGGAGGAAGCCGCGGAAGCAGAGTCCCGCCAGCGCCGCCGCGGCGCTCTTGCGGCGGTCACCGCGGCGCTTGCGTTGCGGCGGGGCAGCGGCGGCGGCGGCAGGACCCGCAGCCTGGACTCTGCCGGTGACGGGCTGCCGATCTCGTCGCCGCCGCAGCTCGTGGCCGAGCGCCGCCGCAGCATCGCGCTGCCGGTGCTGCCGGAAGCCTCGGAGGTGCACATTCTCCTGTTGCATGCGAGCTGCTCGAGGTTGTCCTGCTGGTTGTTCCTGCCCTCGGACTTCGCCGGGGTGTTCGACGTTGACAGCTGGCGCAGTCTGGGCAGATCCCTGTGCAGATGCACCACTGTTTACAAGGAGTAAAGGTCTGCCTTCAGTCTGTCGTGTGCACAAGCATTTATGTATGAATGCTGATTACATACACGTACAGGAGGGTTCAACGAGACCAGGCTCGCGGGTGGCGACGCTGCGACAGGAAGAGTCGGTGGTGTGCCGGCAGAGCTCGGCGCCTATGTAGTGCCTGGAGCGGATTCTTTCTTTGATTAAGGCCTATGCGGCAGCCGGAGTAGGTGCTGTTTGATTTCGGAAGATAGATGAATTGACGCTGGGAGTGCAGCTGTGTAGCAGAAATTTCATAGTGGTGCAGATGTGTGTTTGATGACGACAGTGTGCGCCACATTTCACGTGATTTCTTTGTGATGACTTGTCATGCTGATAGATTAGTTCATTCGTGACACCGATTGCACCTGTATGAGCACAGCTCATGTGCTACAGATCTCGTTTTATTTAAGTCTCTGAATGTCGATCAAGCATCAGCGTCCTGCTCGCCTGCTCATGTGGTGCAATCGGGCCTGAATGTTCGACACTTGGTAATGGCCGCTCCTGCTATACCCTCGGCGGCCGTCACGTGGCAGGACGCTATGGTCGGTCCCAGCCACAAGTGCGGCAGGCCATTCACATTCAGGGGTCATTCAACAGCCTGCGCTCCCTCAAGAACCGTCGCGCGGCGCCTGCTGCAGGATCACAACAGCCCAGATCAGCAGCAGCGAACACCGGAGGCTGCTTGGGCCGCACCCCGAATATCCGGCGGCCTTCGGCCGAGATGGGTGCACGGGCAGTGCTGCTGCTGGCGCTGAGCCTGTGCGCCGCTTCGGCTGTCGCCGGTATGGCTGCCTCTCATGTCGCTTCACTTGCTGAGCGTGGCGCCACCCAGTAAGCCGGTGTGCATCGCCCAAACAGTCGGTCGGTGGGGACAAGGCAAACCTTGGGACGAGTCCTCGACGGGGTGCTTTCCACAGCCGCGGATCAGGGCCGTCTCCACTGGAGGCAGCCTGCGATGTTCCTGACGATTCCAGCACAGCAGCAGTGCTATAGTTAACGCTGCAGCGCCCGGATCTATGGTGTCCCAAACTGGCGAGATCACTCGGCGGTTCTTCTTGGACGGTTCTGAGCCCCAGCTTCCGGGTCGCGAGTACAGTGCACAATTGAGCGATCGGGTGGCCTGACCGATGCCCAACACCGTGTCCAGTGCCTTCTGGCCATCGTGATGGCCAGCACACCGGCCCGTGGCAGCCCGGTCAAACCTGTTGAAGGGGTCAATCGGGCCATGAACAGCCGTCTGAGATGCTATTGCAGTGCACCACATCACAAACCTGCTGATGCTGTGCTCCTGCAGGCCAGACCTACTCACCTCCTCCACCCCCTCCACCTTCCCCACCCCCTCCCCCGCCGCCGCCGCCACCGCCAACCACATATGGGCGCCGGTATGCAACTGATATTGATGCGCAGACGCTTGCACTGTGCTTGCATTTTGGTGATCATCAGTACCACTGGTGGTAAATTGCTGCTGGATACATTAGAGTGTGGTGACCCACTGCTGCGGTGTAGACGTCTGACATGTCGACCAGTCTGCTGTGTTTGGTACGCAGGCTGACTGCATCTGTTGACCCCATGTCGCCGCCGCCCCCTCCGCCGCCACCGCCGCCGCCGACGTACAGTGGCCGCAGGTGAGCAGAGTCTGGTAGTAGGTGCACATGCGAGCTGCCAGCATGGCCATGTACATATTTTTGCTTTGTGCTGTGGTCCCGCAGCCAAGCATTGGCTTGGTTCCACACCAAATCTTGCAGTGATGGTTTGCAGTATGCTGCAGAATGCCATGAGAACGCTATTGCAATATTGGTTGCATGCATGGTGTTGCCATGATTGCAAGTTGCATCAGCACAGTACCCATCATGTTTTCTCTCAACATGTCTTCACTCACCATCTAGGGTTTGTCGAGTTAAACCCACAACGGCCATTTCACAAGCTTGTCGCCTATTGATGCAGGCTGCAGGCTACATATTCGCCGCCACCGCCGCCGCCGCCGCCACCGCCGCCGCCCCCAACATACAGCGGCCGCCGGCTTCAGGCAACCTACTCGCCTCCCCCGCCGCCGCCGCCATCGCCGCCTCCCCCGCCGCCGCCGCCGCCGCCGCCGGCATACACCGGCCGCCGGCTGCAAGCAACGTATTCCCCACCGCCACCACCACCGCCATCGCCACCTCCTCCGCCACCGCCGCCGCCGCCACCGGCATACACCGGTCGCCGGCTGCAAGCGACATACTCCCCACCACCCCCGCCGCCGCCGTCGCCGCCTCCCCCGCCGCCCCCGCCGCCACCGCCGGCATACAGCGGGCGCCGACTGCAAGCGACGTACTCCTCACCGCCGCCGCCGCCGCCGCCGCCGCCTCCGGCTTACACTGGTCGCAAGTGAGGTGGTGAGCTTGCTCCAGGGGGCATGCCCTGCACACATGCTAGCCCAATAGCAACCCCGAATAGTGTGAACTAACACGAGGCAGGCAGTACATATGAAGTTCATGTGCGCTGCTGTGTGGGCACAGGCTGTTGCAGACCTTCACGTATGGCGCGCCACCTGTCTATGGTCCAACGTCAGAGCCGAGGTCGGCGCCGACATCAGGATCGACCTCGGATCCGTCGCCGGCGCCATCGTCTTCGCCGCCACCTGCATCTGGCTCCAGCATGCCAGCTGCCCAAAGCCCAACATGGTTGGCGGCGGTTTTGGCTGTTGCTGCTGCCACTATGCTGTTGTGAGTAGGAGTTGAAAAGGAGGGTAAGTTGGCGAAGCTGCGGTGGGCAAGCAGAGGCCTCGCTGGTGTTGGGTCTGTGGCGCTGGTGGAGTTCGGTTGTGGTGTTCAAATACGTTTGGGTGCACAGATGTTGCTATGATTAATCTTGGAAGGCTACTGCATCTCAGCAGGACAGGATGTGCTTTGAAAGTTGACTGGTTCGTTCATAATGATACATCGTCAACATGCATGGGTAGAAAAGGCAGGAGCTGGTGGTGTACTGATCATTGTTTAGACGGCAATTCATTCTGTTGGTCGCAACACACTCTGCTGCACATCTTGTGTGTGGACGCTGGTGTAAACGAAGTTTCCGAAATGAATAAGACATATATCGACTGCCACATTCATGTCAGTCTGTTCATTCGTATGTATCAAGGAATGAATTATTTGCGGAAGAATTGTCACACTCTCACTGATTCCCTTTGAGTACACTTCTTTGTTGACTGCTTACTCCCGCTCAACAAGCTAATCAGGCTGGCGACAACACAGCGCTACACATCTGCACTGGATCAGGTGCGCGGGTGTACTGGGCTGACTTATTAGCCAACATTACTACGCTGTGCTATGCCAGCTGCAGTGTGCTCAACTCGCCGATGGGTCTCCTCCAGTCACGGTCAGAACCTCCCCATTGACGTAGGACGAATCCTTGCAAGCTGCGACATGCAGGAGAATGACCAGCGTCAGGAGAATGACCAGCGTCAGATGTGGTACCGCCAGCAGGGGAGGTGCTGCAGCTCTGGGACACTGGATAGCAGGTGTGCATGCATGATCTCAACTCGCTGATTCCTCACCCAGGAACACGATGCAGGTGCCGACTTCCTTGGGCTGGCCGGCGCCCTTCATTGGTGTAGTGGCGCCCAGCTCCGACACCGCCTCCTCAGTAAACGAGGACGGCTGGATCGGCGTCCTGCACAGACGATCACAAGCATGCAATCGACGCACTGCAGCTCTTGTTGAGCCCTGCGCATGTCGTGGCAGCCTACCAGGTGGACAAAGCCAGAGGCCATGTCCCGCCTCACACGCTTTGTCACCTGCACAGAGACTGGAGTCGAGCAATGCACCAGACATACTTCCGCATGTTGTCAGCAAGGAAGAGTCGAATTGCACACCAGATGGGCCCAGGCGCGACGGCGTTGACGCGGATGCCGCGGTTGGGCATCAGCATCTGCGCCAGGCCCTTAGTGAACTGCCGGATGGCTCCCTGCAAAGCAGCGGCACCCATCCATTTACAGCTACGTGATGTGAAGTGGCACCAAGAAACAGCAATGGACAGAATCAGAAGACACGAAGTAAGGCGGCACTGGATTCTGTCGGCGCATCACCTTTGTGGCTGCATAGTCCAGGATCTTGGGTGACCCCTTGAAACCTGTGGGCACGACACGAACCGCTCAAATGTGCAGCACGCCCTTGGGTGTTGCTGCTGGGGGAAAGACCAGTCAAAAGCATGCAGCGACTCGACAGCCTGTCATTGGGGACCGGCGACCGCCGCCCCAGCAACTGCGTCTCGAACGACAGAAGGATCCCACCACTCACCCGCCACGCTGCTGATGTTGACGATGGTGGAGCCGGGCTTCATGTGCTCCACAGCCGCCTTGGTGATGGAGAACAGCGCGATGATGTTCACGTTGAACGTGCGCTCCACGCGCTCCCTACTCAGCTCGCTGATGTCCTTGATGTTGGTGCCCTGCAGGCGGCGTTGTCACAACACCCTCAGCCGAGGGGCGGACAGGCACGCTTGGTGGCAGCCAGCAGAAGAGCAAGCGGACGCTGCCGTGCCAGAGTCAAGTCGAAAGCACTGGCAGGTGCATATATCTGGAAGGCAAGATCAGTGTTAGATGTCCGGAATGTATGAACCCACAACGAGTCGTTGTGCACAACCTGGAAGGCGGCGTTGTTGATGAGCACATCGATGCGGCCGTACTCGTCGACCGTCTTCTGCACCACTTCCAGGCAGTGCGCCTCAGACTCCAGGTCGCCCCGGATCAGCAGGCACTTGCGGCCCTCTGCCTCTACAATC
Source organism: Tetratostichococcus sp. P1 (assembly GCA_036584455.1). Lineage (NCBI taxonomy): Eukaryota > Viridiplantae > Chlorophyta > Trebouxiophyceae > Prasiolales > Stichococcaceae > Tetratostichococcus > Tetratostichococcus sp. P1. The sequence goes on along the minus strand of BTPI01000008.1, from coordinate 2,523,709 downwards.
TTCTTTGTGTCCTGCACACGCAGTGCAACTGCGGAGCGTCAGCACCAATGACGAAACTTTTCAAAATTTCCGGCTACATGCAATGGCCCCCAGCTTGCGCAGCATCCAGCAGACACTTCCATCCTCTGCCTAAATTCCCTCTGCATGCCCTGCCATTGTACGTCGCCAGGATGACTGCTGCACAGCCAGGGTGACAGTTGAATCGGGAGATGCAAGCTAATGCACTGCCAAGCAACAGCAGGACACCCTTCCCGCCCCACCCGTCACATGCTAACTCTGCCATTATGTTGTCGTTCTAACACATTCTCGTGCTGCAACAAGCTGGGAGAGCAATGGCAGGTCATGTTCATGCCTCTGCATCCTTGTCCTCCTCCAGGTACGAGATGGCCAGGTCAGCGCCCTCCCGCGCAAACATGAGCGCCGCCGACCGTCCAATGCCGGAGTCGCCACCCGTGATCAGCGCGATCTGCACACAGGACATGCAGTGTCGACCCAACAGCTCGTCCTGACATATAGATGTGCATTCACTCAGTCCTGACATACAGATGTGCATTCACTCAGCTGGTCCAGTTGCTGCACAAGATATGGCAAGTTGCACTTGCTCAATGCTGAGCACCTTGTCCTTGAGCTTGCCGTGACCGACATAGTCGTGCAGACCAAAGTCTGGCGCTGGGTCCATCCTGCAGCACGTTCATGGCGTGCACTCTGCCACTGTGTAGATACTGTTCACAGGGAACATGCGATAGAGGGCAGGCATGTTCAAACGTGCGCATGTTTCGCGACAAACAAGGCTAGTGACCCGCTGGACTTGATTGCAACATCACACGAGTAGATAGGGCTGGAGTGTCACTTGTACTCGTCGCCAGGGTTGGACTGCGTCTGCTTGGCGAAGGGGTACTCCTTCTCGCGCCGCCGTGGATCCTCTGGATCGTACTGCTCCTTCTCTTGCTGCATAGGGTGTGCAGAGGTCGGGTGTCGGCACGCACTGGGCATGAGCATCTGCACAGGTGACTCACCCACGGCAAACGCACCGCAAAAACCTCAAGGACTCAACGTTTTGATCTTTCTCCTCATCAGGAGCACCTCATGTGAGGCACGCTCCTGCTTGGCCCGCTGCTCCTCCTCTTTCGAGGGGCCGTCCCCGCCCTGCGTGTGGGCGAAGGAAGCGTGAAAACCGTGCCTTTTTGCAACAATCGCGACTCGGTGTTCTATCAATGGTACAGATATCCAAGGGTGAAAAGGGCCCAGTGCACGGCAGCAGGCCGCAGAAGGGTGCATGCCACATTGGCGCTGCCATTCTGGCAGCGTATTTAATATGAACATTGCAACAAGGTGTGTTTGATACACCAAGAGGGGTCAAAGTCTTCATGCCCACCTGGCCAAAGTCCGTTGCTGGGGTGTTCTTTGGGTCCCCCGCCATAGCAACTGTCAGCGGTGCGCGGCGCACCAACGATGCTCTCCTGAGCAGCTGCCTGGTCGGCTGTGGTGCTGGGATGCGACACGCGATCTGTTATCGAAATCAAAACACACACAAAGTCAGCCTGCAAAATCGTCCGTCGCAATGTTCAGAATTTGACTGTGGCTAGCATTCTCTCTAGCATTGCTGCATGACTTTGACTCGGGACGACAAGACCTGAACCGGCAGAACGACATCCAGGCACGGCAGGTGGCTGTTGTGACTCACCCGAGCTGGTGTGATGTGCTGCAAAGTGGTCGCAAGATGGCTGCACATGCCAAGAGTGCGACGTCCGATTGTGCAAAGTCAATCAACTCAAAGCGACGACTGGCAGCAGAGCAAAGGTGAGCACCCTGTTTAGAAGTTGCAAGCCAATAATCTTGACAATGGGGTGTTGCCAATCGCAGATCGGCGACAGGCTTGCCGCTTGCCCGACGGCAGGAGGCATCCAAGAAGAAGGTGGAGTGAGTAAGTCAGCAGAGATTTACCAGGCGATGATCGTGGGGAATAGGGCTGTTGTAGTTTACAGGGAAAGCGATTTAGACCACCTGAGTAAACACGCAACGCAATCAAAGCTTATGGCGCAAGCAATAGCAGCGCAGGTGCTGAATTGTAAACATTCGTGAAGGTCCCTCGCTTTTGCCTCACACTGACCGCGGCGGCCGGGCAAGGGCATAGCGAGGCAGCCACGCCGCCAGCACAGCGGCGCCCCTCAGACTGCCCCCTCCGCAGTCTGAACCTCTGAATCCCGTGCGATGCATAGTGATCCCCCTCGACGGTCCTCGATGCATGGGTGTCTCACCGCGGCTGACCGCGGTTGATGTCTCACTTGACGGCCAGCAGTGATGGCTCCCAACGCTCTGGTGCCTCATAGCCAAGCAGGTTGATGTATGTGCCGGTGATGTTGGCTGCAGAATTGACGAAACAAGGTATGTCAGCAGTGGTGTGGAGCTAGCAGACTACGTGACCTGGCTCTTTTGGCCCGGCTGCCAACAGCAGCGCACATTGACCTTGATGAGATTCGAACAACAGCAGGTTGGCCAACAGCAGCACGGACGAGCGATCGAGCTTCACCATAGTTCACTTCACGTGGAAGGAAAAGGAGAGCAAGTCCTACCGAGGCCAGCGTCGGGCAGGTCCCTGCGGAAGACCACATTGTCGGGCAGCCCCTTGCCGCCAATAGCCACCGGCACCGGCGCCAGTGTGTGACTGGTCAGCGGCAGCGGCTTGCCGTTCTCGTCTGTGAGCGCCTCCCCCGTCTTCTTGTGCCGCTGCAACGACAGCAGGAGGGTGTGTCAGCGTGCTGATGGAGCAAACACAGGAGCAGCTCTGAGCACCAGTGTGTGGCTGGTCAGCGGCAGCGGCATGGCACTCTCGTGTGTGCACGCCTTTGCCGTCTCCTCCTGCCATCATACATATAGTGCAGGCCATCACTGACAAGAGGAATGCCTGAGCAGAGAGCAGCGACGTTCAGTGTTGTCTGTCCTGCAAAGCACCGAGGCATGTGTAGCACATGCTCGACGCCCAGTGCGCGTGCCCCAAGGTGAGACACTGAGCTCAATGCCTGTGGATCTATCAGCACATGAGCACATGGTGCTTACCTGCACCATGTCGTCCGAGTTGCCGTGGTCGGACGCGATCAGCCACCGGCCATTGAGGTCTTCGACCACTTGCAGCAGCTCGCCCAAGCACTTGTCCACCGTGGTGCATGCACGGATCACCGCCTCCAGGTCACCTGTGTGGCCCACCTGTGACAACGACCACATACGATAATACTCACACTCTGCAGAAGAGGTCGTGGCGATACAGGTGCAGCTGCCCAGGTACATGTCCACTCTCGTGCATATGTGGATGGGTGACGCACCATGTCAGGATTGGCATAATTGATGCGGATCATGTCAAACTTCTTGGACAGCAGCGCCTCCTTGCCGGCGGCAGTGATCTCCGCAGCCTTCATGTCTGGCAGCTCATTGAAGGGCACATTGTCGCTGGGGATCTGCAAGCGCAAGACGAATGCACCATCAGATACTGTTCGTCAGGTAGGTTGCAGCGGCTACCATCATCTTTGCCGCCCTCATGTTGAGCTGCTCTGTCCACAGCACAAAGTCAGCTGACGTCCTTGCTGCACCGGACAAACACTATCTTGCAACATTGAGCATTTGCTTGATGGTCGACACATAGCTCAAGTCTGACAGATGCATGGAGGCCGTGACTCTGTGAGCAATCTTGTGGCATGCCGAACGGGTCTATGTGCACCTCGACGAAGGTCTCGAGGTCCTCGTCGAAGAAGCCGCTGCGGTTGCCATTCCAGAAGAAGGTGACGTGCCCAAATTTCTGCGTCTCTGAGCATGCGAACGTCTTCAGGCCCGCTCCTGCCAGATACTGCCCTGCACATGCAGTCCACACACTGTGAGCTGAATGCAGACCCCTTCTGCCCACACGCAGAGTTCACGAGCAGATCGTGACAAGGTCAGCTGAGCCCTGAAGTGCCAAGTCTGGAACTGACGGAAGCTGCAAGGCGGAAGCATATGCTGACGGTATTGGCTGCAGCGCGCGCTGCTCCATGTGCCCATCCTCATTGATGTGTGAACCAGCATCAGGATAGTACAGCAGGGCCATGCAGGCACATCCGGTGCCCTTCTGCAACCGAGCAGCTCTGCAGCAGATGATGCATCACCTGACACATGGTCGATAGCGGGTGGCGGCACCAGGAAGTTGGTGGGCAGCCGCAGGTCGCCATCATACTGCATCATGCCTGCGAACAGCGTCTGCGTGCAACCCGCAACGAGCATCAGTACCTGATCGTAGACTCGCTTTTGAGTGCTTGCATTTGCAGCATTCAATAGGAGCATCTGCGGAGTCAGACCTTGGGCCAACGCTTGCGGTCAAAGGCGTCAAACTGTTCGTACTCGAAGGCCTTGCTGATTTCCACCATGCGGTCCGCGCGGAAGTTGAATAGCACCTGTTGGGATAACACCAGCGGCGTCATAGTGAGGTTCACACTCTACAGTCGTTGATGCTGTGGGGTGTCGATGTGCTGTTGCCTTGAGGTTCACATGCACACTATCATGGGGTGGTTACATTCCGACATCGGGTCAATTCCGACACCTACCCCAGATTCGAGCAAATGCAATACACTGCGACATCGGTGCTCACGCTCACGTGCAAGTTGGTGTCGTGAACGACGATATTCAGGCTGTGAAATTTGCGTTGTGCGTTATAGCAGCAGATGAGATGTCGCCGTGCCATCAAACGTTTTCGAATCGGGGGTGGGTGTCGGAATGACCCCGGAGTCGGAATTCACCCAACCCATGATACATGATCCTGCGGTCAGCCAGTGTAAGAGCAGCCATAGAGCTGCCATCTCCTGCAGAAGCAACATCTGATGAATTGCTCACCACAGCGTCGCCGTCCTCAACGGTGCCGACCGGCTTCTTGTCGTCGTCCACGATGACGAACGGCGGCAGCCACTGGTCGCTGACTGGCTTGCCATTCTCCCCTTCCTGCTCCCAGCATGCAGCATTCCTGCTCAGAGGTTGTACAATCACACTGCTAGGGCCAACAACGGTCACTTGGATGGGGTTTGCAGGCCAGGACCACTCGGATGGGCCACGGCTAACGGAGAAAAGGTGCACCTAAAAGTCGCTGCAGTCTGATGGTCAAAGTGCAAACCACACCCGCAGGGTTTTGACGGCGTCCAGGGCGCTGGTGAAGGTGTGCGGCGCCTCGCCCAGCACATGCGCGTACCACCCCTTCTTCACGATGTTCCAGTCTGCCTGCGGGATGCAGACACAATGCCTGCAATGAAATGTTTCAGGCATGTGCACAGGCTCATCACGGCTTGAAGCAGCAGCTGACCATTTTGACGGCACTGTGGCAGCTTTCGTCAGCTGTAATCGTACCCCTGGTGCTGATGCTCCTGCCGAGCATAGGCAGTCCGGATGCCGCACACTCTCAGTGTGGTCATGGTAACACGCATGACGCCGCTTGGTGTTTTCATGGCATAGGCAGTCGGCGGCGCAGCCCGCTTCCAGGTCCATCTTGGGCTTGTTCCCACAGTCAGTCGCCCATCGTATGCTTCATGAGAGTAGGCTGTCAATATTTGCACATCTGCTGTACCTCGTAGCGGTCCATGGTGACGCCCATGCGGCCGCCGCCGGACGCAATCTTGGCGTCGCAGCCCGCTGCATTGGCCTCCTTGAGGTCCTTCTCCAGCTGCTCCACAAAGCCGATGCTGCTACCGTCGGGCACATCGCGGCCGTCCGTCAGGATGTGCACGCGGATGCGCTTCGCGCCCTGCTTCACGCTGCCATCGATGAACTGCTTCAGCTGGTCGTACCGCGAGTGCACACCTGCGCAACAATGCAGACGTACGTCCCTGCTCTTCATAACATGAGGTTGTGGCCAGCTGTAATGACAGCTGAGTGTACAGCACCTTTACGCTGTGAGCCTGCGATTGCATGCTGCACTAAGCTGACTGCTGTCAGACAACAGGGGATGAAGCGGTTTACAACAGCCCGATGTGCCAGATGTGCCCCCTGCCGCTGTACAAGGAATACTGAAGTAGATACGCCACGCACCGCCATCGGACAGCAGGCCAATGAAGTGCAGCGTGTGCTCCGCCAGTGCTGGCTTGATGTATTGGAAGCCCTCGCCACTGAAGGCAGCACCGCTCTCCAGCGCAATGTCCACCAGCCGTGCACCCTGTAGTATGCAACAAGAGCATGCAAGGTGTTCATTGCATTCTTGCATCTTCTCCACATGACAGTGCTCGGCTGCATGGCGCAGGTCTCCCACATCTGACATTGTCACAGCCTTCTTGCTGTCATACTTCACGCCAGCGGCTGTCACCCAGAAGACACCCCTGAAACTGCTGGACTGCTGTTGTATTGGACGTCAGACACAGACAAGGATCACCTGGTCCACAACCTGGCCGGAGCCCAGCGCGTTGTGCCCCACCTCCGAGTTGCCCATGTCCGCATCACTGGGCAGCCCCACCGCCGTGCCGTGCGCCCGCACAGTCCTGTATGAGAATGCACCCAAAACCCCGCTCAAAGGTTGCCTCATCTCCCATACCGATGCGCATTCTCGTTGGAGAAGTGCTTGCATCTCCATCAGTTGAGTCCAATAGTCCAATAATTTTCATTGCTGCGGCACCTGAAGCGCTCCTCGTCCTTGCGCAGCGAATCATACACTGGCGTCTCTGCCATGTGGATGCCATTCCACTTGTCCTCCTTGTTGTAGCCGAAGCCGTCCAGGATGCACACCTGGAGACCATCAGTAGGAACCCTCAGGGTGAAATCGGCCCGGGGCCACACATGACATGATGACGGCGCAAGCAGCCGCCTTCATGTCCTTGCTCCCGCATGACTGTACACCCCGCGGAGCGATACTTTCCAAAGCACGAGAGCTGCTGTATCACAGCAGCATGCTGCAAGTGCCAGCCCGGGCCCAACAGCGAGGGTCAGCCAATTGCGATCTCAACCCTACGAGACAGGTGCAGCTCCGGTGTGACCAATTTTAGGACCGGCATGGGCCATAGTGCATTCAGGCAAGGCGCAAGCCTGCATTCAGCGCCGGCATAGCAGCTTCACAGCAGGACAGACGCCTGCATTCGCACGTCAAAGCAGCCCCCGTGCTGCACTGCAGAAAGGGATCTGCGACTGGCTGAGATTCCGGGGGGTTTCGATCGTGTTTACAAGAGAATGTGTGCACAAGTACTCAGCCACAGCAAGCGCTCACCATCACTGGGCCCTCGGGCTTCGGAATGGCGCTGTGCGGCCTGCATGGTGCAGGAGCCAATGTGAGCGGTGTTCCTGCTTGGAGTCGGACAGCATGACTTGCGTCCACATGGTGGCACCTTGACACAGAGCATGACTATCTGCGATGTAACACGTTGCTGCAAGTTCATTGAGCAGCACTCACTTCAACTGAAACCGCGCCATGGACTTCTTCTGCCCGCGCTCCCCATTCTCACCAGGCTCCATGGCTGCGTTTCTGAGCTCAAATCTCGGTGATGCTGTCGCGCAACCGGCGCCGAGTGTTCAAGCAGCCCCTCACAGCAGCTGAGCTCCGCTGCCAACTCTGAGCCATCGGCCCCTGGGAAGTCACGGAGTGTCGGTAGAACTAGATTGCTTAGGTCCAACAACTTCGCTCAACCCAAGTTGCAGCTCGGTTGGCGGCCATGAGAGACACATCAGGGCTTTGTGCAAGCGTTTCTCAGCCTACAATCGGAGAGAGATGAGCGACATCGATCGGGATTTCGGAGGCGAACCGGAGTGACCCCACAGCGGACACGATGCAGACGATGCCCACCCAACATTGCGTCGGTAAGCTTCTCTGTGTCTCACAGAACTCCTGCTGGCCTCTCAGTGCCGCCGTACCCAACACAACTGCCACTGTGTCAGCTTGCACGTGACGCTTAAAACCTGCTTGATCTTTTGCAGCCAAAACGCGGCCTAGGCTGGCCTGTGGCTGGTTGCACCTCATGCTGCCGCAGTACAGACAAGTAAAAGAGGCCTGCGGCGGCTCTGGCGGTGCTGGCGGGCTGTGGCGCGCGCCGATAGTCGCTGATCGAGGGCCCTTGAGTTGGGCACGTGTGTGACGTCTGACGCTCCCTCCATCAGGCACGCCTTACGCTCTGCATGCTTGCTGCATGGGCCTTCGTGAACGTGACAAACAGTTGCAGCTCGGCAGCACGCCGTAGGTCTGCCGAGGCTGGCGCTGGTTGCACGGTTGGAGGGACGCAGGAAAACATCAGCACGTGCAGCGAGTTGCCGGTTGCAGCAGCGTGCGGGCGCCCCGGACACGACCCAAGCCTACCTGAGATGGTTATACAGAGCGTCCGAGCGGCTTCATGCCGGTGATGCAACGCTTCGCGTGTGTCGGGCAGCGGATGGTCCCTTGGCGACCTGCACGTTTTTGGGTGATTGTTGGGTAGACGGGCAGCCGCTCAATAGCGCGCAGCCTGGAGCACTTTGACACATGCTGAATCTTCGACGCGACACATGTGCATGCTTGCCATATACGCTCGTCAGCCTGCGCACTGGTAGCGCATGAGTAAGCAAGTCTCACGCGGTGGCCAGAAACGACAGGGAATGCACTGCGTGAATCGAAAGCTGATACTTTCTATGTGCTGTTTGCTTTCGTTTCTGCTCCCATCCGCCGTGGGTGCCTGTACTTCTCGCTCGAAGGTCGTGACACGTGCAGCCGACCTCAGCAAGACTGCAACCGGATCCGTGCAGACAGCTCGGCGACAGTAACGGCACTTGTTTGAATCATCGTTGCGGCTTATTCGAGACTGAATCGCGGGCAGTGAGCAGGACCGGACGTGTCCGAATCAGATGTTGACCATGCCGCAGCTCATCTATCTGCCGCATGCGCTCTATGAGCCGACTGCACTTACGGCGCAGAGCGATCTGGCTGCTGTCCGGCGATGGATGCAGATCCGTTTTACGCATTTTAATCAACAATCGTCACGGTTTCAGTTTGTTCGTTGTGCCTGCATGCAGGTTTGCCACTAACACCGCTTTCAAGCCTCAGTCATCATGGCGCATGAGATCGCAGACAGCTCGTCGGAGGATCTGAAGGCCGAGGACTATGAGCCGGACCTGGCAGGAGTCGAAGGCCTTGGCAAGGGCCATATTCCAGGTGCGCAACCAATGTCAGTCTTGTTATGTGAGCATATAGTATAACCGCCACCGACCTGGTCTTGCTGCAAGCGTCAGTACCCGGCCGATGTGATCGTGTCCACGCATGTATTGGGTCGTCATGTCCGCAAGTCTATCTGCAAATCTGCTATCTGCAAGGCGTGTATTTTCCAGATTGCCGCCGGCTGCCAGCATCAGTCCTGCCGCCATGGCAGGGATCCCACTCAGCAGCGCAGGCCACGCTGCGCCCCTGGCACGCCTGCTGCTATGGCATCTTACGTGTACTGCACTGCTGCTGTAGACAAGGAGGAGCTGGAGGGATGCAACCACCCGCCCATGCCGATCACCGGCAAGTTTGCCGCCGTCAAGTGGCTTCTATTTGAGGGTGGCACGCCCTTTGATGTGAGTGGATATGATCACCAAGCAATGACGTTGTGTACGCTTTCAGTGACAATAATGTGTGATAGATGTGTGTACATCGTTGCGAGGCGCAGAGGAAAATGCTTGCTGCTGTCTCTGTTCTGTTCTTCAGCCGTTTCAGTTGGTGTCACACGACATGGACTGCCTGTGCATGCAGGCCTTCCTGACGGCAGCCTCAGCCCAGGTGGGGCAGGTCATCCTGACGCTGCCTCACTCCCTGGCGCAAACCAACATCATCGGCGGCACCATCCTGCAACTGACATTCGCCACGTGGGCCATGTATACCCTGTACCTCATGGGTGAGCATCTGTGGCGTGGTGATGCCGCATGCTGTTGCACCTGCAGAACAGTTCACAGCGCACACGCTTGACCAGTCGGCTGCATGTCTTCAACTCAACCCTCGAGTGCTTTTCTCATGCATATGTGCTGTATGTTGAGATGGACGATGCACCACATGCGGATGTTGTGCCTGCAGTCATGCTATACCTGGACTACAAGAACCGCTGCATCAAGGCGGGCACATGGTATGACGAAGATGGCAAGGGCCGAGCCTGGAACACTCAGGTGACTATTGCTTTGGTATTATGTTTGCTGCACTGACACCTAGAGCCGCATCTGGATTTCAAATGCTGGACCATGGGGTCCGCATTCTGCCAAGTGGTTGGTCCTTGCATTGCCTTCTCAGGTCAGCATGTGAACCTCTGACATGGTCACCGCCAGACCCCCTTCGATATTGTCCGCTTCTGCCTCATGCAGTACTTCGAGATGATTGGCGGGCTGACCTGCAAACCGCTTTCCATCTTCACCCTCGTCGTCTGCATCTTTGCCGCCCTTGGCTCATGCCTGCCACAGATCGTGGCGTCGAGCAGCAATGTGTACAGGATAAATGAGAATATCAACAAAAGAGGTGGGTTGCACTCGTATCATGCGTCGTGTGTTTTTGCGGCCAAAAGGTCTAGTCCACATGTGCGCCTGGCGTGCAAAGGTGGCACTATGCACAGGGGCTGAATCTCTGTCCACCAAGTGCAGACTGGGCCATCATCTTTGGTGGTATCATGACCTCATTGAGCTTTGTGCCGAGCTTCCGCAACATGCGCATCTTCGCCATCTACGCTCTCATAGGTGCGTGTGACACGTTGGTCGCTTCACATCCGGTAATGCATTGAATTCTCAGCCTGCTGCATTGCCCTGTGACAGACATTCTGTGATAAGCCGACAGCGTGTCTGCCGGCTGCGACATCAATGCAGACTGTCCATGCATTCCTGCTGCACATTCAAATGCATGCTGTGTTCACACGGATCCGTGATTCGATGGTGCAGGCACGACCTTCACAGCGTGGTACATGACGGGCACATCCATCGCCAATGGTGTCGACAACTCGGTACGCTTTCATTGGCTATGTACGATTGCAGTCTTGCAGCACTGGTGGCCCCCGTCAACAGCCAACAGCTCGTGGTTGCAGTTAGCTGATATTGCAGCTGATCGGTTGCATGCTGCTGCAACGCAGGTATGGACAGCAGCACCCTACGACGGGTGCGTACGCTGTAAGGAGTTCAGTGATTGGTTACTGGAAGGCAATGTTTTGTAGCAGAGTGTGTCATGCAGTGGCAATCTTTGCAGTTTCAGCATATCTCACAATGGGCGCCTCATTGAGTGGAAGCTCATCTCACGCACTGCAGGCTGGACGGATTTTTTGATGGCTTGGTAAGCACCCTCAACCATGCCTGCTAAAATGCACTGCGCACTGGGACTTTTTCTGCTCATCTCTTTCAGATGAGCAGATGTGCAATCGTTGCGGTGAAGGATTTGTGTCAACAATGAAGACAGCACACTCACTCGAGACTCTGATTTGGTGCAGACGAACATCCTCTTCACATTTGGCGGGCACTTCATGCTGCTGGAGGTGCTGGACAGCATGTACAGGCCTGCCAAGTGAGCCATGACTCCTACAGTGTGGCTTGTGAACAAGTAGTGCTTGATACAAAATGTGTATTTAAGTCAAAGGCGGCCAACCAGGTCGACAGCTGTCCGTGTTGCTCTTCACATAGTCAGACCCATTCATAAGCAGCACGATTTCGACCATGCTTGCTGCCTGCAATAGGTTCCACAAGGTCTTTGCCTGCAGCTACAGCTACGTCTTTACTCTGACGATCCCCAACTCGGTGGGTGCTTAATTCTTGTTTTACATCCATGTCCGTCTTGTTTTACATCCATGTCCGTCTGTCGATGCCATAAGCAGATTGGACTGTGCGCTGTCATGCAGGATCACGCTGGAGTGCAGCATCAAGCAGTGACTTCACACTCAAACCGCCTGCTTCAAGTGCGCAGGTGCTCACATATTGGGCCTTCCCGGCAGCAACTATTCTCAATGGCAACGCCTTTGCAGTCTACCCTGCCTCTGGCTACAGGACGACAGCCATCATCCTCATGATCGGACATCAGATGGTGGCATTCCTGCTATTCATCATGCCGGTGTGTCGTTTCCTCCTGCCAGCCTCATCTGCTACGCTGTTCTGGAAGCGAAGTCGGTGGCCGGGCCGACAGCACACATGCTGCGCCCTTCCGGCGGCCTTGACGCCCACCGATTCCCGTCCTGCTGTCTGACATGGTTCGTTCGATACGTCGGTGCAGGTGTTCTACATGTGGGAAAAGGCCCTGAAAATCCACGACAAGCCGTATTACATGCGGCTGCCGCTGCGGTTGCCCGTCGCCGGCGGTATCTGGCTGCTGGCCGTCGCCTTCCCCTACTACAATGTGAGAAGCCTCGTCTCCGTAGCACTTCTTATTTGACCCTGCTGCCTTGCTGCCGCTGATTTTAATCACATGGGCGGTCTGCAATGTGTCAAGCAGTAGGCGTTGTGGCGTATGTTATATGCAAAATTGCCAATGGGCTGATCCTTGCTGTCTCCATGCTGCTGCAGATCATCAACAGCATCCTGGGTGCCTTCACCACTAGCTTTGAGGTTCGTTTGCCAAAGTGATGTATGATGCTGATTTGGAGACTGGTCAGTTGTGATGCACGCATCATTCAACATCCGCCCACTGCAAAATCCATGTGCCTTCAGACGTACCTCATCCCCACCGGCGTGTTCCTATGGGTGTACCGCCACAAGGCCGCCCGCGACGCAGCTCCCAAGGCGCCCACCAAGTGCGTGTTGTGTGCCGTGCCCAGCACGTCCGGGTTGACGTCCAGGTCATGAGCCTGCGATCCCACTTGAGCACCTCACATGCCGGCTGTCACCCACTTGCCGTGCACTCACCTTGGTCGTGCTTTTTGCCCAGGTGGATTGGCGGCTGGCTAGGTGTGCTGAGGGGCTGAGACACAAGCACTTGCACGTGCATGCTCACATGCGGTCACCTCATACACTGTGCTGTGCAATTGGACCCGCCTGTATGCTTGCATCCTTACACATCATGAAGAGTGAAAGCCAGAACAGGCCATCTGGTGTGCGCCTTGCAGGCTGCCAGATGCTCAACCTCGTGATTTTCGTGACAATTGCGGTGTGCGGCGTCGGATTCGGGTGAGGGGCTGGCTGTCGATGCTTTATTTGGCAGCATGCCGGCAGATCATCGTGCAACTAGACGCAACCAAAACAAGTCTCGGCATCGGCCACCTGCTTGCACTGAGGTCCTTCATGTCCACCTCGCAGCATGTATGCTGCAATCAAGAGTTTCGTTCAGGAAGTCAATACCTTCGGGTAAGGCGACGCTGCTCTTCACCCTACGATTTTGTGTGGCCGGCGACCGCAGAAGCATCTTTCATTGCATGTTCTGGCACTTTGATGCGCAGCACCTGAAGCAATGTGTGTGCCACCTTCTGCAGCATCTTTCCAGCGTGCTACCAATGCTAGACGTTGTCCTATCAAGCACAGCGACAGACGCGGCATCCAACCCGCAGCACCTCAGACAATGCTGCTCAGGGAGGAGGAATGACAGAAGGCATATGCGAGAATGGTCAGTCTCAGCAGTGTCGGGAGGCGGGGGAGGGTCAATATCAGGAAAGGACATGCCGCAGCAGCGGAGCGTTTCATTGGGCTTTGCGGGGCTGTAAGGTGGCATGGTCTGCACGCCAGGGCCCGGCCTGCGTTGGTTGGGCAACGTCGAGACTGATCAGGCAGCATCGATCAGGACACCGATCCTAGGCTAGAATGTATATCTTCGCTTGCTGCAATGCAACGGCAGGCCGTCAATTCGACGTCCTCGTGCGCACAGTGTTGTCGCAACGAATGCGTCACATGTATTTCTGAGTCCGGTGAGCTACTTATAGCGCGCTTGGTGTTGTCAACTGCGTTGGCAGCAAGTTCTTGGGGCGGGCGCACAGGATGGACGTCTTTTATTTGCCGGTTGCACTGCACATTCTCGGTTGTAGTCTTGAAGGGTGAGCTTGTCTGAGATTGTGCCGCTGACAGCCGGCTTGCATGCGATGTTGTGAAACGGCATGTCCTTCTCTTTGAGCGATCTGCTGTTGAGTTGCAACCCACACCACAGTGCCGCAAGCTGTGAGCAGTGTCAGCCACAGCAATCTGAGTGCTGCAGATGCTTACATAAGCACATGAAATTTGCCGCCCACATGCACGGCCGCCCTGTGGCAACTGGAGTCCACTCAGGGTTTTGAAGTTCGGCTATCGAATGCCACGCAATCCTGTCTTCCAGCGGCGTTCACTCCGCATTCGCGCTCACGGCAAGTACGCAGTAAGACTTGCACCCGTGTTTGTGTAGCAGCAGTTGTTTGAGGAGTTTGCTGTGCTGGGCGGTCCGATAGCTTACCGGGAATCTGTGCACGACCCGTTCCCACCTACGGGCTTGCAAAGCCGCAGGCTGCGTTGCTGAAGCACAAAGTGTCGGCTCGAGTGGCTCAGGCAGTCGCAAAATGGGCCTGATGGCGCCCATGGCGGCAGCCGGGGGCTCAGGAGGCTCACTCCACATGCACCAGCACTGCAGAATGGCACAGAGCATCCGGCCGCCATGGCGATCGCACGTGCAGCCGTTTCAGTGCACCAGCAGGAGCCGCTGTGCAGCGGCAACAGGCCGCTCAGCGCTGCAGGCAAGCTGATGAGTGCCATGCAATGCCATGCCGCCACCGCCTGCAGAGCCTCAAGGGGGCCCGTGCATCTTCATGCTGCATTAGCCGCCGCATGACAGCGGTGTGTATCATGCGCTCTGTAGGTGCGGTGCGACGATTTTCCACGGCCCAACTTCGACAACACATCCGGGTTCTTGGACGCAGCAGCCCTTTCAGCAGGTACCGTAACTTATTTGGAGCTGCGCTCAGACATTTGCTTCTTGATTTGCAGTTCCTTTGTCCAAGTACATGCGGATGCCAGGGAATTGACAATTCAATGATGTAGGAAGTCAATGCTCTACGAAGTGTCCTCATACACCTGTTGCTGTGCTCAAAGCAGCACCAGGCCGGAGTGGGTCAAATGGATCGTGATCGCTGGCGCTCTTCTGTTGGGGACTGTTTCACTGCAGCAATGAGCCACGTCTGAAGCGTGCTGGTGACTACCCCATGCAGAGCTCAAAGGAGCGCCCAGGCCAGAGCGGCCGCTGCGGGTCGTGATAGCTGGCGGCGGCCTTGCGGGCTTGTCCACAGCGAAGTACGTGGCAGATGCGGGCCACATCCCTGTGGTGCTGGAGGCGCGCGATGTGCTGGGTGGCAAGGTTGCCGCCTGGAAGGTGGGCAACTTTTGCGTCCGCTGGTATGTCATGAGCATGGGAGTGCCAGATTGGCAGCCAGCTTACAATCAGATGAGAGGGGCTTCAGGCAGTGAGCAAGGGTAGCTGCTGACATGTGTTTTCCACGTTACTCGCTGCAGAGTCACCACGTGATCATGGTGTGATGTGTGCACACAGGATGAGGATGGTGATTGGTACGAGACGGGGTTGCACATCTTCTTCGGCGCCTATCCCAACATGATGAATGTGTTCAGGTGGGTCATGCGCTGTGCACTGCCAGCTGCTTTGCGCATTCAAGCAAGTGCCCGCAGCCAGGCAGACACCTAAATGCTGTGTCATAGTTCAAATCTCAGTGACTCATGCATATACGGTGCTGCTTAAGGCGCACTGAAAGGCTTGCTTGCTTGAATGTGTGACTTCATGTAAGGTGGTAACATGTTCACACCTTTCGCAGGGAGCTGGGCATCGAGGACCGGCTGCAGTGGAAGCAGCACTCCATGATCTTTGCGATGCCCGACTCTCCGGGCGAGTTCAGCCGCTTCGACTTCCCGGATATTCCCGCGCCCCTCAATGGCGTGGTCGCGATTCTCAGGTGCAAGGCAACACATGTTCACACCTGGTGTCCAAATGTTGACAACTGGTTACCTCTCGGATGTCCTGGCGCTCGTCCAGTAGCTGGGTGCTGTCATCGAGTACAGTTGGTTCACCACTCACCATGTTCGTGAAGCAGCTGGTGGCTGGGCTGAAATTGCTGGCCGCTTGAGGCTGCAGCCCCAAGGTTTTGCCGTGGCAGCTGCTGGCGCACCTTGCAGCTGTCATATTGCAGCACCGTGCAAAGGCGACAAGTGCTGGGTTGGCACGGGTGGGCTGCCGTCGACATCTTGCGTATCACATGGCTGATCACTCCGTGCGTCCTCCGCTGCAGGAACAACCAGATGCTCAGCTGGGAGGAGAAGATTCGATTTGCCATTGGGCTGCTGCCGGCGATCGTGGGCGGCCAGGACTACGTGGAATCGCAGGACCACCTCACTGTGAAGGAGTGGATGAAGCAGCAGGTGCTGGTGCTGCTGAGGTTGTTTCTGTCTGGCTGCTGCTGCTGCTGCTGCTGCTGCTGAAGAGTGCAACAGATGGTTTTGCTGTGGCATATGTTGGCAGCGCAAACCCTCATCTCTAGTTGGCCAGCCTCACAGCATCTCCGTACACAGCAAGGAGTGGGAACATGATGCAGCCCCCATGTCTCCGGAGAATACACCTATGCAGCCCATGCTGCACTGCAGGGCGTGCCAGAGCGGGTGAACGACGAGGTGTTCATTGCCATGGCCAAGGCGCTGAACTTCTGCAACCCGGATGAGCTGTCCATGGTGTGCGTGCTGATCGCGCTCAACCGCTTCCTGCAAGAGCGCCACGGCTCCAAGATGGCCTTCCTCGATGGTGCGCTCTGGGTCTGCATTGGCACCTTCGACCACTAGACAGAATGCGCATGTCCACTTACTGGAGCACTTCAAACAACAGGGCCATGATCGTCAACATGGCCCCCTGTACATGGGATGCGTGCAGTCTGGGCTTGGTGACGTCAAGAGCTTGCACTGCGCGGCTCTGTGACTCTTCACCATGTGCATATTGCTGTGATTGTGTTGCACTGTGCTGATGGGATGCTCCCGGTCCACAGGTGCGCCGCCAGAGCGGCTGTGCCAGCCGCTGCTGGAGAGCGCCAAGGCGCGGGGCGGCGAGCTGCACTTCAACTCCCGTGTCAAACGCTTCCTCACAGGTCAGCTGGCGCTGCGAGCACTTTTATTGACGACCCTGCGTGGTTTTCATGCCTGAAGCCTGATGGATAGAACCCACAGCCAGCAGTACCACATGCTGGTCCTGTGTAGTGCAACAACAACATAGCAGCACAGTCCAAGTACCACCTATGGTGGCTGCTGGCTGCTGCAGGCGAGGACGGCGGCGTGGACGGCCTGGAGCTCACAGACGGCCGCGTGGTTGAGGGCGACCTCTATGTGTCCGCCATGCAAGGTCTGGGATGTCCAACGGTATTCTCGTGCAGTGTGCCTGTGACATTGCAACCTGGCTCGTGACACCGCACTGTGGCTCGGCTGCAAAGGGGATTTGACCCTGGACACATGGGGCCACACGACATCAGCTAGTTGTACATGAAGAGTGCCCAGTCACATAAGTCTGGCATCAAGTGGGTTGGTGATGCAGCTTCCATCATGCCAATTATGCAGTGGACATCCTGAAGCGGCTGATCCCGGAGCCGTGGAAGGACATCCCCTACTTCCGCAAGATGGACAAGCTGGTCGGCCTCCCCGTCATCAATGTCCACATCTGGTGCGCAACTGCTGGTGATGGCAGAGGCATCAGCTCTCAGCCAGCACCGCCTTGTGTCGCTTGAGTTAAGCATCCGTACGCCATCAGTGAGTGCTGCCAGACATGTAGCAGGGCAGCAGAATTTCCTTGACACGATGGCTTGTTGATAGGCTCTGATGTGTCGCAGGTTTGACCGCAAGCTGTCGACAGTGGACCACCTGCTGTTCAGCCGCTCAGACCTGCTGTCGGTGTACGCTGACATGTCAGTTACCTGCAAGGTGCACAGCATCTGCAAGCCATCACTTGACACTGGACAGTCCATCCGCTGCACCTGTTGACACTCTGTGATCTGACATTGTGGGGAGTTTGCAGTGTGTATGAGATGAACATGCATGCGCATTGGCTGCCCTGTGTCTATCGCAAAAGTTCACTGTCTTCAAAACTGCTCTGTGCAATAGGAGTACTACGACCCCAACAAGAGCATGCTGGAGCTGGTGTTTGCGCCTGCGGACGAGTGGATTGGCCGGTCAGAGGATGACATCGTTCAGGCCACCATGGTGGTAAGCAGCTCCGCCTCAGCTGCCCTGTAGTTACATGGCCCTTGATGTGCGCAAATGCTGTTGATTGCCAGCATGGTCGGTATCCTGTTTTGTTATTGGGACTGTGTTTTGCTTCTCGTCATCAAGCCTGTACATGTGTGCCAGCACGCTCATCATCAGTATCGCCCTGTCGCTGATGTGCCTGAAGTCGCCGAGCATCGTGGCTGGCTATCACATCCATGCCATTTCCTCTTGCCACCCTGTAGAAGCTGGAGCGGCTGTTCCCGGGGGAGATCAATGTCGCCAAACCCTGTGGCACAACATTGCATCGATGCCCTTCTTGTTCCACCCTGTAGGAGCTGGAGCGGCTGTTCCCGGGGGAGATCAAGGCGGACCAGTCGCTGGCCAAGATCCTGAAGACGCACGTCGTGAAGACGCCGCAGTCGGTCTACCGCACTGTGCCCGGCTGCGAGGTGTGTACTCTGTGCGCCATGCATGAGGAACGGGCCGTGCAACCCCTGCGTGTCCTCTGCAATGTGTATATGTCCTTTGTTGTGTATATTGTTGTGTATGAGGGGAATGGGTAGCGCACTGCTGTGTGCCCGTCGCAAGGTGTGCATGCCCTTTGTTATGCATGAGAGTGGGAGATGGTTGTTGGTGAAGGGCGGGATTTCGGCGATTGAGTCTTGGAAGATGGTGCCTGTGCGAGTATACGATGTCGGTCATCCGCAGCGCTTGCTGAATGACATGTTGTATGTGTGCTGTGCAGGCGGCGCGGCCGCTGCAGAAGAGTCCCATCCCGCGGCTGTACCTGGCGGGCGACTTCACGAAGCAGAAGTACCTGGCGTCCATGGAGGGCGCCATCCTGTCCGGCAAGCTCGCCGCGCAGGCCATCGTCAAGGTCAGTTTACAGGAGATTAATGCATCCCAAACCAGTTTCAAGGGTTGGCATGGGCATGCTGGGGATGCTTGCAGGGCGCCATCCTTGCCCCGCAAGCTCTCAGCGCTGGCCATTGTCGAAGTCGGCTCCCAGTTGAGTAGAAGCTCCAACCCAAACAGGGTTATCATTTTAAAATATCAACGATCATGGTCATCATCAAGCTACCAGTTTACGAAGCTCGCCGTGCAGGCAAAAGCTGAAGTGCTTCCAGCCTATCCACCTGTTCAGGGATCGTTACATGTGCAGCCATCCTATGTGACAAGATATTGCATCGATAGCGTTGCGTCAGATGCACGTGCTGCTGTGAAAAGCACATTGCTGACCTGCAATTCTGTCTTTGTTGCTGTGAATTCTATGGGTGCCCCTGCTTGTTGCTGAGGTCGTGTTTGTGTGCAGGACTGGAACGAAGCACCGGCGCCAAAGGCTAAGGGCAGCCAGAAGCAGCAGCAGGAGACGCCGCAGCTTGCAGGCGCAGCATCATGATGCAGTCTCAGGCCCGTGGCGGCTTGAGACTGCACCAGACACCCGTCAGATGTCGAGCAGCCATTGTTGCATGGGAGGCCGCTTGACAAAGTCGTCATCTTACATCCAGATTAGCATCTCGATTTGCTGAGTTGTACCTGGTCTTGGTCCTGAAACCTCTCTTGCAGTTTCATGGTGTACACTAATCAACATACAGCCCAAAGCTCACACACATTTACAGACTTGCCGGTCAATCCAGATCAACATGGCCCAAAGATCTAGGTTCATCACCTCTTGCCCCAATTGTTGTACACATGGCCGCCATTGCCATCGGAGTGCCACACTGCCAGGTGCAAGCCAGGATTTTTGGAGCCACTGCCAAGAGCAGCGTGCCATGCCTCGGCATCAGACTCGCCAGTGACACCATTGACGCGCACCTGGGTGAGACCCGCAAGACGGCTGGCGACAGCCGGGCATTGAGCCATTGTCGCCATCAAGACCTTGAGGCTGCGCAGAGCTGCGAGCTGGTCCGGCAATTCCGACAAACGTATGCGCGGCATCGCATACAGCAATTCGCTGACAGCAACGATTTTCAGCCTCGTCAGAGTGTTGAGAGATGTGGGCAGTGCTGTCACGCCGCAGCCCTCCAGCTGGAGGTGAGACAGGCGCTGCAGCTGACTCAGCTGCTGTGGAACGGCGCCCCACGCGTCTCGGTAGGGCATCAGCCTGAGCACCTGCGGTAGCACACCACAGCCTCTGGGCGTCTGGAATGGGCTCTGCACTCCACCTTCAGGCATGCCCTGCGCATGCGAACATGCCAGTGACGAGTTTATGTGCTGATGCTGCAGGAGCGGATGATGCGGATGGCATGTGTCAAGCGAGCAGCTGCACCTCCTGCCATATCGCTGTTCATGTGCTGGTGCCCTACCTCCAGTGCGGTGCAGGCAAAGATGTCGTCTGGAAACCCGCCGACGTCCGTCGGCGCCCACGGATCCACAATCTTCATCCAACTCAGGTCCAGGCACGTGAGTGCCGTAAGACTGCTGATGCACCGCCCCACCGCCACGCTGTCGGCATATGCAGTCTCGATCTGCAGCTCCAGCGTACACAGCGCCGGCAGCAGCCGCACATAGTCGAGGCACGCACGGCTGAAGTGCTCGCCGTACGCCACAAGGTGCTGGCACCCCATCGGGTCTGCGGCCGCCAGCATGCCGATGAGGGCGCTGAGGAAGGCTGACTGCACCCCCGCATCGGATCCAGCCTGCAGCAGGGGGTTTGCCGCGCTTGGGCGAGCGGCTGCACGACCTTGCTCGATGCCTGAGCTGAATGCGGCCAGTTGCATCCGCCTGTTGCGCACTGCACTCCCTAGGCAACGCCACATGCACCGGCAGCACTCACTGGGTCTGGAGAGGGTGCGAACCCGATACAGACGTTTTCGATCGATGCAGCGTGGGGTCTCCAGATCTGCAGCACCCGCGCCGGCTCGGCAGCGACTTCATAAATAGCATATATCGCTGCACCGGAGTGGAAGTCCCCAATGACGCGCTTGAACAACTTCGGCTGAGCGGCGAGGCGCCTCCAGCGGCGGCAAACCTGGTTGAGTCCCCGCATCCTGCGAGCAGTCACTATCAGCGCCGTTTCGGATGTGAAACACATGGCGCACCCCTAGACCATCGCACGTGCTAGCGCAGCTTGCGACCGAAACAGACCCCAGCTACGTGTGGCCAGCGGGCCCAACTCTGCCAGTATTCAACACTGTTGAATATGTGCAGCAGGGGCTCGTCTGGCAGGCTGTCCAGGCAGCATGCAGGTGTGGCCATGATGGCGCTGGTGCAGCCGGGTGGCCACGCGCAGAAGTGGCAATCTCGGCCGAAAGCTGTCTTCGCAACGGGATCCTGCGTGATGCGGCGCAGCGCCACTGACACCAGGTACTGATGTGGTTATTGCGAGCAACAGACGCCAATAGTAGCTGCTGCTGACTCACTTTCGCAGAAAAGTGAGGGGACCTGTTCATGAATTGTCCACACCTCGAACAAGTGTGCCACTGCATTTTCTCCGTCATATCCTCAAATGCATCTGAAGACCTCGTGAGGTGTGTGCTGCAAGCGACTGCGGCGTTGACTCTGCTATCCTGCGTCTTTTTGAAGATTTCGATTTGGGGGTCTTCATCAGCTAGGGCCTTTGTTGTTCCAGCGGGTGTGCAGCAGCTTCGACAGGCATTCGAACGGATACCCGGACATTATCCACTCAGTTGCCGCAATGTTGCAGCACTTCTCTTCTCGCAAGTCCTTGTCACTTGACCACGTTGGCACCAGTTGGCACAGGAAGATTGAAGTGCTGATCAAATGCGGTCCCTGACAAACAGCAGCTCGTGTGAGGCGTGCATGAACCTGTGCAGCATGCAGCAGTAAATTCAGCTGAGTGGCAGCCCCGCCGCATTGCGCCAAAGGGCAGCGCCAGCGGACACCGCATGCCTGCACATCCTGTGCACAAAGCCTTCGCCAAATCTTTGATTTCAGCAGCAGCCTGGGCAAGCGGTCAGAAAGACAGGCAGTCTTCGGCAGCGACACGCCAGCGAGGACGCCGCCAGCTGCGGCCCCAGCTTCAGCCTGCGCTGGTTCCGGCAGCCCGCCCTGCACACCGGCAGACAAAGCCCGCGGGACACCTCTGAAGCCTGAGGCGCGGCCATGGAGTGGCGCCGCTGCGAGCCGGGCGGCGCCAGCGACCCGCCGCCGGCTGCGCGCATCGGCCACGTCGCGGTCGTGGTGGACGCCCGTGCGATCTGGGGCACCGAGCTGCTGGTCGTGCACGGAGGCATCGGCGAGGACAAGCACGCCCTCAGGTCTGCAGACACGCGGCCCACTGGACATGCTTCGGGTGGCGGAACCCAGCTGCCTGCCTGGTGGCGCTTGTGGCTGCTGGCTTCAGTGGCTGTATGGTTGCTACACTGTGCCGTCCATGCACCAGATTTGCGCAGGTCGACATGAATGTCACAGCCAAAGGTGCTGAAATTTGCCTGGCCAGGGACGTGGCGGTCATGGAGGCTGGGGATGCTCATTGGCTCAGGCCGGCCCCCGCATCCGGGAGCGGTCCAGCTGCGCGCGCCTTCCATGCAGCCGCCGCGATCGACAGGACGCTGTACGTGCATGGCGGTCATGTGTATGTGAAGGAGAAGAAGGGGCTGCACAAGTTCGACGACCTCTGGGCTTTGGACACGGTGGGTCATCTGGCCTGAGATGCGTTTGGTGACAGGATTGCACGACTGCACTGCCTTCGCGACTCCGCTGGCATGGTCAAACTGGTGGCCGAGCCATGCGAGGGCCTGGGGCATCCTGTCGTGCACGTCATGGCACCTGCAAGCTGTCTTTTGCATGGCGTGGATGCCGCGACTGCGGCGGCGGTGCCAATGCTTGGCCCGCGACTGCGCCATCAGATGCAAACTCTCCAGATATCTGACGCACCTTTGCATGCTCGACATAGGACGCCTGGGAGTGGTCGTCACTGGAGCTGCGCGGCGGTGGCGGGGTGCGCCCCTCCGCCCGCGACTTTGCCAACTTTGCACATAAAGAATCTTAGAAGTGTGACGTACCTTTGCATGCTCGACACAGGAGACCTAAGAGTGGTCGCTGGTGGAGCTGGGTGGCGGCGGGGTGCGCCCCTCCGCCCGCGATCCTGCCAAAATTGCACATGCACAGTCTAGAGCTTGAGAGGGATCGGACCCTTGTTCCCCCTGTCGACACAGGACACCTGGGAGTGGTCGCTGGTGGATCTTGGCGGCGGCGGAGTGCGCCCCTCAGCCCGCGACTTTGCCAAGCTGGCTGCGCTGCCCGGCGGCCGGCTGCTGCTGTTTGGCGGGCTGGACGCCTCCGAGAAGCGGCTGGACGATGCCTGGATCTTTGACTCGGCCACGTGAGCAGTCTGTGTCAACTTTGTCAGCATGTGCTCGATTTTAGCTCCATCAGGAGCCAATAGTACATTTTTGGAACGGGTATCGGAGGCAAAGGGTGCTGTAGTATGATATGAACTCGGAGACTCAAGCAATGCTGTCAGTCGATAGTGCTGCCTTGTAGGCCTGCATGACATGTAAAGGTTGGGCATTGGTGATCGTCAACCGGTGCTGGACTCTAGCAATCACATCAACCTTGTGGAAATGCATCGCTAAAGTTCGTTTGGTCATGAATCTTCAGGCGCACCTGGAGCGAAGTGCGTGCTGGCGGCACCCGACCGAAGCCGCGCTACGGGCATGGCCTGGCGCTGCTGGGTGGCCCTTTAGTGGGCACCTCAGCGGCGGCTGCCGACCCGCGCGCCCTGTTGTTTGCCGGCGAGACGGCCTCAGGTGTGATGCTCGCATTCCAATCGCGCAGATGCCTGAATCGCAGGCATGATGTTATGATACCGCACCCTCAGGCAATGTTGCCCATGCCTCTGGCAGTCTTGCCATCTCTGGTGCTACTGTTTGGAGCATGTGCCAGACTTGGGCAAACTGAACGCAGTCTACAGTGCCCAGCAAATGTGCTTGCAGCAGGCTGCTTTGAGTCTGCTGTGCAAATGGTGCTGAGTGCTGTTGACTGTGAAGCGCTTTGTAGTCCATCAATCGGTTGGCAGATCACAGTTGCAGGACGTGCATGTCGAACAGTCACGTTTTGAACGTCAATGCTCAGCGGCTCTCCTTGTACGCTGCCACCATGCAGGCGCTGTTGCAGACGTGCATGTGCTGCGGGGGCTGGCAGCACCAGCTACAAGCGGAGGTGGCAGCGATGAAGCCAACAGTTCCCAGCCATCGTGGACACCGCTGGAGATATCTGGAACAGCGCCGGCGCCACGCAAGGGCCATGCCATCGCAGGTGAAGAGCGCATCATAGCCTGAATGACAGCATCTTCTCCATGTTTGCATGCACTCGTCCACTAGGAGTCAATGGAGTTTTGGTGAGCAGGTGATGCCTGTGGCAGCCTTGACTGGGTCGCATGCCACCGTTGCTTGCGGGCCTGCTGGATCGAAACCCTTTGTTCTACTTGCAGCTATCAGCCGCGGCATCGTGGTGGCGTGCGGCCACACGGCGACAGTGGGCTGGCTGCGGTCGCGCACCGACACCTTCCACTCGGACGTGCACCTGCTGGAGGCCGTGCCGCCAGCGGCGGCGGCGGCGTCGGGCTCAGCAAGCGGCCTGCGCTGGGTGCAGCTGTCCGCAGGTGGGGACTGATTGGTGGCGCACATCCTGTCAAGTGTCCCTGATGTGGGCACCTGTCTGGAGGCTGTGCGGGCGGTGGCGGCGGTGGCGCCAGAGGTCTCCTGGTGGCGTGCAGGGGAGCAATTGTCCGCTCTCACGGGTTTGCTCAGCTGCATAATCACTCCTCTTTTTGGCGTTGGGTTCTTGGTTGACTTTATCAGCTCGCATCACAACCATGCGCTGCACATCCATGCAAGAGGTGAATGATGGCCCCAGAAACAGGTCTGCACAACTGAGGTGTTGCCCCACCAGCATCTGCATTTGTTTTGCAATTCAGGAGCCGGCGCTGAGCCAGCTGCGGGGAAACTCGCGGG
This sequence comes from Tetratostichococcus sp. P1, assembly GCA_036584455.1. Lineage (NCBI taxonomy): Eukaryota > Viridiplantae > Chlorophyta > Trebouxiophyceae > Prasiolales > Stichococcaceae > Tetratostichococcus > Tetratostichococcus sp. P1. The sequence continues at coordinate 2,498,711 of BTPI01000008.1, read as the reverse complement.
GCCGGCGCCTCGTGAGTACCACACGCTCACCGCCTTGGCTGATGGCCGCCTGCTGCTGTTCGGCGGTGAGACCGCCATGTTGCATTGTGTGATTGCCGGGAGGCCGCATGTGGAACCTTCAGGCAATGCTTGGCGGCCTCACATCCATGACTGGGTAGATTGTCACCGCCTGGTCGCCTCGCATCAAATGGGTTTTGCAAGGTTGTGGTCTTGAGAGGTCGCCTTCAATCGACAAGGTGACATTGCAGGTGGCAATGGCAAGGAGATGTACGGCGACGCCTGGTGGCTGGTGCTGCCCGGCGCAGAGGCCGCGAGCATACCGCCTCCAGTGCAGCAGCCGGTGCAGCAGCCACAGCGGCCGCCGCAGCAGCAGATACAGCAGCAGGCCGCAGCGTCGGCCGCGGGCCCGCTGATCGACATGCCGGGCAGCCCTGTAGCGCCGGCGACCGCCTCGGCGGCCACCAGCCCCCGGCCGCCGCCGCAGCCGCAGCAGTCCACCCCGCAGCAGCAGGTGTTTCACTGCCCTGCCCCATGCTGACCTCAGAGCGGCCTTGTGCGTGGACAGTAGTATTGCTGTTGCTTGTATGACACACCCAGCACCCTGCCCTGCACTGCGCTGCGTATTGCTCCAAGGGATGCAGTTACATTCGACGTCAAAAGCTGCCAGCAGTGACACCAGCTTGGTGGGGGATAGGTGCCAGTGCCGGTGCCACCGATGCTGGGCTTGTCGACTTCAGCTCGTGCACCACAACCGGTCTTGTGTCCATGAGTCTTCAGGCGGCGCAGCGGCCTTCGCCGCCAAAGTCTGCGGCGGCGGCGGCAGCGGGGCCCGCCTGGTGGGAGAGCATCGCCTCCACCGCGCGCTCGTGGACGCCCGGCGGCGGCGGCGGCGGCATTGGCGGCGGCAGCGGACAGCAGCCGGGCGGCGCTGCATCAGCAGTGGCTGCAGCGGGCGCCACGACGGCCGGCCTGAGCATGACTGGCGGCAGCAGCCTCATGGACCAGGATGCAGGTGCGTGATTTTGGACATGCCGATGCTGTCGTGTTGATGCGTGCACTGGACCGCATCCCATGCAGAGCAAGGGCCTTGCGTCATACCATTGTTGCCTGCTGTGGCACTCATGTTGAAGCATCCGGTCATGTGGCCGATCATGTGGCGCTCATGTTGAAGCATCCGGTCTGCGGCTGCAGCAATGGCAATCGTGCAGCAGGATGACTGGCACAATTCCATGGCTGGGGTGACGAGCTGTGGTTTCTCCCTCCAGGCACGCCACTGGCAGATATGGACTCTGGCACAGCGGCAGCGGTGGCGGCAGCTGCGGCGGCGGCCGAGCTGGAGACGCTGCGGGAAAGCCTGGGGCTGCCGGCGGTGCCCGCGCCGCCGCCGCAGCCACCGCTACCCGCTGAAAAGGCATGTCCCAAGGACGGACTGGCAAGCTTGAGCTGGCACCGATGCACAGGCGTCTGAAGCTGCCTGTGGTGCCTGCGCTTCCGACACAGCTGCCTCTGCCCTTCGAGAAGACAATCATAGATTGGGACTTGTATGCCATGTGCAGCGACGGATTGGGGATTTCTGCGATGGCCATCTATTCTGGTGCCAGGGCTGACAATCGGAGACCGCTGAGTTGTAGACACAGGACTGACACAGGCGCCGTTAGAAGCCGGGCAGCATCTGCCCAGGGCGGCAGCAGCGGTCCCTAGACCCTCTTCCTGCTCGGTGAATCGTATCAGAACTTCTTCCGGCACAGGATCCGGCGCTGCTGGAATTGGGCAGCCGCGTCATGGCAGCCGCTCAGGGCAATGCTGGCCAGCCCAAACCCTACGCGCCAAAGCCGCCGGCGGCTGCGCGGGTCGCCGCAGCCCGCGCGGCACTGTCTACAGCAGGTGGGTATAAATACACATGGATTATATGCAGTTGTGATGGACACACAGCCGCATAGGCGACTGCGTCTCTTGCAGTGTGAGCATCTGGACACATTCCCAACCTCTGGCGCTAGAGCCAGATGGTGCGCACACTGCACGAATGCACGACTCGGCCTGCTGTGTCAGCATGACACCAAGCACTGTGTGTCATGATCAGCGCAGATGTGGAAGCCCTGTGCCTGGCGGATCTGCCAACGCTGCTGGCGGACTTGCGCCGTTTGATACTGGCCAGCCCGCCGCCAGCAATCTCAGGTGTACATCTTCAAGCATAGCTTGAAACTTCATTGAGTACCCCTAATATCATCAGAGCCTGCCGCCATGCAGGCATGCCTGCAAGTCACAACAGGGAAGTGCACCACTTCTACATGTTTGTGGTTACTGTGCTCAGATGATTGCGTGACAGCTGTGATGTGAAATGGTGACGAACCTGTCAAGTCTCGAGATTCAGATTAGTGGTGTGCTTTGCTACAGCAGTTGCCGCCTCCACACGCCCGAATGGCACAACGGCCAGCACAGCATCCACATCGGGGAATGCTGCCGGCCGCTTCGTGAACTTGGCAGCAAGGGATATACGGCTGGGTGAGCTGCCACAGCTGCTGGCCTGCTACCGGGAGCTGCTGCAGACGATACCCGTGGTCTGATTAGCATCAGGCGTCTACACGCGGCAAGAGTTGCATAGCTCAAAACACCAATCGGCTGCGGCTGCGAGTTCCTTCAAATATGAGCGCTGCCAGTTCATCCGCAGCAAGTGGCCCAATCTATCAGGGTTGGGGCCTTGTCTGTGCCAGAGAGCAGTGTGTGTCGTGATGTCTGCATGCCGTAGTGAGCAGCTGGCTGCTATCATTGGCTGCATATTACGGCTGGGCTCTTGCCTGATTAACCCAGCAGGTTGCAAGAGTACCAGGGTGCAAGAGTTGGTCCATATTTGAGCCTAGAGCCTCAGGTGGTGAACAAGCGAGTGCAGCTATGCATCATCAGGCTGCTTGTTCCAAACAACCTGCGAGCCTGTTGAGAAGCTGTCGTTGACATAACAGTGCTGCAACCCGACTCTCGGACATCAGCAGATGCCACGTGGTATGAAGCTCTCAAAGATGTCACAATCAATGTGCAATAGCCCGACGCCTGAAAGCTCAGAAGACGAGGTGTCTCAAGATGGCGGCCCGGTCAAACCGAAAGCCGGTCAAGGCAACACTAGAGAAGCTGCCGTCCCCGGCTGCCTGTGACGACAGCGCAGCAGCAGGGTTTGCCGCCAGCTGCCCCAGTGACGTGGGCTGCTGCAGTGGCGCTGCCGGCAACGTCTGGTTGACTGTCGGTCCTGGTACAGTGGCAGTTTTTAGGGGCGCGGGATGCGCAGCTGCTGCCGCTGACCACCCCTGCAGCGAAAAGCACAATGCCTGTGAGTGTCATCTGTGTTGAGCACTGGATGCGCAGCTGCCGCTGCTGACCAGCCCTGCAGCGGACAGGGGGTTGAGCCAGTGCGCGGCACCTCTCATGTCATACAGCTCACCACAACCGCACGGCAGCGCGACAGAGCATCGCCGCCACTGATGCAGGGCAGCAGAGAACTGTTCAGGTGCGGCAGGGCAGACACCCATCACCAGTCACGCAAGTATTGCTCAATGCAACTCACCTGCAAACCCGTGGCTGAGGATGCGTGCGCCGCAGTGGCGGCCCGGGCAAGCAGCTCCCCCAGCGGCTCGCCGCCGCCGCCGCCGCTGCCCCTGCCGGAATCTGCACCGGCAGCGGCTGCCACCACCGCACCCACCGCCGCTGCCGGCTGCCGCGGCGGCGTGACCGTCGCCTGCGCCGCCGGCCGCGGCGGCAGCCGCCGCAGCGCCTGCTGCGCGGCGCGCTGCGCCTCCAGCGCCGCCGCGGTGCTCGCGGCCGCCTTCGCCGGTGGGGCTGCCGCCGCCGCCGCTGCTGCCGCCGCTGCGGCTGCCGCCTGTGTCACGGCGGTGGTCGCGGCCGCTGCAGCGGCTGGCGTGGCTGCGCAGGGCTGCGCTTTGCCTGTTGTGACAGAGGTGGGGATGCTGCTGGCGGCGGCAGCGCCGGCTCGGGAGCGTTTGCCGCCACGAGTTGCCTTGCCGCCACCCGGCGCCTGCAGCAGGACAACCATGACCTGAACACGGCGACCACGGAGTCGGCAGGTACCAGGGGCGCGGATCGGCTTTGACACATGGCGAGCGACAGCTTCACAATTTCAGAGAGGCGTCGCACCTGTGCCGCTGCGGCGGCGGCCACAGCCTGGGCTCGCCGCCTGCCCTTGATCCACCGCCGCAGCTGCCGCATGTAGTTCCACACCATGAAGAACTTGTGGCGGCCGCCCGCGTCATTGGTGAACACCTGCGGCAGGTGACGCTTGCAGTCAGCAGCGCATCCTTTCAATGCAGCCCGCACTGAGACTTTTCGCAAGGGTCTTGAGCAGGTGCCAACATCCTGCGCCTTTGGCTCCGGAGCACCACACCACACCCGAAAGACATTGTTGGAGTGCATTGGCGCACAGATGTGCAAGCAGGGTTGCCAACAGTGAAACTGTACCTGAGCGTCCTGGTCGCGGGAAGCAGGGAGGTGGGCGATGGCATGCCATGCCAGCGCGCTAATCTCCTGCATCAAATTCCATATCAGCAATTTCAGCTGATGATTCCATGTGCAAGACCAGCCGTTCCAGCTGAGGCTTCCATCTGAAAAAATTTCAGCATATTGAGGTTGCACACGGCAGGCGATCCCATGCTGCGGTCAACCAGCTAAACATCTGGCCCCAAGACAATTTGACTAGGTGCACAAGTGGGGCCTTTCACGAGATGTGTGTGCCACGGGTGCATGCTAAGCGGTCTTGCCTTTCTGACTTGCGGCGCAAAATGCGTCGCCTCATCCACCCCCGGCACAATGTACAGCTTGGTGCGCTTCTGCCCCAGGTGCACCTCGATGGCGTCCTCCTCCCTCAGCTGATCCCCCAAATCATAACCCGTCTCCTCCAGCACCTATGCAGTCAGGGGTTGTCAAAAGTAGATCATTTTCTGAGTTACCACGAAAAGATCTCTTAAGCTGATCGTCTGAATTGTTGGCGGAATTGTAGGCCGTCTCCTCCGGCACCTACGCAGTCAGAGGTAGTGGAAATCTAAACCTTTCTCAAGTTTCTTCCTCAGCTGGTCCCCAAATCATAGCCCGTCTCCTCGACCACCTAGTGCAGTAAGGAGTAGTTGATGAGAAGGATTTCTTAAACTACCCCCATACAGACTCCACCCTCAGCTGGTCATTCAAGTCATGACCCGTCTTCTCCAGCACCTATTCGCAATGAGGGGTAGTTACAGTAGTTTTAGGAGTGGCAGTAAAAAAAGGACTTCTTTTGACTGCCGCAGATGCAGGTTGCTCAGCGTACTCAGTCAGCTGACAGGTGTGTTGGGAGACAAGTGGTCGGCGCCACCCCTTGATTGCACGGAGTGCAGTAAGATGCACCGCAACCAGTAGGCCATGCGCACGACAGAGGGGTGTTGCATGACCCACCTCGCGGCGGGCGCAGTCGACGTCTTCCTCCCCAGTGGAGATCTTGCCGCGGGGGAAGCCCCAGGCGCCGTTGGAGCCCCACGACTTGACCAGCAGGCACTTGTCCATCGCCGGGTTCAGCATGATCGCACCCATCACTGGCACCGCCTGCAGACAAACTTATGTAAGACACAGTGGTTCACATGCAGCATGCGCAGTGTGTCAACCTCATCCAGCAGGCAGCTTCGCATCTTAGAGGTTACCATCATCCGTCTGCTGGCATCAGCTGATCCCACATTGTGGCTCAGTGCAGAGCGCACGTTGCAGGGTTGCGCATGTAATGCATCTTTAACCAGCAGACAAAAATTGCAGTGCTGTTCTCGTGCGTGGCGTACTTGATCACAGTATCGTCAAACCTGTTTGTAGTCGTTGAACTGCTTGTAGATGGCGTCAAGGGCCCCCGAGTACGGCTGCAGCCCTGGGCATGTGTTGAAGATGAGCGTCGCAAAGCGCTTGAGAGACAGACTAGCCAGCTGCGCCTCCGGGTCCGCTTCCCGTGCAAAGTCCTGTGACACATGCAATGCGAAGCAATTAGAGTTCAGATGCCTGCGACATTTGCCAGGGCTGTGCATCAAAGTTTCTGTGGAATGCTGCCGGTCAAATGCTGGGATGTGTCAGGGAGTGCGCATGTCCAATGCTGCCGGTGACAAGGACTCGGAGCAGCACCTCATAGAACCAGTGCGCCTGCTCGATGAGGAACAGCAGCCGCTCGAAGGACCTGCAGCAGAGGCGGAAAGGTATGGTGTCAAGGCGGGATTCCGCTGCGGCATGACGCCGAAGGTCCTTTGTTGACGCACGCCAGGACGCGGGTGACCCTTATCAGCACAGACCTTATCATCACAAGTTGCATCGTGTTTAGTGGTCTGATAGCTGGATTCAACACTCACGCAAGCTCTTCGGGCGGACTGTTGAGGATGAAGCGCGTGCACAGGTCATCTAGAAGCTCCTTGTCGGGCAGTGCCATGAGTATGGCTCACTGCCGCTTAGTGCTCATGCGCAAAAGACACCAGCTGCTGCCGAAAGGCGCTTCAATTCGAGGCTCATGGTGGTGGCTTTTGATATACGCTCGCATGCGCAGTCAGCTCTTCTGTCAAGTTGACTTCCAAACTGCTGCTGCTTGGCGTAGAACCGTTCGTTGGTGTTCCTCCAACGCGATTGCAGTTTGACCAATGCGAAATGGAAACATGAAACGTGATTGTGAGCACTCGGCACTAAGCTGATTTGGCATGACCTGTAGGGCAGGGATGCACCATCTCCATGGAGTCAGGCACGCTGGATGACTGCACATTTTACAATTTGCTACACACCGGCCTACTGCATTGACGTCTCCCTGGCATGATTGGTCGGGGGCTGCATCACGGCCAAATATTGCCATAGCGCAATCCGTGCGTGAAGTGGCCGCAGCGCACTGTGAGCTCCTGGCAGGCTGATAGCCTTGCCAAGCTTTCCGCGATACCCTACCTCAAGTGCGTCGCGGATCTTAGCTTCGATGTAGCGGAATAGCGGGGTGTACTGTTCGTCAGCGCCGTGCTTACACAGCACAACATGTAGGGTGCCGTACCATCGAGCGCATCATCAGCGTCGACACAACTTAGCCATGGTCGAGCAGCAAGACGCTGCGGTGGCTCTGGAGCCGCTCCTGGACGGCTTCGACGCCGCTGGCGCCGGTTTCATTGCCGCAGATGACCGCAGCGGGCGCCTAATGATTGCGCGCGGCAATACCATTGAGCTGGGACCACTGTCAGGCGAAAATCCAACGCAGGTCAGAAGAAGTGGTCAAATCACATGCAGCAACTTTTCACCAGCCCATCTTGCAGGGCGTGGCATGGTGCCTGAGAAGCGCTCTGCAGTGGGTGCTGTTTTGGGGTGACACGAATTGGTAGCAGATGCTCCTGATGCTGCTCTGACTGCGGTGTCGTCATGCGCAGACGGTGCAGCTGCATGCTGGACCAGGGGTGGCGGCTTTGCGGGCTGCGCCTGATGGGCGCCTGGCGGTGCAGCGGTCGGCGGCCAACGTTGAGATCGTGGACCCCACGACTGGCCGGACCATCATGCAGGTCGGGCACTTTCCACCTGTTCTCATCACATCTCAGCCATCTGATGATGCGGCGCAATCGCGTGAAGCGCCCATGTATTGCACAAAAGCAATTGTTGCATGAGGCAACAGGCCCGAGGCTCTCCTGCAGCGCCCGCCGGCGCCTGTGACCGCTGTCAGATGCAGAAGTCATCAACCTGTGTGCAGGCAGCCCGCAGCCGGGCGCCAATTCGAGCGGCATTCTGGACGGACTCTGCCGCGGGGGACCTGGCGCTGGCGACGACTGCCGGCCTGGAGCTTTACAGGTGGGCTGCTGCAAGGAGTGCAAATGCTGCAACGAAGTGTGCAGAAGTGCAAACGAAACCCTTTAACAGGGCATGCCATGGGGGTAGTGATGCTGCAATGTCAGCAACACTGTCCACTTAGCAACCTGCCGTGCCGCATGATTGGCACCCAAGGCGTGAACTGCCCGATTGCAGCGCTGCTGACCAGATACGACTGACGGATGTCTGCAGCGCCCGTGGCGGCGCTGGCATGCAAAGGCGCCTGGAAATGCTCTGAAATGACGAGCGCCTTCGAGAGAATGCATCGAACCTTCCCTCTCTCTGCGCAGCACTCGCGGCGCCGATGGCGAGCTCGTGCACCTGGAGACCCGGCGACACGATGTGGCGTGGGCCACCTGGTCGGCTGACACCCGCGTGGTGCTGCTTGCGACCGGCGGCGCCTGGTTTCAGGTAGGATGTGGCTGGCTCAGCAGCAGATAGCATACATGAATTGCGACCAGGTTTGTCCTGTCGCAGACAAGCCATTGATTGCATGCTGTCACGACTGCCTACTGACCGCTTGATCAGGAAATCTCCAATGCATTGGTCTAGTGTGCTTACGGTGCACTGTGCACAGCATTGAGGCCATCAGGGAGGTTCTGCTCCGGCTTACGACTTCAACCCAGGTTGCTCTGTCGCTGTGACCCGAATGCTGTGCTCAGAAAGCTGTGCGTACTCGATTGTTTGCAGCTGTGGCGATGGCACAGTGGTGCTGCAAGCAGGCAATGCTGGTCCTGACAACCCTATGATCTCAGGAGTGATTTCGGATAATGTCTCGCAAACAGACAGGCTGGCAGCCAGTGTACGTGCAACCTGCAAACACTGTAAAGCAGTTCTCGCCACGCCTTGACCTGTCTACAGGCATACCAGATCGCAGCGGCAGTCGTCAAACTGCCGCCCTTCCAGCTGCCGGGCGCGGCAGCGGCGTCGCCAGACTCAATTGGCTTGGTGGCCCTGTATGGGCGAGTCTACTGCTGGATTCACGACAGGGCGGGCCGCCGCGTAACCATGCACCGCTTCTACAAGTGCGCTTGGTCGATGCATGTGGCAACCGCCGCGCTTGTCCGCTTGTTGGATTTCATGCCAGGCAGACATGGCATCCACGGAGTGCGATCAGCTCCCGTAGCTGCTGTGACTTCGTTGCTGCCGTTGTGTTGGCTGCATCACATGATGTGCGCATTCGAATGTATTTCTGTATTGCCACAACACAAAGCATTCGCCGCGTGCAAAGCAGGAATGCCGAGCGCATTGTTTGGCTGATGCAGAGACGCGGTGCTGCTGCGGCACACACTGGCGGTGACTGCGGCAGGCGCCGTCCGCATGGCAGTGGACGACGACCTGCTGCTCGTGAGTGTCTCATGCTTGCCTGCCATGAGTGTCACAATCACTCCGATGTATACGAAGTCGGATAAAGTGAAGTCGGTAAATATGTTTTTGCCATCAGTACGGCTGCTGACTGCGATCCAACATCATAAATCCAGCTATGACAGCTTTTGCGGAGTGTGAGAGCAGCGCACCGATGGCTGCTGATTGCTTCCTGCCCTTGTTCAGGTGTGCGACACTGCAGCCGGCACAGCAGCGGTGTTTGACGTCGGCGAGGACGCGGCACCTGGCGAGACTCTGCAGCCGCTGGCAGCCCACAGCTTGTTTCCAGCACAAGCTGACCAGGTGCTGACAGAAGGCCTACCACCGTCAGATTGTGCGGCGTTCGACTGTGGCGTTTGGCTGTATGCTTTGCAGGCTCATCGCGACAGATCCAGCAAGTCGTTCGACCTTCGTCTCAAGCATTTGAATGAGTGTGCATGACACACTGCAGGGCGCGACGACAGCCAGCACCTGGAGCGTGCACCCCCGCAACCTGGTGCTGGACCGCCGGCGGGGCGCGCTGTCCCGGCTGCGGGTGCGGCCCGCGGCGCTGGCGGCAGCGGCAGCAGGAAGCAACAGCGCCGGCGGCGGTGGCGGCCAGCAGGGGGCGGGGAGTGGGGCGGGCGGCGGCGACCCGGCGGCAGCGCTGCGGGTGCTGCTGCGGCGGCGGGCGACGCTGTTTCCGGATGCCAACCTGCAGGGCTTGGCCCTGAACCTTGTCAAGGTACATGCCGTGAACAGCTTGCATGTCGAAGGACACTTGGATGCATGAGATCAACATCATTGTCAGAGTCGACAAACCAACAGCCCAGCAGCAGGCGGAACAGCTCTGTCAACCTGCTGGCATTTGTTTCGTAGCTTACCAAGGCAACTGTCTGCCCCAGAACTGGGAAAGCTCTTCACAAGCAGCTCGCTTGACAGCCAAGCTGCACGTCACTGGGTCATAATTTGCCAGCTGCCGAGTGGACTGCTGCAATGACCACCGCCTGCCAGAGGATCTTACAGAGGCACACTTGCGGGATGGCCACACATATGCAAAGGCATCGGTAGTGAAGGCGGCCTTGATGGTGGACTGCACCATCGCTGCCTGCAGGACTCGCTGCAGGCGCGGTGCGCCATGGCGACGGCAGCGGCCCTGTTCGGCGCAGTGGCAGCAGCGGCAGCGACGGCGGCGGCGGCGCCGGACCCGGACCGCTATGTCGCCTCGCCACTGCTGCTGGCCCCGGAGGTGTGACATCCTGGTGTCCGTCCATCCCCAGCTGCATGTTGCAGCTGTGGCTCGATGTATGCACCCTGTGCTGTGGACCATGCCTGACGACAGCGTGGGCTAGGGTGCATGCGGAGGGCTCAATGGTGGAATGCGAGTTGACGACTATTCCACTGCAACCTGTGCACAGGATATGGTGGGCCTCTTTCGGTGGCTGAACGACGAGGAGGTGGTGAACGTGCAGTACCTGCAGGTCAGGCTTTGGCTGTCGTTTCGCATGCCAAGTCCCAGCACGTGCAGCAGTGCGCAACTGGCCAGGGCAACATGTGTTTGAGACCAGATCGCACCAGTGGCAGCCTCTTGGGATTGGTCGAAAGATGATGGGCAACATGTTGTGTACAGGCGGCTCTGGCGGCGTTCGAGCACGCCTGCTGCTTGTACGGGCGGCCGGTGCCAGGCGGCGCCGCCACCCTCGCCCTCGATGCCGCACTGCAGCAGGTCAGCCCGCTGCCTGACACGCCCTGTGTAAAATGCTCCCATGGGCGTAGCATATGGTCTACCTGACGGATGCTGCTGCTGCTGGTTCTGACCCACCACATCGGCAGCATACGCTGCCTGACGGGTACCCTGATCAAAAGGCTGCCGCGCACTGTGGAGGTGCGTTGTGCTGGAAAGCTATCCAGTCAAGCCAATGGCGGTTCCAGCACCAACTGCAGGGCCGCAGCGCGTCTGCGGCGCTGCACTGCGCATCGGGCAACTGCGCGGACAGCCTGGCGGTGGCGACGCACCTGGTCGCGCTCGCCAACGCCGGCAGGCTGCCGCAGGTACCCTGTCTGACCCAAAAGTTTTGTATCAAGCTTAGCGTCAAACTTTGTATATCAGTCGCAACATTCTGTCATGCCTGTTCTGGTGTCATCCAAAGCGTCCAGCTGACCCGGCTGCATTGTTGCGGCGGCTGACGGTTCCACTATAGGGCCGGCAGCTGGGGGCGGACATGCTGGCGCGGCTGGGGCAGCACGAGGGCGTGCGAGAGGCGCTGCTGGCAGGGGGTCTGAAGAACAGGGCGGCGCGGCACGCCGCCACGCATGGGCTCCAGGCGGCGCCGCCAGAACCGCTGCCGGTGCTGCACCCGCTGGCAATATAGGCGTGGTCGCGTCGACAGCGCTGCTGGCGAGGTTCCTGTGCAGCCTTCAGCAGCAGGGCAGCCTTCAGCGCATGCAACTGGGACAGCACAGTCGCATGGCTGCTGGCATGGACAGAGGCGCCTCCGATTTGTAAAGAGCAATTAACATGTTGGCGATGATTGCGCTTGTTGTTACACAACATAACATCAATTCCAGCTGCACAGCCACCACCCAGCAGAATGACGAAGGGGCATCAGGCTTCGTGAGATGCATTCTTGTTGCTTTCTGGTGGTGCACTAGGGGAATCGGGAGGCACTAGGAGGGGCGGTACAAAGAGCATGATAGGAATCACAGCCGCTCATGCATCAAGCCGCCAAAGGCAGTGCAAGATGATGTGAGCAGGGCCTGGGTATCAACCTGGTGCTAGCCCAGTACTCGTCCGGCTGGCCAGTTTGAGCTGGCCACTGCCGTGTTGTGCCATGACTGGATGTATTTGCAGCACATGCACCTGCGCTGTGCATGAGTCCACGGCGGTTTCGGTGTTTGAACCCTGCAAAATTGCCAAAGGGCACTCAGCATTCTTTAGGGTCCCATGATGTGGCATTGATCTGAGGCATTGATCTGAGGCATTGATCGACTAGAGCATGTTCCTTGGTGTGCTCAGTAGTTCCGGCGGCTACGTGCTTGAAGGAAAGTCATATAGGATTATAATTTACTTGTATCTACTGATTTCAATTCGAGTCGGGCACCTGATGGAACAGCTGAGTCAATTACGATTTCCTGACTGACTGAAGTAGCAAACTTTGTTCGCGTAAAATTAAAAGGACTTAGGCGTTAGCTTGGGCGGCAACAGGAACGCTGCTTTAAACGTTTGCTGAAGCTTTATGCAATGCAATAAAGTGCAAGTGATGTAGTCTCTACATTGAGCAGATGCAAATGCGGCCCACTTCTTTGCACATCTGTGTAATGACACTGCCGACGAGTCTGCAGTGCCGTTATTTTGTTTCGGTGGTCAGCTCAGACTGTGATCATGGCCGCTACGAACTCGTCGATCTCGGCAGCATATGCATCTGTTTGAGATCATGGCGGCGCACGACCATCGCCTTCGGTTGGACTTGAACCGACACGTGTTTCTGCACGATGTGGTTGAGTGCCGCTTTGCTCGCACTTGAAGTCCCGCCGGATCATGAGTTGACAGTGCGGGAGTTGAGGTCCAGAGGTGCGCCACTGTCCAGCAGCTGCTGGAACTGCTGCACTTGGGTTGTGCCCACCGGCCTTGGTATCAGCAGCACATACCTGCAGCCAGAGAATGCAGACATTGCATGCCCACTGTCTGTATTGTAAGCATGTGATGGCGCCGCAGGCTCTGGAATGCCGCAGGCTGCCACCCTTGGCAAACACCTGTGGCGGACTTCCAGATGCGTGCACAGGCAGATGTGATGACACTCACCATAACACGTCCTCCGTGCAGGGCGGCGTTGTGAGGCTGCCGCTGTAGTGCACGTGCGGGTGCCATGCCAGTGCCTGGTTGCCGCCATCGCCATCGCACTCGGGAATCAGAGATACGAATGTGTCCTCTGCCAACGCACGGGACCCTGTGCCAAGCAGAGAGCGGAGCGCTTCAGCATGGCATTGGCAATCAAGCTTTCAGCTTTCAAGCATGCGCCTGGCAGGCGTGCACTTTCATCTTCGTAGCAAGCGCATGGCAGGCATGCACTTGCTGCATCCAGCCGTGAATGAGCGAAACCAGTGCTGCAGAGACACTCGACAAGCACGACGCGCACAGCCGCGGCCCACCTGACACATTGCCGGTCTCGTCGGGGATGAAGGAAAGTGCCTCTTGTAGGGCAGCGCACGACTGCCAGCCCTCATAGCCTTCTTCGGCCTGCAGCAGAATGCTCACCACCGCAAGCGCACCTGCGGATCCACATGAGACCGAGTGGATATCGTACGACTTCCTTGCGGCGTGCGCACGGGCACCCATGAGGACCATTGGGCCGTGCGCTTGACCATTGAGACACACGCTCAGGTGAGGGTTTGTAGACCCTAGAGCCTGCGCCATCTCGAGACGCACCGCCAGTCCGCAAACGAGTATCAAGCGGCCGCACAACACTCACTCCGGCGATTGCACTCTTACTGAAGTTGAATCAGTTGGCAGTGGCATGAGCATAACCCCACCTGTGTCCACGTTCTCGTGCACGAGATGCGCCTCCATATCAGCATACTGGCCGTCGATGGCATGCTCGCTGGGGGTATGAAAGTGGTACTGCACCATTTGCCACTGCTGGTCGCCCACCACCATGACGTTGCCCGGCGCCACATTCACCTGAGCAGTGCATCGATGGCAATGACAGCCACACAGGGAGGCGACAAAACAGATGCCTCTACCAATGGCAATGGCATGCATGTTGGTGACGACTGTGCAAAGTACTTACTCCACAATCTAATTGTCAGCCCCATTCGCAAAGACGCACTTTCAAAATGGTTCAAGCACCAGTGTGCCACGATTACTTTCAGGCAGCCAGGTAGGACGTCAGGCAACTTCCGCCCCCTGTAGTCACGCGCAGCACGCCCACCCATCCCGCCTGCATGGCGCTTTGATCTCCTCTAAAAATGCTTCACGTGAGGCGCCCTTGCTGCACCTGGGCGCCGTGGCCGCTGTTGACGACTGTCGCGCCTTTCAATGCCCTGTAGTCAAACTTGAGGGCGCCTGGTGTCGGCCGCTCAAGCGCCGCCGCTACCCGTGCCGCTGGGATGTCCACGGGGCTCTGCGACCTGCCAGCAGCGCAGGCGCCTTGCCACTGCGCCTGGCCCTCCTGCAGGGATTTGCAATCTCCACTTTCACACCCCAAAGATGTTTGACCAACCCCAACACCATGCAAAGCTTCTGTGGCATGTGGCACCGCTGCAACAGATGCAGGCTCTCGGACAATCGAGGATCGCGCAAGTACGACGCTTCGAAATGCGCTTTCAAATGATCCAAGGGAGGGCTAGCAGACCTGCGGGCCATAGGGAAATGGCTCGGCGGCAGCGTCCCGGGGGCGCAGCAGCCCTGGGCAGCAGGAGCACAACGCCGTGGCCGCCAGCCCGCCTAGCACCGCACGCCGGCGCACCGGGCTTACCAGCCGCGCCTGCTGCTCCTGCGCTTGCTGCGACGCCGGCACCGCCGGCTCACTTTCAAACACCTTGCCTTCCATGCTTGCTGCGGCCGGGCATCTGATGGGTGAACGCCCGTGATATGCAGCTGAGCGCTGAGGCGCGCTGCGACGCTGCAGCTGGGTGCCGAGAGGGAACGCGGATCGCAGCAAAGCTGGCATGTTGGCACAGCGCCGCAGCAAGCACCACAGCAGACAATGAATTCACGTCCCGCACACGAGAATGCCGTGACGATTACAACCAAATCATACACAGCGAAGGCCCAGCGCAAAGCGTCGCCGGCCGCAAGGGCAGCTGGCGATGGTGCAGCTGTTGGTGGGCTTGCGTAGAGAATTCAAATTCTATACGGCAATCAAAGTTTGCGAAGGTGACACAATGACCCTGTTCAAAGGCTGGCAGCTGATCGTGAGGGCACAAGCGCAAAACTGAGGCAGATAGTCACTGGTGTTTTGAGAGAGAGAGAGAGAGAGATATCGACGTTGTAACACCATGTCGTAAGACCTAGGGGGCTAAAAGGGTGCCAGCTACAGGGCGGGAGACCCTCGCTGCGAAAACCTGTTTTCCCAACTGGGGGTGGGCGTCGGAATTAGCCGGTACAGTCACGGTAGAGTCTCTGGGTAGAGTCAGGGTAGAGCAGTAACAAAGTGGGAATCCAAGTCTGGTTTACAGCGAAAGGTGTGCGGCATAAAGTACACGGTATGCGTATACATGGGCGCACGCAACGTGCGCACAAGAGTCATGACTGCCTACCCGTGTCCACACCCACGCTTGACCTGAAAAACTTCTGCTGCTGCTGCCGAGAAATCTGCCCACGGCAAGGGGCTGACCGGCAGTTCAAGGTGCCGGCCAGAGCCCCTGCCCACTGCAAAAATGCCACTGCTTGCCGCTAGCAGCCAGCGTGCCGAGAAAGTAAGGAAAACGACATGCACGCCGAAACCAGAGCCTGCACACCAAGTTTTTTTTTGGTGGAGGACGGCAGGCCGCGCTGTTGCCGGCACACACACACACTGTGCGTGTACACTGAGACAGCGGTCTGCAAGCAACAGCACGGCCCACCGCCCCCCGAGTCAACTGCTGTCTGTATGACTTGTTTGCACAAGCGTCCCTGTCCGCTAGCCAGCTGCGAAACCATGTGCCTGAAGCTGCACAGAGCGGCGCACCAATGCGGCGGCCATGTAAGCTATTGGGTCTGCTGCTATCAAAAATCGCTCTCCCCCGCCTCCCAGCGCACTTGCTTTCAGCGCTCCGCCATTCCCACGAGCCTTGCTTTTCTGAGTTTTCTGTGCTCCATGTTTGGATGCCCCTTGCGCCATTGGCCAGCCGATGCCCTCGACATCTGTGCCCTTTGCATGCCGCCAGCGGCTGTTCTGCTGCTGTTGCAGCAGCCAGGAGCCGCTGCAGTGCCCCTCCAATTGGTGCTGCTGCCGCCGCCACCGCTGTGCCACTGCAGCCTTCTGATGCCGCTGTCGCCACAGCTGCTGGCCCCACACTGTCCTTGCGCCTTGCTGTGCCCATGCCTTGCCATCATGTCGACAGTGGCTGCGAGCTGACGAAACAGCTAGGCATGCATCGGCCGCCGCAGTGGTGTGTGATGCGTGCTGACGCCAGCGCCGCCTCGCATCTTGACGGTGCGGATGCGCGGCTCGCCCTGCAGTCAGAAACAGCAAACTCAGCCAGTGCTGCCACTGTTTGAGAACAACATGGAATATCGAATGAACACTCAGCTTATCTCACCTGATCACGACCAAGGTGTTGTCAGTCAACAACCCCGTCCTGATGCACACCTGCAAGTAAGCATCTGCTCCGGCCCCGGCTGCACCCACGCGGGTCTTGATGGGCGGCGGCGGCAGTGGCTGCTCGCGTTGCGTGGCGATGAAGTTGCGGATGAGCGGCTGGTCCCAGAAGGGCGCCTCAACCGACGGCTCGCGCGATGGCGGCCGCTGCTGCTTGGATACTACGGCTGCTGCAGTCAGGGACACGATGGACTCAGAACAGACCGTGTCACAAGGACATACCTGCACATGGCATTTCTGACATGGGATGTCCTAGAAAGGCAAATCCACTAACTGTGACCGCTGTCCCTGCAAAGGTAGCTCGACAGATCAGCAACACACCTGAGGCACTTGGCTGCGGCACAGCTGCATCGGGCGGCGAAGTTGGCAGACGGGACCCAGCCGGCAGGGTGCCCGTGCCGCAGTGCAGCGGCGGCGCTGCACCGCCAGAGTGGCTGTCGGCAGCACTTGGCTGCGCCGCCGGCTGGAAGGCTGCCTTGCTGAAGGCGGCGGACGAGGCGGCGCTGGCGGCGGAGACGGCGGCGATGCCGGCGCGCTTGCTGATGATCCCGGCCGACGCCAGCTTGGTGGACAGCGCCGAGGTGGAGCGTGTGCGCAGCTGCGGCTGCTGTGGCGAGGTCCTGCCGCTGGGCTTGGCATCAGGGTTGAGAGCCTTGACGTCCACGGCCGTGTCCGACAGGCTGCCGCTGACCTTGCGGGCGCGGTTGGAGTCATCGCCGCCGCCGCTGACGTAGCCGCCGCTGGCGTCGCTGCCAGCGGAGGCCACCACGGGGGCGCTGGTGGTGCCGTGGCAGGGCGGCGGCAGCGTCTGCGGGTGGGCGGCATACTGGCTGGCGTCCGCCCATGCCTGTGCTGCCGCCGACCCTGCTGCCGCCGGCTGGGCGACCGACTGTGGCACTGCAGCACCTGCGGGCCCGGCTGCGGGACCGTCACTGGAGGCACGCAGGCTGGGGATGTGGGGCGGCAGCTTGGTCGTGCCGCGCGGCGCCGTTGCCATCGCCATTGCTGCAGCCTTGGGCGGGCTGCGGCCTCCAGAGCCGGCCAGCAGCTCCTCGCGGGAGATGGTGCGCGGCATGCGGCGCCGCTGCGGCTGCCCTGCCGCTGCGACGGCTGCGGCGCCAGGAGGGGGCCCAGAAACCTGACCTTGTTGGGCAGTCCCAGCGGCTAGCTGAGCTGCGGCTGCTGAGGCGGGCTGGGCCGCCTGCTGGGCTGCTGCTTTGGCGCCGCGGCGGCTGGAGGATGGCATGCGCCAGGCGAGCGTCGTGTCTGGGGACGATAGGTGGTCGTCCTCGCTGTCTGAGCGTCCCTCCGGCTGCGGGGGCTGAGCCTGGGCGGCTGGCGAGCTAACGCCGCCGGACGCCGCTGTGCCTAGGTGCTGCTGCTGCGGCGGCGCCAGCTGCTCGCTGCCTGACAGACCGGCGGCCACTGCGTCGGTGGGTGCAGCAGCTGATGACGCCGCTGCCACTGCCGGTGCCGGCGCTGACGTGGTGCGCAGGTCCTCGCCCGCGGTGGCAAAGGTGGGGCGCGGGATGCCGGCGCCAGCGCCATTGAATGCCGAGCCGCCAAATCCTGCGCCGCCAAACCCTGCCGCAATTGGAACCGAAGAGCTGGGCGGCGGCTGACTGGCATCTGGTGAGCCAGGCATGCTGCAAGCGGACCCGCCGGCGGAGCTGTGGTGCGGGTCGCTGATGTGCTTGTCGCGCGCCTTGGCCGGCAGCCACTTGGACAGCAGCGCGCCTGCAAACAACAGTGCGTGCAAGGGTCACTCCTGTGCACTATATTTTCGCAGAGCGGGCCGAGCGCATCTGCAGGACATGACAGACGCAGCATCTCTACCGACCCAGCCCCCAGCACCTCATAAACTGCCAGCTGCATGGTGTGACCACACCCAGCTGCACAGCGACATCCTGCTACCATCAGACTGGCACAAGCTCGGCATGCAGCTCACCTGCAGAGCGCCAGGGCGGGGTGACGGCGCCGGCGGCTGCAAAAGCGGCGCCCATCTCGCCGCTCAGCAGGCGAACCAGCGCGCGCAGGCGGGCGGGCGGCCCAGTGAACGCCTCTGGAACGCTGACCAGCAGCTCGTCGTACCATGCGACCGTCTGCAGGTTGTGAGCAGGGTACCAGATTGAAGCGCTTGATGAAATGCAAGAATCTGGATGCTCTGGGCATGATGCACTTGCGCGCTAGAAGACACAGACTTTGTAACAGACCAAGATCCAAGCAACGAGGAACAAGAGCTGAACGAAGTCGAAACAGACATGCCACAGATGTGATGTGTGTGCGGCAAGTTTACGAACTGACCTGGGGGATGTCAAACTGCTCGCGGAAGCGGGGGTCCACAATGTATTCCGCAGCGCCACCATAGTGGAGGCTCTCGGGCGGCCCCGCCACCACCAGAAACTCGTGGCTTAGGTGCTTGAATGCGCTGACCCCCGAGCCGCCGCCTGCAATTGATCAGATCGCCAGGCTGATGGTCCAGCTCAGCACTCTCAAGCCGAAAAACACGATACGATGTGCTTGCAGCAAGTATGCAAGACCACGACGGCCAGCAAACTTTGAACTGGCTGCATGACAGCCTCGTGGTATGATCTTGCGACCCAGTGCTCACCTAGCGCTGTGCGGATGGTGACATCATAGCCTACCCCCGCCAGGCGGCTGGCCAGAATGACCACATCGGCGCGCCCCTCCTCCTCCAGGGTGGCTGCATGGTAGTAGCGTGCATCTCGCGCCAGCTGCAGGCGGGGATTCCTTATCGTGAGCAACAGAACGGACCGAAGGACCGAAGCCAATTGTTAGGGCAAAGTGGTGCCAGGTGGCGCTTTTCTTAGTGCTTGTCAGCATGACAGAGGGCGACAAAGCCATTGTGCCAGGAGACACGTGCTCAGGTCCAGATACACTCAGATTTGAGGATGGCACTCTTGCTGAAAGCTGAGGTAGCATTCTGTGCTCCTGTGTTGTTTGATAGCGGAAGCAATGCCGGAAGCTGGCAGGCGTTCGCATGCCTTTTCTTTCTCAGACACACACATGTCCATCCAATTGTTGCATGACAGCAGCGCCTCACCCGGGCCTCGAAGTTGGTCTCCGGGCGGCACATGGCTTCCAGACGATCTAGGATCGCATGCAGGTCCCGGCGTGGCGGCGGCGGCTGTGGCCGCAGCACATCCCGCCCGTCAATCTGTGGATGGGAAACGACATGGATCGAGTGTTCAACAACATGATAACAGACTGAGACAGGACTCCGGAAGATTGGTCAAATCAATGCATTAATTGCCGCTTTGAACTGCTGTCACTCGACCGAGATCATTGGAGGTTTGAACGGTGTCCGATGCGTATCTGCTTCTAGAAACGGGGAATCAGAGGCGGCTGCCGCCCTCACGATATTGAGCCTCTGCATCGATGTCCCTGGACCGGTCAGACCGAGCCTGCAGGTACGAAACGCTTCGAATCCGATAAGCCTGCGATCCGCGGCAGCTTCGCGGGAGTGCGACCCTGCTGACGGGGAGCCGTGGTAGCGCGTGCATTCCAGGCCGCACGGAGCAGCTGCGGCCAGTACAACTCTCTCCTAGGCTTCGGCAGGCTTGGGACAGTGCCAGCTGCGGCATCGAGGCCCCAGCTGCACCAAACTTTCGAGGCGCACGTGCGGCGGCTAGAAAAGCGTGACGAGGCCAGCTTGCCGTGTCTGTCAGAGCCCCACCGGCACGCCCGAGGCGGCGGCTGGAGGATGCGAGACAGGCATCGGTGTCTGAGCAATGATGCAAGCCAGATTCGCACAAACGCACGCCCTTGACGAGCACCATACTGACGTCGACAACGACCGCACGGGCTGCGCCCGTGTCCGCCGCCTGCTGGCGGATGCGGGGCCTACGACACGCTACGATCACGCACAAGCATCCCAAGGCGCCGCCTGATCCGTCGGACTGGCGCCCAAGGCCGTAGTGTCGGCCCCAGCATCCGCAGCATAAGCCAATATCGAATTTTGATACCACGAGCATATGGCATCCTACAACGCCAGGCAGCCAGGCGGCTGAGCCTCACCTCGAGCTGGAACAGCAATGATTGGGACGCCGCCAGCGGCGTGGCGGCTGCGGCGTGGGCAACCGCTGTCGCCATTTGGCTTCCGCTCCGGGCGTGGCTGCCGGGCTGAGGGCTGGCGGAGCGGCGGGCGTGGCGGGGAACGGCGTGAGCTGGTGGCCGATACAGGCTGCGAAATGCCATGCCAAGCTGCGGAGGCACGAGGCCCTGGGCGCCCGGTCAACGCATCACTGAGCTTGCCAGGCCGCCAAAGTTGCTGCAGGCACCCGGCGGCTGTGTGTAACGATGCTGCGCGGATGCGGATCGTGTGATGAGCGAGGATGAGCCAGAATGGTCCGATGGCGAATCTGGACTGTCTGACCAGGCGGTGCAAACTGAAAGTGTGTTTTATGTCAGTGGCAGGCGGAAGTTGCACACGTGCCGCCAACGTGTGGCGACAATTGTGAAGACAGCCTCAGCCCTCCCGCCCAGAAGCTGCTTGCGTAATCACTGTGGCACACGTTCAATCGGAGCAGCTGTCACCGTGTGGTCCTCGTAGCAGTGTAACAGCATCCAATCATACGCCAGAGCTACGTCTGTAGGGTCTGATCTGAGGCATGCGCGGCCGCCCTGCCGACGACAGCACAGAGTTCACAGCAGCCTGCGGCGGCCTGCGCCTGCGTATCTCGCACCAGGGCAGCCAGACGACGGTGTACAGTGTCTCAGACACCAGATCTATTGGAATTAGCTCCAGGAACGTAGTGTTGAGCCTCCTAGTCCTAGTGGTGAGCTGCTGCAGCGGTGGCATTGGCTCATCTTTGCCGCAGGGGCACCTCTGCGTGTGTTCAAAGCGGCCGCAGCCTCACATCTGAGACTGAGTATCACCTCTTTCGAGTGCAGGCCTTGGTCTGGTTCAGAGCCTCCGACGTCGTGCAGGTGGGGCGCACTGGCCCGCGAACATCGCACTGCCTTACGTCAGACGGCCCACGAGTCATGCGTGTGGCAGGACCAGCTCCACTTGCATGCGATGCTGTTCGAACGTACATGGGAATGTAAGCAGTCTAGTGAAGTGAGCACTGCATGTGCAGGCAGCCTGTGCGGCCGCGTCCGCAGCATCCGCTCTGCTCTGGGTGTCCGCCGTGAGGGAGGAGAGCGTCACCTTGGTGGAGGGTCTGGGCGTCGTACTGGCTGCACAGCGGCGGCTGGGACGGCCCACCAGCACCTTTGTGCCCGCGGAGCGCATCTGTAACATCATCATCAACGAGGTGCTGCCATGCGGTATTTTCAGTGTGCATGTATCAGGACATGCAGTGTCAGATCCTTGAGATGCTTAGTTTGCTTGCAGGAACCCTGTTCTTGGGTGCAGCACCAGCACGAGCCCTTTGTTTACAGCAGTGCGTCATCAGGTAGCATCATATGTGCAGACCTGTCATGCTGCATTTGCACGACTACAGGGCGTTGGGCACTCGCGGGTGACATGCTACCTGGCCTTTCTAGTTGCCGGCAGCGACCGCCTGGAGGTGGCGTTTCCGCGGCTGCTGCCACGGCTGCCGCTGCTGACGCCTGTCTACAGGGACCTGCATGCCCGGCTGAGCGGCGAAGGCGGCAGAGGCTACTGTGCACACCAAGGCTGAGCATGCAGCGGGGCGCTCGGCATGCCGCCTGTCATGGCTGCTCTCTCACCGTGCTCGGACGTGCATGTGCGCCCTGTGGGGCGACACGGCATCTTTGGTGATGATGATGCCCATCAGGGCTGAGTATGCAGCAGGGTGCTGATATGATGCAGTCGGTCATGCCTACTGCCGCGGCTACCAGAGAACACACCAGTCTATCGGCACCCGGATCTCCACCTGAGTAATGGAGGCGGTAATGTGGGGTACAACAGTATGCCAACAGAAGGCGACTGCTGCTGGTCACCGCCAATGGGTCCATGTCACCTGCATGGGGGAAATTTCCTGCAGCAAGCATACCGCATAGCATGTAGCCAGCTTCTTGAAAACAGATGAAACATGGCGGCATTGACGGTGAAAGTTTCCTGCTTCAGGGCTCAGGGTGCTGTACCGTATCACATCGACTTGGTCGACAGTTTGTCCGCTTGCGATTCGCTTGCAAGGTTTTCGTGCCTATCTTGCGGTGATGAGCAGTCCTCTTTCATCCCTACTTCTTCAAAGAATGCCCAATGTGACTTCCAAACCCTGCGCTATCCCAGACGGTCAGACTACCACTGCGGCTGTGGCGGGATGTGCACTGCTGCGTGGTGCACAACCAGACCGGGCAGCCCGATCGGCTGGTAGCCCGAGGCCACCGCCATCTTGCCGAGCCCTTCCGCCTCGATCTGCAGGCAGCATGGCCAGAAAATTGTAAGAGGAAGATGGTCACATGTTCTGGGCCGCCTCTGCACCTCTATCAACTGTGTCATCAGGGGTGCATTTGCCTGCGGCACAGGCATGCCATACGGTCACTGTATGCCATGCATTGGGTCCTGCACACCTGGTGCTCAAACAGCACATGCGGGAACAGCAAGCCGTCCCTGTGCAAGTCTGCCCGTATCTGCGCAGCAAGATACACATCCTGTCCAGACAGTGGACATGCATATGGTCGATTCACATGTTTTGCACGCTGCACAGCTCTTCAAGCGGGAAGCACCGGTGCCCAGCTAGTGCATCACAGCGAGTCACATCGTCATTTGCCTCTTGCCATGGCCAGCTGGATACTGTATGCATGATGAGCCCACCAATGTGGCGACAGCGCCCACAGCGTCCAGCGGCACTGTTTCATTGTCCGCAAACTGCTCGCTGCCGAGCCGCCGCCGCAGGCCCACATAGGCTTCCGCCACTGCGGGAGCAGCAAGATAGCCGGTTGCGGAACGGCTTCAGAGTGTTTTGGCCGGCCAAAGAAAGATCGAAGCATGATGTGCCGTGTTCAACATCGTGACCTCTCGCAGGGGTGTCGCTCATATGCGCACCATAGCAAACTGCAAAGCAGGCCCTGCGAGCAGCTTGGGCAGGATTTGGGGCGCCAAGCAGGCGATCCACTCACGTGGGTAGGCTTCGAACAGCGGCACATTAGGTGCGAGCATCTTCACATACTCCAGCGACTCTGGCGTCTCGGCCCACGCCCCCTCGTCGCACCGCCGGTCTGTGGGCACACTGCTGTCGTCCAGGTACACACAGTTGGCGGTCGCGATGTCGGCCTCGTGCGCCATCAGCTGCTGTATGAGGTCCGGCGGGTACTGCAAACGAGGAACATTCCGAAGTCGACCGCCACATCAGTGTATCATAGGCCCCAGCGCTGTAAGCAATTGCATGCTTTGGCGCATCACATGTGCAGCATGTCTGCACGCCCACGATCAGCTCATACACGAAGATGTGTACTCAACACTGCGGGCAGAGAGTCAGCAAACATGGCCAAGTCCAACCCCAGCACCAGCTCTCGCTGCGCAGCGCCGCGTGCAGCAACTTCTTGTCTTGTGCCAATAGTATTCCTGTTCTGTGCAGTTGCCAGCATTTCAGCACCTGCACGATGTCCACGTCCAGCCACATCACCCAGCCCTCGTCACGCAGCGCCTCAAACAGCAGGAAGTTGCGGCTGCGCGCCAGGATCGAGCGTCGATACAACTCGTCGTCTGCTGTGAGGTTCGCCTTCGGGTCAGGCGCCTGCAGGGCAGCACGTGTAAGACGATGCAGGGTCAAGACGACTGCAGAATGGTCCAGCACGTCAAGATAAGTGCTGCTGTGCCTCATTGCTGCAGTATGTCTCGAATGTGATGTCTGCCAGCCTTGTGACTTCAATGTGATTAGCTGGATAGTTCATGCCCGCGTTGTCTGCGGCACGCACTGCAATGCACAACCTCTAAGCTTGGTCTACAGTGTACATCATCCGTGAGATTCGAGGTACCTGCTGGTAGCCAAAGTCGCGGGCGAGCACCGTTGCGCGGCGGTAGGTGCCCTTCAGCTCGGACACGCGGGTGCGCACCGCCTTGGCGCTGCCGTCCAGGCTGTCGCTGACGATCAACGCCAGCGAGATGAGGTTCCTGTGTCAACCCGAAGCATTACGGAGTGCAAGGCATGTTAGAATTTGAGACCCTCCACCACTTGTGAAATGGCAGCACCGTGTACGTGAGGTTACAGGTCGGTGGTGCTCTAGTAGTGCTGGACATGGGCTGCTTGACATCTTGAACTGGAGTCTGCCATCAGTGACGTGCTTGTAGCATCCACAGAAACTGAGGACAGGCAACATGGTGCAGAATGTATACCTCGGGTATGTCAGCTTCCCCAGGTTTGCAAAGTAGGTGGGCACATGATTGTTGGCATTCTTGACCAGTGTTGCGATCAGCACAGCCTTCTCCACCACCTGTTCCCAGTCGGCAGCAAAGAAGCTTCAGAGGAAGCCTGAGAGCGAGTACATTCTCCACCTCCTCGTGGAGCCATCACCGCAAGGACGTTCTCTTCCACACCACCGGCTGCCCAGCACACTGCAAATGTGCCTCGATTCATCACGTTGCAAAATCAATAGAGTCCGAGCTCCTGCAGAAGCAACCGCAGTCCACAGCAGGTGCTCGCCGCCCCATGTGCCAGACCCACCTCTGGGTTAGCTATTCTCACTGCGCTCTCCTGCTGCTTGACCGCGGAGCGCAGCGACCGCAGCTCGTCCTGGTGTGACCGCAGGGTGTGCTCGAAGCCGTCCCGTTGCTGCTGTGACAGCATCAGCTCCGTCTCCAGCCTTACCTGCAGCATACAGGATTCCAGCTTGACTTCACGAGGTTTCTGGGTGTTGGCAATGCAGGCCCATCGGTGGTACAGAGGGGCTTGAAATCCCAGCTGCGCCAATCTGTCATTAGCGGCAGTTGCCATGCAACACGCCAGCAGCCAGCAGCTTCACAGTTGTCCACCTTGTCCTTCATGCGACACTCGCAGGCCGGGCACTTGGTGTGGATGACCTTCTGCTCTGGGCACACAGTGTCTGCAGCACAGCCACATGGCCGCCATCAAATCACGATGCTAACACTGCATTTATAGGAGATGTACTCAAAGCGGCACTGGGGTTGATTAACAGTCCCGCTCCGACGTATTATGGCCAAAAGCCTGAGGGACTCAGTCACCTGGGTACCGATCCTGCAGTTTCCTGGGCTGCGCAACAACACTGGGCGGCCGCCAGCGCTTGGCCAGGTACATTGCTGCACGGACGGCCAGTCAGTGATTTGTGAGTGCGCTGCCTGCACATGAGGATCCATGGGAAGAAGGATGCATGCACCTCCATCAAAGCCGGCGGGTGGTCAAGCTCAGGCTCCGCCGCCGGTGTGAGCTGCAGAGACCCGCAGAGCATTGAAGTGCAGACGCCTCACCTTCCCATGCCATGATGTTGGCGAAGATGAGCAGGACGCCCGCCCATTTCAGATAGGACGCGGTCTGACGGTTCATGATGCGGGCGCGGCTGCTTCATGCGCTACATTGCTGGCCGTCTGCTGGGTAAGCACGCCCGCACCTCGCGGGGGAAGTGAACACCGGCATGCACACCTGCGCTGCGTGTCAGATGGGGACCTTTGAGCGGTTCGACCTGATTCAGCAGTTCATGTCTCGACTGACTGGGACCCTCTCTGTCCTCCACTGCTGTCTGATGACTGGAGTCCAGGGATCAGATCCCCAGAATTTGACTGCAACGATGACCGGCAACTGCATGCACAGATCCGAAGCGAGAGCTCAGGAGGGACACCATCAATTCGGTCTGCAATCGACGTCTGGCGAGCCGCACAGGTGAAAGATTGCTCCACTCCGGCACGTGACTTGGTGTCCTGACCATTCTCTACCGCAGGACGTCAGTGTGTGCTCGCGTCAATCTCACAGCGTAAGAGTGGCAACTGTCAAACATGGCCACCATGCTGCGCTGCCCTGCGATGCGCGCGGTCACGAGCACAGGGCGCCAGGTGAGACGGCCACACAGCCGCACGCATCATGCACGCATGCAGTTGATCACAACAGCGGCTCCGAGCACACATGTGTAGTCATGATGAGAGTGTCTGAGCTCAAGTACTGATGCTGAAGTCTGTGTGAACTTCTGGGCTGTGGTGTCTATGCATAACATGCTTCAGATCGAAGCATCTGTGACTGGCAGCACAAGGCTGCAGGTTGCTGATCCCCATGGCCTACATCTGTGTCCGAATGCATGTGCGTGTGCAGCACATGTACATTCTCTGCACGAACAACAAGATGTGATCGCCAGAGGCGCCAGTGCAGCGAGAGCGGCTGCTGCAGCGGCAGGGACCTGCCAGTGGGAATTTCAGGGAGGTTCCGCTGTGATAGATGGCGATATCGATCCCAATTCAGCTTGCTGCAGGCCTTTAGAGGGACGGCAGTCAGCGCCAGGCCACTGGCGCCTCTGCGGGCGCAGCAGCGGCAGCGGCTGGCGGCGCGAGCAGAAGCTGTGAAGACGGAGAGCGAGTACTCCACAGAGGTCAAGGTGGGTGTGATCTGACTGCCGCTGGCTGATCATGCATGCACCGTGGGGCACGGTGCTGCAGGCACAGGGCTGCGGAGAGGCGTTCATCACATGCTTAGACATGTAGCGCTGAGGCTCAGCTGCTGTTGCCCGTTTGGCCCAAACCTTGAGGGAGTCTGAACTCTATTTGCACTCTTGCGGGCGCAGGGCGCGCCGGACTCGACAGACTACCGGCTCTTCTTCCAGCAGAAGGGTGCGCTCGCCTGAGCAGTCATCCATCCTGCATTCGCAGTATTGCAAACCTGCAACCAACGCAGACTGCTCCCTTGGCAAGCGCAGACCATGGTGTTGTCTGCTCCACGGTGCAGGCCAGAGCATCTCGCCGTGGCACGATATCCCGCTGCAGGCCAAGGATGGCCTGTACAACTTTGTGTGCGAGATCCCAAAGGAGACATCCGCAAAGATGGAGGTTGCCACGGTGGGTGCTGCGGTTGTGGCCATGCTGCCCAGCAGTTCCCACTGAAGGCTAGTGAAGATAGCGGTTGATCAGCATGTCACCGCATCCAGAGACCGACTATCCTTGGAGAGGCTGCCTGAAAATCTTGATTGATAACCATGTTGGTGTGCTGAGACAGGATGAGGAGAAGACGCCCATCAAGCAGGACATCAAGAAGGGCAAGCTGCGCTTCTACCCCTACAACATCAACTGGTGTGTGGCAGCTGCGCTGTGATGATGACTGGAAGACAGAAGGCTCGTTGCTCTGCACTGCTGTCCTCCAGGGGCACTGTACCGGGGCACTGTACTGCTTTGTCCACCACAAGACCTCTCCTTTGAGGCGGTATCATGCATGCCTTCCAGGAACTATGGCCTGCTGCCGCAGACGTGGGAGGACCCATCGCACAAGAATGAAGAGGCCGGCGGCGTCTTCGTGAGTACCACTGTCTTGCTGCTTGCGCCCTCATTTCCTTGCCGCTTGACCAACTCACTGCCATCTGATGGAGACGAGCCTGCTGACGGCTGCTGCCAGGAGCAGTGTACAAGTGCATGCTGTCATTGGAAAATTGCTGGTGATCCATGGCAACAACAACCCGGTGAACGTCTGGACATGGGCGCCCGCACCTGGGAGCGTTGCGGCTTATGCAGACGCGCCGCATTATTGTGAATTCTCCAGCAAGAGCCCCGCCCTTCTTTACCGCTTATAGGGCGACAACGACCCTGTGGATGTGGTGGAGATCGGCAGCCGCACCCTGGAGCAGGGCGGCGTGTACCCAGTCAAGCCGCTGGGTGTATACGCGATGATTGACGACGGCGAGCTGGACTGGAAGGTGAAATTACTATACTTGTGTGAGTGTGAGAGAGTGTGAGAGTGTAAGTGGGAATCTCATACTTGGGAGTGGGCAAGACCCAACTTGTTTGAGACATGCTGCCTTACACACGCCCAGGCTGTCCAAATGGAAGTTGGGAGATAGTGGGAGTGGGAGTGGGAGTGGGACATTCCACAACTGGAACACGTGTGTGGGGCGGAGACTTGCGTGAGACATGTTGCGGCACATCACAGCTGATCGTATGCTGATGAGCAAATGATGCGCTGGTGTGCAGATCATCGCCATCGCAGCAGACGATCCAAAGGCAGCCTCCCTCAATGATGTCGAGGATGTCGAGCGGTGAGGCAGTCTGCTGCTTATGGGCGCACCATGTGGCGGCAGCATACTGGCAGTGGCAGGTCATGTCTTGTCTTGCTCTGATGTTATCAAGAGGGGCGGGTGGTGAAGTGCTGGTGGCTGCAGGGAAATGCCGGGGGAGCTGGAGAAGATCCGGGTGTGGTTCCGGGACTACAAGGTGCACAGTGGCTCATCAACAGGGATGTACCGCAGCGTGTAGCACCAAGTACCCACCCTGGCATCTGACATTTGCCATCCACGGCATTGGCTGGATATGCAAAGAGATTCAACCGTCTGCTTGATTTGCTGCAGACGCCGGATGGCAAGCCGCAGAACTCCTACGGCTACAACGACGAGTGCCTGAACAAGGAGTTCACGCTGGGTGTCATTAATGAGACGCACGGCTTCTGGAACAAGCTGCGGTCGGGCGAGCGGGAAAACACCGAGGAGCTGTCGCTGCAGTGACCGGTTGTGTTGACGGCTTCATGTTTAAACTCCATCAGCAGGCCAGTTGACAGCAACGCTGTCAGCTGCTATGAGAGTCTCTAGCTTCGAGGCTCCCATTAAGCTGGACAGGACCTCCAATCAGCGCGATTGGGAGGTGCGGAACCCTTTTGTGAATGTCCTGAGCTGACTCAGCTCTCGGCTGTGGGCCCAGGGCCCGCGCCCTCGCGAAAACGCCACAGTGCAGCTCGCGACCAGCAGTTGTCATATTCTGATTCCCTTGAGAGTCTACTGCTGGGTGTGCCGGCATCGACGCGCGTCTCTGCCGCCCGCGCATCGGTCGCGGTGCTTGGGTGACGGCCAGCTCGGAATCGAATCAGGTGCAAGCAGTGACGATCCTTGTCGAAATTTTGCGCGACGCGTGCTTATATCGGCTTCAATGGCCGTGTACACGATCCGCCAGCAGGCAAGCGCAAAGTCGATGAACTGCGGCTGTCGACACTTTGTCGGAAGTAGTCTCTCTCCGCGTAAGGCAGCCCGTGCGAGCTGCTCAACAGCGTGCAGATGGTGCTGGAATCATGCAGTCGAGTGTGACATTCAAATTGCCAAATGACCAACTCACATGCCAACGTCCATCAAGTTACACCTCAAGTGTGAGGTCCTGTACTGCAAGACATAGTTTGCCTTTGGATCTTCACAGGCGTGCACTGTCCACTGTGATGGTTGATGCCAGTAATCTCGCATCCAGCTGATGAGAGCGCAGGGGTCGAGGTCGTGCTGAGCCTTGCGGCCCCTCTCAGATGTTTAGATCTATGTGCAGCCTTGCCCGGCAGCACAGCCGTTCGGCTGCTCATGTGACACCTGACAGAGCAAGCAGAACTTCTGCCTCAAGCGTTGCAGCCATCAAAAGGATGGGTCCGAGCTCCTCTACTGAGTCCTGTCTGGCGCCTGGCACCTATCCTGGTGACGCTGATCAATCACTCACCTTCCAGCCTTCACATGCAGGTCTCCACAAGTCATCCAGCAACGCTCTTGCCATCGCATAAGACGGGCGTCAGCATGCGGCAGTCCGTCGCAGCTGCGTTGGCGCTGTGTTTAGCACTGCAGGTGGCGCACCTCGCTGATGCGCAAAGTGGTGGGCCGCAATTGAGATTTGAGCTGCGTCTGAGGAGATGAGTCATGCACAATGCGCAATGCAATGCACTTCAACACATCGAACTGTTGAGCGGTGCCAACATTTCCCATCAGCAGACACTATTGTGGTGCTTCAAAGGAAGTGCCGCGACATCTGCTTATAGGCTGATGCCTTGGCTGCTGTGTCGCAGGCGCAGTCGTGGTGCCTGGGTGCCAAGTGGCAAACTGTGTGGAGTGTCATGCATCTGGTGACAACTGCGTCCAGTGCGAGTCGGTATGTCTTCCAATTGCTATTCTCTCAGAATCAACGGCCATGTCGTTCGAAGTGTGCATCCCTGGCAATTGGCGACTCATTGCCCTTCAGCATTTTATTCAAGCACGATTGTCAGCATCTGCTGTAACGACATCTGCTGTTTTCACATGCAGGGCTTCCAGCTGCAGCAGATGTCCAATGGCACAAGCTGCACAGGTGTGCTAGCTGTGGCCACGGAAAGCACTGCTGAGAATTTTGCGCAAGCCCTGTGCCTGCCTGCGTGGCAGACTTGGCCATCGTTCATTCTTTAATGTACCATGTGGGACGCCAGCGCATGGGGCCCTCCTGTGCAGCATATCCCTTTCAATGCACACTCACATGATTGGGTGTGCTCAATCAGGTGTCAGCGCTGAGTCAGCGCCAACAAAGGCGCCAACACGGCGGCGATTGACGCCCACAGCCGCACCGGCACAGCAGTCTGTGCGCCAGGCGGGCGCCGGCACCGGCTGCCAGGTGGCCAATTGCCTGGAGTGCCACGGCTCAGCTGTCAGCTGTGCTATCTGCAATCCGGTGGGTGCACACTTCCACCCTGTCACTCTATGTCACCATGTCCTTGCATGGGTTGCTGCTTTGCCTGTGAGTTCGATGTGCTACATGCCGTCCTCTGGCTGCGCCACTTCTAAATGAGGTTGCCTGGGCATCTAGATCGGGAATGTGTTGCCATGCCGGCATTCCGCTGGCATGGAAGCGGCTGTGCTGGAAGATGACTGGAACTCTGTGTCCGTCGGCGTCAGAAGTCAATCATACCACAAACACTGGCTGAAGTCTCATGTGACCACTCTGTGTTGCAGGGCTACACCTACGTGCAGACGGGGGCCGGCTCCACCTGTGTGGCCGGCGGCGGCGCCCCGACGCCCACCCCGGCACTGCAGCCCACCAGCAGCGGCGACAGCGGCAACAGGGGCGGCAGCATCGAGGGCAGCACCGGCAGCGGCGACCCGGCCCCGACGCCAGTGCCGAAGCCAAACCCTACGCCCAGCCCCACGCCAGCTCCCACACAGGCCCCGACACGACAGCCGACCCCGCAGCCCACGGCTGCGCCGACGCCGCAGCCGATGCCAAACCCTACACCGGCGCCAACGCCGGCCCCTACACCGGCGCCTACTGCAGCGCCGACGGCAGCGCCTACAGCAGTGCCGACAGCAGCGCCCACAGCAACGCCAACGGCTGCACCAACGGCCGCGCCGACGGCAGCTCCGACTGCGGCGCCTAAGGGAACACCGACTGCTTCACCAACGGTACAAAGCACTCCAGCTCCGACTGCATCACCGACACCAGCCCCGACTGCATCACCAACACCAGCCCCGACTGCATCCCCAACACCATCCCCAACTGCATCACCAAAACCAGCCCCGACTGCATCCCCAACACTAGCCCCTACAGCCTCTCTCACGGTAGCTGCGCCCAGCCCAGTCTCCCCTAAAACCCCAGTCTCAGCCGTGGGTCTCAACTCATAGCTGCCTTCGCTGTTCCGACCACCAACTAGGCGTATCTGATGGCCCGCCTCACACAATAGCCTGGCCAGTCTCAACCCACATGCACATAAACGCAAGCTGCATGTACTTACCGCAGTATCCAGCTCAGCAAAGTCACATTGCAGCTCTGCAGGCCCCATGGCTTCCTGCAGTGAGCGCGGCTTGGCTCTCCTGCTGTTGCGGCGCATTGGCGCAATCGTCAGCTGCGTTCTGAGCCATTGTTGGTGTGTCTAACAATGCAGGCTCGAACCGCTGCTGTGGCAGCTGCAACGCCCTCGCCGACAGCCAAACCGAAGCTGCAGCCTGCGCTGGCGCCAAGCCAGCCCAGCCCGCCGCCGCCAAGTGAGTGACACCCTGTATACTACGAAGTGTGCACAAGGGTCATGGCGGATTGGGCAGTCTTGCTGGCGTCTGCATGTGCTGCAGCCCACTTGCACACCGGCTGTATTCTCCAGCGCCTGTGGCGATGTGTTGGGTAAGCCAATGCTGCTTTATTGATTGGCACAGAAATGGTATCATTCTAGAATCCAGGCAGAGCTGATGTATGCGTGTCCTATGCAGATGCTGCAAGTTGCAGCGCTAGCGGCACCGCCGCCGTGGCGGTGGCCGCAGCAGCGCTGGCGCTTTTGCTATAAATTGCAAGACGTGAACCCTTCCGCATCCTGTTGACAATCCAGCTGCTCGCCGCCATGCACAAATCAGAAGGTCCTTTAGGTCTTGGCAGACAGACGGACATGCATCTGCACGGCAACAGCCTTGCAGGCATGCCAAATGCAAGATGCAGTGTACCAGCCTGCAGCGTGTGACGCATTGTGCAGAGCTCTGCAATGAGAGCAGCAGATTTGACGTTCGTGAATGAGTCTCGGCCGCATTGGTAGAGTAGCGCTTATCAGAGTTGGCTGTGCACGGCCACTCGCCATTTCGTTCTGAACATTCTTGAAGACAGGAGTATAATTGTGATCTGAATATGAGTAGGCTTGTTTGACTTGCCGTGTGAACTCTTGCTGCATTTTCTGCAGTGTCTGTCAAGGAATCCATCTTGTGATAAGCAGTGTATCTCAGTGCCGGCATCATTTAGTGGCATGTTGGCCTGCCTTGGAGCCTGCCCTGAGCCTCTGACCATTCTCACCACCAGAGTATCACAGCAGTCCACACCAAAAGTCAACAGTGATATTCGGTTTCACAGCACAAGATAACCAGGGCATGGGGCCCTTGCCCGGTCACCACACATCTGATGCCGCAGCACGGGTGGTCATCACTTGGTCTCCGCATGCCAACACCGCAGGCGCCCCCGAACTGGCCTTTTCAGACAGGACACGGGGTGCACACCAAATCCTCAATGCTGATCATTGCAGCTTTCATGACTTCGTTGGCAAAGCTATTGCGAAGGTATGACAGGCACTGATGTCAGGCGCCAGCGGCCTGAGGGGGCCCGTCGAGCTTGACGTGGCATGCAGGAAAGCGCCATGGTCACCCCAGTAGCAGAGAACAGCCGACGGCGGCCACCATGAGGCACAGTGCGCCGGCGGTGGCGCCCCGCGGTGCGGCACCTGCAGCAATGACACTCAGATTCAGTGTCCATCACCGTGCCGCTGGGGCTGTCATGAAGCCACCGGCGGAAGCAGCCTGTCAATGGTCATTCCCTCAAATGGTGTCAGGAGCTGTGCATTCGAGGAAAGGCATTCAAGCTTGAAATGCACCAGGGGCCGGGGCGGGTGCAATGGCGCCAGAGGATGTGCTGTTGGTGCTGGTCGCAGAAGTGGCGTCCAGCTGGCCCTTGCGGTCCCCAGCCACTGGCAGCCCCGGCTTGTTCTTGGTCACTGCAGTGAAGACCTCATGAATGGTTGTTGTATCACTGACCAAGGTGTGTGATATGGATGTCGCAGCTTGGGATGGAACACGTATTTGGATCCTGATGTCTACAGCTCTGCACTCAAAGCCACTGCATACAGGTGGCCAGTCAACATGTATCTCGGTGTGATTCGTCCAGCCCATTTCTTTCTTCATTCCACAATATAAAGGGTTCTGCCAGCACACCAGTGGCTGCAGTCGGCTTGGCTGGCTTCGTGGCAGTCGGCTTGGCTGCCTTCTGGGCGTTCGGCGTGGCTGGCTTCTGTGTGGTCGTCCTGGGTGACATGCCGGTGCCTGCATTGTTGTAAGCCGCACACTGCCTCATGCAGAAGATGCAGCGAGGCAGCATGCAGAGCAGAACCGGACTCCAGATAGTCGCAAGCATGCATAGCACATTTATTTATGAGCTGCCCGGCCTGCAATACCCAAACACCCCCAACAATGCTATGACAAGGCGGTGAAGCTGAGATTGCTCACTGTTGGCGGGCTTGTGGGCGACAGCGACAGGCTTGTGGGCGACCGGCTTGGCTGTGGCCGGCTTGGTTGTGGCCGCCTTATGGACGGTCGGCTTGTGGGTGGTGGCGGTGGCGTTCCTCGCCGCCGCTGCAGCAGTGGTGGGGGCCGGCGTGGCGGCCGTGGCCGTCAGCTGCCCTGCGGCGACCTCGTTGATCGGCACCGGCAGCAGCACCGCATCGACGATGTGCATGATCGAGTTGCAGATCACGATGTTGGGCTGGTTGATGTGGGCCGTAGAACCCGGAGCATCGCCCTGCAGTGTCACCTGTGACAACAAAGAGCACGCCGAAACTCGTGCTTACTATAGCCATTCATTGTTGCTCTGCAATGCGAGGAAGGTTTTCACTCTGCATGGCTACGCTACCTGTGGAGTGTATACAGCTGAACACAGAGGCAGCGACTGCCATATCATCAACAGTGCACAGCATTTGACGGCGCCTAACATTGTGAAGTGCAGGCCATCGGAACAGGGTGCCAAATGCACGCTCACTTGGCGAGATATAATGAAATTGTTCTGGCAGGGACAGCAGACGCGCACCCGGGGCGTCACGGCGGTGACGGTGATTTTGTGGCCCGCGAGGCTGGTCTTCAGCACGTCGCCGACGCTCATGTTGGCGGTGTTCATCGCGGTCGGCAGCATGTGGTACCGCACCATCTCGGCCAGCACCGTCCTGCAGCGGGAGCCAAGGCGATCCTCATATATAGCAAGAAGCACAACGCAATGGTTGCAGAGATGACCAGAGCGCCGCTCAATATACATGTCATATGGGTGATACATTCATATTAGCCCCATTCCACGATCATTCCGGCAAAACCGTTGCAGATGCGCAATCATCGGGCTCCTAGTACGACTATTGAGCACACGTACTGCATCTGGGTCTGGGAGATGGTTGGGTGCGCGCCGCTGAGAGCCGCCTGGAACGCGCCAATGGCGGAATTTGACGGAGCGAAGAGGGTAACCGACTTGCCGCTGGCAGCCAGATTGGGGACCTGAAGGCTGACGTTTCCTGCGTTCAATGTATGATGAAGAAGGTGATGTGCCGGGGGGTCGCCGCGCGCGGTGGATGCTTCATGGCATCCACTGATGCGCATGCAGAGCACGGAAATGTCCTCAAAGCTGTGACGTCCAGTGCCACCATCAAATCATGTCTCAGAAGAAGCATAAGCGCACCGATCAGCTTTGATAGCTCCTCAAGTCCGCCGGTGACGGCCACTGTTCCGGCCACTGAGGCTGTGCAGTCCGACATGTTGAGGGGCGTCTCGGGCGGACCCTGCGCCGTGGTCTGCAAGGGAGACGCAGAATGCATCGTGTTTTCAGATCAGAAAGCTCAGAAGTTGCGACATCCCAAGCCGCGTGAAAGCGTCATGCCGAGCTCGCTCTGAGTCAGAGGCTCAGATTCGAGGAATCAACATGCCACAACGCTCCGGCAATCAACGCGCCATGCACTTCTTCAGCATTGAAGCTTATAGAGACCTGCGGCGAGCGGATCAAGTCGCAGTGGAAGGCACTACATGACCGACTGTGTGACTCACCGCCGTCGCTATGCAGACTGAAGCAAGTGACAGCAGCACAGCGGCGCGGCGGAAGACGTCCATCATTCAGATTAGAATTCAGACGATCAGAGAAACGCGCAAGGTAGGCAAAACTGGTACAGGCCGTCTGAAGGCTGTGTTCTTGGAGCTGGAGTCGCGTGCCTTCCCGTGGAAGCAGTAGCAGCACCATAGGAAGCTGCGACGGCTGACAGCAGGTCTCGATCACCACAACCTACAAGCAGACGGAAACTTTCACCTGCATACCACAACAGCTGCACCGTGAGCTCAGCTCGAGTCCGTGGTCGCATACTTGGCCACCACATTGTGCTCGTTCCGCTGCTGCACCCCTCAGATCAGCAAGGACCACCCGGCAGTACATTTTTTGATCAGCACAGCAGGCGTGCCATGCGTCCTTGAAACCAGGTTTCAGTAAGCTAGATCAATACAGGCCAGCCTGCTGTGCTTGCAACGCCTCGGAGCGTCCGGATTCGCGAATGCAGATTTGGCGCCGGAGCGCCATGTCGGTGGTGGCATCGCTTTTGCTGGCCTTCAGCTGCCTGTTGACTTCCACAGGGCCTGCGGCAGCTCAAACAGGTAAGTTATGCCATGATTGCATCTGCATGCATGCAGTGTGAAACTGCAAGCGGGCGAAGGCCCAGCTGACGCATGCATGCGCTGTACGCAGGGAATGCAACGTGCACGGTGGCAAATTGCCAGCAGTGCAGCAACGCGCTGAACTGCGAAACCTGCGACGATGGCTACTACAGCTTCCTGAACTTTGGCGCGCCAGACACCTTCGCCAACTGGTGAGGCAGTGCTGCTGGCTGACCGGCAAGTTTGATGCATTGCCATCTCTGTCTGTCTGCACGCTTTTGCACGCTTCTCATGCGATTCTGACTTGCTGATGCAGCTTCAACTGCCAGCAGCTGAACTGCGCACCTGGCGGCTGCACCAATAACATCGGGTGTACGCAGTGCCCCCAGGGCTTCATGCTCAACAAGGTGTTGTTGCTGTTGCGTGTTCATGCGGGACCCAAACAGCGCACGGCTTCGAAGTCCGCATACCTGCTGCTCATCAAGTAAGCTCCATGCTGGCAGCAGTTGCCCATTCCTCATCAACATCTGCTGCGCAGGTCGGCATTGCGCCGTCCGGCAATGGGAGCCAGCCAATCGCCCCATACTCGCCCAGCGGGGCTGACTGCTCCATCCAACCATGCCCAGTCAACTGCCTGTCAGCGGCAATACCCGGGCAGCCGATGCTGCCCGTCACCACACTGGCGCCGTCTGCAGGGGGTTCGCCGCCCATCGCAGGTGGGCCCCTTGACTATGGCTCATGCCTACACTTTCCTTGGAAGCGTGCACAGCTTATCAGAGTCCCCACTTCTGAGACGGCTCATCTCTGCAGCTGTGGACAGCTCACAGCCAGGCCCTACTGCCAGGCAACCTCACTCATCGCTGCGATCTCTCCGCAGGTAGCAACAGAACGCAGCAGCAGCCGCCTGCGGCGGCAGTGCCGGCGCCAGCGCTTGCTCCGAGCGGTGCAGCACCAGCGGCCGCCCCTGTAGCAGCCGCGCCACAGGCCGCCCCCGTCCCAGCGCCGGCGCTTGTTCCCGCTCCGGCGCCCGCTGAGCCCGTTCCTGCCCCGGCACCCGCCACCATTCCCGCGCCGGCGCCGCTGCCGGTTCCCGCACCCGCGCCCGCAACAAGAGCGCCCACAAAGGTGCCGACGCAAAGGCGGCGGCCGCCGCCAAATGCGGGTGCTGCGGCTGCAGCCAAGGCGCCGGCGCCTATCGTGCTGCAGCCTGGCGCACTGGCTCCACGAGAAGGTGGGGCATGGGGAGACAGAAAATGTGCAGATTGCAGCCCTGATTTCGTATGATTGACGGGAAGCGGCTGTGGTGGCCGCTGCCTGACACTGCAACAGGACTGTGCAGTGGACAGATTGCTTCAGACTCATAGCGTACTCAGTCACATGACACGAGATGCACACGGGTCCTGAAACTGCCTTCGTATCGGTGCTTGTGCAGCTCCAGCGCCACAGGGTGGGGTGCGGACGATGGCGCCGGCGCTGACTATCCTAGCTGGCGCCGGTGCGTTTGCACTCCTGGCGGCGGCGCTCTGATGGGGTGCCAGCTTATGACAGCGAGCACAGGTCCAGATGTGATTACGAAGTAGCCTTGTGATAGCAGCCTTTATAGGCTTTCTCCATGGGGTACCCAACACTGCTAATGCAAGCCTTTACAGGCTTTCCTCATGGGGTACCTAGCATTGCCAATGCAGTACAAGGTAGGCCAGCTGGAAGCAGGGCCCATCAGCAGCGATGGCCAGCATGATCACTTAATTGTTAGAGACTCCTGCATAGACGCTAGGTCGATCATCGGATTCCTTTTGGGCCGTCCCTTTGTGCATTTTGTGGTTGGCGGTGAAATTGGGGTGTTTTGTTCTTATCAGGCGGGCGCTTTAGACGCCGCCAGTGATCTCTGTCGGCTGTTGTTCGATTCGTGATAGACTACGCCCACCGGGAATCAGGGTTCAGCAGATGCTGATCAGACCATGCAAGTTTGAAATGTCTTGTGTGCACGATTGTACGGGTTTCAGCAGTACAACATCCTGAGCTTCCTGCATTTCGCATTTGCACCAGAGTGCAAGCCTGTGTGAGGTGCCACGAGGATTAAAAGCACAGACTATCCTCTAGTGTGACGCCATGGCAAGTGCAATGCGACGCGAGGCCTTCGATGCAGATGGCCAGGAGGATCTGGACCGGCTGCAGGTGCGCTGACGCCATGCATGCTCCGAAAACAACTAGAATTCCAACGCAAAAATAGAATGCAGCATGTGCATTGTGATGTGACTGGTTAAGTGCTGTTAGCTCGCTGCTTGCATGCGCACACATTAGGTACGCATTATGGTGCATCAGCGTATGGTGCCCAGGCGGCATCACAAAATTTTTAAACTGACATCAGCACGCTGCTGCTGCAGGCCGAATTCCTGTCTCGGCACGAGCAGCCGGCGGCGACGGCGACACGCATCTCACGCAGGACACCAGCAGCAGCCGCATCTGCTGACGCCGCAAATGGCCACGCACATCCGCCGGCGGGTCTGGCAGCGCCACCATCAGGCCAAGATGCGGGAGCGTCAGTTGTTGGGGATGAAGATGACGGTAACTGGAACCGAAGCTGATGCTCAGTACAAAGCTCAGCATCAGGGCAGTTCTGGTGTGGCGTGATCTTGTGGCTTACAAATTGAAAGCTGATCGCTGCAAATTTGTCGACGAGATCTTCAACCGAGGTAACATGCTTTACAGAAGACGACAGCGGCGACGGCGGCGGCAGCAGCAGCTTCCTCCTGCCCGGCGTCATGGGTAGTGTGCAAGAGCGGCAGCCACAGCAGAGGGCACCGCGGCCACCAACCGGCCCTGCAGCAGGCGCCGCCTTTCCCATCGCCACACACCGCAGCAAGTCCAAGGCAAGTGTTGAACCAGGTAGTGACGACAGTGATTTCCGATATGAAAGAGTGTAGGAAACAAGAGATGGAGCTCTCACAGGCTGACCCTGTGGCCTGACATTTGTGCAATTGGATTTTTGATCATCAATGAGAGTCTGCAAGATTGAAACATCACGAAGGACTGCAGGTTGGCGCATGACGCACTCATGTCCAGCTCAAGGTCAACTGACAGAGTCAATTGGCGGTGTCTGCAGTTTGCCCGGGCGCGGGAGGCACGCCTGGCGGCAGCGCAGCGACCAGGCACATCTAGCGGTGCCGCTGTTGGCAGGACACCAGTCGGCGTCACTGGCGCGCCCCCGCCTGCCGCGGCGGGCAATGGCTCCGCCATCGACGCCGAGAACCGCGTGGTGCTGGCGGCTATGAACCCAGAGCAGGTGACATCGTGCTTCAAACAGTATGATTGCTGTTGGTGAACCACCCATGTGCTGAATCGAGTTGCGGTGGCGCATTCATATAGCTGGTGCTGTATGTTTCTTTGCGCACGATTGAGGAGGCCAACGCAGGGACGCTGACCCGTCTGCCACCACAAGCCACTTGAAGCTCGTTTCTCATGCATTTGTACATTCAGATTGTCGCATGTTTCACGCCTTCCAGATCGAGGCGGCAAAGGCAGAGGCGCTGTCTCGTCTGCCACCCAAGACCGTGGAGTTCCTGCGCCGCCGGGGCCGGCAGCGCTCTGCAGCTGGCACTGCGAGTGCACTGGCTGGGCCCTCTGCCGCAGCCGCAGCCGCTCTCGGCGGCGCTGCGCAACAGCAGGCAGCAGCATCTGCTGTGGACGCGTCACAGCTGGGGACACAGCTGCTGGCGTCAGGCGCACATGCTGCCAGTGCCGTTCAGCAGCAGCGGCAGCAGCACTACCAGGGGCGGATGCCTGCCGCCGCTTCCACTGCTGCAGCCCGCAGACGGCAGCCGACGTATGCCAGCAATGATGGGGCAGCCGCAGGGCAGGCGCAGCCCGAGGCTGCGGTCGCCCGACTGCGCTACGGGGTGGGTGGGCAGCCGGCAGGGTTTGCGCCACCATCTGCAAGCGCCGCCCCCTCGGCGTCCAACGTGCTGCAGCGTGACCCCCTCAGGTGATGTTGACGGATCCACATCGCATGCCTTGTGCTGCTGATAGCACTGCTTGACAACTTGCTGCGACATTGCAGCTGCAGCTCAGTAGCTGATGCTCGACAGTCGGATGGCACGTGTGATCCTGCAGGCAGGATGAGGCGACAGTGCCAAGTGAGGGCACATATACCCTGCTGGAAGCGGCAGTGCTGGCTCGCAGCTCGGTGCCCGGGCAGCGGGCCGCAGGCCTGCGCCTTCTGGCAGCTGTCCTGGAGCAGGTGACATGACTGTCTGCCGAGTCGAGCCTGCAGCACGTCTTTTTGCGGAGCCTCGGCTTTACATTACCTGTCGGCTTCACAACAGTTGTCAAGCGCAAGCCTTTGCATCATGGACAACACACGCATCAAATTTCAACCAATTATCTGCTGCTGAGTCGCCAGCGTATACAACATGGCAAGCCAATCGTTTCCTGCCCTATGTCAGGCTCGCCCCAAAGCGCGTGACCTGGCAGCAGGAAGCTGTGAACCGACGGCGCGGCCGGTACAGCTGCCTCACAAGAATGGTGCCACTGCCGCTTGCGCGGGCGCAGCGGCCAGCGTTGACTGGGCTGACGTGTGGCGGCATGCCCTAAACGATGTCGAGGTGACCTTTCATCACAGTATGCATGACTCTTGGCACTTGATCTAAATGAATGCTGCGCGAGCTCGTGGCTGAAGTCAAGTTTTCAAAGCCCACAAGTGTTTTCCGATTGGATGCAAGAGAGGCACATGCTAAATGTAGTGAGGACCTCAGGTTGCATGTGGCCATCTGCAGTACCACTCTCGCACTTTGTGAGAAGCGATGATGCGCCAACAATCGTGTGGTTGTGCAGGTGGCCCTCATTGCACGTCGCGGACTGGACGACTCCCACCACGCGGTCATCGCTGCCGCAGCTGGCACAATAGGGGCGCTGTTGGGGTCCCACGACGCCGACGTTACTGCCGCCCAGGAGGCTGCGGATGCGCACCCTTTCACAGGTGAGGACAAAACCAGCATTCTGCTCGCAGATCTGCAGGCTGGCAACATACTCATTTGTTACCCGATGACACTCGTCATGACCAACACTTCGGATGACCATTTTCTGTTGTCACATTGCCACCATGCGTGCCGCCTGAGTGGCTGCGCTTGCAGCTACAGCACTGCCCCATATTTAGCAGTCGTCTGGTGCCCACATGTCTGTTCGTTCCCCATTTGGCAGGCTGGCCAGCGCCGGCGTATGCACACGCGAGGCGGCTGCACCCGCTGGGCGCCTGGATGGTCGCGCCGCTGGCCGCAGCCCCAGAGGCAGAGCAGCAGCCGCCGCAGGGCATGGCGCTGGTGCACCCGCCGCCCGCAGCGGAGGACGACGCTGCGCTGGCGGCCGAGGACCCGCTCACTGGGCTGCTGCGGATGCAGGTGATTATCGGCAGCTCGATTGTATGATCTTCGGTGCTATGCAACAGCAAGCTTGCTGCTGTGTCCTCATGCAGCGCTGCCTGGTCAGCAGCCAGCCTCTTGGGGCTCACATGACATCATGATGAGGTGCAATCGCAGCACGCAGCACAAGTGCAGATTTGCAAGTGTGTTTTGTACTCTGCAGCTGCTCGAGCGCATACGGTATTTGCTGGAGGTGGCACGGCCGCCTGCTGCCATCACACCGTTGGTAGCAATCCTGACCAGGTATCACGATCATGTGCCACAGCTCCTGACGCCGCAGTGCATCGGGTGACCTGCTCTGTGCGGTGGCTGGAGAGCTGTTGTTTTAGAGCCTTCATGATGTCCCTTGCAATCTCACAATTGTCTATATACACAGAACTGGTGTCACTCTGCAGCTTTGCGCGCGCTGACAAGGACCTCGCGCTGGCCGTGCTGCGCTGCCCGCGCATGGGGGACGCCTTGCTCAGCATCCTGCTGGCGCCGCCGCCGGCGCCTCAACAGCGTCAGGCTCCTGCTGGAAGCGCTGTCAGCAGGACGGGCAGCGCTGCCGACGGGGCGGTGTATGGCGCGCGGCCGGCGGCGGCTGCGCTGCTGCGAGTGTTGGTGCAGAGCTCGCCTGCGGCTGCACATCTTGCGCACACTGCTGGTGAGAGTGACTACAAGGTGCTATCTACAGGGTGCCCAAACCATACGGTGTTTTATTCCGGTGTGCAGAGCTCTGGCATGGCAGTGGGGTTGTGCACATACAATGCCTCACCTGCTTGGTGGCGCACTGAGAGCTTGCTTCTCATGCAGGGTTGCTGAGCATTGTGAATCAGCTGCTGGCGGCTGGACAGGGGCCTGCAGCTGCAGCGCAGCCCACCCTGCAGCATGTGGACCACTTTACAGCAGCCCTGCAGGTGGTCAATGTTCACCTGACGTCGATGATCAACAATGCTTTCCGTCCACCGAGGAATCTACCCCTATCATAGCGTCCTATGGTGTCTGCTTCAGCTGCATCTGCACGGTGGGATGCCTGCTGGCGTATGTGTCCAACTTCAGGGTGGCAGTTGTGGCATCGAATATCAGTTTTAGTTCCTCAGGCGGTTGTAGGTTGAAGGACTGCGCCTATGGCGCGTGTGCGTGCTGTACGATGTGCCGACAGCTTCACTGGACGCGCTGTGGCCGCTGCTGGCAGCGCTTTTATCTGGCCCCTCCCGGGCTGTAACGCCTGATGTGCCAGCAGCACCAACAGCCCCCGTGTCCGGCCCAGCTACTGCAAACAGCGGCAGCAGCGGCAGCCTCGGCAGTGGCGATGGCCGCGCAACGGCAGCTGCAGCTATGCAGGATGCACTGGCTCGGGAAGCGCTGCTGACGGCGGCAGAGCTCGTCTGTCATGCTGCAAGGTGTGGATGGCCCTGAACCTGCAGGTTGTCCGGTGGAATAATCAGCGGGTGACAGCGCATGGTGATTCGAGCAGTGTTGCAGCCTGCCTACAGAGTTGTTGACCCCCAGCATGCTGTTCGTCAACTGTCGCTGGTTCCATGCCTGCACAGGCACCCCAATGCAGCAATGGTTTCCGCAGAGTGCGCCGCTGCTGTCGCTATGGGTGCCGCTCAGTGGCTGTCGCAGCCGCCTGCAACCGGGTCCAGTGCTTCTGACCACGGCAGCATTCGTAGCCAGGCAGCAGGCGTCAATGCTCGACTGGGTGCCTTCGCGGCTGCGGCGCATTTCGCAGCGACATACCTCACAGCCGCGAGGCAGAGTGCAGCACTGGCGGCGCCACAGCAGGCTCATGCGGAGCTCGTGGCAGCTGTCCTCGACAGCGGGCTGCTCTGCAGCTCTGCAGATGAGGCGCGAAGCCGCAGAAGCGGCGATGGTGGCGGTGCACCTGAAGGTGGGTCCTCTGCGGGCTGGACAGAAAAGCCGCTGCAGCTGGTTGCGGAGCTGCTGGCCATTCTGCAGCGCAGCTTTCAGCAGCCAGCAGCTGACACTGCAGCAACTGCAGCGACCTGTGCAGCTGCGGCAGAGGCTCTCGATGGCATTGTCAGTCTTGCCGCGGCTGTGATAGCCCACATG
Source organism: Tetratostichococcus sp. P1 (assembly GCA_036584455.1). Lineage (NCBI taxonomy): Eukaryota > Viridiplantae > Chlorophyta > Trebouxiophyceae > Prasiolales > Stichococcaceae > Tetratostichococcus > Tetratostichococcus sp. P1. The sequence goes on along the minus strand of BTPI01000008.1, from coordinate 2,454,799 downwards.
CAGCCGGCCTCCACAGAGGCAGCAGCTGAGACCATGGCCGCCATCGGCAGCGTCATCCATCCCCTGGTGAAGCATGCATATGCAGATGCTTCTCCTCATATGGTATACACTAACATGACACATGAAAGATTGCAATGATGCCCTGCCCTGCCCCTGCAGTGTCTTGGCATCACTAAACTGTGGGACGCTTCTCATCGACCTTCTTTCCATTGCAACCCTGAAGGTGGTGCAGTTGGCAGCTCGGCAAACTCCCGGCATAGCCCTGAGCCCCGCCTCTGCAGCAGTCTCGCAGCAGCACTTGCACCTGTTGCGGCTGGCCGCAACCTGCCGCACCATCCCTCCAGGAGTAGACCAGGATTTGCCGGCTGGCGGCATCTCAAAATGTGCCCTGCAGCAGGTGGCCTGGCCTGTCCAGTTGCTTGCTGCTTCCTGCCCCCAGTGCTCCAAACCTAAATGCACGCATTTAACAGCAACACTCGGTCAACGCGCTTGTCAGCTGGATTGTTAGCTATGCGGTCGAGGCATAACTGCAGGTGGACGCTGCGCTGGCATCTCTGGCGCTACTACCGGGAGGAAGCGAAGCGGCCGGTCTGGCGGCGCTGGACTTTGCGCTGTCGCAGGACAGCGTGGCGCCGCTGCTGGCTGCTGCACACACAAAGCTGCAGTTGGTACAGGTGCGAAAGCTTGCAATTTGCATAGGCCTGCCATTCACAGAAAGCGTTCGCATCTGGTGCTCGTCATCATCCGTGAGCTGAGGCCCATGTCTTACAGTACCATGGTTGAAATTGCTTTACAGGCGGCTGGCGGCTGGGCGGCATGGGCTGCAGCGGGCGGGACTGCTTCTGCATTCCCGCTTCCCCACTCACCCCCTGCTGCCGCAGCTGCGCACCAGGTCATGCTGCGCAGGTAATGTCTGTCTTTGCGGGGTTTGTTGCATATGTTACTGTTGCCATTGGCCCATGCAGCTTGGCGCCACAAGATGACTCATGTAGGTCCGCGGTGGCTGCCCTGAATAGTCAGGATTGCTCACGATTCCATGCCACTGCAGCTACGCTGCCGCATGGTTGGGACTTGTGGCCGTGGAGTGTGCCGCTCCATCTGGCAGCAGGAAGTCGGAAGCAGGCGGCATCAGCAGCACGGCAGCGCCGCAGCCACTGGACGCCTTGGTGCTGCAGCCGGCAGGTGTATTTGATTGACGCATCTGAGATGCCCCTTCTCCTCCACTTTCAAGGTGTCATTGATACACTTGACACGGCAGGAAAATGTTCGGCTGCTGCTGCTGCTGCTGCTGGCTCGACATATGCTTTCTTCCTTGGTCGCCATGGGCAGTGTCTGGCTTCAGCAGGCGTGTGGGGATGCCTATCACACTGCTACAAGAGAATGCATGCTAAGACAATCAGCATGTGCTGCACCCAGGATCCAGGCTGCCGGCGCCGGTGGCGTGGCTGCTGCTGGAGCCCTGGCACCCCGGCACATCTGAATCACAAGGCGGCAGCGGCAGCAGCAGCAGCGGCGGCAGCGGCGGCGGCAGCGGCGGCGGCTGCTCTGCTGCAGACGCCGTCGGCGCGGCGCTGACGTGGCTGCTGGGGCTGGAGGCCGCGGACTCAGCGTATGTGGCGGCAATTCCTGCAGGTGCGGCTAGGGTTCCGCTGATGTCAGTCCTGTCATCGAAATGTCGTACTTGAGTCGAAGTTCAGAATAGCCCGGCAATGCAGCCTGTGCACATCTCTGGCAGCATTCCAAAATCGTAGCATGTGCATTAGGGAGAGCAGCTTGACCACTTGAACAGCGTCTGAAGAGACATCGGCCCCCCTGTGCAGGTGCCAAGCTGGCGGGTGTGCTGGCGCTGCTGCTGGCGCCGGATGCCCCCGGCGCTGACGGCGGGTCGCCCATCTGGACAGAGCCTGCCGTCCGTTGGCCTGCTGCGGCTCTGCTGGACAGGTGTTTGCCGCAGTTCAGCACACCTGGGAGTACACCGACTGCTCCTTGCAGTCTGATTCCTGGCGCGTCACAGACTCCAGGGCGCAGCGAGGCAAATGGGTTTCAGCCATGTTCACATGTGGTGCGTTGAGTTGCATGGCCACAGTGCCACATAGGAGCATAGCCAACTGCTTGGACTTCACCCTGGAAACAGGTATCATGGCGCCAGCATCGGCGGTGAGGTGTCAGCGACCACTGCTGCCCCCTGGGCGGAGCACTTTGCAGCCGGCAGCTACGGCGACGCACTGCTGGGCGCCGCACTGTCGGTCCTGCTGCGACCTGATGCACCTTCAGCTGTCCAGGTTCGACTGCATGCACTCTCAGACAAGCATACTTCGTGTTCTAGCTCAAGCTGTGCAGCGTAATCAACATATGTTGCTGCCATATCCTGTATGCTTGCCTGTGCAATTGCGAGTCTGTTTTCCTCTGCTCATGTCGCTTCATCACGGAGCGAGCTGTGGTGCACAACCCTTTGCAGGAAGAGACATTGGCGGCGCTGGCGGCACAGCGGGCGGCTCGGCTGCTGCCGCCGCTGTCCCAGGCCCCTGGCGGCCCCCACGCCTACCTCACAAACCCTGATACCGACTCACAGAAGGTGCCCCGGCGATGTTGTACTCTCTCTCTGTATCTGTCCCCGTCTCTCTCTGTCTATTGGCGAGTGATTGGAAGTGGACGCTGGAGTGGGCTCCTCATGTGACACCATCTTGTGCTTCCTACAATCACAGGGTCAGCTGCCGCCCCGCGTGCTGGAGCAGCTGGCCGCCCTGCTGGCGGACGGCGAGCTGGACGCCGCTGCAGGGGGGCCCGGCCCGGCTGCAAGGGGCACAACTGCGGTATCGGCCGCGGCGAACGATGCAGAGCCGTCCATGCTGATGGACATGGCGCTCCACTATGTGCTGGCGCCGCTGCTGGAACCGCCTGCAGCAGGTGGGGTGGACTGTTGCGGTTACTGCCGCCCATCTTCGCACTGGTCATATTGGGACACGGCGGAGACATTACTGGTGATGAATGTGGTGATGCGCAGTGTGCTGTTGCTGCTGCTTGCAGCTCATGAGAGCAAGCAGGCAAAGCATGCCAAATGTCTGCACCAAGATGTGACTGCCCTCGTCGGCCATATGCCACGAAAGCTTCGCGTTCCTTCATGCTGGCAGCTTAACTACACTGCTTATCACATGGCCAGGCGAGTCTGAGGCAAGCATGCTGCAGCGGCAAGCGCAGCTGCGGGGATTCCTACGACGGCGGCCTGCAGCAGCGCTGTCGGTGACGCTGCGTCAACGCATCAGCTGGACTTCAGAGATGTTTGCGGCTCCTGACGCACCGCAGCAGCGCTGGCATCGAACCGTGAACGACCTGCCGGAGCATGAGCTGCAGGAGCGGCGCCAGGTGAACATTCTGCTAAAGGAAGAAGCACTGGTGTCACGAGCCGACGGTAATTGCAGTGCATGCAGATGTGTATGCAGCAGCTGGTGGTGACACGCTACTACAGTTGTCGTGCATGGCCCAGCGCCTGCTGCTGCACTGCATCACACAGCCGTCGCCAGTCTGTTGTGCTTACACACTGACCGCTTCATGAGCCATTCAGATACAAAAGCCATATCAGTTGGCAGATGATGGATTCGCGTGCAAAGGCGCCCCCCTGCGCCTGTGTTCTGTACACTGTGCAGAAGTTCGGTGGCCTCTCCACCGTAAGCTGTTGTTTGAACAGGTGGTGGATGCGGCGTGTGAGGGCGAGCCAGAGCTGAGGTCCAAGGTGGCCGCCAGCGGCGCCTTCGACACGGACCTGGTGGACACCGCCCGTCTGCACCTGGGCTTCTGAGGTTCCGCCAGTGGAATGGTTCAGCTGACAGCGGCACTCAGCTGGAGCGGCGGATGCTGATGGTAGACAGAGCAAACATGCACAGCGGCAGCAGCTCGTGTCCCAGATGATGGCCTCATACTCGCAAGATGACATGGTGATGATTCAGCGAATAGAACCAAGAGGTCTGGCAGAGGCCCTCTGACATGCGAGACAGCTGTTTGTGAGAAGAGACCCTGTAGCAGGTTCTGTCATCGAACGCGTAGCTTCTCAGGTTGTAGGTCGGCCCGGCCCAGGCTGTTGGCCCAGGTGCGGGTCCAACAGCAGCTCGGTGTTGCAACATCAGATCTTGCAGGCCTGCACTCTGTGCGTCAGGGCAGATTGCTGCCGGGGGCGGGTTTGATTGGGACTTCTGATGCCACCTGTGAAGACTGTGGTGACTCGGCCTCACGCCATCCCACCACTTCTCATGCCAAGCTCCAGTCGGCCAGCAGCCACTTGGATTTGCACCCTCGGATGCTTCGTCAGTATCTGCTGGTACTTTTGACAGCAGTTCTCCACGTGTTCTGGCGTACGGCCACAGGGTCCTGAAGTCTATACACACGTTGCCACAGCTCAGTGCAGCAGGGCTCCTGTACGCTCGGTGCTGCTGACCAAGCAACACTTCTGACGCGCGTATCAGGTGAACGCAAAGCGTGTAGTGACACGCAATGCATCTCATTGCACTGGTTGTGTCAGTCGCTCCCCCTCGATTGCCGGTAGACGTCAACATGTAAAGGCGTCTATGGGGGCCGCACCACGTATATGAGGATGCATGCTGTGGAGCTGCCTGCTTTCATGATTGCTGGCGCTTGTCACGAGGTGGCGTTGCTGGCGTTGTCAGTCACGCGCCTTCGCGGCCAATCCTGTTGCAGCTACACTGCAATGCCACACGGCAGCGTTGGCCAGACCCTTTGTTGCTCGCTTCATCCTCGTCGGATACGCTGCGCATGTCATTGATGGCGTCACAGCAGTGGCAGCTGATGTGCCGGTGTGTTGGTGTTGTGCAGGTCAGGTCACCTCACAGGGGCGCGTGTTGCTGTCCAGCCCCAACTGCTGAGCAGCCAGCGGCTAGCTGCAGGGGATACGCCTCTCAGCGGCTCACGGCGGGTTGCTGTCCGCAGACGAGGCTGTGCTGCAGCTGCGGTGGTGACGTGCACAAGGGCAAACGGGCGTCTAAATTGCAGCCAGCAGCCAGAGGCGCTGGCGGGCACAGCAGCATCGGCGGCTGGTAGTAGCCAGATGCGGCAGCTCTGCAGCTCCGCTGCGATGCGCAGCCGCAGCACCAGGCGGCCTGGGTGGTCGCAATGCGCCGCAATACTTGCAATCGCAGCGGCTTGCCTGTCGCTGCTTGTGCAGCCGGTGCACGGCCGGCTGCGGACGGTGCAGCGGCGCAGCGATCTGGAGGAGATGATACAGACAAGTGAGATGCTGCGCCCTCCTGGTTAGTCTGCGTGTTGCATCTAGGTCAACTGGCTGCGCATTGGCAGCCTGTCAGCATGACGATGGCATGGCACCTCTGACGTACCGCATCTGTCTGGGGTGACAGCACGCACACAACGTGAAACGCTCTTCATTTACTCGTCGTTCAACTTTCAAGAAAACTTCCACAGGCATTGCGCGGGTGCCGGAGGGGTATGAGAAGATGGGACACCGGGAGGCGGGGTACAGCCTCGCAGAGCAGCACAGCAGCGGGCCGGAGGCTGGCCACCGCACCGTCATGTTCACTGCAGAGGGCAGCGTCTACAGCAAAAAGTGAGCAAGCCAGTGCATGCAGGGGTGCATGATCGCCATTGTGAACACCATCCGACTCTGTCGCGGTCCTCCGAGCTGAAGATGCTGGTCAGCAGCTTTAAAGAGAAGAGGCGGATCTCTCATTACAGGGTGGAGGATACAGCCCATCTCCCGCGGCGGCTGTCCGAGATTGTGACGGATGGCGAGATGGCGCGGAAGCTGCTGCAGTCGGACTCATCATCGGCGTCGGCCTCGCTGAACCCTGACCTCGCCTGCCAGGGCTGCCCCAACACCGACACTCGTGTCGAGGTCAGTGTTGTTCATGGCACGGCGTTGCTATATAATGTCCTCGGGATCGTATCTTGCAGTTGCTCACAATCGCTGACAGCATCGACATGCTTTTGAGAGTCAAGCCTGTGCAGCGAATTGGGCCAACTGGTTATTGTCTGCACACAGGTGAACGACACGCAGGTCACACCCTGGGATGCGATTGGCCTGCTAGCACGGCAGGACGCCAACAGCATCTCCAAGTGAGTGTTGTTACACGCACCTGCTGCTACACCTCCAGAGTCTTGCGAGTCATGCAGGCTTCTGGCATGTTCATTTGCCACAGAAATTCTCTACTGCCTGTTGATGCACCTGCGGGAGTCATTCTTCCTCCGCTGTTGGTTGTCAAGGTTGACCTTGTCTGTCCGAGGAGCAACGCTTTCCAGCCTGAGCTTCTTCTGTTTGTCTTGCAGTGGCATTGCGCAGTGCAGCGGCGCGCTCACCGGCGTGTAGCGGCAGCACACGCTGCCAACATCTCTCCTGATACTTAGTCTCACCACATGATCAGTGACAGGGTCCTGAGCATCCTTTTTGTTTGCCTTGCAGCGGCATCGCGCAGTGCAGCGGCGCGCTCATCGGCGTGCAGCGGCAGCATGTGCTGACGGCGGGGCATTGTCTGGTGGACAGCTCCACCTCAACGGTGAGGGGCGCTGCACTTCCTGTGCTGCAGTGTCTGCACTGCACATGCCTCCGCCACTGCATTCCCTTGACTTGTGGACTGAATGATCTGAATGTTTCAGGCATCCTCAAGCAATCACATCCAAAGTGAACACCTCTTATGATGCTGAAATCAGCATGCACAGGTTCTGTACATCGGGCTGCTGTGAGTAGGGTGTTTTGTGATGTTGCAGGACAATGTGGACAAGATCACATTCTACCCGGGGTTGAAGGGCACCGACCTGCCCTTTGGCACGCTGTCCGCCATCAAGGTGAGCACGCCATATATTCTAGTGGATGTGTAACAGCTTGGCATACCACACCCTACACTGACGCCACGCCTAGACGCTGTGTTTGCACTTTCACAGTGTTGACAGCCGCCTGCTGCGGCAGCGTGAAGTAGCTTTGTCAGCGAATTCAATGCCCTGGTTCGCTCTCTCAAAACTGGCACTGTAGTCTCACATCCTAGTGTTGTGCTGGCGCAGGCGCGCGTGCTGCAGCAGTATGTGCAGGAGCGCTCGGTGACGCCGCTGGCGCTCAATTACGACTTTGCGCTCATCACGCTGTCGGCGGGCGCGCCCGCGGGGACCACGTACCTGGACATCGCTGCGGGGCAAGGCACCCAGACCTTCAACCTGACGACGGCAGGATACCCGGCTGACAAGTCCGGCCAGGACATGTGGACGGTGAGTCTGCTTGATCCATTTCCTTTGAGCTCCAATCGCGACTTGTCCAGTCCTGCAAAGAGGCCAGTCGTGTCCATGAAGATCTACGCACATTGGCATGCACGACTCACCTCACACTAGCCACCAATGTAGCGGCAGATTGGGTTTATGGACGCTCTGTGTGTCCCTGCAGGTGAACTGCAGCTCCGTGGACTTCGACTTCACCAACGGCCCCAACGAGTTGGGGTGCGGCAGCCAGTGCTCCAACATCGTGGTGCACGACTGCCTCTCGTATGAGGGGCAGTCCGGCTCCGCCATCTGGTCCACGGTGGGTTTGCCTGTCACTGCCTTTACTTTGAAAGGTGCATGTGTATCTGCCTATCAGGTTGCTAGGAGCAGGTTCAGAGAGGGACAGCAGGTCCACGAAGTTGATGCTGAAGCTTGTCTGTCTCACATGACAGCCACGTCCCTATTCATTGCGGACTGCAGGCTGTTAATAACTGGATGATCTGCGACGGCCGTGTTGCAGGAGTTTGACCACTCAGCTCATGAGCCTAGTTCAGAAATGCAACTCGGATTTGAGCTGAGCTCATCACATATCGTTTTGCTGATCACAGGATGGGGACAACCGGACAATTCGGGCAGTGCTGACAGGCGCACTGCAGGAGAGCGATGGCACGACCTACAATGTTGCAACGCAGATGAACTCCTTTGTGTACAACACCGTCGTTGGATGGTGCGCTAACCACTTAACAGAAGGCTTTTGCATCCAGTTCCCTTACTCCTGCAGCCTATCAAGCCTTGCCGGTGCATGCAGGCCCTCTCTGCATGCATATGCAATCCGAGCATCGGCACCTGCACGTGTACCGAACTATGTTCATCATGTGGCAGGTACAACGAGGATGTCACGGATGGGCTGACGCTGGCGCCGCCTGCGCCGCCGGCGAGTAACAGCAACGACAATGGCAACGACTTTGTGACGCTCGGCAACACCTCCTGGTGGCGCGCCCACTGGTGCGCTTGCCACTGCTTCCTGCTGCCTGACTTGTGCTCTTTGTTGATGGGTGTAGTGCAGCTGCCCTTGCATTGGACATCTGCAATTGCTCAGCAGGCCAACCTTTGCAGCACATGATAAGTTTGTGGGGACACTGTCAGTGCCAGACATATCACGACGAGAAACACAGCCTGAAACAAGAGCCTGCTGGTGCAATACCCTTTTGTATGTCATCAAACTTCTGCAGTAGTCGAACATCGAGATCTCCCCGATGCTTAGGTGGTGGATCGTGCTGCCGGTGGGCGTTGTGCTGCTGCTGGCGCTGGGCAGCATCATTCTGGCGTGCTGCCGCCGCCGCGGCTGCTGCGGCTCCCGCAAGCCCAGCCGCCCAATCGTGGGCGCCGCATACCCGCCGTACAATGGCAATGGCTACCCCAATCAGGTGAGCAGGTTCTCATCGGCTGCAGGTTTACTTTCCTGCTACCGCTGCCATGCCAATGCACAAGCGCCCTGTGTTCAGTTGCCTGTCATCGCACATGGACCCAGTTCGGCCCTCACCTCATGCCATGTCAGCTGTAGCCGGTGCTGCAGTCTTACAAGAAGTGCGCACCGGGAGGCATGCATGCTGCGATGCCTGAACAATTCGTACTGGTTTGGCTGCTGACCTATTTGTCACCTTGTCGCAGCCGGCACCGCAGTACTACGGCAATGGTGCTGCGCCGCAGCAGCAGACGTGGACGCCCAATCCCAACGGCCAGACCAACTGGGAGCGCTACGGCCCTGGTGCGCTCAAGTGTTACATGTACCAACTCTTCTGCAGCATTCACTTAGCGTTTTTGGCTGCTTACCTTGTTGCAGCCGGGCGTCTGTTAGGCCACTGGCCTGATGCCGGTGCACGTGGTGCAGCAGTGATGTGCAGTGCAGCTTGTATGCCAAATGTGCCAAGGCTCTTATGGCTGAAACAATGCCGACTGTGCCATGTGCAGGCTTCTACAATGGCTACGGCACCTCGGGCACGCCCTACCCGGCGGACGTGCACAATCAGCCCAGCAGCTACCCCACCACAGGGCGGTACTGATTGTGCGCAGCTAATTGATGCGCAAGGTGCTGGTGCGGCCGAGTTGCGTGTCGCAGACATGCTGGCCGGACAGTGCAAGCCACAGCCAGGAATGCTGCAGATCAATTGATCAGGCAAACGGTGGTCTTGGGGCCGGCTGGCCACTTTGCAGTGCCTCACTCAAGCCGGCCGGCAAAGGCAGATGACGGCGTGGGGCATGACAAGGAATTGAGACGGAACCCAGCTTGTTGTTTTCAGACGAACCACCTCTATTCAGCAGCGCGCAGGATGTGTCACATGGTAGCCCAGTGTGGCCTGCATTGTTTGACTGGCTTGTTCTTCCGCGATCGCATCCTTGTCTTCTGGGTCACTATTTAGACAACACAGAGGAGTCTTGGGTCAAAGTACGGGCCTCTTGCTGATGTGAGGCACCTTCAGCTACACCTGTGATCACTGGGCGGGACCCTCTGATGCCCTGCCAGCGATGGGACACCGAGCGCGCAGCCATTGCCAGGACCAGCGATGAGATGCAGCATCACCATCATCGTTGCCCGTAAATCGCATTTTTGTCGTCAAGTGCCAGTGCAGCGCAGAGCCATGTCAACTGACAGCCGCTGTACCTGCCAGGACACTTTTCGCCTTTGCAGGACCCCACACCAGCCAAGGTGTTGCAACCCTCGGCTCGAGCTATGCAGCGAAGCAGCAATACCGTCGCGAGTGCTGAGAAGTGTCAGGACGCACGAAGTGCGGCCAAACACCCCAATGCACTCCACTGACTGTCGTACGATTGAAGTACACATGACGGCACGATGACGGGTTTTGCAGGACAGATCTTCACGTCCGATGGAAGCACTGGTAACCTTTCGTATGTGCGCACGATCATATTGACCCACCCGAGCCAGTCGCACTGCACCATTCTCCAATTTTCATACCACCTCCCACGACGCGCCGAACCACTTAACAGTCAGCCACTTCAACTGCTTGAGCCTCCTTCGCTACGAAGCCGTCAGCCGCTGACATCTTTGAAAACACAGGTGCGCGGACTCGCGGTCGTTGCGCGCACCACCTCAACGGGCGAGCTGCATGCTTCTGCAAGCAGCACAAGCACGGCAGTTGCTGCTCTACTGCATGGCTGTGCATGCAGCATGCATGCACGCAACCGTTGTATCCTTCCGTCAGAACTGCGATGTCAGTCAGCCAGGGCCTCGCCTGGCAATCTGCCTGCCCGTCGCTGGGATATGTCTTGCATGCAGCGCTTGCATATGCGAGCTGACACTGCGCAGTCAATGCATGTCGGTGCAGCAGCAACACCGTTGATGACCGCCGATGCACGTTTGCGGTGTGGGCTCAATTAGTCAGGTGCAGCAGCCAATGAAGTCCACACTCGACTGACTTCCTTTGGCTTGTTTGTCCTGCAGGTGACCCAAGACAGCGCTTGGCGCCGCTACCGGCGCTCTTGTGCCGCCCTCAGGACCGTCCGGACAACCTTTTCGGGCACTCGGGTGAGTGCTGCACGGGCAATCCCATTGAGTCCACGATCTCTGCCGTTTCGCCCCGCGACGTTCCCAAACGCATCTGATGCTCATTCATCGATCATGGTGGAGACGGCACGGACGTATGCATGCCTTTGTATATGCTGCACCTCGCCTCTGCTGACATCATGGTCAGGTCAGGTCATGATCATAAGTGGAAGGACCATTCGTATCGTACTCACGGCCGACCTGCCCCTCGACTGACCATCACTTTAATTGCGCTGTGTGCAGGACTTCATCACCAGTTCACTAGCCCCACAGCTAGCTGCCATGGCGCGGTGCACGGCGTTCCTGGCCCTGCTGGCTTTCACACTGCTGGCAGCCACCGCCCCAGCACAGGCCGACGAGGCCGGCCGGTCGCTGCTGGCGACCAAGCCGACGCCTAAGCCCAAGGCGAAGCCCACGCCGAAGCCCAAGCCGACGCCGAAGCCCAAGCCGACCAAGAAGGCCACCATTACCGCGAGCAAGCTCAAGGCGGCGCCCACAGCCAAGCCCAAGCCGAAGCCCACCGTGAAGCTGCTCACCGGCAAATCGTGCACCAAGTTCGGCGTCGGCTGCTCCATCTGCACGGCCACCACCTGCACCACCTGCGGCTCCACCTACATGAAATCCGGCACCAAGTGCGGTGAGTGGTCTCCGCCCCCTCGAATGTTCCCGCCGCCGCTGCCTGTGTCCTTCGATTCAGTTCATTTGTCAAACTGGTAATCAAAAGCTGCAGCTGCAGAACAGTCAGCAGCTTGCGAGCAGCCTGCAGCCCGCAGCTTGGCAGCGCACCTTGCATGCAGCAGTTGTCCCATCCCGCCGCCGCACTTGTCCTTCGACTGCTGCCCCTGTGTCACCTTGTATTGCAGCTGCAGGACAGCACAGTTTCTGCCTGCAGCCTGTTGAACTTGCAGCTGCTCGCAGGCAAATCTGCCTGAATGAGCTGTCTGATGGTCAAGATCGGAAACTAAGCCCATCATCTGTCATTTACTGCAGTGTGCAAGACCGGCTACGTCACCGTCGCGGGCAAGGGCACGTGCGTCGTGAAGCCGCAGCCGGCGAAGAACACCAAGCCGGTGGTGGCCACCAAGAAGCCCACCAAGAAGCCCACCGCTGCGCCCAAGAAGTCCGTCATCACCGCACCCCCCAGCCAGAAGGCTGTTGCCGACCCCACGCTCAAGGCCGCCAAGGCCCTCACCAGTGCGTCCCTACAATTTCTGTTTATATATGCACATGCTCTATGGCACTATTTGAGTTTGGTGCTGATCTGCTGAGGCCAAGCATGTAACAAGGCAGTTGCGCGTGCATGGCATACTGAGTGATCGAAACCTGCAAGCCTGCGCTGGACTCTCCCTGGCAGCAAGAGTGCATGTAACATTTGCGCCCTCCTGCCTGACTACTGACGCGATCTCATTCCTGCTGCCGCAGCCGCCTGCAAGGGCACCACCGCTGGCGGCCTGAAGTTCACGGTGCTGCCGAAGCTGTACCCGTTCTCTGGCGCCGCCGCTGCCTGCAAGGCTGCTGGCCTGAAGCTGTCCAACATCGACGCCATCTTCTCCGGCACCCAGGGTGCGCACCTTTCGACTTCTGTAACCTGTCTGCAGACCTCCTGTGCCTGGGCTGCAACACTGTTTCCTGCTATGGTGGACGCCACATTGCAGTGTCATTTGACGATGCTGCTGCAGTGGTGCTGCCTTTGCAGTCTGCTGCCTGACCCCATCTGCAGCATGACTGGCCTCTGCTGGCAGACACTGCCCATGCGCAGTGGCACTGATGCCCTCTGCTGCTATGCCAATATGTGTGCGGGACATGCAATGACTGACGGACTGCCGTTCACGCATGCAGGTGCCGCCATCGGCAATGCCGCAATGGCCACCGTGACCAAGTGCGTGGGCACCAACCAGGCGGTGTGGTTCGACACCTCGCTGGCGGCCCCCCAGTGCAACGCATTCGTGGCAGTCGGCAGCCCCAGCGACGGCAGCGCCGCCACCACCGGCCGCAAGCTGTCGGCCGCGCCGCAGGTGCTACTCACACAGGAGGTGCCCACCGGCTGCAAGACGGCGCTGCCGGTGCTGTGCATGTGAGCAGTCCGGGGGATCCGGGGCCCAGATGACCACGGAGTGACATGGCAGCGGGCCTTCGAGCCCAGCGGCAGCGAGTAGAGGCAGACAAATCCGTTCAGTGAACGAGTTGCTCGCAGCGTAGATGCAGGACATCAGTGTGAGATTTCGGTTTGCTCCACCACCATGGCCGGCAGTTTCGCCGGGTCGCAACAGTAGACAGCACTTTCCTTCCTGCGCTCTCTTTGGTTGACAGCATGGTCTCTCTCGGATGGAGGTTTTGCGTGTCCAACTCTTGGGGCCAGACCGAACATTCATGCCTGCTAATTTGGACATCTAGAGCCAAATTTTGTCCGCAGCACAGTGTGATGTACCGGTCCAACAAATTTGCTGCGTGCTTTGCTTTTGCTGTACAAGTGTGGGTTGTAAAGCTCTCAATGCTCTATATTTGGCTATGAGTCCGCTGGAATCCAGTTGCCCCACCTGCTGCTGCACTGCCGGCTGCACTGCTCCCCCTCCCGCCTGTGGCACCCATTGCCGCACCTCATGCCAGAGACTGTGGTGTCAGCCGCGTCCCTATGCGTCATCAGAGATAGCAGCGCCGCTGCTGTATAGAAGGTCCTACATCTGCTTACAATAAGGCGATCCTGCGAATGACAACTGACATGGAGCTCGCGATGCCCTTGTGAGAGTTGCACGTGCTGCACCTCTTTCACTACCCCTGAACAAGCAACGTGCTCAGACGCAAGCTCGCGTACTGCCATCCATGCCGTGGATGGCGACGCTTTCATTCGTTGGCGCCTTGTTTGTATTGGATTGAGATGGCGACATGTGCGATGGGCATCGGGACTTCGGGAGCGACCTGTGATGATTTTGTGCATCCTGATGCATGCAGTGGCCAGCATACACTTTCAAACATGTAGCAACGACACGATATATGATTGAAGCCGCAGAATGTGACGCATCGCGAGCTCTCGTCACTCATCCAGCGGTGCGGCTCAATTGACCAAAGCGCACCCGCAGCATGGCGCTGTCTGTTGCTTGCAATCGCTGCTGAGCGGGCATCCATGCAGCAGAATGGTGGACAGGATGGCGGGGCTGCCGCGCAGATGGGTGGGGACCCCCTGGCCATGCTGGCCCTGCAGTTGCAGCAGGCCGCTGCTGAGAGGTGCTGCGGTCTGAGACGTCCAGCAGATCTGCACATGCATTAGCTCATCGATCACCAGAGCCGACCCGTGTATGCCAGCATACACGCTCACTCCACGTGTGTGCCCGGCATGCACAGCAACTGTCTGTGGTCGGGTGCAAATGCCAGCATGCCAGCACTGGCCAGCCCCAAACACCTGCATGCTGGCGCACGGTTCTTGCCACGTGCTTTCCATGCTCACACGATGATCGCACCCCGTGCAGGAGCAGCACGCTTGCGGCACAGGAGGCCTCGCTGGCGGCGCGGCAGGCGGAGGCGGCGCAGTTGTGTGCCAGACTGGAGGCCCTGGAGCAACACCTGCAGCACCGCCACCAGGAGCTGGCCCGCAGGTGAGCATTTGGTGCAGGCACAGTAGCATATGCAGCAAACAGACTCCGCGCAACCGCATCTCCTAAAACTGCCTGACTGCTTGACTACATGCTGTTGCGGCTTCGACCACCAGTGCTTTAGTCCATATCTGTTCTGCTTGCCGCACCCTCAGAGGTGAACCCGCTGTTTGCGCCTGCAGGGAGGCAGCGGTGGCTGCGCAGGAGGCCGTGGAGCAGCAGCTGCAAGCCCGCAGTCAGAAGTTGGACCACAGGTGTCCTGGCCTCATGTCCTCCGCAAGGGTTGGGCAGAACATCGACGCATGCGTGCCTCCTTGAGCTGTGCGATGCATGCCGGCCGGGTCTCGCCTCTCTGTCTCCATGTTAGCTGCGCCATGCAATCAAGTATATTGTCCGCAATCCTATTTGTAGCTGCACGCAGGGAGGCTGCTGTGCGAGCACGGGAGGCTGATGTCCAGAGGCGTCAGAAGGAAGCCGAGGCCATGCACAGCCGCAACCTGGGGGTGCGTGCGTCCCTGGAGGCTGCGCACTCGGCCGCGCATGCTGCCTTTGCTGCCCTGCAGTCTAAGTAAGTCCATCTTCGAAAGCTTCTGTGAGTCTGTACCACACTCTCGGTGAGCAGATTGACCCTGAGCAATCACATCTGGTGGTTGGGCACTGCGCAGGTTGCTGTGTATGCAGTGTGTATGCAAGGAGCAGCTGCGCCAGAAGCACAACCTCGTACTGTGGTCGTGTTGCAGAATTGAGTCGGCACAGCAGCTGATCGCTGACCTGCGGACAGCTCAGGCTGCCGCTGCTGCAGCGAAGGAGCAGCCTCAGCTGCTAGAGGTGCCGGGGTCAGCAGAGTCCCAAGCACAAGCAGCACAGCATGCGGACTCGCTTGCAAAGGCTCGCTCAGAGCTGCAGCTGCCTGCGCCGGCGCCGCGGCTGCCTACTGTGAAACAAGAGGCAGACCCGCAGCCACCGGCTGCCGAGCAGCTACAGCCACACGCTGCTGAGCAGCAGTCGCAGGGCCCATCGGAGCCACCTGCCACCACCATAGAGCCGGAGCATGCGGCCGCCAATGCTGCTGATGCTGTACAGCTGCAGCCACCGGCTGCAGAGCCCAGCCAGGCAGTCGGGATTGACACCGCCCAATCAACAGATGCCGCGCAGCACGCCGCAATGCAAGATGTGCAATGGGCTGATGCAGCAGAGCTGGCGCCGGCCACCCTGAAGCGGAAGGCTGCAGATGCGCAACCAGCGCCGGAGGCTGCAGCGGATGCCACTGGTGCAGCGATAGATGCAGCCAGGCCCGCGAAACGGCTTGCGGCTGGCGAACCAGAGCAGCTCAGCCTTGCTGCAGATGCCGAGCCTGCTGCAGGTGTTGCTGCTCCCACAGCAATGACGACGGCAGCAGCAGTGGCAGCCGCAGCAGCAGCGGCAGCCGGGCAGCAGGCACCAATGGAGCCTGCTGACGATGGCTATGACACTGAGAACGCCAGTCAGCAGGATGAACCTGGCGTTGTGCCACGGCCAGAGCAGCAGCCTTCGCATGCAGCTGAAGAGCCAAATGCAGCCGCAGCAGTGGCTGCAGATGAGGCAGCGCCCACTGGAAATGGCGGCGACACTGCCATGCCGGATGCTGAGGCAGCAGATAGTCAGGGAGCTCACGCACATCCAGACAGCTCCGTGCCGCCTGGACACCCGCCAGATGCGTCAGGAACAGAGCACCCAATGCCGGCGGCGCCGGTGGCGGCACCAGCCGAAGGTGCCACTGTTGCTGCTGCTGCCAGCACTGCTGAATGGCACTCTGTGCTGTCTGCATCATCAGCCCAGCAGCAGCTGCAGGCGCCTCGACCACCGCAGCAGGGTGAGCCAGGGGTGCAAGCGCAGCAGCAGTCGGGCCACCCACAGCAGCAGGGCCAGCCAGCAGCGCAGGAGCCGCAGCAGCAGCAGCAGCTGGCAGGCAGTGTGCAGGAGCAAGGGCAAACAGCAGCACACAACCACCAGCAGACGCCCCACCTTCAAGGGCAAGGGCAACCAGCAGCTCAGGAGCAAGAGCAAGCAGCACCGCAGAAGCACGGGCATTCAGCAGTGCAGCAGCAGCAGCAGCAGCAGCAGCCGGCAGGCGACGTGCAGGACAAGTGCCCCCGCTGCGGGGGCCCGCCGCACTCCAAGAAGGCTTGCAAGATTGCGCGCAGCACATGCCGGCACTGCAAGAAGCGCGGCCACATGATGAAGAAGTGCCCTGAGCTGGCCACGGGCGAAGCTGCCCGTGACCATGCTAACCCAGGCGAGCCAGCCGTAGAGGCGGGACCCGCTGCAGGGAGGAAAGCTGCAAAGACCGCAGCACGGCCGTCAAAGGGCACCGGCGGCGGCATCAGGCGGCAGGCAGGCAGCAGGCCGCCAGCCCAGGCGCCGCTGCCGCCGCCATGGCAGCATCACCAGCAGCACCAGCAGGCGCCTCCGCCTGGGCAGCAGCGCGTGTGGCAGACCCGGGTCGAGCGTCACCAGGTGGTCGGCTCCCGGCACCACTTCATGCCGGGTCCGCAGCCCGCTGACCAGCAGCCGCTGCTGCCCCAGCATCCGCCATCCGGGTCATATCAAGGCCGACCCGCGCTGCCGCCGCAGCTGTCGCTGTTTCAGCAGCAGCGGCACCAGCAGCAGGGGCCGCTTGCTGCAAGGCCGGGGGGCCAGCAGCAGCAGCAGCAGCAGCAGCAGCGGAATGGCCGCTTGCCCAGCCATGGTGTGCCACCATGCGGCAGAGGTGCCGCAGGCAACGTCGGCCATGGGCGAGGGCAGGCCCACAAGGTCCCTCCCGGCAAGAGCAGCAAGAAGGGTCCCGCAGTATCGACCCAGCGCCTGCCTGAGCCTGAGGGTGAGGGTGAGCCGAGGGCTGCAGCTTGCTCAGGCACCAAGTGACATGCTTTTTGGATGTGCCAGTCCAATTCGCCTCAATGATGCTTACATTATGCAGCCTGCACAACGTGGCAGCGCTGCGTCATGCCCAATCGTTGAGCTGTGCATGTGAACTTCATGATGTTTCTGAGCCGTGCAAGTGGCTTCAATGATGTTGTTGAGCTGTGCAAGTTGTTTTTGTGATGTTCCTGATGTTGCAGTCGAGGATGAGGAGGGCGGCCTGGACGACATTGTGGCGGCACTGCGCGACGCCCAGTCGCCGGCAAAGCCGCCGCTGCTGCGGGCGCCATTGGCCGACGGCCCGGACCCGCAGCATGCAGCAGCAGACGGTGCAGCAGGCGGCGGTGATGGCATCGCCAGGGATTACGCCGGCGGAGCCGGCACATCGCCACGGAAGTGGCGGCGGTGGCAGCCATCAGCAGAGCTGGGTGCTGCTCGGGAGGCGGCGCGCGCTGCCCTCGAGGTGAGCAAGCCCTGGCCACACGGACATTGGTGTCTACCATTGTTGTCGATGCTGGCCAGAGGCATCAAACTCGTACTGTGAACGTTGCACAGTCCCTGTCACAGGTTGCACATTGTCGTCAGTGGCGGTGCACAGCCTGCAATCACACCTTTTGAGGCTTCCACCAGTCTACTCCGAGCTTAATACCTGTAGATGGTTTCACCATCTGTTGGCAGGCGGACGCGCCGGAACTGTTGGCCCATCTGCACGCACACCACCTGCTGCCCCGGCTGGCGCTGCTGCAGCCGCCGGCGCCGGCGCCGCCGCCCACAGCAGGAGCAGATAACAGCGGCGGTTCGCTGGCTGCTGTCGGCACTTCCAGCGGTCGTGAAGCAACGCCTGGGGCGGTCTTTGCGGGCGTGACACGGGCGCTGGAGCGGCTGTTCCCTGCTGCAGCGCATCCCAGCAGCCTGCTGGGAATGTCTCACCAGATGGCGCCCACCCTGGAGCAGCAGCGGCAGCAGGAGCAGCCACCCAGTAGCAGAATTGCTGCAACAGGGGATGGTGATGCCAGCGCGGCAGCACATGAGCATGGACAGGAGCGGCAGGGCCAGGGGCAGAGCCAGCAGCAGCAAAACGACGAGGACCTGCGGCCGCTGGCGGCGCTGAAGACGCTTGTGGACTTTGCGGAGGAGTCCGCCGGGCGTGGCGAGCCGCTGCAGTGGGGTTGGTGCAGGTGCAGCCCTCGTATCATCCATCACTTGCACCTTTCGTTGCCGGCGTCTGCTTCGTCCCGTTTGAAGCTTGCACAGTTTGCTTGAGTTTGCGCAGCTGTGTGTGCCAAGTCAGCCGCAGATTGCTGTGCACGGATTGATGTATCAGGCGGTGCCTGCATATATTTTAAACTGGTCATGCGCCTCTTGGCCGTGGGGTCAAGCTGAGAGGCATGCCATTGCACATGCTGAAGTTGTTGTTCAACGAGATCATCAGGCACCACGACTGCATTTGGCTTCTTTCTGTTGTGGTCAGGGAGCTGCGCGCGTTCATGTTTGTGTTCGAGGCGTGCCACCGCATCGTGTTGGAGGTGCCGGAGTACGGCAACGCCACCTACTTCTTCGAGTTGGAGAGTCCCATGCCTGTGGCTGAGCAGGTGATGAGTTTGCATTTAGTTTCAATTCGTTTTATGATGTTTGGTTGAGAAATGGCTTTTCTTTTTCCATTGAAGGTTTCGTATGCTCATGTGCAGATTGGGTTCGGCCAATAAGCAAGTGCCAGCGTCGGTGAGGATGCACCCCCAACATGCACACTTCAGCCTTGCTGCCCGCAAGCGCGCTTGCTGTGCAGGTGTCGATGTTTCGACTTGCTTAGATGCAAGGGCTGGCGTCGCACTGAGAGCGCTTTTGAGTACAGACGGATACCTGATACTTGCCTCTGTGAGCCACTGTTACAGTGGCATGAAGCTTTACCTACACTGACCAAGCCCATGCAGGTGCAGCGTCTGATTGCGGTGCTGAGTGCACGTTGTGTGGGCAAGGGCCCACTACTATATGCCTTTGTGAAGCGCACTTCCCAAAGTTGCTTGTAGTGTTGCTGACTTTGTGAAACGTTGTGCAGGTGCAGCGTCTGATTGTGGTGCTGAGCGCACGCGGCATGGGCAAGGGCGCGCTGCTGGATGCCTCTGTTACATACCATCCCCAAAGCTTCTTACGGTGTCCTACGACCTGTGCAGGTGCAGTGGCTGGTTATAGATTGCCGCTTCAAGCATCGTCCTTGGCAAGGTGCCTACTGTAATGTTGAATTTGTGGATCCCTGTGCAGGTGCAGCGGCTGATCGCGGTGCTGAGCGCACGGGGTTTGGGCAAGGGCTCACTACTGACTGCCTTTGTAAAGCGCCCTTTCCAAAGGTCAATCCCGTGGAGGTGCAGCGGCTGATCTGGTGCTGAAGGTGTCGTGAACTTCCTGCAGGTGCAGCGGCTGATAGCGGTGCTGAGCGCGCGTGGCGTGGGCAAGAGCACGCTGCTGACGGACGCGCCGCTGGATGTGGGCCGGCTCAGCCACGAGGAGAGGGACGCGCTCACGGCGGCCGGCTGGGTGCCCGGGGCCGGCCTGCGCTCATTGCTCAACTTCACTGGTATGCGCAAAACCGGGAATCGCACGACGCTGCTCTTCACAGCCCTTCTGGAGAGTGCCCGACAGCCCAACAGACTGAGAATATGTAATTGGGAGAACCGACAGCAGCTTGTGGCAGCTGGAAGTAGGATTGGGCAGCAGAATTTCCGACGAACCTCGATTGGGCGTCTCGAGTTGCTGGAATCGTGCTGCAGGTGAGCGCATCGACCACCGCGGGTACGGCACCGCGGGCAGCACCTGGCGGCAGCGCCTGATGGAGCACCTGCGGGCCGGCGCCGGCGGCGGCCGTGTGCACAAGCCGCTGCCTGGAGCCATGCTGCAGCCGCAGCTGCAGCCACAGTCATGACTGCGACAGGAGGCTGGAGGGGCTGCGGTACGCTGCACATGGAAGCCGCATGCAGAAGCCACTGCCTGGAGCCATGCTGCAGCCGCAGCCATGACTGTGGCAGAAGGGTTAGAGGCTGCGGCTTGACGAATCAGAGTACTAATGGGTTCCATCCCCAGCCGCCAGCAGCAGCGGCAGCAATGGCAGCTGTCCAAAGAGGGCTAGTGGCGCTGCAATTGATGCGCCTGGCCCAAATTATGCAGTGCTCGTGTATCAGAAAGTGTACAGTATCTGGCAAGCTGCAAGTATGCATGACTTGCGTGCAGCTTGATTGCCCTGACAGCAAACCGTAAGTGTCTAACCTAGCTGCATTCAACTTGCAAGATCCAGCAGCATGTCGATGCTGTGCACACTTTGTTAGATATGGCTGTGGTCAAGCAACATGGTGCTAGGCATGAAATTTTACTAAAA
The DNA here is from genome assembly GCA_036584455.1 of Tetratostichococcus sp. P1. Taxonomy (NCBI): domain Eukaryota; kingdom Viridiplantae; phylum Chlorophyta; class Trebouxiophyceae; order Prasiolales; family Stichococcaceae; genus Tetratostichococcus; species Tetratostichococcus sp. P1. The sequence goes on along the minus strand of BTPI01000008.1, from coordinate 2,434,176 downwards.
GTCAGATGATACACCGCCCTGTATCCAACGGCACCCAGAAGCAGCCTTTTGCCCAGAAGCAGCCTTTAGAAAACTGTCGTTTTATGATGCAAAGCCGCAGCGCAGAAGCCAGTCACAAAGCCAGCCTGCGGTTGTACTTTGCCCAATGACAGAACAGCATGCAAGATGATGTGGCACGGCACGCAGCAGGCATTTGACAGCAGATGTCGATCATGCTACCTTGCGTGAGACCTGAACATTGGACAAGCTGACGCAGATGACGTTTGCAAGCATGTTCAGGTTGTAAGCCTTCACTATGTGCACAAGGTTATGAGCTGACGAGACGATATACCACGAGCAAATCTGAACGAGTAAAACAACCCTACTGCTTGCATGTGTAGATTATCGTGACGCCCTTCAATACCGCTGCTTGTTCATGGAGCTTCGATTGCAGCTGCTGCCACTTTGCCATCCCGCTTTGACACTGTTCGCCTTTGGCAGTCAATCTTGCACCGCCGCTTCTTTGTTGCAACTTTGGATACACAACGCAACACCAGAGTGGCTGTCCTTGGTGGGCATACCATGGCAGCAGCTGCACCTCTTCTGTTATTTGCCAGCTGCACCTCTTCTGCTTACCTGGTAAGCCGCCGCTGTTGTGCCAGTGGCAGCACCGCAACCAATGCTGCTGGGTGCGCTGCGACTGCTGCCCTCACTCGTCCCGCTTCACCCCCTGGCCGCCGTCCGCCATCTTGCGCCGCCGATTCTTGGTGGGGACTCTGGGGAACAGCGCGTCGCCGCTGCCGCTGTCCTCGTGGGAATACCACGGCGGCGGGTGGCCGTGCTGCTGCTGCTGCTGCTGCTGCTGCTGCTGCTGCTGCTGCGGCGGCAGCGGCGGCGGTTTGGCTGGCGGCAGATCCTGTGACGACTGCGCCGGTGATGCAGCTGCTGGGCTGGCTGACACCCCTGGCTCGGCCTTGATGCCGGGGCTGCCGCTGCCTGCAATGCGACAGACGCCATCTGCTACTCAAGCCGATCACATGGCATATAATATAGTGAGCAACGCTGTTGCGACATGCTGGAGGGAGCAGATGCCAGCGCTTCAGAAAGATGGTGCAGCACTCCACCTGGCATGGACACCCGGGCGCCACCGCTGCCGCCGAAGTGCAGCTTGAGCTTCGTGACGGGTTTCGGTGGCTCGCCGCTGGGCTGTGCGCTGCTGACGCCGCCCGTCACCTCATCCATCGGTGAGCTGCTGCGCTTGCCTGCGTGTTTTGGATTACGAGGAGTGTTAGTCATGCATAGGCTTGAACATCAGACAGCAGCAGCAGCCTGCAATGCTCATCTTTAGCCGACAGATAATGCCTATGACCAGTGTCGGAGGGGAAAAAACACGATGCATGGCGGGCTTCACATGGAACAGTCAGAGACAACCTCAGCAAACAGGACATGCAGGCGCACCTGGGTTCCAGGAGGGCACGTCGCTGATGGTGTCGGGCGTTCCAGCGCGGTCCACAGGCGTATTGGCGCGATTTGTGGGTGTGCCGGCGCGCTCAATGGTGCCGCCGCCTGAAGCGCCGCCCAGCTTGATCCGCAAGCGAGCACCGCAACCTGCGGCACAAAGGATTGCGTGCTTGAAGATGCCAAGCAAATGATTCCTTGATTCCATGGACAGCAATCCCACAGACCCAGCTTGATGTACTGCCGTCGACTGGGCCCCGAAGAAGGGCAGAGGAGCATACTGCAGGCAGACATCTGCAAACGCATAGCATCCGAGGATCCACCACTTGTGCTGACTTGTATCACACAGAAGCATCGCAGCCCTGGCAGTTCCACCCATGCCCCTGCCAGGCGGTGAGCATGAGCAGCTGGGACAATTCATTCCAGCGGATGACTTACCTCCTGCGCCACCAGAGGCGAGGGTGGTGCGCTGCCGCCGCAACCCAGCCGCGGTGCCGTTGGCGGCCGCCCCGTGTGCGCTGCCGCTGCCGCCGCTGTGCGTGGCGGCGGCCGCGGTGGCGGGTGCGGCTGTGGTCAGCCACGCAGCGGCGTCCTGACCCCTGGTGCTGGCTCTGGAGGGCTTCACTTCCCCAGCTGCCAGTTTGGCCGCCTTTACCAGCAGCGGCTGACACCTGTGGAGACAAAGCGGTGACTCGTGGTCTAGATTGGAAGCTGACTGAATAAGCAGCGGCCTGTGCGGTGGTGCTGGCGTGGGACGGCTTCACCTCGCCTGCCGCCAGCTTGGCTGCCTTCACCAGCAGCGGCTGGCACCTGTGGAGACAACACACAGACCAACAGTCAGGGTGGGAAGGTGGCTGAGCACTGGCATCCTGCGCCCTGGTGCTGGGGCATGATGGCTTCACCTTGCCTGCCGCCAGCTTGGCCGCCTTCACCAGCAGCGGCTGACACCTGTGGCACAGCAAAGCACTTTCCAGCGGTCCAGGTCGACAGCTAGCTCGGCTGTGGCATCCTGACGCCTGGTGCTGGCCCGGGAGGGCTTCACCTCGCCTGCCGCCAGATTGGCCGCCTGCACCAGCAGCGGCTGGCACCTGTGGCGACAGAGAATGTCACAGCTTCCAAGGTCGGAAACTAGCCAAGCAGTCTCCCAGCCAGGACAAATTTGATCTTTCCTGCCATTCGCTTTGCTGTCTGAACCAGCAGCGGCTGTTGCACATTGCAGATGATGTCGTGCACTCCGGTCCATCAGAGGCTTTATGACGGTTGAACCTAGGTTGAACCTGCTGCAGCCAGAGCGGCAACTGGTGGGCATATTGTCACCGGAGGCATGCTTCACTATGACCATCCATCACAAACATGCAGACATGCATGCAATCAACTGCTCAGGTTATGCGCACCTGTCACAATACACGGCGGCTGCATAGGCAAGGCCATGCACGTCGGCGGTGGCGGCGCTGCTGCGCACGTCATGCAGCCACACGGCACGCTCCCGGGCCGACCGCCACAGGCTGCACCGCGGCGGGTGCCGCCGTCGCTCCCGCTCTCCTCCGTTCTCCGCTGCTTTCTGCAGGGTGCATGTACATATTTGGAAGAATGTTTTCCCGGGCCGACCGCCACAGGCTGCACCGCGGCGAGTGCCGCCGCCGCTCCCGCTCTCCCCCATTCTCCGCCGCTTTCTGCAGCACACAATCAAGTGCGGTTGATGTCTATTAATGCACAGGGGGAGTGCCACAGGCTGCATCGCGGCGGGTGCCGCCGCCGCTCTGCTCTCCTCCAGTCTCCATCGCTTCCTGCAGGCTGCATGCATGTGCTTGCAGACTGATGGAGTTCAAACGAAGCGTCGCACGCTGAGCAAATTTATGCTTGCTCCTTCTGCACATATGCGAGAATCCCCTGATGCTGATGTCATGTGGCAGCCAGATACAGAGATCTTCAGCAGGGGTGCTGCATCACTTGCAGCTCCTGCAAATCTCAATGGCTGCCACATAAACACATGCCAACTTGTCATTGAAGCTGTGCAGCAGCGCACCAGCTCCATCTTCTCGGCGTCCGAGATGTCCATCTCGGGAAGCACTGGCAGCTCGAATACCGGTGGCCCCGCCGGCGCCTGCGGCTGCGGCGGCGCCGCCGGGGGTGCGGAGCCACCCCTGGCGTTGCCCTTGACGTCATCATCCGACCCCGAGTCATCATCTGCAGACACAGGTGTTGGGCATGACTCTGCAACAAGCGGACCAAAAAAAGTCGCAGGGACATCTACAGAGTAGCGAGATGGGGTGTGGGGGTTGCCGCGGACTTGGCAGCAGCGTCCTGTTGCTATACCACCACATAAACCTGCTTATCATCTGCTGTTCACTTCAGTGCAGCCGAGTTTACTCATCGTTTCCAGCAAATTTCTGCAAAGCCGCCAGGGGGGCACTGAGGGCATGATTCAGATTCGACACTGCCACAACGCCTCTCATGCTCCTCCTGGAACATTGGTCCAAACTCGTATCAATACTAAGGCGCCATGTTGATCTGCACCTTTCCAAGCTCTCACCAGCTTCTGCAGGCCGCCTAAAACCTGACTGGGTTCGACTGCAGACATAAAGTATTCGATCCTGAAACAGAGGTGCCGAGCTGCTCACCATTCCTGGCGGGCTTGTGCAGGCCGCCGGGCGGGGGCCAGGGGCGGCCCTCGGCCTTCGCGGCGGCCTCCTCCCGCAGCTCCTTTAGCCGCTCCCGGTGCCGCTGCAGCCTCCGCTGCTGCCGCGTCTCATTAGCCGCCGCCGCCTCTGCCGCCTGGGAAACACATGGAAAACAGACATGTTACAAATCCAATGTCGGAGAGATCAAGCACAACCAGCATCACATGTCAGCTCTCTGTGCATGCTGTCGATCAGCAGCGCATGGTGGACACTGCAAGACCCAGATCGGCTGGCATGCAGCACAGACTGAATGATGGCAGCACGACAGCTCAGCAGCTCACCAGGTCCCGCGGCAGCGGCGGCAGCAGCGCGACAGGGTCCGTTGGCCACGCCGCCATGGCCTCGTCGTGCGCGTGGCGGGGCAGGCCGTCCATCAGCGGCGCCGCCAGCTTCTCCGCATCCAGCAGCATCTGCTGCAGCTCCTGCAGCCCCTCGACGCCGCGGCACCGCCGCCGCCAGTCCTGTTGTGCATGTCGACCGCGATGGCATGTGAGTGGCGCCTTGTTGCGGACTCTGGATGATAGCCCTGACTCACTTGCAGCATGCCAATTGGACTAAGCATGCAGCACTGGCAGCTGGATGACTGACATGCATGCTGCTGATGTGACGCGCGTGATCGCTTGGCCTGAGTGATGTGGATTCACAACAATTGCTTGGGTTTCAAGGGGATGGGTTGAAGCTTTTTGAACCAAACCTTCATGCTGCCTTCCAGCAGGGCGCCGAAGGTGTCGGACAGCTGCCCCAGGGTGGTCTCTAGCGCCTCTGCTGCACCACGCAGCGTCGCGGCCTCGGCGCGGCTGACCAGCTGCTCCGCTGGCACCGCCTCCTGCCCCTCTGCTGCTGATGCCCTGCACCATGTCACACAGCACACAGTCAGGTTGATGTACACCTGGCTGTAAGCGTCTAGAGGATGAACATGTCGCATATGCTCTGCCAATGCAGGCTGAGATTGCTGGGTTTGCTGTGATGGCTCCTGCCGTCGGTGCTGCATGCAGCACGGACAAAACCAAGGTTGGGGTCATTCGCAGAACAGGTGCGCTCCTGATGTTGGAATCCCCTCTGCCAGACACTCCCCACCTGGGCACAGCATCGAGGTCCAGCGCCGGGGTCGCGCCGCCGTTGAGCGCCGCCGCCAGGTCGTCGGCCCTACGCTCCAGGGCCGCCGCCAGCGCCTTCTCGCGGCAGCCGCGCGGATTGAGGCGTGACCGCAGTTCCGCCAGCTGCGCTGTGGATGTGATCAGCCCCACCGGCCCTGTGCCATCCTCGATGAAGATGGCGCCAGGCGCCTCGCCTGTTTGCGAGGAAACAAGTGTGTTAGAAGTGAGATTAAGTGGCCAGCTGCGCCTTGGATGTGATCAGCCCCACCGCGCCGGTGCCGTCCTCGATGAAGAGTGATCAGGCCCACCAGCCTGGTGCCGCCGTCGTTGAAAATGGCGCTGGGCGCTTCACCTGTCGAAGAAGACGAGCATCGACAGGGAGATCCGAGTGGCCAGCTGTGCCAGGGAGGTGATGAGGTTCTTCGAACCTGTGCTGCACTCAGATGTGATGGTCCCAGGCTCACTGCCTCTAGCACGTTGAGGCTGGGCCTTGTGAACACTTCTGGGTGTCTTGCACACGACAGAAACGGTGAAGGCAGCAATTGTGGTGCTGTGATTAATGTGCTGTGATTGACGCAACATACCCCGTCATCTCATGCAATTGCGCCTGCAGCATCGCCACAAGCCCGTCTACAGACTGGCACAGCAACCTCTTAAGCTGTGTGATGCCTCATCTGCCAGCATGCACAACCAGTGGCAACACACCCGACTGCACGGTTCAGTTCCCACACAAGCACACTTTTGCTGGATTGGCGCAAACCTGGGAACCACCAGTAGTGGCGGTCGGCACGGTCGCAGCCCAGTGGCTCGCCGCGGATGGTGGCGGCCTCCACCGCCGCCTCGTGTGCCGCTTCCGCTGCTTCCCGCGCCGCCGCAGCCCCCTGCCGCTCCTCTGCCAGCTCTGCCAGCCGCACCTCCGCCTGAAAAAATATTTCCAACAGGGGTTCAGATGGAGCGTTTCAACAAGGTTTCAGATGGCAAGGTGAACAGAGCACTCAGAAATGGACAGTCATTCGGAAGTAGATTCGGCTGCTTCCAGGTGGTTTGTCGCGCGCTCAGTAGCTCCGTGCCTGAATCCATACCGCATCCCAAGGAGGGCTGCTTGAGGCTGCAGTCATGTCTAGCTTGCACTTTTCAGCAGTAGTTCTCAGTTGCACCGTGGCTGCATCGTGTGAACTCTGTAAAAGCTACCTGAGCCACGCCGGCGTCAGGTATGTGGTACCCGTCGGCCTGCGCCTGCTCGCGGCGCTGCTGCCACTGCTCCAGGGCCTCCTCGTCCTCGGGGTCGCCCCTGTACACCTGTGGCCAGAGCAACACCCGGTCCTGACCTCCTGATGAGCCGATACAGTGTTTGTCACCATGAGCCAACTGTGCCAGTGAGATGACCGCCAATTGGGACCCTAACTGATGCAGCATGTCGCTGGAGGCTTGTCTTGCCATGCGAGTGTGTCTCGCCATGCTGTCAGCATTACGCGCAGCAGCAGTGCACGGAGATGACCGCAAATGCCACACCCGCGCTGTGTTGCCTGGTTTGCACACACATCAGGTGCCGGGCACTTGGCACGTCGGCCTTCCACTCGCAGGCTGGGCAGCGGGCAGCTGCTGCCAACAGTACCGCATAGTCAAACAAGGGCACGAAGTGAGTGGGTCATGGTGTCAGTCGCCCACCAGCAAGTCAGGGGGCAGACCACTGCCGCTGCCGCCCAGGCTGTCGCGCAGCGCCTTCTCCTCCTCTCGCCGCAGCATGTCGTCCTCCCGCGCCCGCTTCTTCTCTTCCACCACCTGCAGATCAGCAGTGGAGGCCCATTATGTGAAGGGCAAGGTTCGTGTACTCCTCTTGCCGCAGCATGTCATCTTCACGCGCCCGCTTCTTCTCCTCCATCACCTGCCCAGGAGGTGCAACATCGTCCTCAGCGTCAGCATGTGAACTTTACATCGCGCTCAGGATTGCCAGCATGTGAAGTGGAAAACCATTCGAGTTCCTGCCACCCATCGTCCCCACAAGATGCCATCCTCCCGCGCCGCTTCTTTTCCTCTACCACCTGCACATCAGCGGCAGAGGTTCTTTGTGTGAAGGGTAAGAAGCAAGGTTTTCTCCTCCTCTCGCCGCAGCATGTTGTCCTCCCGCGCTTGCTTCTTCTCCCACCACCTGCAAATCAGCGGCGGAGGTCCTGTGTGTGAAGGGCCAGAACCAAGGTTTTCTTCTCCTCTCGCCGCAGCACGTCGTCCTCCTGCGCCCGCTTCGTCTTCTGCACCACCTGCATCTCAGCAACAGAGGCTCTTTCTGTGAAGGGCAAGGACCAAGGTCTTCGCCTGCCATTGCGCAGCGGCACACTATCTTGTGGTGCCCGCTGTCCTTACTTGCCCCTTGAATACATGAGATTTTCCCTCACGAACCATAATGTTCTCTGATACTTTAAGGCAGCTGCCAACCCCTTGTGTGGAGCAGCTGCCATTGGCAGCAAGACCTGGAGCGCAAAACTTGCGACAGTTGACTGACCCGCTTCACACACAGAGCCGAGCAGAAGGGCGTACACCTCCTTTTGGCGGTCGACGGTGAGCGATGCCAGGATGGCCTCGCGCTCAGCCAGCGTGATGCGCAGCTGCCCGCAGTTGGTTACATCCGCCGCCAGCGACGCCAGCAGCCGCAGGTGCAGCGGCCCGCTCAGCCTGTATCAGATCCATCAGGGAAAGTGAGTGCCTGAGATGGTCCGTGTGAGACAGGGAGAGGTCGTGCAGGGTGCACTGCCACAGCGGCAGGGGCAGGGGCAAGGTATCTCCAGCGTGTGGCACCAGCAGTTGCCGCTCAGTCGGAGTGTGGATATGGAGCACTGGAGGTGGGGCGGCAGAACGTCGTCAGGCTGTGCGACTGCAGGATGAGAATGCGCCTCTGGCGGCCCCCGCATATGTGCTAGGGCTGCTGCGATAGCGCCTTGGCGGCGGCCACAGCGCCACGGTCAAATGGAGCAGACTGTCAGAAGGCTGTGCGACTGTCCTGTGGACATAGCCTCCAGGTTCCGCACTTGTGCCAGGACTGCTGCAATAGGGCCTCGGCGGCACCCACCGCCACGGTCACAGTGAAACAGACTGTCCGGAGACTGTGCAAAATGCCCTGGAGCTGTCTGTGAATATAGCCTCAGAGTTCGCACGTGTGCCAGGGCTGCTGCGACAGGGCCTTGGCGGCGGCCACCGCCACGGCCTGGTCGTCCAGCTGGTGCGGCTGCAGCCCCTCCACCGCCGCCAGCGGCACCGACACCATGGCCCGCGAGAACAGCAGGTACCGCCGCAGCACCTGCGGGCGGACGCCGTGCACATGCGTCTTGCAGGGCTTCTACCTTGCACACCATTGTGCTCAACGTCGATTGCCATCTGGTAGGAATAGTCTTGGACCTCAGTGGCAACCATGGCAATAGAGTGAGATTGGAGAGCCCTGAAACAGAAGGGGGTTTTGCCACACCTCGGGCCAAGTGGTGGAGTTGACACAGCGTGCCCACCGCCTGGACTGGCTCTTGAACACGCCCGTCGTCATAGCCACCTGCCAGAGTCGTGTGCAGGCATTCAGATCGGCTGAATCATGCTGCACGATCGAGCCAACACATTCCCAGAATGCCTGCAAGCTCTGGTTGTCCACAAGTGCTGGTCTATGTATGCTAGACCGACCTGTTCGCGCAGCAGGCAGTGCAGCAGGGACAGGTACAGCTGCGGCAGCACATCGCTATCCAGCGGCCACCGCGCAGCTTCCCGCAAAGCCTGCACGACACCATCTGCCGTCTGCTAATGGCCTCCAAATCTGGCCATGTTTGATGAGCTGGCTCTAAGCATCAGAGTGTTACAGAAGAAGTGGGTGTGAACGCACATTTTTTTGAATGCTGCAGTGTTGATTTTCTTACCTGTAGAGAGACCGATTCCACGCCGACGATGCTGCCAAACACCCGCACAAACTCAACGACGGCCAGAGCATCTGCCAGCGGGCCCCAGTGTGACTGGAAGCGCAAACATGAGAGACATCGGCAAACTGTTTCACTCTTCTGCAAATGCACTTCGAGGCAACATCGGCATACACCTGCACCACGTCCATCCTCGCAGGATCCATACATCATAACCTGACACCGAAAGCTAAAGACTTATGCGCGCAGCACCTCAGGGGCGCTCGCTGACTGCAGAGCCTGCGGGCCCTCGACCAGGCGGCGCCTCTCCGCCGCCGCCTCCGCAGCCTTGCGCGCAGCCGCCGCCGCCGCGCGGCCGTCGGGCCCCGTCTGCAGCTGCGACGCGATGGCGGCGAGCTCCGTGGCACGGGCCTCTGCGCGACGCAGGTGCGCCTGCTCCTCCTCCATGGCCTGCGGTCGCGGGGCTCAGAAATGGACACGTTGCAGCGCTGAGTGAGTGGCGGCCGTCCAGCAAGCATCCAAAACTTTACTTGTCCCGTCAAGTTTGGGCCGTCACATGCTGCAACTCCTATATAGCAGGCTGGAGCTTCGCATAATGCGATGTGAAGGAGGAATGCTGACCTGCCAGTCGTCCAGGGGGAAGCGCGCCGCCCGTTTGGCAGCCGCACGCTGCGCCTCCCGCTCTGCCAGCGCCGCCGCCTTCTGCCGCTCCCGCTCCTCCCGTTCCATCGCCTTGATGGCCTCCCGCTGCTCGCGCTCCGCCTGCCGCCGCCGCGACCGCTCATCCTTCTCCCGCTCAGCCACCGCCACCCTGCAGCTCAGTATAAATACGCTGCAACAGTGCGCAAGTAAGTACAGCTCCATTGCCGGCATGGCTTCCTGCTGCTGCTCGGGCCCCGCCTGCCGCCGCCGCGCTGCTCATCCTTTTCCCGCTTAGCCATCGCCACCCTATAGCCATGGCGGAACGCTTCTTTTGACAACAACCTCTGATACTGCACAAAGGAGATGCAGCTCCGCTGTTTTCACGGCTCCATGTTGCGCATGCTGTGCCTGCAGGCCGGCGTGAGATACTCACTTTTCAAGTGCCTCATGCTTGCGGGCCTCGAAGTCGGCCAGCTTGCGCAGCGCGGAGCCGCGGCGCTCGGTGCAGCGCGGGCAGTGCCACTCGCCGGTCGGCAGGTCCGTCCACGCCACGCCGCGCATGCACGCCAGGTGGTACGCGCGCGGGCAGCCGTCGCACAGCACCAGCGGGCTGCCCTCCGGGTGGTGCACCTGCAGTGTAGTGCATGCCGTGGTGTGACTGAGCACGCCGTCTTCTGCTGGACACAGGTCCACAGCAGATGTCACCAGCACAGGCTTGAGACAGCAGGACTGACAAGTCATACTGCAGCGACGTGTTGTCTGGTATCACTGAACATTGCGACATCATGCCAGTATGCGTGCGCAGCGTCTGTAAGCCGGTGGCAGCGTCAAGGCAGCGGCCGCGGCCGAACGGCAACGCCGACATCGTCTCCTGGGTGCAGACACACTTGATGCGCCCCGGTCTTTCCTGTCCAGCAACTTGCTCAACAGTTGCCAAGCTCAGAGCCACGCACCCGGTGGCAGCGTGGGCATGTGAGGTTGTTGGCGGCAGGCGCAGCGGCGGCGCCAGTGTCATCCTTCAGCTGCAGGATCAGTGCAGCTTCCTGCCTCGCTTTCCGACACGTGGACCATGAGTGTAACAGCGGTGCGCAGCCGCTCACCCGGTGGCATCGGGGGCACTTGAGGTTGTTGGCGGCAGGCGCAGCGGCCGCACCGGTGTCGTCCTCCAGCTGCTGCAGCACCGCCGCCTCCTTTGCCTGCACCGCCGCAATCGCCGCCGCCGCCTTCTGCCCCAATGTCGCATTGCGCGAGGGCGCCACCTGCATGGCACCGAGATGAACTTTTGCCTCGCCATACACCTGCCAGTGTGCACCTGCTTGGGTTTTCAGATGCCAGGACTGCCAGACATCATTCTGCTGATCTGCAGGCTGAGTAGAGGACTCAGATGGTCAGGTTGAGAGCGACTTGCCCCAACCACCAGACATGATGTTGCACATCGGCAGGCTGAGGAGAAGATCGAGACGTCGGTCATGTTGACAGTGGCATGACAGACACTGGTGCAGACCTCTGGCAGGTGGGTGATGGCGCGTAGTGCGAACTGGCCCGCGCCGATGCGCACAAAGGCCGGGTCGTGGCCGCAGGTGCTGGTGATGCTGCTCTTGGCAATGCGCGCCTCTGGCCACGTCTTGATGCCGCGCTCTGCCAGGCCATCGATCAGATCCTGCAGCCCGGCACCCTCGGGACCAGCATCCCGAAGGATCTGCACAGATGAGAAAAGTTTGTCAGTGCTCATCCTTTGTCGATGCTGTGTCGCACTACGCCATCATCTGCAACCAGGTATAGGACGTGCCACCAGAGTGGGAGAAGCAGCTGTGGGAGAAATTTATAGTGGAGCCTACGATCCACCGGATATAGTCGAGTCTATTACAAACTATATTCCGGTTAACAGAGGAGGTGCTGCTACATTTAGCTGAAGGTATCACTGGAGGGTGCCGCCACCTCAAAGATGCCGCGCTTGACAGAGCCCAGCGGCAGGCGCGCCTCCGTCTCCTCCAGGGCCTCCACCGGCTGCGGCGCTTCCGCCGCTTCCTCCGCCGCCGCCGCCAGCTCTGCAACCGCCAGGCTGCCGGGGCCCGGGGAGGCCGCGAAGGCTGCAGCTTCCGGGTGGCCGTGCTCCCGAAGCAGCGCCGCAGCTGAAGCGGCCGGGGAGCGGCTGGTGACCTTGCGCTGCTGCAGCCGCTCCGCCTGGTGTCATCAGATGTGCAGGGTGTCGATCCCGTGTTGTGGATTTGTAGACATAGCCTCGTCCGTGTTGTTGACTGTGACTTCCTGTTCGGTCGACAGCATCATGGTATGTGACGCATACATGTGCATGTGTATTTCTCCCATGCTCACCAAGCCATGCGGAAGGTCCGGCGGCAAGTCGAAGCGCTGCTGCCAGGGCGGCCGCACACGCCACAGGCATGGTATGCCGGGCACACCGTCGACGGCCTCGCACTTTGCCATTCGCTGGAGCGCGCTTCGCAGCGCCAGCTTGCTGGGCAGGGGCTGCTCACGTGACTGCAAACAGACAAAACGTCGCATTCGGTGCATTCGTTGAGTTCCCACAATATTTGTTCTGCATCGGTGCAACCATGAGTGGCAGCATAACAAATTGCCGTCCAAAGCGCCATATGCAAACATGATGCAGTCCGCACCAGGGCGTTACTGGGCAGCTGCATGAAGGCGCCGCCCTGCATGCCGTCGATGATCCACTCCACCTCGTATGCTGCCGGCGGGCTTGCATCGACGCCGCCGGCACTCAGCTCATCCTGCCAGGTGCACATCAGTACGCGCCTCAGCAGGTCAGGCAGAGATTGCCATGGTGCCACCCCGTCCTACGTAAACCCTCCACCGGGCCCGGTGCGCCACCAGAACCAGCATGCAAGCTTGGCGTTCTGCACAGAAATTCAGGCCGGCTCGCGCAGGGCCATCGTCACGGATTTCCCATTGCATGTTCGAGAATCCCACCGGCTCGGCGGCACCGCCATCCTGCGGCCGCGCTGCGATGATGCGGCAGGGCATCGTCTGCCCGTCATGCGTGCCCAACACCTGCTCCCCGGCGACGAAGCCGGACTGCAGGAACGCCGACACGGAGGCCAGCAGCTGGTCCAAGCGCAGCGTGGAGTGGTGCGCCAGGCGGCATACAATCGGCTCCAGCGTCTCCGGAAACTGCGCGAAAAGCAGGCTGTGAGCGGATTCCCTTCGATGGGGCAGGCTTGATCAAAGGCCGCACGCGCCTTTGATCAGGCCATTCTACGGCAGCAGCAGAGGTTTTGTCATGCACTTGTCGCAAAACTTGAACGAACAGCAGATGTCCACAATGTAGCTGCCTTGAGCAATTGCGGCGACCACTGCCCCGCGCACCGGCTGCAACAGGCTGTGCGACACCGCCTCGCTAGCCAGGGCCTCCTCGTAAGTCATGCCAGACTTGCCCGTCGCGCCGCATGTCCAAATGCGCTGACGGTACAGCTCCAGACACCTCAGGTAGTCCCTGCGGAGACATGCGCAGCGGCGCCGTCAGTGCACAGATGTTCCGAGATGGATTTTCTTCGAGGGCAGAGACTGTACGCAGCTCTTCATATACGCCCATACCTGCAGAATAAGCCGCTGGAGTCAGACGGGCACTTTGAACTGCTCAAGGTGCAATCCTTGCGGAGCCGGTACCGCGGCGCTGGCATTGCACCGCATGAACCTCTACACCCCATACTTGAGGGTCAAGACGCCGCATTCGCATCAGGCGGACACGATGCTGATTTGGTGTGGGCTTTGCAGGCACTCTGCAGCCCGCAGAGCGCTCACAGAAGGTGGTTCTTGCAGTCGTGATCATGCACATCAAGCTGGGCCGTGCATGCCTCGGCAGAGCCAAATCGCAAGCTGGGCTCAGCAAGCGACGCCTGAGGGGCGGCCTAGACGAGCCAAGTGTCGAGACAGAGCAGGTGGGCATGCCCTGCTGACTCCTCCCGTGCAGGCCGCGCAGGCAGGCGTTTGAAAGCACTTTGCACGCCTGCTGGCGAGTCTAGTGGCTCGGCAACACTTCTGGACGCCTCAGGGCGGATCGGGGACGCACTCGTAGTCCTTGAACACTTCGCCGGTGAAGCGCAGCACCATGACTTCATCGTTGGCCTTGACGCCGGGCGCCACCAAAGGCCTCCGATGCTCTGCGCCGTTCAGGAGTGGCATGCTGGCCAGGCTGAAGCCGCCTGGCGCAATGGTGCAAGTCACGCTGAGCTCATGCGGCCGCTGCTGGGTACTCCACCCAGGCCCGCCGCGCTTGCCGGCCGGTGACAAACTCTTACGGAAGGGGCGGAACTACTGCTGGGCAGACTCTGCGATGAGGCAGCGCAGCGCGTGCTGTGCGGCCACCGCCGAGGATGCGATTAAGCCTGGCTACTTCTTCACGCTCTACATGCCAATCGAACGTGCTGCCGCTCGCCGCTAGCCCCGTGATCGCGGGCTGCACCTGCGAATCAGCACACGGTGCGTGACATCCCCCGCCGCTTGAACCGCAATCTGGCCAACGCTGCCGTTCACAGCGACCGCCGGGACGCGTAGCATCACTTGCAGCCTGCTTTCGCTGTCTGCGCGTCCTGCTGTGTTTGGAGGTTGTAGCAGCCAGTCGAAAGGTCACAAGCCCTGCTGCCATGAGTTCGTTGGGGGCGTGGCATGCGATAGACAACGATTTTCACGAGGGCCTCCTTCAATGTGACTTTAACTGCAGGACTGCCATAGAAGAAATGCGGCAGCCTGCGCAGCAAACACCGCAGGTCACACGCTGCAAATCACTTGACATCGTGGAGCACAGCGAACCATCTACTGCCTGCGCAATCATCGCTTTGTGCTCAAGTTTATCGATGTGCTGTATGGGGTTCATTGAATGTGAACTGCTGCAAATAGGTGCACTTTGCCGGGGCCAGCAAGGCGCCACACACGCACACAGGAGCTGGAAGCAGTGCGCCCGGCCACTGGAAGGACATGGTGTGCTCAATAGCCAAATGCTTTGGACCAGCTGATCCAAGCTTTGTCCGGTCAGTATCTACGCCATTCGGACATCTAGATTGATCCGTCACCTGCATGCGCCTGTCAGATACAGCAATGATGCTCGGTCAGACTCTAATGTCTGTTGACTCGCAGTAGTGCAGGCCACGTTGTGGGTTCTTTGACCTTCGTCGGCGGACCCTACAGGTCGCAGGGACTGCAGGCTGAATTGCGTCGCACCTGTGACTGCCCTTGTGGCGGCTTGACAATATATTTTGTCAGTGGCAGTGCGCCACCTGGCGTTACCATGGTATCCCTTGGCTGCGCCTGCAGCAAATTTCGTGGCAGCAAGACCTCGCAACAACTCGGCAGCGTCGGTTAATCAGCTCCGTTTCACCCTGCTGTAGCACCTCAAGGAACACAGCATCATCCGAGCCGCGGCGGCCGCTGCTGGCTCAGCGCATGTCAGCGGCTCACCACGAAGTCGCTGGACGGCCGCACGGCGATGTCATCTGGATCTTCGGCTTCGGCAGCCTGATCTACAACCCGAGTGAGCTGATGTGACGCCAGCTTGTATGAGCTGCTCTGCATATTGCATCATGACGCCTGACCTGCTGCATGTCCACGCAGATTTTCCCTTTGCCGAGCGTATTGAGGGGTATGTGAAGGGGTGGCGGCGCGTGTTCTACCAGGTGCGTGACCTGCGCTGATGCTCCTGAGCGTATCACAACGTCAAAGCAGGCACATGCCATGGCTTGGTCGGAGACAAGCACATGGCTGAAAATTTGTTTATCTGGGTGCAGGGCAGCACAGATCACCGCGGCACGCCTGGTGCGGCTGATCCGTGCATAGCTGCAAGCGTAATCTCTGAGCTAAGCGTCCTGTCCACTGGGCATGTTCCAAGCTGCACCAGCAACAACTTTGGCCACTGCAACCTGCAGATGCACCCGGCCGCACCGTCACGCTCATAGAAGACCGTGATTCCATCACGGTGCGATACACTGCTCTCAGCTCGATATATTCCACTTGTGAGACATGTCATGGCTGGGCTTCTCAACCATGTGGTGCTGATGTGACTGGACCCCATTGCTGCAGTGGGGCGCAGCCTATAGGCTCTCTGGCACACCGGAGGAGCAGCAGAAGACCCTGAAGGTGGGATTGCCGACATCATGCTGTGCAGTGGTCTTGGAATTTGCATATGTGGGTACCTGCAACTGTGCATCCGCATGCCACTGCTGTCGTATGCACAGATCCAAATGTCAAGGCAGTCAATTTGGGTGTCTGGGCTTGCAGTACCTGGAGTGGCGGGAGAAGCAGTACGACCTCAGGTACCGCTCAGATGTGTTTGGCAAGGAGTCCAATGGCCAACCACTGGTGGAGGGCGCCCTCGTGTACATTGCCACACCAGACAGGTGCTGCTGCTGTGACCCCGCAGTCTCTGCATTTGAGATCGCTCGGCACACTCCACCCTGTGCGTATGGCATTTTGAAGAGTTTTGAGTGACTGCACAGGCTGCACCGTGTTGTCATCACGGTAGTAGTGTCAGAGGCGGCGCTCATCGCTGAGAATGGGCGTGTCAGTACCCATGCAGGAGGAAGAATGTGAACTGGCTGGGCGAGGCACCGCTGGAGGACCTGGCACGGCAGATAGCGCATGCTCACGGGCCCTCTGGGCCAAATTCTGAGTACTTGTTCCGTCTTGCTGAGACGACCCGCAAGGTGTGCGTTCCACCTTGTCACTTCGTCACCTGATCTGAACTTGCCCAGAGCACGTACATGCACATGTTCAGTCACATTGGGTCAGATATGTGAGTTGCTGTGGCTGCAGATGGGTGTCGATGACCCGGAGCTATTCCAGCTCGAGGCAGCAGTGCGGGCGATCTGCGAATTTGGTGATGTTCCTCTGTAGGATGGCGAGCTTTGGTATTTGATGGTAGATTTGCAGGTTTGTTGCATGCATACACTGGGCGATGTGTGCCACAATCATCTTCAGACTTGCTTCATGCCGCCCTTAGTGGAGGGCGGCTGCCCCACGGTGCACCGTGGCGAAGCTGGGGTCCAAGTAAATGTGGGAGAGGACCTGGCGCTGACATACTGGTTTGGGTGCGATACTCTTACGACTTTGACAATAATGACGGAGTACTGTTGCTGTTGCCTGCGATTGGTTGTCTGAGACAATTGCTGAACAAACCGATGATATTCCGCTGCACGTGGTCAGCAGTCTTGTCCACTGCCTGTCCCACCATGAGGTTCTACAGAGCGGGCCCTTGCCACAGATGAGGCGCCCATCGCCAATTCACATGTGCTCATGTCTAGGAGGTGTCGTACAGCAGGCCCTTGCTGTAGATGAGGCCCACTGGCGCCGCATCGTCCTCCTCCGCCTGCTTGCTCAGCTGCTGCAGCGCCTGCACCATGCATCACAAGGATGTCAAGTGTTTACATCTTTGCGGTTGCACATGCTGCAGCCCCACGGCAGCGCAGCACAGCGACTTTGCAACTGGCCGCACAAGAGGCCGCAGAGCAATGCCGACATAATCACAGGCACTCTGCGAGGGCTTGCGAGGCTAGAAGGACAATGGGGTGAGGGTGAGTCGCACCTGGTCGATCTGGTCGGGTGACAGCCGCAGCTTGGCGGCGCGCTTGACGACGTCTGCCAGCGCCCACCGCGCCTCGCCGCCCTGCAGGAACATCTCCCGCACCAGCAGCGCCACTGCAACACGGAAAGAAGAATGCAATATGCCATTGTAGTAATGGGTAGTGAATGCACGCTGTGCCTCGCCGCCCTGCAGGAACATCTCCCGCACCAGCAGCACCACTGCGACACGAGAAAATGAATTTCAACATGCCATCTTGGTAGTCAATGCCCACCGGGCCTCGCCGCCCTGCAGTCACAGCTCCCGCACCTGCAGCGCCACTGCAACACGAACAAGCAAGGTGGGTAAAGATTCGACAATGCTTTGCAGGTGCACGACAAGGTGCATTGCCGCCCTGCAGGAGCATCTCCCGCATCACTAGCTAGTGCAGGGGCTAGAACATGTTCGTGTGCCAAGATCACAGCAAAGGCAGGCAAGCAGACAACTGGACACTGAGTATGGGGCCGCCTCCTGGCAGCATCATCTGCAGGGCGAGCTGCACCAGTGCACCCATCATAGGGGTTTCCTCAATCCTCAATCCTCATCACTCACCTGCATTGACCTTGCCGGCTGTGAGGCCGCCGCCGCTGCCGCCAGAGCCGCCGGGCGAGGCGGAGGGCCCCAACCGGCTGGCGGAGGCGCGGCGGCCGCCTCGGCGCCCACCCTGGGGCGCCGCCGCAGCCGCCGCCCCGTCCGCATCCGCATCCGCGTCCGCCATGTCGGTGTCGCGGCTGGGGGCCACGCTGTCACCTGGCCGCTCTGCTGCGCTGCCTGCGAGAGCACAGTCACAGGGGTATGCTGATACGCCCACTGTGCCCGATATCAGCCGTCAAAACCCAAGACCGGCAACTCAGTGAGGATTCATGCAGCTGCTGCATTACATGGTGGTTGCAAGGCACTTGCGTCCTCATCTGCCACTCCAGCATTGCATGCTGACTTCATGGTGTGGCAGCGTGCTGCGTGTGTGGCTGAGGCACGCACCTGAGCTGCGGCGGCTGCGGTGGCGTGACGAGGGGCCTGGCCGGTCGTCACCAGAGTCGTCATCCTCATCGTTGTCCTCCGAGTCGCCGTCGCCGCCGTCGCTGCGACCCCGCTTTGTCGGCTGACTCTCTGCTGTTGGCCGCCGGCCCCTGCGTCTCGTCAATGGGCGTGTCATTAGCAGTGCTGCGCACAAGAATGCGCCCAAGGTGTCTGCGCCTTGCAGCAGGAGCTGATCTGCGCACTCACACGGACATCGCGCTCCGCTCCGTGCGGGGGCCTTGTCGCCCTGTAGCACTAGGGCCAGCAAGCCGCACGCTGGCCAGAAGGCTTCGACGGATGCCCTCACTGGACAGTCGTGCCAAAACTCTAGGTTGTGAGGTCAGCGCCGATAGTCAATCCGACATGCATTTCATTGCCTCACGTGGGGGCCTTGTCGCCCTGTAATACGTGCGCCAGCAGCCCGCGGGCGACCTCCACATCCACCACCTCCACCGAGCCGCTCAGCCGCACCTTCGCCGCCGCGCTGGACAACCTGATGATCGTCTCCAGCGTCCGCACCTGGTTGTGGACGCACCAATTGCGTCAGTATTGCAGAGGGAGCCTGCGGTCCTGGGGTGCCAGGTCATCAAAGCATCTGGACCTGGCAACATTGTCACCTACGGCAAGGCACAGGGCAGGGTGGCGAGGCAGTGTGAGGGTTGCCATACGTATGCCAACATTATTGATTTCAAGAACATGTTCATGCTGCCTCGCGCATGTGAAGGGTCACAAGGGTCGGCAGCGCACCGTGACAGGTAGCGCACGGGTGTCCGAGCCGCCCCGCAGCTCGGCGTAGTAGTCGCCGATAGCCTCCATCGCATCCGGCGTCAGCTCCACATTCCTGCAGCAGGGGGGTGGTCGCACGTACGAACCCTTACAGTCACAGCTGAAGTCAGGGGATGGTAGCATGCATTCGACATGTCACACTCTGAGCTGCTGCTGAAGCCGGGATGCAGGCCACAGTCTCATGCTGCAGACGACAGACCAGAAGATCGACTGCCTGTTGTATGAAAAGTCTAGGGAAGGCATGCAGGCGCTGGTTCACACAAGGGGGAGCGTCGGCGGGCGCACTGGTAGCGGTTCTTGGCGTATTTGATGAACTTCTTGAGGAAGGCGGTGGTGAGGGGCGGCGGGTCGCCCGCCCGCCGCGCCCCGTGCAGCAGCCGGTTGTACTTCACCCGCATCTGCGTGTCGCCCCCCGTCGCCTGGTCGTCCTTCTCCCGCCGCCTGCAGAGTAGGTTTGAAAATCAGGTTTGAGCAAGAGGACATGCAGCAGCCCCTTGTCAGGAATTTGATTGTACTTCACCCGCACATGCGTGCTGCCTCCCGTCGCCTGGTCGTCCTTCTCCCGCCGCCTGCCAGCGTGGCAATCGATAGCAGGTGTCAGCAACAGGGTGTGCAGCAGCCAATCGCACTTGACCCACACATTGCCACATCGCCGCTCGCCTGCTGATCGCTTTTATCCCACTGCCAGAACAACATGCAGACACGATAGAACAACAGCAGTCTGTCAACCTAACAGAACCATAGGCTCAAAACCTTTGGTGCACTGCCAGTTTTCGACTGCCCCCTAATCAGCCAAGGGATGCTGACTGGTTGGAAATTTTTATCCTCAGTGCTGGCAGCCGCTGAGCATGGACAGCAGTCGTGGTAACCGGCACAGTGGCAGATTTCGCACCAGGCCTGCTCGTCGGTGAGGTTGTTGCCATCCCGGAACTGGTGCTGCCCAATGACGTGCTCAGCCACCTGCGCATGCAGGCTTTCATTGGTGATTGAGCCTGCCGCACCATCTCTTCGTGACATCTTTTCGGCACTCGAGGGTCGGCATCTGCTGCACATGCTCGTGCACATTGCCTTGCACATGATATCTGCAGACAGAGAGCTGCCCACATTGCCAGGCAAAGTGGCACCCGCTTTGTCTGGACAGGTGAACAGCAGGTCCGACTGTGGCACCAGCAGATCCCAGTAGGTCATTGGTGACTGGGAGGTCGGAGACGAAGGCCGGTCATAGCAACAGGGTTTGGCGACCCACCATGCGGTCCTTGGCGGCGTCCATCTCGTCGAGGCAGATAAACAGCAGGTCGAACCGCGACAGCAGCGAGTCCGGCAGGTTGATGTTGCGGGTGACGGACAGCGCATGGTCGTAGCTGCCGTACAGCGGGTTGGCCGCCGCCACCACGGAGCACCGCGCGTTCAGGCTGCAGTGGATGCCCGCCTTGGCAATCGTCACCGTCTGCTGCTCCATCACCTGTTAAGTGCGCATTGAGCAGCAGTGATCAGCTCTCTCGGCGGATTTGCCTGACGGAAATCCTGCTGTGGGGATGTGTGACTCGGTGTGCCCCCGTACGCAGGAGTCCACATGCTGCAGGCACCTTCCGCGACTGGACAGCCAGAGCACCCGCGCATCGGTGGTGCAACTGGAACCTGAGTTGCTGTGGCCAAGCAGCTGCCGGCAAGACACCTCGTGGATGGCGACGCGGTCGTTGTCATTCATCTTGTCGAACTCGTCGATGCACACCAGGCCGCGGTCTGCCAGCACCATGGCGCCTGCTTCCAGTCGCCGCTCCCCTGTTGAAGATTGAAAACAGTGACCAGCGTCAGCCTAAGCCTACAGCAAGACACATCCAGTCTTGTGAGGCCTGCTGTTTGCCAACAGCATGGCGCCCGCCTGCCTGCAGCCGATGGTTGTTGCACCAGGGTTTAGCATGTAACTGATGATGGCAAAAAAGCACGAACAGCAATCTCCACCTCAACTTTGATTGCACGACAGCAGCTGCGACAGCGATACGGCTGCGACTGCACTGGCAGCTGTCAGGTCATCATCAACGAACTGCGGGGTCTCAACCACCACACACGGTGGTGCAACTGCTGGGCTAAGCAGCATGCTGGACCTGTCGCCAGCTCCACACCTGAGTCGGCATCGTGGGTAATGGCTGCGGTGAGGCCGACGCCCGAGGAGCCACGCCCTGTGGTGCTGACCGCCAGCGGCGCCACGTTCATCACCGCGCGCAGCAGCTGGCTCTTTGCCACACCCGGGTCTCCTACCATCTGTGGACGGCAAGATGGGCACTGAACACGTCAAGTTCATACTACGTCAATAGCAAGCCTCTGTAGTTCTGTTCCACTCGAGCCAGCTTTTTGCAGATGCGTAGATGCAACCACAAGCCCATCTTTGAAGTGAACAACCAGATCAACATGTAGTTTAGACATACTGTTTGCCAGACAAACATCGTAATTAGGCAGGGGATGTTGCCACAGGCGGGAGCCATTGGCCAAGTTACCAATTCGCCCCAAAGCAGACAGCTAGAGTCATGCAGATTACTATCACTTTTGGAAGCCGCACCGAGCAGTTGATGTAGCCATGCAGGTGGGAGCCATTGGCCGAATCGCGCTTGCAAGTCAGATATGTACAGCTAGGCCATGCAGGGACTGTCGCTTTCTAATGTCGCACCAGGCAGCTGATGTTGCCATGCAAGTGGGAGCCATTGGCCAGGTTGCGCTTTTGAGTCAGGAAAGACAGCTCCAGCCAGGCAGGAACCATCACATTCGAATGTCGCACCAGGCAGTTGATGTCGCCACGCAGGTGGGAGCCGTTGGCCAGGTTGCGCTCGCGGCCGCCCAGCAGCAGCAGCACCAGCGCCTGCTTGATGGCCTCGTGCCCGTGGATGCTGGGCGCCAGCGCCGCCCCCAGCTGCTGCAGCGCCCCCGCGTCCTCCGCCAGCTCCTTGATGTTCTTCAGGTCGCCTGCGCACGAGCAGCATACCAGTACAGGGCTCGCATTGACCGCGATTCGTCAAGAATGGATTCAGTCGTGGACCTGGAAGCCAGGCTGGGATTCTCTTCTGGGAGAAATTGAGGCAGCCGTTGGTCTGATGGCGATACCAGCCACCAGCATTAGCGATGTCTGGCAGCGCTGCCCATGCTCATACGGCAGGCACTTGCAGAAGATGGTCATGTGATGAAAGGGACGATGTCATGGCCGACATCAGGATGATTGAGACTCACCGGCAGTGAAGGCGCCGAGGGAGGCGTCAGCGGCGAGCTGGCGCACGTGGTTGGCGACCAGCGTGGCGCGGAAGTTGCCGGACATGGTGCCCTGCGCCCGCGGCGGCACCGCCTTGAACACCCCGGTGATCGCCACCCTGTCCCCGGGCTTGGCCTTGTCCACCTGCGCGGGTAGATACACAGAGTCACGCCAACAGAGTTGTATCGACGAACATGCCCGGGCGGTGCTGTTTCACCCCTGAAGAGATGCTTCAGACTCTCACATTGCTCGTTGTGGCACTCCGGCAAAAGAGTGCGGCAGCAGGATGGAGGCTCAAGTACCAGTCAGATCAGACCAATGCGCAGCATCACTTGGCACATGTGTCATTCACTCGTCCAGCAGGCTGGCAGCGCACCAGGTCGTCCTCCAGGATTATGTCGCAGCTGCGGGGCAGCTGCCCGGGCGGCGCCGTCTCCGGCAGCTCCTGGATCGTCAGGTGCTGCACAACACAAAGAACGAAACAAGGACGTCACACCACCTGACCACATCTGAGCCGCCTCCCATGCACGACTGTATCAGTAAGCTCACAACAGTGAGAAGCAGCTTCAGCTTACCACTGGCAGTACTGCGCACTCCAGGCTGCAAGTTGTAGCTTTGAATTCACATTGGCAGCACCTGCTGGTCACGGAAGCGGGAGCGGCCGTACTGCGTCTCCAGCAGGTTGCCCTCATCATCGCGCTGCGGGAACACCATCGTGGTTGGCGCCCCTGTGAAGCTGGTCACGTCCCTGCGGGCACAGCAGCAGCGGTGGAACTCAAGCACCCAGTCGCGTCGCACTATTTCTGCACCTTGCATGTCCAGGGCGCCATGATGCTGCTCTGCAATACGGACAAGCCGGAACGTACTATGCAGCAAAGCAGGCATTGCCGACAGCGACACAGCACGTCCGACAAAGCCCGCACCTGTACTCGCGCGTGGTCTCCTTGCCCGTCGCGGGGCAGTAGTGCACCGACTTGACCCACTTGGGCCTCACCACCGAGGCCTTTGTCACAATGCCCTCCGCGCACACCTGCGTGTGCACACTAAGAACCGCTGGAACTGATGTTATACCACCTTGGCGGTCTTTTGCTCAGGCAGATCCAAAGGGTTGGATCGAAGCTCTGTCTCACCAGGCGGCCCTGCAGTGCCGCCAGCAGCTGCCGCGGCGACACCCGGTGCGCGCCGAACTCGCCCGTCAGCCCCACGTGCACCTCGGCGCCCTCCTGCATCGCCTTGGGGTGCAAATGCCTGCAGTTGCAGATGGGTGTAAGGTGAGCACAGGCCAAGGAAGCGATCAGAAGCATGCACAGTCATGCGCATGCGGCATGTCAGAATGGCTGCTATGTGGCAGCCTACTAGGCGCGCACCAGCAGCACGGCATTCGCATGTCAATGCAAGACGAGGCTTGTATGCGTTGGCGCCCGAGGCGTCTTCACGGATTGCTATGCATTGCCTTTTGAGATGAAGCATGTTCAGCACAGACACCTGAGCAGCTCCTCCAGCGCCTCCTGGAATGGCGGCAAGCACACCGCCGGCCGGTTCAACAGCTTCTTGTGCAGCGCCGCGTCGTGGTCCAGCACATCGTTCATGTCCACAAGCAGGCGGAGCGGGGCGCCCTTCTGCTCTGCGGCCTGTGCCAAGTCGCTGATCGCGGCCACATACGGACCGGCGCCGTTGTCGGCATCCAGAAACTCTGCAAAGTCACGCTTGAGCTGCAACCGCTCCTCCGCCCGTGAGTCCATGATGGCGGCACAGGCTCACGCTGCAGGCTGGACTGTGATGCACGCGAAATTCAAAGTGTCGATCAGATATCCGCTGGGCAATCCTGTCAACCCGATGACAGTGAGCAGCAGCCCTGAGCTAACGAGCTTTGATGCCCGACGCTGCACGTGGCGCTTGCAACACGCTGCAGTGGCGGAAATTTGCACTCATGTTTCGAAGCATTCAAATTTTCAGTGAGACAGAGGCCCTGTAGTGCTCATCAGGGAGCATGATAATACGAGACCGCCCTATCCCACTCCCGCCATCGAGAGCGCGCTGCCGGGAGAAATCGCATCGCAGCCGAGTGCAACAAGGTGCCTCATCGACACTGTACGTAGCTATTCTTTCACTCCTCATATTGGAGCAGCGGCATCGCGCCATGTCGGAGCGGAAGGCAGTCATCAAAAATGCCGACATGGGGGAACAGATGCAGCAGGACGCAGTCGACATCGCTTCGCAGGTCTGCGTGGCCCCTGTTCGATGTTTCGTGCAATGATGCGTGTTTGCTGCAGACATAAATGTTTATACAGATCCGGGAGTCCGCCCGGCACGCACCGAGTGATGCAACAATGCAGTCTGTCCGCTCGCTGCGCCGCAAAATTTGCTAGCCAGGCTCTCTCGATCGTCTGCTGTGACGACGGATGACTGCTGCGGAAACCATTTCCGAACCCTGTTGCAACATTGAAATTATGCTTCGGCTGCATATGTGCGAAACCTATTGCCAGTGGGTGTGCTGTGAGCGGGCGAGCCAGCGAGCGCATGAGCATGCAGCTGTCCCACTAATTGCAGATCATCATGAAGGTCAGGACCTTGGCATGTTGTTGAATGCTTCATGCATCCTGTACGCAGGGTCTGGACAAGTTCAACATCGAGAAGGACATTGCGCAGTTCATCAAGAAGGAGTTCGATAGGAAGCACAGCCCCACATGGCACTGCATCGTGGGCCGGAATTTTGGTGGGCAATTGAAAGCCAAATGGTCGTCTAAAGCATTTTGCCTCTGATCACTGGTTGGGCCAAGTGACCCTGACATGGCGGCAAAAGCTGGGTCCTAGTCGCAACACACCATTCACTCTTGCTGCTGATGGTGATGCTATCTGCTTGCCTGACAGGCTCATATGTGACACATGAGACAAAGGTGAGTACCATTGCAGACACAGGATATGTTGTCCTAGATTTAACCCAAGCATCATGACATCAGTGGCTGATATTCAATGTGCCATGCCCGCAGCACTTCATCTACTTCTACCTAGGTGCGCATCTATATGAACCTGGCAGCAACATGTAGCCCTGTCTACATGTGTTTGAACTCCTTAATCAAGGATTTATGCCTCCTATGACGCAGGTCAAGTAGCCATTCTGCTGTTTAAATCGGGCTGAGGCGCCACAAGATGGCTGGCAAGCGCCATGTGGGGCATGCAGAGAATGCGCTTTGAGTGTTGCAAGATTGCATCATGCATGGGCCGACAGGTTTCCTCTGGTGCAGCCACGCGTGAAATTTGCAGTCAATATTGAGGTGTACAGTTGTTCGTCCAGACTGAAGTTGCGCAGAGTCATAATGTCAGACCATCTATTACGACGATGTGCACGACAACAAAGAGAAAACTACCACTTCAAGCTGAGACTCTGAAGGATGGCACCCTGATGTCAGGTTGTGCGGTTCCAGGTCATTTCTAAACCAAGCACGAGGTCACGGTTTCACTGCTGATGCATGTTTGGATATCCTACCCTCATGGTCAGATGTACAGGCAAGGCCCCCTGCAAAACTAGCGCTAGGTGTGGCCACGATTGCGGCGGCACCACCTCATGCTGTGATGAATTGAGCTGAGCAATATGCCCAGCTGCCTGGCTGCTGTGTCAGATGTTGTGTTATCAGTGGTGCTGACGGACATTCCGGTGGCTGCTCTACTTGAAACCCCGGGCGGCGCAGCAGCACGGCCAGCAGATGCAGCGCAGGATGCAGAAGAGGCAGCTCAGGATGGACAGGCACACCAGCACGATCAGTACAATGATCGCGATCTTGACCTGCATGCTCCAGGGACACAGTTGCGGTCAGCTATTCATCATCAAATTCTGCAGCTGTGATTGCTCAGTCCCTGTCTGTGTCCATTGCACTGTCGGCCAATGATGCAAGCCATGTGCATCAAAACACGTGTACAGGCCCATCGAAGCATGCGCACCCATTTGCGGACGGTGGGGTCGTTAAAGTGGTTGACCGCCTGGTCAATCAGGTTGCTGCTGTCGGTGCTGCTGCTGGTGGGCGTGGGCGTGCCGGAGGGACTGCCAGTGGGGCTTTGGGCCAGCACATTTACTGTGGCAGGCACGCTGTCGCTAGTGGGGCTGCTCGTCGGCGTGCTGCTGCTGCCGCTGGCAGTGTCGTTGGTGCCGGCAAGCACGTCTGTCGTTGCTGGGCCGCTGCTGCTGCCCAGCAGAGCACGACGCGGGCGCCTGTGCAGCGCCGCCGCTGTCTGCGCCACGACCGCGCCGCCGGCCCCAGCTGCCATGTGCGCGCTGCGCAGCAGCGCACGCCTGTAGGTGCCGGTGGTGGTAGCTTCCGCGGCATGTGACGGGCCGCTGGGCTGGATTACAGCCTACACGACACACCAGAAGCGCTTGGTCCTGATGGTCGTAGACAAGTTCACCTTTCCGTGTGCTGTCGATTGTCGAGGTGGTGCGGATGTGCATGCACGGTATACCGAGGCCTTTCCACAGGCCACCGGCAAGGGAACGGCAATCCGCTCACCAGCAAGTCGACAAGCACGGGGGTGGCGCTCGGGTTCGAGGTGTAGACGACGCCCTGTGCGCCAGCTGGCACCGCCAGCAGCTCGCCCTCCAGCTGTGTAGATGTGGCTGCACAGGCAAACAGGAGCGTCATGCTGACAGCGCCACCTCATGTGCCTGCATGTGCACGACTCAAGCAGTCCGGACAGGTCCCCCAGCGTAGCAAGCGTGGCACAGAGCCTCACCTGATGCAACGGCCAAGGCACACGCGGCTTGGCTGGCGTCTGCAACCTGGCTGCACGAGCCAGCCTCAGTCGCGTGCAGGCAACCAGTCATGATGCCCGAAACCCTGCATGAACGCGGATATGAGAGTCAAACACTTTCACATCAGATATTTGAGTATATGAGCAGGCTGTCAGGATACTGGGAGGTGGACTCAGGGCCGTGATGAGGCCCGCGGCTCGGGCTCACGGCACAGATCTGAGCTGAAAATTACACAGAGAGCCGCAACTCTGGGCGCTCTCCGATCGATTGAACGCATCCAGAGCTCATTCCAAGGCTGAGACATAGCTGTGACAATGAAACACACCTTGGCCAAAAAGAGCGGCAGATGGTTTACCTGATGGCTGAGCCTTCGCTGCTGGGCAGGAGCTGGAATGCCTGGTCTCCCTGTGCCAGCTGCACTGGGAACGCTGCGCAGTCGCCAGGCATGAGCCATGCCTTCAGCTCCGTCTGCTGCGCACACGCGCCGGCTATATACACGACCAAAAGGGCGACCAAAACATGCTTCATTTTTCCGCGTTCCAGCTGTGCAGAGAAGTCACTGTGGCAGCTGTGCTCAGCGATGTGCTTGCAAGGCAAAGGCGAAGCTTGCAAACCGGTGAGTGGCACAGTCAGGCCACGCGACGTCTCAATGTGCGACAGAGACAGGCCAGCTGGAGCCTCTGCACAAGCTTCAGCAAATGCAATCCCAGGTACAGCGTCCATGTACGGGTCCTCCTTCCTGCCCTTCCTGCTGAGACATCGGGCAAGTGCCTGGCTAGTGCCAGGCAAATGCTACAAACTGTGCAACCTTGACCCAGTTTGTGAAGATCTAGAGGGAACAGACTCGCCGGAAAAGCTTCCTGTCCAGCTCAGCTGCTTGTTTGATCACACATTTTGAGGCCATCTGGCTGAAGCAGCAGCCAGATGTTCGTCAGCACAAGGGCCTGATCATCGCTTCAGGAACATTCTGATGCTCGACGCCCACAGCAAGGGCCTGACACCCGCTTTCGCGCCGCAGATCAGACCACAGCACCGGCAGCGACGCATAGCCTGTGCCGCAACCGGCGCCAAATTCCGGCCCTGTATCGACATACACAAGGCGGGTGACACGTAGATATCGCAGAGTGTCCCGACTGAGCCAAACGTCCATCACAACCTGCTGTGGTGCGCACAGAGTCAGGTCAATACCCTGTCTTATGGGGTGTGGCGGCTGCGCAGGGGGAGGTCAAGCAGATCGTGGGCTCAACGCTCAAGGACCTCGAGGAGGACAGGTTTGCAGCTAACCGTTTGAGCATAGGAATTTCAAACGTACTACATATTGTGATAGGATCATGCACATTGCAGTGAACCATGTGCATCTTGCGCCCCAGAGGTAGCGGGTGGTTGCCTGATCACTGCATGATACTGTGCAAGCAGTGAGGGCGGCAGCGGGGAGCTGATCACCAACTTCACGGCTGCCGCGCCGTCCAGCTACTTTGCAGACCTGTACGCGAAGGATGGGCTGCGGGGTGGCCATGTCATCATGCTGGGGCCCGACCCAGAGAGCAGGTGGGGATCCCCCATTGTGGGCTCTCATCAGGGTTGCGGCAGCGCATGCATGATGCTCAAGGCTTGGTGATTGCCTGAAAGGATGGTCTGCGGTGCGGCCACCATGTCACCACGTTTCAACGGGATTGATTCAGGACACAGGAGGGGCATCAGATCTGCTGTTTGTACCCCATCGCAGGGCAGCAGCACTAGCGGCTCTTGAAGCATATCCTGGCGGGCTGCATGTGGGCGGCGGGGTGACGCCCGAGAACGCCGGGCAGTATCTGGATGCCGGCGCCAGCCACGTCATCGTGACATCATACGTGTTCCGCAATGGCCGCCTGGAGGAGGACCGCCTCAATGCCCTGGTGGGTGCTCAAACTCTGGCCATGCGCGTCTGTGAGATTTGCAGCGACCATGTCATCAGAGGGTTGTGCGACTTGACCGCCTTGCCTCCCTGGTCGGGCGTGTGCTTCCACTCACGAAGACGAACTTGACCTGGCTGGCAGCTTGGCAATGCGCGGCAGATCTGTGCATTGCAGGAACTAATGGCATGGTCATTCCAACTGTACAAAGTCTCTCGCGCAGGTGCGCGCAGTGGGAAAGCAGCGGCTGGTGCTGGACCTTTCCTGCCGCAAGCGCAAAGACACCTACTACGTGGTGGGTGCAGCGCTCTGCATGTCACCCCTCTGCAGCTGCGCTGTGGCGCCTCCACTGCACCCTGCACACGATTGTGCCAGACACGCTTGACTATGCGACCAGCTTTGTGAGTGCAAATATGTCTAGGCTCAATCTCAGCTGTCGGGGCTGTCTCCGCTTGGCAGGTGACGGACAGGTGGCAGAAGTTCAGCGACCTGGCGGTGGAGCCGCGGCAGCTGGAGCAGCTAGCCAAGCGCTGCGACGAGTTCCTGGTCCACGGCGTCGACGTCGAGGGCAAGCAGCTCGGTGCGCATAGTCCAGCACTGCCTTTGCATGTTATCAGCTGTATTCCAGAAGCACAGCTTGCCATGTGAAAATTGTTGCTGGTCTGCGGCGTCGGCACAGCGGGACATGCCGCTGGGTGTGCGGCGCTCACACGCATCTGCGCTTGTCTGGTGCATAGGGTAGCGCGGCGGCGCTCACCGACAGGGGACACCTGTCCATGAGTGCAGTGTCATCCGCCTCCAGCCTGATGTGCACTTCCAGTGCTGACGAGACACCTTCCACTTTTGATGCGTGGCCTTTGCCAACATCAATCCCATGCTTCGCAGCACCGCATGTGGCAACGCACCAGCACCATCGAACTGCATTTGCATGCTTGCAGGCATAGACGAGGAGCTGGTGACGCTGCTGGGGGAATATGCGCCATTGCCCGTCACCTATGCCGGCGGAGCCCGCACCCTGGTGGGTTGTCGAACCGCATTGGAAGTGCTGCGGGCCGTGCTGCTGCACACCTTTCTGTGGCTGTCGAGCAGCTGAGCAGCTACTTTGTCACATGCTGAATGCACAGGATTCGCAGCTACTGAGACCAGTCATGCGCTGAACAAGTTGTGCAATGCTGCAGGAGGATCTGGAGTGGGTGAACGAGGCCGGCCAGGGGCGGGTGGACATCACGGTCGGCAGCGCGCTGGACATATTTGGGGGGGACTTGTCATACGAGGCAGTGGTGGCCTGGCACAGGAGGAATCAGGGGTGACAATTTGGAGGAACAACTACTCAGCATTTAGAAGCAATATATTTTTACAAAGTCTTGATCCGCAGAGTGAGACGCGATTGCTGAAAAGGTGATTGCAGTACACGAGGAAGTTGTAGAACCAACATAATGCACCACACCAATTTGTCGCTCACAAAACTCGTGCAATATTGCTGCTGCTGCAAGGGCGTCGGGCACCCCGCTGTAGCACATCCATGCATCACAATGCTATCCTCTCATATTCATCAAAGCCGAAATTTGGCGGCAACCACCAAGAGGTTGGGGTGCCGCCGACCGAAACAGTGCAACCCAATGATATTGTATTGTGCAAGTGATACCGAACCGAATGCTGACATGCCAGTCAAGCCCCTTGGCTGCATGCCGCACAGTGCAATTATGCGGGCCCTTACAACTGCTGGCCGCCCCCAAATGGCGGTCAGGCTTGAGAGGGGCCATCCCACTCTCCTCGTGTGATGGTCTGCTGCCCAGCCCAAAAATGCGACAAATTTATTGACAAGCTGCCGCAGACCACACCCCTGATTCCACCCCCATCCATATCATCCACTGAGTGATGGCCTCGGCTCAGGCTGTGCCGACGCCAAAAGAATATACTGTCCATAAGTGTGCCAGAGTGCGTACCCACCCTCTACGCCGCTGCTATCCTACCTCGCCACCTCAACACCGGGCTGCTGCCCAGCCTCAGAAACTAAAATGCCACTGCTCACTGCTCTTGTACACCCCGCCGGATCCGCCAAGGCGCTGCAGCCAGCCAGAGCTTGATGAGGCTGCGGAACTTTGCCGCTGCACATGTCGCTGCAACTGCTGGGCTCGCCGCCACTCATGATTGAGTCGCTCTGGCCGCCTGCGCTGCCAGGTCGTCGGACGACAGCGAGCGTTGCAGCGCCGCGCGGGCCGCCATGTCCTCCGCCGGCACAATGTTGTTCTGCGCCGCGGGGGGAGGAGGCGCCACCGCCGCCGCCGGGACCGGTGCCTCGGAGATGCCGTGCAGCGCAAACCAGGGGTGGCCACTCGCCTGCTCAGCCGTCAGCCGCTGCGCTGGGTCGTGCTGCAGCACGACATGAGGAGCCAGGTCAGCATCTTGCACATGAAGTCAGGTAAGTCTCAACAGGCCAACAGCACAGCCAGACACAGAAATGACATCGTTACTAGAGCAAGCTTTGCAGACCGTCATGCAGGTGATCGTACAGTCATGCAGACAGTGGTTTTGCGGCGGTGCAAGCGCACCTGCAGCAGGCGGGTGACAAAGTCGCGGCACGCGGGCGAGGCCGTCAGCCAGGGCCCATAGTCCAGGGGGATGGGCTCGTCCACCGCCGAGCGCACGTCCGTCATGGACGTCACCCGCATGTCGTCCTCGGTCTGCCAGAATGGCAGCCTGCAGGGCAACAACAAATAATTTCAGTCCAGACTCATTTCACGCAGTGTGGTGCTGCTGCTTCAGGCAGAGATGAGGTGCTACGACACTGAATGGTCACTTGGATGCTGTGCAGTGTGGGTAGAGGTGCGCCCAGATCTGCACAGAACAGAGATATAAGTACAGGCAGCTGCTGTGATGGCTGACCTGTCGGAGAGCGTCTGGTAGGCCAGCATGCCAAGGCTCCACATGTCGGCCTGGGTGCTGAAGTTGCGGGCAAAGACCTCTGGCGCCTGCATGAACAGCAAACCACATTCACCTCATCTTCACTGCATGAACCTGGGCAGACTCTCATCAAGCTTGCAGGTGTTACACAGCAGGACATGATGCAGGAGTGCGAGCAAGAATATTCAAAACACGCCCAGAGAGACCACAACACACATTTACGAGGCAGCTGGAAGCAGGAAGCACGCACCATGAAGGCGGGGGTGCCGGTCATCTTGGTGAGCCGCACGCCGGCGGGCGCCTCGTTGGAGCAGCCAAAGTCCACGCCCTTCAGCCAGCCGCCCGCGTACGGCACGTGCAGGTCGCTGGCGCTGCTGTCTGCCAGCGGCAGGGGGCAGAACCTGGGCTGCGAGGACGCTCGGAAGGAGCTAGCGGCGGTGGCGGGATTGGAAGCGGCGCCGCCAGTGGCATTGATGCTGAAGCTGCGCAGGCCGGCGGCCTCGGCCTCGGTCAGCTCGGCGGCGACATCGCAGCAGGGCGGGCGGGCCGCTGCTGCGGTGTCCTTGCCGCGGCCGGCGGCTGCCGGCGGCAGCGGCACTGCAGCAGAGACACAAGGGCGTCATCAGACCTCTGCTTGTTGCGACGCCACGGAATGACTCCACCACTGCAGACCATTGGTGCACACGCAGCCACACAGGGGGACGCATGGGAGATTTGGTGACAGGTCACCACAGTCGAGGCGACACTGTGATTTCATACCTGGGCACAGCGGGTTGCCAGGGGCAAGCAGGAAGTTGGACGGCTTGATGTCGCCGTGCAGGATGCCCGCGGAATGGCATGCACTGACCAGCCGCAGCACCTCCCACACCACCATCGCCGCATGCCGCTCACTGAGGGCACCGCACGCCTGCATTGTGATGGCCAACCAGTCAGCCGAAAGCTTCCTGACCAGAAGAGCCAACAGTCACATGCAACGCTGCAATGGGCGACCTCACGCCAGCAGTTCAAACTCTGGGGCCTCTGCGTCACTAACAGAATGGAGGCAGATCAGTGTCAGAGAGGTTTCAAACGGATTGCATACAGAATCGAGTATCGTTCCCTCATTGCCACACCTTCAGCAGGGTCTCGAGATCGCCGCCGTGGCACACGTCCATGACCAGGTACACATGCGCCTCCGTCTCAAAGGCGCCCTCAAAGGCGATGGCGCTGGCGCAGCCGTCCAGTGCACGCAGCGTGTCAATCTCCCGCCGCAGCCGCTTCAGCAGCTTTTGCCGGCTGATTCTGCAGAAGGGGCAGCAGAGTTGCCGTCAGAATGACGGGTGACTGTATCGGCAACCACACGGTGGCTGCACGCAGACGCCATGATGCAGTGCAGGGACAGCCCTGGCGGCGACCACGAGCCATTCAGGCATGCCCCACGTGTGCCGTACCTCAGGCATGACTCAGGCTCATACTTGATACGTCCCGATTAGCGGTGATCACCTGCCGGTGCCGCGGGTGAGGTGCAGGCCGCGGGGCAGGTCCTTGCGCAGCTTCTTGACCGCGACCTCGCGCCCGCTGGTGCGGCAGGTAGCCAGGTGCACGGTGCCGAAGCTGCCGACGCCTAGCAGCGCGCCCTCCGCGAAGCGGTCCTCGAAGTCGGTGGGCAGCCCCAGCTCGGCGCCGCGGGCGGGGCTGGCGGTTGCCGCCGAATGTGCTGACGTCGGGCGCGGCGGCGCCGCTGCTGCAGCGCTGACTGCGTGCTG
Organism: Tetratostichococcus sp. P1; assembly: GCA_036584455.1. Lineage (NCBI taxonomy): Eukaryota > Viridiplantae > Chlorophyta > Trebouxiophyceae > Prasiolales > Stichococcaceae > Tetratostichococcus > Tetratostichococcus sp. P1. The sequence goes on along the minus strand of BTPI01000008.1, from coordinate 2,400,515 downwards.
CTGTGCTGAGGTTGCACCTGCGTACAGTAGGGGATGCAACAGGTCAGGCAGGTGACAGGTGGTTCACTGTTTGAAGGGCTGACCAGCAGAGGCATCCTCTAGGTTAGCAAGAGCAAAAGCGTCAGGGACACGCCTGCAGCCTGCACGCGGCCTCGCATCAACATCGGCGGCAAGCACAGGGCGTCCCTGAGTTCCTTGCTGGCAACCTGGCAGGCAACGGCCAGGGCTAGACTGTACCCTATCAACCTTCGTGCCCAACAAATTGAGGAGCTGCACGGTTCGATGCTGCTGGAGGGTCCATCAAGAGCATCAAACAGCAGAAGCAAGCAGCAGCAGGCGGTGGTAACATACGGAGGGATATGCTGACGATGCAGCAGGACGGAGGTGAGAGTTGCGTGAGTGCCTCACCTGAGACCGGCGACCGGCGAGGCGCAGCCAGCAGCGGCACCAGGTTGTCGACGTGGCCGCAAAACGTGCTGTGCTGGCTGGACAGTGCCCGTGGGACAGTGCTGGCG